>HG996554.1:20691148-21911438 GCA_905340355.1 Rhagonycha fulva
TCACGAAGCTTTGTTTGCTTTTATTAAAATTATTTTCTACTTTTTAGTGCACTTTTGTAATTTTAAATAAAAGGTTTTTTTTAAAAATTTTTAATTTTTTATTTTTTAATTTTTTAGTCATATCTTTTGAAATACAGCTTATGTATTTTAACTAATATAGGTTCATCCTATCAGATTTCTTTATTTATGTGTTTTAGATGTTTGATACTTCACCCTGTATAAATCATTACGACGAAAAACTTTACCCTGAATGCGGTCCTTAAAAATGAGATTTAGAATTCTAAGTTACTTTCCACCCTGTATGATAAAATTGTCCAATGCGCATCGACGCATGCGCTTAATGGTTTTCAGTTTTTTCCAATTTTTTGCTTATTTTTCAGAATTTTAGAAAAACAAAATTAATATATGAAAATGCTCTGCAGGTGAAAGCTGTGTACCAAATTTCAGATCTCTAGGACGTCGGGAAGTTGCTTAAAAATGGCCTCAAAGCGGTCGACCCACACGGACGACGGTCTTCCCAAGTTAAATAAAAGCTTTTAATAAAAATTGGTAAAAAAGTCAGTTGTCACCAGGGCCACTTGTCACCAGGGCCATTTGTCGGCAGGGCCAGTTATGCCAAGGCCAGTTGTCACCAGGGCCACTTGTCGCCAGGGCCAGTTTTCGCCAAGGCCAGTTGTCCGAGGCGAGTTGTCGCAGGGCCAAGTAGCTCAGGGCCACCTGTCGGAACACCCAAAGATAGATACTACCCTTTTCGTCACATTTCAATAAAAGTTAATAAGTTAAAACAAAAATTTCATTATAGCAAAAGTGGGTTTACATTATGCGATTTTGCTTTCGAGTTGTGCTAAAACTGGTTTCGATATTTTAGTGTTTACATTGTACGAGTTTGCTTAAGATAACGAGCAATGACGAAGTACGATTGGATTCAAAAATAGAGACAAATTTAAAATTTCTTGGGAGATGGGTTAACTCAGCTTATTTACTTTATATTTTTAACGATAAATAAAAGCTTTTAAAAACTAAACACGTACGATAAACATGAGGTACCAACTACCAAGTAAATAAGGGTAGGTTTATTGGTAAACGTCAAGTGGTAATTTGACGTAAAATGTTAAATTTCGCTAAAGTAACTTCAAATATTTCTCAAAATATTGACTTAAGTGTGTCTAAATGAGTGAGGAACCTTTTAGTGAAAAACCTGTAGCAAGGGTGGATATTGAAAGCTTAATTGCAGAAGTTTTCAAAAGAACTGCAATATGGGACAAACGGGAAAAGTCACATAGTAACAGAAACATATTGGACAAATGCTGGAAAGAAATCAGCCAAGAAATGGATGTAGATGGTAAGTAACAAGTAATAAATATTTTCTTCTTGTATTTTAAGTATTATTTTAATTAGACAAAGTCACAATCTATTCATAAAACATGCGTAAATTATTTATAAGTTAAGGGATTGTCCGCCAAGTAAGTTGTAAAAATGTCTCTTATACCAGCGGCCGAATTTTCTGCTCTTCCTGCTTGTCCTACTCTTCTTGAAATAATTTCGACATCTGTTAGGTGGCGTTGACATCTTTCCTTACTTAAAATGATATTATGTAAAAGGCAAATGGATTTTATAATATTATCTGATGTATCTATGTCAGTTTCTATTGATTTTGATAATATGCGCCATTTGGCGTAGAGCAATCCAAATGCGCACTCGACAGTTTTTCTCGCCCTCGATAAACGATTATTAAAATTTTGTTTTTCTATAGGCAGGTCTCTGCCTCCATATGGCTTTAACAAGAAGTCTAAAAGGGGATAAGCCTCATCCCCCACAAATACAAAAGGCGCTTTTACACTTGTTCCAGGAAGATATACCGGTTCTGGAAGTTCCATTTCTTTAGTTATGATATATTTATAGAAATCTGAGGCTTTAAAAGTACCTCCATCACTTTGCTTGCCATAGCCACCAACATCTATACATGTAAATTTATAATTTGCATCGACTACGGCCTGCAAAACAAGGGAAAAGTAACTTTTATAATTATGATACATTGAGCCCGTCCCTTTTGGGCACAGCACACGAACATGTTTCCCATCAATAGCCCCAATAACGTTTGGAAAATTCCAGATCTTACAAAAATCATCAGCTATGGCTTTAAAATCGTTCTTTGTTGGTACCGGCATATGTTCTTCCCATAATTCTTCCCACAATGCTACAACTGTTTCAGACACAATTTTTCCTACAGTAGTTGCTCCAAGACGGAAAGAAAAAGAAAGTGATCTAAATGAAGATCCAGTTGCCAAATATCTGAAGCCAAAACAAAAATTTTAATTACTAGTTCAAATTTATTAAACCATTTTAATTTTTTTGTGAATTAAAGTATCAAATTATTGTATCAAATAATATATTTTATTTACAGGAAACTTATTGAGGAAAAAGTGGAAGTATTTGCGCGACCAATACTCGGTAGAATTAGGAAAAATTTCAGTTCCAAGATCAGGAGACGCAGCAAACCAAGTTCGTACTTCCAAATGGCCTCATTTTTATTCACTGTCATTTCTTAGAGATACAGTTAAAGCAAGACAATCAAAAGGAAATTGTTCCACGAAAATATTAAATGAACAGACGACATCTTTTGAAATTGAAGATGGTTTATCCGAGGAGTGGCAAGCACCTCTCGATGAATATGTTGACCTGACAGCTGGAGCACACGAAGTTGTCGAGCAACAAACCAACCAGGATAAAACAGAAAAAGCTCAAACAACAAGCAAAAAAAGAAAGCATTTCCAAAGCGACACTTATACTACCGAAATTTTAAAAATTGAAAAAGAAAAATTAGAATTTTTAAAACAAAAAACGGCGGCAAGAGAACGCAGAAATTTAGAAGATGAAGATCTGTTCTTTTTCAAAAGTTTGCTGTCTCATGTAAAAAAAATACAACCCTCATCCAAGTTAGTGTTTCGAGGACGCATTCAAGAAGTAGTCGACGAATTTGCTTATGGTCAACGTCCTATTGTGCCTTCTCCACAGTCTCATGCCAGTTCTCCTTTTTCCCTAAGTTTCCCTACTTCACCTAAAATTCCTCAATAATACAGTGTAAATACAATTTAATATTAAAAATTTAATTTTTAGAATAGAAAGCACGAAAATATTTCTTTTGTTTTAATATGATTTACCTTATTATGAAATAAGTATTACCTACCTGATTGTAATGACAAGTCTTTCCTCTGGTAATATTGGTTGTTTATGGAAGTTGCACCAATTTTTTGTTAAGCGATGTTCAATCGCTTGCAAAATATATGTAAAAGTATCTAAACTCATTCTCATGTATGTAAAAAATCTCTCTTCATGTTGTTTTAGTTCTTTAAATAGGTGATGATATTCACCGAATTTTTTTCTATTTCTGTTAATCGGATGTATACCACATTTCTTTTTTGTTAATTTTAGAAACGGGTTATCGAGTAACAATAGATCATCAGATTCTGAGGATGTAGTCGACATCTTAACTAGCTAAACTTAGTAAAAGTGGGTTTACACCATGCGATTTTGCTTCAGAGTTTGGTTGCGAGAAATATTTGAAGCTTCACACTATGCGATTTGCTACACGATTCGGCCCGAATACCAACTCGCAAAGAAACTCTTAACTACACGAGCGTAATTTCCAACGTTGAAAACGCTCTTCTGTCGGCGTCAGCGAGTTGTACGCTATCGGGAGCGTTGTTTCCGTTCCCGTCGAGGCTCACCGGCGTATTTCTGAGAACGCAAACGCAGTGTTTGAATACAAACACTTCTTCTTCTTTTCTTTAAAAAAACACAACCAATCGTAGTGATATTTATTTTTAACTAACACTATTAACAAAACTTTCTTCGCGAACTGTACTCGGCGTGTTAATATCGCTCCCGTGTAGTTGCTACGGATCGAGCGGAGAAAACGCGACGATCATTACGTGACGGAAACAACAACAACGGAACAACGCTCGTGTAGTTTGGCTCTTAAGTAAATATGATGAATAAAACCGTGTCTATTTCTTTACGACTTGCTTAATATTGCCACTATTGTTGAAATTTACTTTAGAGCGACATTTGACATTTTACGTCAAAACCGGCGCAGACGAAACCTGCTTTTACTCTGAGCACATAACTTGGATGTAAGCGCCGACTTTCAGTACTTATAATAAGTAAGCAGGCTGCCTGCTTTTACTGTGCACATACCCTAATATTAGATTTTCTGAAAAAATACATAGACCCACAAAAAGTTTATTGCATGTATTTTCATAATGATCAACTGTACAAAGATTTGTGTTTAGTATATTTAAAATATTTTACTGGTTGGTAACAAACTAAAATTAATGTATAAAATAAGTCAATACTTTAACCGCCCCTGAAAAACAAATAATTTTAATATAAAAATATCATGATAGTGTCACAATTAGAAAATTTATAAAATTAAATATATTCAAATAGAATTCATAATAAAAATATGTAACAACGTGACTCATAAGAATACTGACCTAAAGTAATAAAAGCATACAATGTTGTAGAATAAATATTAAAGGGAAGTAATAACCATTAAAAAATAATAAATAATAAGCTGACTAAGGGAAAAAACAATATAAAAAGACCCTCTGAAACTAGCAGAATCAGTTCGGTATTGAATGTGCATTAGTGATCTCTCCAACCAAGAACCGATCTCAACATGAAGAAGTAGTTCCATTCTGGCGGTGCCTCGGTGATCAACCAAAATGAAGAAATTGGGTGTTGTCCTGCTAGTTTCAAGGTGAGATTTATTCCCAAATTATTTTAGATCAAATGTTATATTTTAAGAGTTGTCTAATATTAAGAAATATCTACTTATATGTACTAAATAGTTTGTTATTATATTTTTATAAAGAAATACAGGTCTATAATTGAGTCGAAACCAAACCCCCAAATATTGACAAATAATTAAGGTACCTCTATTTTAAACATTACATTTATATTTTATTTGTTACAATGGAAAAAAACTCGGCGCTGGCGCGTTTCGCCAGGGGCTCTGCCTCCTAGACCTTCAGTTTACTTCTATTTTAGTCTTTGACTAATGCATTAAACATGGAACATGTTTTACGATAGTGAACTACCTTTCTTACGGAACCTAAAGAGAGGATACGTATGCAAAACAGAGAAAGGCAAAGAAAATGGTGATTACTGGAGAGTTCTAAAAAAAAACCAATTTAAGACAAAGAACAAAAACAACGCCGCAAGACTCCGAATAAAAACTTTATTTATAGATTAGGAATTAATGGATAATAATCGTATCAACGATTAATAAGATTAATATGTTATATGGGCGAATCGAGGTCTACATAAATATATTTGAAAACAATTTTAAAGTGAACACCTCAACAACAGAGAAAATTACAAAAACAGAATGGATTCCTTCCAATACGCAAATAAAGTTAAAGAAAAGGTGGAATTGGTTGTCGCAATGACAAAAACCGGCAATTGGCTATTTAAGACTTTGAGATTTAAATCTTTTAAAGAAACAATAAATAAAAAGCGTTCCATTTTATTTATTGCGCAGAAGAGTGACCGTATATTGTACGGTTTTTCGACTGGCTGGAAAAAACTTATGTTGTATTATTTTGTTCCATCTACTGCGTCATTAATGCAGTTTTTTTGGTATTCGGTGATATAATTTGATAAATCATATAATATACGTCATACGTATATTATGCGTCTATTATGTAGATTGTAAACTTTTTAAGGTGGCTGATCAATAAGCGCTGAGCTTGTGTCAAGTTCATATCAAAAACTAATAATCGTAGAAAGTTGAAATTTTCAGAATATACGTAAAATATGATTTTACTTTACATAAGCTATTTTTAATTTAAAAAAAATTAATATAAACTTTTTTTTTTAATTTTTACTAAAATACACTTGTGTTGTAAATATAAAATAGCTTATGTTATGTAAAATCATCTTTTATGTATTGTCGTATATTTTTTGGGATGAAGAAATTTATTTACTTCATTTTATTTTATATTTCTATTTTAAAAGTTTATAATGCGACGCCCTGGTGTGATAGTTGTTGATTCTTATGTAGGAATTACCGGTTTGATCCCGGCAAAAGGTTAAAAATTTATTTAGATTATTTATATTTAAAAATTGTAATTATAAACTGAATTACTTGATGATTGGACTAGCGAACAATCCACGGAGCTGTGAGGTCGCGGTTTTGAGCATTGCGAGATTCGATGTACAATTTTGAATAGGCTAATAAAATTTGAGTTCAGCAAAAGTTTTTGTGTTAATTTTTATTCTATTTTAGAAAAGAAGTTTTAATATTTTGAAAAGGAAGTTTTGATTAATTTGAAGGTCGCACACAAGAAATGTGCGATTGGTATTCTTAAGATTATAAATTTCTATGTCAGTATTGACGTGGATTATGATGGCTTCAAAATTCTGAAATTATCCACAATTAAAATTTTCATTTTGTCGGAGTTTTGGTTTATGAGATTTTCTTAAATTTAATTAGACGAATAGTAGTCACTTGTTGTTTTTCAATTATGTGCCAATGAGTACGTGTAGAGACGAGATTTTAAGGTTGGGAATTTGTCCATATAGCCTGAAAATTAAACATTTCAAAAAAAATGGAAAAAAACGTTGAAATTTTGATTAATTTATTTTTTTTGTATTTTGTTCTTAAAATTGTTAACTTACGTTTGAATGAGTTGGTGCAAAGGTAGCTACGATCGTTGATACGTTTTTAAAACTAAAAGTGTAGTTCGCAATTAAAATTTAGTGACTTCAAAATGTTGAATTTGGCATCTGAAAATTCGAATTTCGCTGGAAAAACCAACCAACCAGAGTGCGACACGATTTTCCGATGAAAAGTTTTACAGGAAACGAGATAAATGGGGAGTTGCTCTAGAGTAGTGGAGAGGTGAAGTCTAGAACTTAACGGCTTCATTGTGTTATCTTGGAATGTTTGAAAATTACCAATTGGTAATTAATTTAATGATGATGATGAGCAACTAGAGATTTGTTTAATTGTGTATGCTACAAAAGAAGAGTATTATGAAATTTATTGTGATTTCTGAAGACTTGGAAAATTTACTTACTAGCAGGAGGTCGCCATTGTGTCAATTGTAGATGCAAGGAAATTGAAAATCAATCACCAATTATTCAAGCCATCGTCTTGGTAAATAACATTTATATTGTTTATTCACGTTTTTTTGGCTATTATCTTCATTAATTTGTCACGATGCTTTGGAAGAGTTTGAGGTTAAAAACACCTGATGTTAAATTTGTATTTCAAGTCGCGTTTACGAACGAACTTTTACACTTGGTTTATTAAACACACCAGTGGAACGATTTTACTAATTAATTCGTGTTATTAACTACGAAATTATAAAAGTTTGGTGATCGGTTTTTTTGGTGCGGTTAATATGCAAACGGTTGTCACTGTTATATGATCATAAAACATTTAATGCTACCAACTCGTCAAAGATTAAAAAGCGCCAATATTTGAAAATTAAACAATTTTTCTTATTTTTGTAAATTATTTTATTACAGATGTTTTGTTTGTATCACATAAATAACGTTAATTATTTTACAAATTGGAGATACGGTTTTTGAATTTTAAATGTGTAAATTTGTAAAATAATTTTTCAATAATTTTTGAAATTTTACGAAAATGTCAAGAAGTTTAATGACAAAAATTTCGTCTTGTTTGAATTATAATTCTTATATTAAGTACTACTTTAGTCACATTAAATTATCAATCAACCCTGAGAATTTTGTTTCATTCATTGTGGATAGTTTGAGAATCAAATTTTTGGAACCTACTCCTGAGATAGTCTCGAAAGTGTAAACTCCGACTAACGAGCTACTGACCTCTTTAGTGCTTGTTCATCAGAACACGACAGTATATTCTGAAAATTTCAACTTTCTACGATTATTCGTTTTTGAGATTGACACTACACAAACTTGACACTAGAATTGAAGAAATGTACGTGAAATTTCAAATTGGTACCATGGCATTAACCAATCAGAAGTAAACGTGCAGTTCAAGCATTTTCGAAAAGAGGTCGGCACTGAAATTTTAAGCAAAGGTACAAACCGGTTCAAGGTAGCTCCAGGGGACGCATAAATACAAATTTTACGATTGAAATCTCGATGAATTCTGAAAGAGTATATTTTAAATAAGAGAATTAGCTAAGACGCAATGCCCTAAGTGCACCTGTTTTTTCAAAAATCGAATTTAAAAACTTCGATTTGCACAGTAAATTTTAAGCAAAGTCGCTCGGGATTGGTGAATCAATTCATTCAATTCATTCTCTTGACAGTACGTGCACTGTCAACTGGTCTTAGCTTGGCGCAGAGCGGGGACAACATAAGCGACACTTGCATTGGGATGCAGCAACAGTGCACCCCGAACGAAAATCATGGTTTTCAACCCTAAATGAGTGTCATTATACTGACACTTCACTAATCATAATTGTAAATATCATTTACAACTTATTTTCAAATTGCAACATTTCACAACTTATCGAGAAATTTTATTCCTCTCGAAATCACAACTTTACTCCTTCGCCTCTAAGTCAGTAATCCTTTCTTGAACACAAATTTCAGGTATCATTATTAGGCTATACAGAGCGGGTGCGGGCGAAGCCCGCTTATCTTCTTCATCTATATGACAACTGGCGTGAGAAGAATTTTTAAGTGGCTTTCAAAAAAAAAAAAAATCTTTTTACGCCAGTTGTCATATAGATGAAGGAGATAAGCGGGCTTCGCCCGCACCCGCTCCGTTATAGCCATAAAACACAACTTTTTCACTTCCTGTCCTTTTCAGGTTTTTGGAAATCGTAGCTCATGCCGATTGGTCATTTCAGCTAGTCAAATTTGAAAAATTTTCGAAAAAATCAAATGTCACCAATTTAATTCAAATTTGAATCGCTTCCAACACCATCTAGGTCTATTAGCACAAAACACGAAATTACAGGTTTCTTCGTACGCATTCACTTTTATTTTAAAAGGTAAACAAATTAACAATACTAAAAAAATTCAATTAAACAAAACGTAATCATATCTGATTAATTTAACTCATTTCAGGTTTTTGGAACAATACTCCACTTGTAAAAATCTCGTTTTCATCATACCACACAAGATGTACAACAAATGAATACAATACAACCGCAATTCGTCCAAGTAAAATTTAAAATTACTCAAATTCAATAAAAGACCAAATTAACTTTTAATTGTGGAAATTTTCAAATGGGCAATTACCAAGGTTCATGTCATCATAATAAGATGTAATATATTCCATTCCGAATAGTTTATTTGTTGGTTATTTACTATTGTTGATGTGTTTTTTGAGAAAGATTCCTTAAAAAATTTTTACCTTTTATAAACGAGAATCTTCTATATTTTACACCCACTGGCCAGAATTTTTCTTGATAAATATTATCTTTTGCAGCTAAATTGACACCAATCTTATTTGCATCACATTTGCATCACAATCTTTTATTCGTTCTTGTAGATAATCTGAAATCATTTTTTCAGTTACACTAGCTTTTACATTTGATATAAGGAGCCATAGTTTTTTGTTATTTACGTTTTGTACGTTGCCTTCAAAGCCAGTCGTGTTTGTTTCGGTATTCGAGCCTGTTGGTAGTTTGGTTCGTTCACCTCTTTTTCGATGCGATACTGTTTTAAATTCTTTCTCCTCTGTTTATTGAATAGGCATGATGACAGTAATTAAAAATCACTAAAATTATGTATTTATCTAATAAAACTTGAGTCATGGAATACGAAAAACGCATTTATTTTTTTATTAAAAGCGAGATTGATTAATATTTTGATAAAATAAAACTACAAAATACGGAAGTCCGCCATGATATATTGAACGCCAATCAGAGCGACTGACGTCACAGTTGTTTTAAACAAGTTTTAAACAAGAACAAGGATTTACTAAGGCAAATAGTGCTAATTTGCCTAAAATCGATGTGTTGATGCTGGGAGAGTTTTTGGCATCAAATAATGACTTTTATTCAGCAGAATTTAGAAATGTCAAAACTTTCATGCAAGTACATTAATTTTTTATATGTATTTAATAGCAAGTTAATATTAGAAGTTATGTCATTGTGCACTTTTGAAATGTTTACTTTTATATTGAACCGTATTTTCAATCGTACATTGATTTCTTTATTTTATATCCTCTAGGCTGTCCTATGGCGATGACGCTGTAAGTTACGTACAGCTTAAACGCAAAGGATATCTGTGCACAGTGAGAGAAAAAATTGTGAAAAATCCTTGATATGTGCATCCGTTATTGACATCGACATCCACATCGAGATGGACATCTACATCTTTGCTATGTTTGTACTTTATGGCCGTGTGACACTTGTACTATTTTACTACCAAAATAGTAGTGAAATTTTACTAATATTGTGCTGACTAATTTTGACAAGTGTAAAACGTTAAAATTTCTTAACAAAATAATTTACAAAATAATGAAGAAATTTATATAAAACCTGTTCTATTTTCTTTACATGAATACTACTAAAGCTGCATTCACATAGGGCATTGTATGTGGATTTGGATGGTAGAATTTTTCCACCGGATTTTTACACAGGTAAACATACCGTTCACATAAACTTAAAAGTTGATATAAAACCACACCTTACAACATCAAAATTGAAATTATTTTTAAAGAAAAATTTCTTCATTATTTTGTAACATGTTTTGTTAACAAATTTTAATGTTTTACACGTATCAAAATTAGTCAAAAAAATATTGGTAAACTTTCACCACTATTTTGGTGGTAAAATAATAAAAGCATCACACGGCTTTTAAAGAACGTCTACTATCGGAATAAAAAGTTTTCACCCATAAGTTTGAAGTCAAATAAAATCAAAAGTTAAGAGTCAAAAAATTTGAAAAAAATATATTATGATATCAATTGATTAGTACTAAATATTATACTCAAATTTTATACTTCTAACTAAAGCCGTTTTAAAATTATTTTAAAAAATGTTCCAAAAAATGTAGTTTTAAGTAATGTTTACGTTTCGTTGAAACAACTGTGACGTCACTAGCGACGCCATGACACTAACAAGCGTTTTGGTGGGAATTTGAAATCTAAAAACTAAAATGTCATTTTTGCCAACTAAATCTTTATTATCTGCAAAAATATGTTATTTATTGTAAATAATATACGTTTCCGAACATTATAGGACATTATAGGAACATTATAGGATTATAGGACGATCTATTATTTAACTAGATGGTGGATACAGGTAGAAATATTGAAGCCCACCATAAGGTCTATTTTAGCGTGGCGTGCTTTTTGTTTGTTTACCGAGTTCCTGGATCTCATTGGTGCTTTTAAGATTGCTTATGTTTACCTGGTCCCTCAACGTCAAATTTAAATTTTCTAACCTAAATGGTTATACATATTTTTAAATTTATATCTGGCCCGTTGTAAAAAAAAGGTTGCTCGTTCTTGAAGTAGGTAGATTAACAAAATTTCTTTTATTTCAAAATCAATAGTTTTTGAAAAATTCTTTAAAAATAGAGGCATCACCGGTAGCGTAAACAGTAAACAAATAAAATGTAAATATAAACATGTTATGAGTGGCGGTCTAGGACGTTTCGGCGCGACCGTTTCGGCGCAGCCGGTTCGGCGCGAAGACGGTTTGGCGCGAGCCGGTTCGGCGCGAGGACAGTTCGGCGCGAAGCGGTTCGGCGTTAAAGCGGTTCGGCGCAAAGACGGTTTGGCGCGAGCCGGTTCGGCGCGAGAACGGTTCGGCGCAAACAGATTCGGCGCGAGAATTTAGTATCATAGGCATAAAATACTTTTTATAAACATAAATCATTATATATGCGGATGTAGAAAATTATTTATTATTTACCTTAGGGGGGGTACCTAAAGCAAATTTTTTTTATGCTACGAGAAGGGTTTTACCAAAAAAAAGCTTTTAAAACTTTTTTTACTTCATAGCTATGTCATGCAAGGGGTTTGAACCACCAAACTCCCCCCCTTATATAATGCTTTGTATTAACATTCTATTAGATAAAAACAAAAATAACAATAAAAAAAAGTTTAAAAAATTATAAATATTGATGAATATTATGTAGTGTGGTTAATAATTTTTTTTTGTATTGTATTGTTTAAAAATCGATTATAGAAAAACCCCAATTCTAGATTAAAAACTGCCGGCTTTCTAGTATTTCCTTAACTCCCCCCCCTTGAGCACGTCTCTGTTGCAATTTGTTTTTGTACTAAAAATAAACTTCAATCAATTTATTATAGATTTTCCATTTTGTCTGATGCCCTTTTGCCATCTTTCTGGTAACGATTCCACGCTCATAGAACTTCTAGTCTTTATCAGAAAAAAACTTAACCAAGTGCGATTAAAGTCAAACTCAAATGATTATTTTGTAACTATTAGATGAATAGTTGTATCTTTTTGTATCTAATGTCTGCCTGTCTAAAATTCAAAGAAAAAAATTCAAAGACTAAAATTCAAGGAAAATTAAGTGTTTGTAATTATTTGCACCAAAAAGTCTTCGCACCGAACTGGTTTGCGCCAAAATGAGCTTGCGCCGAAAAACCTTTGGGCCCAAGCGGCTCGCGACAAAAAGTCTTTGCGCCGAACTGGCTCGCGCCGAAATGGGCTTGCGCCAAAACGGTTTCGCGCCGAAACGGTCTCGCGCCGAACCGGCTTGCACCAAAATGGGCTTGCGCCGAACCGGCTCGCGCCGAACCGGCTGCGCCGAAACGAGCCATCCCGTATGAGTGGCTTCAAAACAACCAATGCTTTTTAGATAGGAGTCCTGCATCTAGTGTAATATAAGATCGATGGTTTTTTCATCGAATGTCAAATTTTCTGTATTATTAGATGCTGTTTTGGTTGCATATTCGTTAACGCTAACTTTTCCTATGGCAGCGTTCACTTGATTTGGTGGTGGTAAATTTGAATTTGGAATCGATGGCTGGGTTGGTTTCTTATTTCCATTTATTAAATCAATGATCATAATTTTATCGTTAACCATTGCTTCTAATATGTTGATTTGATTTTTTAAACTACGAATATATTCGATGCGTTGCTCCACGTTTTCGTCATATTTTCGTTCGTTGATTTGTACAAACTCACGTAATACTTCATTTTCTACATATTTTTCTGGTAGTTTATTCGTTATAAAATTAAAGTAGTTTATTCGTTATTATTTTGGGAGTAAGTACCGAAAAAGAAGCTTGAGAAATTAACATCAAAGACAAGTTAATTGACATGTGAGCACCAATCGATCTAAAAGGAAAACTTTTGGAATGAACGAAACCTTTAAATGATATTGTAAAACAATGCCAAATTTATGAGCAAATTTGTAACCACATCAGTGCTATTATGCATAAAAAAGACTTTTCTCACACAAATAATGAAAACGAACTTCAAATTGGGTATCATATAATTTTTGACGTATAAGATTTCTAAAATCAGACACTTAAGAACTATTCATGTTCGTGTGTCTTTGTTGCACCTATGTTACTACAACTACTTTGAAAAAATTAAATAAAAAATTAAAAATTTTAAAAAAAAACCTTTTATTTAAAATTACAAAAGTGCACTAAAAAGTAGAAAATAATTTTAATAAAAGCAAACAAAGCTTCGTGAAAACATCAATATAAAAGCGTGGGGTTATGAATTTTGTACACCAATAGTTAGCCTGCTTATCCACCTATAAACAGCCCCACGCTTTTATATTGATGTTTTCACGAAGCTTTGTTTGCTTTTATTAAAATTATTTTCTACTTTTTAGTGCACTTTTGTAATTTTAAATAAAAGGTTTTTTTTTAAATTTTTAATTTTCTAATTTTTTAGTCATATTTTTTCAAATACAGCTTATGTATTTTAACTAATATAGGTTCATCCTATCAGATTTCTTTATTTATGTGTTTTAGATGTTTGATACTTCACCCTGTATAAATCATTACGACGAAAAACTTTACCCTGAATGCGGTCCTTAAAAATGAGATTTAGAATTCTAAGTTACTTTCCACCCTGTATGATAAAATTGTCCAATGCGCATCGACGCATGCGCTTAATGATTTTCAGTTTTTTCCCGATATTTCGCTTATTTTTCAGAATTTTAGAAAAACAAAATTAAAATATGAAAATGCTCTGCAGGTGAAAGCTGTGTACCAAATTTCAGATCTCTAGGACGTCGGGAAGTTGCTTAAAAATGGCCTCAAAGCGGTCGACCCACACCATGGACTTAGAAAGATAGGACCCGCAACTCCCTACCTGAAAGCTTAAAATTTGCGAGCTCTTAACCGTATGGGTTCATCACTTCTACCGCTAGGATCGCTGAATTCCTGTTCCAAAAATACGATTTAAATTCAAATTGAAAATTATTAATTAAACCAATATATGAAAATAAAACATTAAAGATTGAAAATATATTATGTATTAAAAACAGTAATGCATTTTTCATACATGTACGTGCACTTTTATTCAAACTACAAAGGATTAAGTTCGGTAAAGAAATTTGACAGCTGTCAACAACGCGCATGCTTGGAATAGTGATAAAAATTAAAAGAAATTTTTTTAAAATAATCGAAATTATATAATTTCTTATTAAATAATACGTATTTTATTATTTAAAAAAACTTTATATGTATGAAAAAGTAACTTTTGTAATAAAAATAATTTGAAAATAAAATATTCATATGAATATTTTGGAACAGGAATTCAGCGATCCTAGCGGTAGAAGTGATGAACCCATACGGTTAAGAGCTTGCCATTTTAATCTTAGTTGCTAGTCCTATCTTTCTAAGTCCATGACCCACACTAACGACGGACAACGGTCTTCCCAAGTTAAATAAAAGCTTTTAAAAAAAGATTGTCGGTACTTGTTAAGTCGTTTTTGTGACTTTCTGTGCATTGTTATAGTCATAGCCTACGCCACCCCCGCCTGGGTTTTTGCCTCAAACACCCAAATGCATCGACTAAAAATATTTTTTAATTTTTCTTTTTTTTATAGAAATTTTTTTAAGGTGCTTAGACTCAAGTAACCCCTCGAATTTCTAACCTATACCAATCAAACCCTCATCTTCGTTCTCCAATTTACCAAAGCACCCATTCTCATCAATTACTACACAAGACAAATCCGAATTCACCAGACCGTTGTTCAAACAAGACAATCTCAAACAAAATCAAGATAAGACAATAGGCAAAAATATTAACAAAACTCCGTCTAGCGGCTGAAATTGTAAGTACAGTAATAGATGCCGTAAGCAGTCTGACAGCCAATACCATACCGCATAACCAATTTGACAGCTAATACCTAACTGTTTTAACCAGCCATTTTCCATCTTTTGCAGCGCCTTCGTCGGTAAGAGTGTTGTGCAGTTGAAAACTTCCAAATTTTGTTTTTCCATTTAATTAATCATCGTGTCAAATTGTTTGAAATATTTTAATAGATGATTGAAGATAAAAGTTTTACCTGACCGTCATATAATTGTGATTACTGATTAGTAATTACTATGTAAATATTTTTTATGATTAATTAAAGACGATTGCAGACGCGTACGGCGGCGCGACGGCAGTAGGAAAGCATCGATGAAGCACCTGCGGTGCTTCACATCATAACCTTATTTTTTATCAACTTATAGTAAGACACGGCTCTCTGCCACCAATAAGCTTTGAAATACTCCAAAATTGAAGCTCAACTTAATTTGCTACTTCTTTCTGTCAAGCGACAGTATCTGTCTCAAGAGAACCGGGAACGACGCAAATTAACTCTTTGAATCCAATATAAATCCACTTTTATTGTTAAAAATTTTATTAAACCTGTCCTAAAATTTACATTCTACACGGCTGTGACGTGTAATAGTAATGATCCTCACCCTCAGACGTTTAAAGCCGACCAATCAGGTAAGGTCCTTGATATTCTAGTCGATTGTAAATTTAAATGTTAAAGTGAAAAAGTTAATCATATTAAATATTTAACAAATCAATACATTGGTTGGTGTCATCAATACAAACTCCAAAAATTTAAATTAAACAGCAAGTAAAATATACGTCAACACTGCAGATAAGATCTATTTAGAGTAAAAATATATTTTATTTATTATTCATGTCGACATAAAGCGGTTGTTAAAAGGTCATTTAGTTTGACATGACCGTGTGTCCGTTTGCTAATTGAAAGTCGAAACTCAAAATTTCATGAGAAATTTCATGATAAATTTTAGCACGTGTAAAACCTTAAAATTTCAATACAAATTTCATGACAAATTTCATGAGAAATTTTTCTGTATGACACTCGGTTTCTTTGTAAAATTTGGCGCAAGCGCATGATGTCTGTCAATTGTCAATAGCAAAATGGCCCCAAGTCTGCAAAGTGTTATTGTAATGTAAATTGTAATTTAATCAGGATTCATCAGTTATACTGTGATTTTTGCTTATATCTTTGTTTATCAGTGCGATCATGAAATTGGCCCTAACAATTGACTGATTGTAGCACATTTTTTGAAAAAATATTGAGAAACTAACACCACGGATCGCAAGGATTAAATCTTATTCTTATTATCTAAAACCTACTTTTTCTTGTCACATAAATTTTTTTGAACCATAAATATTTGTTAAATGAAAATATTAATTTTTTTTTATTATTTTTTAATTGCTATAGGTATAATTAATAATAAATTAGCTTCTTTTAACTAAATATTTAACAGCGACACGCAATTAACATTTCAAAATAATATTATCAATACAAACATAGTATCCCCTGTATTCACCTTTTCTGGTAATAATAGTACCTACTACCTAACCAGGTAATAATAGTATTCAGGTAAAAAAAATAGAACATGTCTCGCATAAAATTCTCATGAAATTTGTCATGAAATTTGTATTGAAATTTTAAGGTTTTACACGTGCTAAAATTTATCATGAAATTTCAACAGAATTTTAACGACAAAATAATATGAGTGTCACACGGCCTTAACAAACACAGGAAAACACAAACATAAACATAAACCTGTCAACATAATTACTGGTCGCAACCCAACCTAAGCCGCAAGTATCTCGTATAGCCACTCAAAGAGGAATTGAACAGGTCAACGTCAGCACCACTCAAGTGAATATTACCCAATCTCTGAATTCTATTCATAGGAGCGTTGTAGCCATAGTTGGTAGAAGCAAAATCGACCGAGAACAAGCTACCAAGCCTAACTCCATATTGGGGAACCCGAAAATTAATTCTTTGAAGAAGTTCAGCACAATTGTAACCGCCATTCACAATCTTAAATAAACAGGTTAAATCGGTCACAACCCTTCGATCTTGCAAAGTCGACAATGACAATAAAGCTCGCACAGAATCATTGACGCACACATCACTTTCCAAATTAAGTCTTGTTCCAATCAAGTGCAAAAACTTATTTTGAACTCTCTCAATACGATCAGAGTCCACCATATAAAAGGGAGACCAAACTGGAGAAGCATACTCAAGAAGCGACCTAACCAAAGTCATATACAAAATCTTCAGGGTATAAATGTTCTTAAAATTGTTTGTGTTTCAGTGTATAAAACCGAACATTCTCATCGCCCTGGCGCAAATGTTCTCTATATGAATCTTAAAGGTCAACTTTGCGTCAAAAAGCACCCCCAAATCACTCACCGTGTCTACCGATCGCAGAACTTCGCCCTCCAATGTGTACTGGAAGAAAATTGGCAACTCACCCCGACAAAATCTCATAACGCAGCACTTGCTAATATTTAGAAACAGCTGATTGTAATCGGACCACACCATAAGCGCATCCAAAGAATTCTGAATTCTAATGGAATCTTCGACCGATCTTATCATAAAGAATATTTTAAGATCATCGGCAAATATCAGATATCTAACATCCAATCCCAAAGCTTTGCCAATATCGTTGATAAAAAGAATAAAAAGCAACGGACCCAAATGGGATCCTTGAGGCACTCCAGAAGTCACCTTTATTGGCTCGGATAACTGCATTCTGATCTTAACAAACTGGATTCTATCAGAAATATAGCTAATAAGCCAACACAATAAAGATCCGCGTATACCCATCGCCCACAGCTTAGAAAACAAGATAGATTGATTAATTCTATCAAAAGCTTTGCAGAAATCCGTATAAATAGAATCAACTTAAACACGGTCCCCAAAACACTCAAGAATGTAGTCTTCATACATCATGAGATATGTCAATGAAGATCTCCCCCGTAGAAATCCATGCTGTTCAGGAACAACAAGATTCAAAAGATTAGAAGAGATAGCATCGAGCACCAAGCCCTCAAATATCTTTGGTATAACAGATTGAATTGAAATGGGGCGATAATTCGACACATCAGACCTATCTCCCTTCTTGAAGATTGGTACCACAAATGATTGCTTCCAGATAGTTGGCAGTACACCAATGGACAGAGACCTGTTAAACAAAATAAACAATGGGAGGCTAAGCGAATGCATACATGACTTTATCAAAACCGGGTGAACATTATCCGGACCTGGACCCTTGTTAGTTTTAATTTTCTTCATTTTTTCCAAAATATTTTCTACAGAAACATGGCAATGACTCAGATTCACTGTTCTATCAAATTCAAAATTCCTCGAAAATACAGTCCCATCACCATAAACACTAGAGAAATAATCCGAGAAGAGCTGCAACACCTGATCAAGTGAGTCAGCGCTTTTATCACCCAGGAACATAGAACCCGGAATACCTCCAGAAGACCTGCTTGTGTTAATGTAATTCCAAAACCCTCCCACATCAACAGGTATGAAAGCCTCAACCGACGCAATATACGACTCATAGCACCTACGAGCCAACGACTTGCACTTGGTCCTCAAATCAGAAAATCTCAAATAATCGCTGTACAAGTTGAATTTTTTGAATAATCTATGGGCTTCCCTTTTTTCACTGATCAACTTTTTTAATTCCACGCTATAATATTTAGGAAAACAATTACCCTTGGGCACAATAGTTACAGGTATAAACAAATGCATAGCATAATATAAATTATCATATAAATACCGGACACCATCATCGATGTCCAAATCTTGCAACACATACCAATCAACATTATTCAAATACTCAGCCATCGCAGCATAATCTCCTCTCTTAAAGTTGAAAATTCTTGCCTCAAACGAATTGATGCCCCCACCACTCCAAAGAGATAATGAAATCATCAAAACAGGATGATGAACATCAACTGGCAAAATATTCTCGTCACACAACGACACAGTCGCACTTTCAACATCAGTAAGTACAAGATCAAGCGTTCTTCCATTTTCATTTAAAACCCAGTTTATCTGATCAAAACTTAAAAACTCCAACAAATCTTTCAAACATCTAGACTGTTCATCAATAGCACCATCACCGCGATATCCAGAATTCCAATGCAAGTTTGGCAAATTATAGTCTCCACATATCAAAAACTTTGCCGCTGGATATAGCAAACGAATGCGCTCCACCTCACTACAATGGACTGCATAAACTTCATAATCTGATCTTGGAGGAATATACACACAACCAACCACTAATTCAACATCGTCATTCTTTAACAACACAAATTGCTGTTCAATCCGATCACTGGACTCGATAGCCCGAGATGAGTACCTAGAGTTAATACCGATCAATACGCCCCCACCCGAAAGTTTTATGCTACTCAAAACAGAACGATCAGCACGGTAAACATTAAAATGATGCATACCCAGTTCCGCATCAAAAAAATCCGACGTCAAGGACGTTTCACTAAAACACACAACATCAAACTCGACAAGGGACATTTCAGTCTTTAAAACATCGAGCTTACTTCTAAGTCTATTAACATTTTGGTAATATATCATTAGTTGACTCCGTTTTTCGCATCGTTTTTTGTTTTTCCCGATTTTACAATTTTAGGTCGCCCAAAAAAGTACTTTATGGTTAAATCACTCTCACCACTATCCATTCTCGATTTCAACTGTCCTCGCAACTGGGTCAAATATTTTCTCTCGGCCATCGTGCGATCGGATCCAACCGATACTCCATTACCCCGAGGTAACCTATGAGAAGAAGCCAGAAATCGCCTTGCATCGACTGAATTATTCAACACAACCTTCAATGGTCGGGAGCCATCATTCGAGGCCCTTCCCAGTCGATATACTTTAATGTTAGAAGTCGATACACCCTCAAAAGCTATATCATCACACAATTTCGAAAAACAAGTCTTATCGTGTTCAATTCTGTCGCGCACGGACTTCGAATTCGGCTCGTCAACCCCATATATTATCACATTAGATGATCTAACAGATCTTTCTCTTATCTCCTCAATTATGTCCTTACAGTGGAAGGACCCGTGTTACCATCACGATTAATAGAACTTCTTAACTCTGCTATTTCATTCCTCAGTTTATTGAACTGCTCCTTCATGGCACTCAATATTTCACTACCTGACGACACACCCTCGTTTACAGTCAAACAGGATTTACACACATAACGCAACTGTGAATTTTTCTCCAATACGGCCGAAACAACTGTTCTTGATAAACCCGTACAATGCCCATGATAACCTTTTCTGCATTTATCGCATCTAATTCTGTCGCCTTGAACTACATCTTTATCACATGCTATAGAGGTTCTAATATCGACCACAGACATGATAATCTACGATTTATCTACAAATGACTCGTACAACAACAAAAAACCGACTAGCGAAGCAAACACGCAGCACTCTGTGTAACATAACCTCTTCTTGAAATATCGGATTTATTTCGCATTTTTGCAGGTTTAATATTTTTGTTGAATAATTGATAAAACTTTAAAAAAATTATATAACTGAATTCAGGGAAGCAAAACCTTTCAAATGAGGTGTTACTTGCCATATCATCCCTATTAACATTTTAGGGGTTGTCATCGCAACGCGAAGGGATGAAACAATACGGGAGTGATATTAGTCGCAAAAGTTGTCCCCCTCGATGATAAAATTGACGTGTTCTTGCATTTAAAAAAAAAAAAATTTTCTGGTTACAATCCCGTCTGTTTCGTTTTCAAAGGGCCACCCTGTATATTATATTTAAATGTTATTTTAAAATTTTTATGTATTATCAATTTTTTACGAGTTAAAAACTACTTCATTGTTATAAATAATATTAGGTATGTTTATTTATTTTGCTATAATGTTTACTATTTTTGTACAAATAAACAAAACTGTTACCTTGATAACCTTCGGTTCTCTAATTTACTTAAAATATATTTTTCCGGTTATTAGTCTTCTGTATGCCGTCTTTATAATTAACCTTTATGTTAGTTTATTTTTATACGTTGTTCTAATACCATAAATATTAAGTTTACTCTCACTTTAAAATCTAAACTCTATTAAAAGATAATAAGTTTTCAATTTGTGAAAATTATATTATGAATTATTTTAATAAAATAAGAAAGTATTCATTTTTATGTTTATTTTTTGGAATTTTCTAAAAACTTATATATGTTTAAAAAAATATGGATAGTGGAACTTTAAAACGCAACAAAAATACGTAAGTATGAGCAAATTATCAGCTCATGCTAATATAGACCTTACTTAACGGTTCGACCTGTTGAGATAATCAATTTTATTTTAATTACATTTATTATTTTTATAATTCATTCATAATTTACATTTTGTAATGCGGAGTTCATGCAAGAAAGGTTACGCAGCAATCGTCCAAAAAAAGGAGGCGGTTCTTACAAAAGTTACTTTTTTGCTTGAATTCATCACAATAAATTTAATATGATGCACTTTTGGCACTATATACACAATTTTAGAGTTCAAAATGGATTACCACCAAAAGTATTTGAAGCAAGAAATTCAATCCTCACAGATCTATTGAAAAATGTCCATATTAAAACAATTTATAACATGATGTGGATCATTGTTGTAACATCGCAACTTCGCCATCTCATTCACAATTATTCAACTTCCGAAAGGTTTGAAAATCTCATTGTTTGCTCCCTTATTTGTATTCCTTTCCTCCATATGTCCGATTCCTGATGACCTTTACTCACTAAACAAGTCCATAAGAAGAGTTTTTACAATTTTTAGGTTACGTTTCCATTTGGAGCTTCTCCAAATATCATTTCCCAAAATATACCCAATTTTTTACATTTGGATTTGTATGTTTTTGGCATCTCTACTTCCCTACTTTGGATTTGTTCTATGGGCAACGATTCGGTACAAAATCTCCAAACCTTCTGACCAATTTTTAGATCAATTATCCTTAGGTATTTTTATTGCATACATTGGGACGTACACTTACTATTTTGCTTTGCTAATACAGCAAAATGATTTCAACCCAACATCCGCAGTGGCCCTGATGTTCGAACTTGTAGGTTTCGTTCTTACAAAAAAAAACTATAATACTAATTTTTTTCTGATATTTTATTCAGATTAGGTTGAAAATGAAATTTTATGCTTTTGTCAGAAGCAATGTACCACGTGCTAAAACTGGGATTTTGTATCCAAATATATCAAAATATGTTTACTTTTTGTTTGCTCCAACCTTGATCTATCAAGACGACTATCCAAGGTAAAGTCAAATTTCCATATTAATCTCCAACCGAATTTTAATAATTTTTTTAGATCAAATTCAATTCGATGGAAGAAAGTAGCCGAACATTTTACCAATTTTGCCGGAACTCTTCTCCTATTGATTATAATAATGGAACACTTTGAGAATAAGTTTGTGATGTTCAATCAAAACCCCTACACTTGGACGAACTTCTTTCTAATAGTTTTGGATTTAACTCCACTTTCGGGAATGTTGCTTTTCGCCGCTTTTTACTTAATTTTTCACTGCTGGTCAAACGCATTTGCTGAGTTGCTACTCTTTTCGGACCGATCATTTTACAAGGTAAATTAAAACTTTTTAACATCAACACCAAAAGGTAAAGTTTACGTGATTACAGGATTTTTGGACATCCACATCATTGGAACGTTTCTATAGGACTTGGAATGGAATCGTTTACGATTGGTTATACGTTTACGTATACAAGGATTGTTATGAAATAGTTTGGCCTAACAATAAATTTGCCGCGAGAGCGATGGTGTTTTTCGTGTCGGCACTCTATCACGAGTTCCTTTTAGCAATCACATTTAATGCGTTTTTGCCTCTTCCATTTATAGGAGTTTTCTTTATAAGTTTAATCGTAAAAGCAATTTCTTTTAATAACGCAATGGGAAATTTTTGCTTTTTACTGGGGACAGCATGGAGTATTTCGGTAATATTATGTACATATGGTATTGACCATTACTACAAAAAAGTTAATTGAAAGTTACTGTTGATTTACTAATACACAATGCGAATCAAACATTTGTGCGTTTAATGAACTAATAACTGTCAACGTGAAGTATAAGCTAAGAGTGCCCTTCAGAATAATAGCAACCAAACACATAAAGGTAGCATCAAAACCTTTTAGATTTTGGATTTTATTGTGGAGGGAAATGTTTTTTCCAGCAGTGTATGTGGTGTGACTAGGAATAAAACCGCGGTTTTTTTATTTCTAGCCTACCAGTACTATATGCTTAACACTACACTGCTTGTTTTACCAACACAAAACCTTAATGCATGATTGCGATTTTGGCTTTTGCAGTAAGTTAATGCCCCATCAGAGGCCCACTGCTCGATGTTCTGACTTCTTGTCTTAAATACATTTACTTACTGACAACTACAGGCTATGTGACACTTACGTTTTTCGTTAGTGGGTTACTATTTATTGTCAGATGTCACACAAGTCTTTAATGCACATCAAATATTTTATACAGTGTGTAACAATATTTCACTCAAATCAAATTGTATTTATATGTTGAATTTAAATTATTAAAATTTTAACACTAATTTGTAAAATACCTGCCGTATTATTATTACTGTTTATGTTTTTAAAGACGTTTTTCACTCATTTCAATAGTTTAGATCTATGAAACCTTTCCCAAAATAGCTAAAATAAACGTTTACGATTTTATTAACCTACATTTAATTAAAATTTTATAATTTAAACTATAACTTTGTTTTTATTTGCTTGCTTTGTTCGGCAGGATTTTTTTTTAACAGATATTATTGTTCCGGTGGTTCTCTTGGGCTAATAATTTCCCATCATTAACATAAAAACCGGAGTTACAGGCACGTCTGAAGGGCAGTCTAGTAAGCTACCTATCGGAAGTTAAACAATTATAAGCTCAAATAAGTTCCTGTTCTTAAGTGCATTTCTGTGCTTGGTAACAGATGATTAAACATGACATGGTTCTAAAGAAGTCAGAAGAAAAACAAGAAATAATTACATCAATAAAAAAAGCCAACTAACGCATCAAGATCATTAAAATGAGAAACTAATTTTAAAAGCAAACTATAGAATTTAATTATTATTAAATTTAATTAATTGTAACTTGATGATTTTCAAAACAAAAATTTTACCCACTTCATGAACTTTGACTGGATTCTCTTTAGTTTACTTTGTTTCGTTAGTTTAATTATAACTGTATTTTTAAAGTCATTGTTATTGAAAGTCATTGTTAATGTAACCGAGAACAAACTAAGCTGGTACCAGGACAGATATTTCAATACAAAAATCAAAGCAAGTAAACCGAAATCGGAAGCCAGCATTTACTGTATACGCAAGCTTAAACGATAAAAACTTGGACTTTATATGAAGAGGTGCCAATAAAATTAAAGAAAACGACAAATCTGCATGCATAGCAGCAACCAACACTATGTAACGGATAAAATGTTTAGATTTTAAAACAGAATCATTAAATTGGATTCGGAAATGATAAATATGACAAGAAACCCCAGGCATCGAGATCAATCACGAAACAATTATACATGGCGCAGAAGTAATAATTTAAATTTAAACATCCGTCGGTATCTCAAAAAATTTTACTATATTTTGTAACCGCATTTCGGAGGGGAGGAACCGCCAGCTGAAAGTAAGTAATAAGAAAATTTTTTAAGACTATCAAATTTTTGATAATTTTAGTTATTGTTTGATTATGAATACAAAAGTTTAGGTTTATGAAACCTAAGACCATTAAAAAAAACCTTCTTCCCGTTCTAATTCACAGATTAGGTCACGGAGAACCAAAAACAAAAAAAACGCCGTTAACCGCTTCTCAAGAGCTCCCCGACAAACACCCGTCTCTCACTTCTTCCACCTTTTCGATCATTCAGCGGTCAGAAAGAAGTCAAAAGTCGGGTGCAAGGAGAGGGAGATCTAGAAATCTTCTGAGCGAATAATCAGGTATACTACATCGCATAAGGGGAGATCATCAATGCTTCTTTTTGAGATTTCTGTGGCGAGTTTCTGGGGCACGGCTCTAACTTTGGTTTTTGAAGCCGACTTTCTTCCAATTGACATGGATTAAAATATATAGCGTAATAGAAAACAAGATTTTTATCGGTGATTTTTAAATTGCTATAAATTATAAAGTATTCAACGAAATAGCTTGATCATTCTTTACAGCCAAATGGTAACTATGTAGATTCTAAAAAACAAAAAGAAACTGAAATTTTTTTATGGTTTATGAAAAAACTTCGCCGCCGTCAAAGGTTGGTTTGCCCATCTTACGCCATGAGTGCAACAGGGTGCTATATAGTGACGTGGGACGAGCTAATTACCAAAAGTTTAAAATATCCACAATTGATGTTGATTTGTCCTTTCATTGAATTTTGTATGATTTTAAGTTTTACTCTGACAAGTTGAATGGTTTTTCTCTTAATGGTCATAATTTTGCTTGTTGCTAAGAAAACAGGATTTCATAGATGGATATTTTGTTCCAGAAATCTAAAAAGTTAAATTAATCAGATATGACTGCATTTTGTTTTAATTGAATTTTTGCATTGTTAATTTGTTTACCTTCTTTTTAATAAATAAGTGAATGCGTGCATAGAAAACTATAACGTCGTATTGTTCGTAAATAACTCTAGATGGTGCGGTTGGTGTTGAAAAGTAATTTAAAAGTTTCTGAAATCAATTTTTTTTGGAAAAATTTCAAATTTCGCTGGAAAAATCGACGAATCAGCATGGGCCACGATTTCCAAAAACCTGGAACGGAAAGGAAAGGAAAATTTTATAGGAAGATAAGGATTACTGACCGAGAGGTGGACGTGTTAAGTTGTGTTTTCGAGGAAGACAAAATTTTCTCGATAAGTTGTGAAATGTTGGAATTTCAGCATGAATTGTGAATTATAATTGCAATTATGAATATTGAAGTGTCAGTATGATGAATATGGTGTTTTCTAGAAGATTGAGTTCTGGAATTGTAAATTAAGGATATTTCGACCTAATGAGTTGGGGAAGATGGCCGTTCAATTTGTCGTTTCCATCGTATTTTATTTCCATTTAACAACAATTTATGAAGCCATCGAATGGTAATTAGAATTTTAATTCTTTTATTTTACGCTGTTTCGACATTATTTATCTGGAAAACGAAATTTATAAATTTTACAATTCGAGGTTATATGATGCACATTTATTTTACAAACCTGGAAAATTCGCTAATAACAGGTTGATTGTAATGTTACATCAACTTTAATCACACCGATGCACAAATTTCAATATTTGGAGTAATTAGTTTACCATCGAGATTAACTTTATTTTTTACGATGATCAGTATCAGCTGCAGTGCTACGCGTTACGTCGAACTTTATTTGTGTCTAGCGGTAGAAATTAACAGTTTTTCATACGAATTATTACAGGTCGGCGCGAGATTTTAAATAAGACAATAATTTGGTGCTATTATTTTTATTTCATTTTGTACAATTTATAATGCCTGATTTGTTTACAAGTTACAGTAATAAGATTGAAATAGTAAATGTGGGAACTTGTAGATGAATTTTGTCTATATCTGATTTATTCATTGTGGAATTTTGATTTAACAAAAATTCTGTTTTCTGTTTTTGACAATATTATTGATAACCAAATTTGTCTGAGTAAAATTTTATTGATGCCCGGTAAAGGTTTTGTTTCATTTGTTGTGGATAATTTAAGCATACCCTGGAACCTACTACTGAGAGAGCTCATTAATGCAGACTACCGACTATAACAGCTACGGCTTTTAAAGAGTTGTGTGTCAGAACACGACAATAGTTTCATGCTATCTCTACTAGCCCCTTCTTAATCACACCTATTTACAGTGTTCCGGTCATCGCAGCAGGGTACAACTTTACAAAAGATGTGTAATAGTTATTAAAATGTTCTTCAAAATTTGCATAAATATCGGATAATTTTTCTATATAACACTATATAGTGTTATTGCAAATTTATGTTTATCTTTTAATTATGTAACTATGTTCCGGAAGGCAAAAAAGGGTGCAAAAATCAAATTTGTTATTTTTTTACCGTTTACAATGTTGTCCCAAAATTTAAAAACTTTCGGAATTTTTGTCTATCTTTTCACTTTTTAAGTCTACAATGACTGACCTACCAATAATTAGTCATGTATTAGGATATCCAGCTAAGGAAAACGCCGTCTAGGGGTGAATTTAAAACTTCAGCAGAAGACATAACTTCTATTTTTAACTTTGTATTATAGTCTCATTTATAGCAATTTATATGATTGTAAAATTTAACTTTATAATATAACAAAATATTAAAATTTAGTAGGTACTGTAACTCGTTTTATACAATAGGGGTATTCACACTGGCTCGTGTATTGCATGGTGTTGTATTTATACACCGTTGTAATATCCTAGCAACGTCTAGTAATACACAACTTTACTTGGCGTTGCTAAGATAAATACCACGGTGTAAAAATACAGATCGATAGAACTTTTAGATTCAGTTGCTATGTGTGGACTAAACATTTACACGGCAACCTCCCCCTAGAGAGCTATCGGGGACGTTGGGTACTACGTCCAAAAGCCGCTGAGGTAGCCAGCATACCTATCCCCTTCAAGAGCTGCAAGGCCCAAGAAAGGACCCGTAGGTGTCGAGGTTCCCCGACAGACAGGTCGAGTGCTGATCGTTGCTACATTTCCCAAGAACCACCAGCCACTGCGAATCCACCTCAGTGAGCAAGCTCACAAAGACGGGGGGCCAAGCAAGCTTACGCAAGAATTAACCCCGGGCTCCCGTCTTCCCGCAGACGGTTATTTTATTCGAATCCTCCCGTAAATCGTGGAGTTTAACTGATTCAGGGACGTCCGTTAACGCCCTTTAGAGATTTACTTGCGAATCTCAAAGTTCAAGCCGAGGCTTCGGAGTCCACCGAAGTCAGCAACCTACTGCGCTGCTCAGGTCACCCTGTAGCAGGTTAAGGTTGTGTCTCCTTAGTTATCCGTTTGGTTTCCGTCGAGAGATGAGTTTTCAAGACCATACCGCGCTACTACGGTAAGGGTTGAAAATGATTCATCCTCTCTGTTCACCGGTTCACTGGTGTAAAAATACAAAAGCATTTACTCGTCAGTGTGAATACCCCTAATGTTTATATTCCATTTGAAAATCCTTCTGTCACCTGGACTAGTTAAATTCCCGCCACAGTGGCGCTGCAATCTTAACTAAATAAATAATAAATAAATCGCGAAAAAAAATTTTTTTAACGCAATTTTAAAAAAATTTTGGCTCCGACATAATATTAAAAATAACGTTTTAGACATACTGTAAAAATTTGAACGCGTTATTTTCAAAAATAAAGTCAGAAAATTGTAAATAAAATTAACGCTTAAATGCGCGTATCTCTTGCATTCGCGATTTTTTTTACACATTACTTTATTTTTTATTGTACGTTTTTGGTCAGCTACTGTTATTGTACACCAAATAGTCCATTTTCTATTTAAAATCGAATTTTCATTCTAAGTGAGAACACAGCCTTAAACCAGCGAAGTAATGAGCCACAGTGGCAGCGTTATGGTAATTTAAATCTAATTACGTCTCTGTCACATTTTACTAGCAATAACAAAAATTGTTTGCTTTGCTTAAAATTAAAACAAAAGAGTTTAGTTTTAGATAGAATTTTTACATGCTAGTATAATTTCTGGGATTTTTTTTAATGAGTGGGTTGTAAGCAGAGTTTTTGGGTGTTCTACTTTTCACATTAAGGTTATTTGTTTGTCCATAAGTATAGTTTTAATGAGTTAAAATGTCACAAAAAAAGATCTACATTTTATAATATCCCGGTTGGGGAGGTGGTCAAATTTCAAGGATGTTTTTACTAAGAAAACTGTAGCATGCATCCCGGTTAAAATTAGTTCCTTCTTCTTATAAACAAACTACGGAAATAAATAAATATGTGTGTAATTTTCGTGATCCTTGAAAGTAGCGCGCGCAATTGAATAAAGTCTACTAATGCGCGCAGTACTCCCAAATGTAGCCAAATGTGAACAAAGCTTGCAGGCATAACTTTTAAGCTCCCATGCATGAACGGCGAATGTGAAAATTTAAATGTAATCAGTCAATAAGAATTCTTCCGTCCTAAAAATATATGAGACAATACAAGATATTTATGGATTAGAGAAGAATGCGGGATGAAAAAAATCCCGTCCGCACGAAAAAAGTCCCATGCGCGGGACGGGGTGAGATGGGACGAGATGGTAATTCAGTCCCGCGCGGGACGGGATTCCTTATCAGTCCCGCATTTGATTTATTTTATTCAATGCAGCCCGAATGAACTATCCCACTCGACGCATCAATTGTCTGTTTTTGTCGACAACTTAAGCATGCTGGAAACTCACTCCAAAAGATCAAAAGTGATTAAAATCATTTGCGACACTCTTAAGCTACTCCAACCTTGGTATTATTTACGTGGAGACTTAACGTAAATGCAGAGAAGAGTGAAGCTATAACGCTTGATCGAAAAGATATCGCCCCGAGAAACTTGAGATATTTGGCTAAACAATTCTCTGGAAGGACCCCATCAAATATCTCGACGTCACTTTCGACACCAGACCTCTCCTGGTCAAAACACATCGACAACTGCACCTTGCAAGCCAGGGCTTAAAAAGCGCCCTAGTTTCCCTGATTGGCAAAAATAGTGGCCTACAGCCAAAAGACAAAATCACGATTTATAAAAAAAATTATCCAACCAGTTCTTACATATGCAGTGCAGCTCCAGCATGAGGCTTTGCATCAAGCAACCAAACAAATAAGCAAAAATAACACAAAATATTTGCGTCAGACACGCCATAGAAGAACAAGTATTTCTTTAGTTACCTGGGTTTTGAGGCGTTGATACGCGGATTTGTCGTCGGGGTGATGAGTCCTTTGATCAAGTTTTCGCGCTTGATTCTTGTCCTTAATTAGCTGCTTAAGATGCGGGAGAAGTTGGTTTCGAAGATCTGCGACCGGAACAGCATTTGTGGCGTATTGAATCGAGGCTTGGATGTTGACATGAAGGGCTTCCACGTAGTCGTCCAGTTGGCTTGTGGTGTCGATGATTGGAATGTCTCCCATGTTCGCTAGAAGGTGATCATGGAAGACGGGCCATACAACGTTGGACCTTGTTGTATTTGGACGGTCGTGGGGGATGTTTCCGATGTACATCAGGACTGGAAGGTGGTCAGAAGTGAGTTCGCATGATATAAGCCGGTGTTGCCAATGGACGTTCTTTGAGAGAGTGATGTCGATGAAGGTTGGAGTTCCGGCGTGGGAGTAGTGAGTGGGATCCGTTGGTGCGTCGATGGCAAAGTCCATTTTGTGGGCGAAATCGAAAAGAGTGCGACCTTGGGCGTTGTTCCTTTGGCAGTTCCAAGTGGTGTGCTTCGCGTTGAAATCTCCAGCAACGATTGAACGATTTGGGCCTGAAAGTAGAGAGATTAGGTCGTCTTGAATTATGTGTTTACTGGGAAGAAGGTAGGCTGATGAAAGTTGAAGCCATCCATGTCCGCTTGTATGGATGGCAACCGCCGTGGCTTCTATTTGGTGCAGCTGGGGGAGCGCGACTTCGTGGTGTTCGATCAATCTCTTGATGTAGACGGCGGTTCCACCTCCTTTGCCGTCACGATCCGATCGATACATCGCGTAGTTCGGGAGATTTGCGCTGTCGCAGGTCCTAAGGTGTGTTTTGCTGACCAAAATAACATCGAGGTTAGCTAGCTTAAGATTAGGTTAGGTCGGCTAGCCCTCGGATGACTACCTTGAGTGGCTTCTCTCTTGGTAGTAGGTATGAGTGGGTTGGCAGATTTTTCGCTAGGAAGAATTTGTCCAACCTTGAAAAGTCTTCCTCTGTTTTGGGCAGGTAAGGTAACAGGTAACATTTCATGGCATCTGCGGAGCAGATGCGGGCGCAGCCCGCTTATCTCCTTCATCTAGTATATGAAACTAGCGTTTGGGAATTTTTTAACAAGGATTTCAAACCCGAGGAGAGGCCTAGACCCGAGTCTTGACTTTGGGCGTTAAGGTAAGCACAGCGAGGCCGAGGCGACGCGAGAGTGCTTACCTTGGGCTTAATACCACGCGCAACGAGCACCAGCAACACCGTTACCATATTTATTTAAATATATAAAAATATACAAACAAATTACTAACAACAAATTACAGATCTAGTAAAGGTGCTGAAAGAAAAATTAAACAACATTCAACAACAAACAAAGTAAACAAAAAGCAAGAGATATATCTTGACTAGGAAAACAAGTGTTTGGTAGGCAAGCACGTCGCAGTCTCATTGAAAAATGGAGTCCGAGTCAGAGTCGGAGCCGAAAAGAGGGGGGGCGGGAATTTGTCCCGAAGGTCCTGGGAAAGGGGGATTGACCAGAGTGGCGGCCTTTGGCGAGATAATGTCTCTTGGTCTGGGAGTCTTAGGGAAAAGCTTGGCATCGTATGTACCAAGCGACTGGATTAGGGGGTTTGGGCAATCGGGACACTTTTTGTACAAGTTTTTGGTAAGATCCTGTATGTGTTCGCGAAGGGGTTTGATGCAGGATGCGGCCTGCAGTTGCCTATTCGTGACAAACCATGGGGCCCCCATGGCTTGTCTGATACAGGCATTCTGCATCGCATCGAGCTTCTTCATCTAGTTGCTCGATGCAAAGCCCCATGCGGGGACGGCGTAAGTGAGGACTGGCCGTATAATGGCCTTATATATCGTGACTTTATCTTTTGGGGGTAATTTGCTGTTTTTACCGATCAGCGGGGCAAGGTTACTTTTAAGGGCTCTGGCTTTGACAACGCAAGATTTGATGTGCTTTGTAAGCGACAGTCTGCTGTCAAGGGTAACCCCGAGATATCTGATGTGCATGAAGTTAGCCCCCCTTTTTTTGAAATAGTGATTTTTTTTATTTGTGCTCAATTGTGCTCAAGTTGTGCTCAATGTGCTTAAAAGAATTTTTTAATTTTAAACAAAAATAACAAAAAAAATCGAAAAAAACACTTTTTGACGCCAGCCCCCCTTTTTTTGAAATTGCAACTTTTTTTGGTTGTTCTCAATTGTGCTCAAGTTGTGCTCAATGTGCTTAAAAGAATTTTTTAATTTTGATCAAAAATAACCGCGTAAATCGCGAAATAAGATTTCCACCTGGCCCCCCTTTTTTTGAAATTGCAACTTTTTTTGATTGTACTCGATTGTGCTCAAGTTGTGCTCAATGTGCTTAAAAGAATTTTTTAATTTTGATCAAAAATAACCGCGTAAAGCGCGAAATAAGATTTCGACCTAGCCCCCCTTTTTTGAAATTTTTCTTCTCATTTTGAATCTATGTGTGTAATTGATGTCAATCGATTGAGCTTCGTTAGAGCCTGAATGAGCTCTAGTGAGCAAGATTTTAAGTTAATATTTTAAAAAGTTATAGATAGTTGAAATTTTTGAGTAAACTCCGAGCAACACGCGTTTAATAGTAAGATTTTTTAAGGCTTGCAGTTTACTCACAAATTTCAAATATTCCTAACTTTGTAAAAAAATTAACTCAAAATCTCGCTCACTGAAGATCATTCAGGCTCAAACAAAGCTCTAACGATTGACACTAATTTTATCCTAAAATTTAATTTAGGGGGGGACAGCGACATGCACCTGAGCCTGCTTAGCCACCTATAAATAAACAGCCTTACGCTTTTAGATTGATGTTTTTAAGAAGCTTTGTTAGCTCTTATTAACATTATTTTTTTACTATTTATTGCACTTTGTAATTTTAAATAAAAGATTTCCATGAAAATTTTTAATTTTTTTTTTAATTTTTAAATTTTTTAGTCATATCTTTACAAATACAGCTTCTGTATTTAAACTAATATAGTACTATCAGAATTCTCCATTTATGTCTTTTAGATGTTTGATACTTTACCCTGTATAAATCATTACGACGAAAAACTTTACCCTGAATGCGGTCCTTAAGAGAGGCATTTTTTTCAGGGCCCTTTTAATTTAATCAACAGATGGCGCCTACTAAAATATTTTTATAAAATAAGAGGAATTTGCTATATTTAAAATATAGCAAATTCGTTGAGATAATACTATTCTATAAACAATATTCTTGATCTTAAGCTATTTTGAGTTCGTAATATTTATTTATAAAAACACAATTCATAATTAAAGTTTAATTATCTTTTTTTGTATTTGAATGTGTTTTGACATACTCAATACGAACTCAAAATAGCTTAAGATCAAGAATATTGTTCATAGAATAGTATTATCTCAACGAATTTGCTATATTTTAAATACAAAAGCCTCCTCTTATTTTATAAAAATATTTAAGTAGGCGCCATCTGTTGATTAAATTAAAAGGGCCCTGAAAAAATGCCCCTCTTAAAAATGAAATTTGGAAATCTATTTTACTTTTCACCCTGTATGATAAAATTGTTCAATGCACACCTTTTTTCTCTTATTTCGCGCCTTACGCGGTTATTTTTGCTCAAAATTAAAAAATTCTTTTAAGCACATTGAGCACAACTTGAGCACAATCGAAAACAATAAAAAAAAATTGCAATTTCAAAAAAAGGGGGGCCAGGTCGAAATCTTATTTCGCGTTTTACACGGTTATTTTTGATCAAAATTAAAAAATTCTTTTAAGCACAATGAGCACAACTTGAGCACAATCGAGTACAATCAAAAAAAGTTGCAATTTCAAAAAAAGGGGGGCTAGCTAGAAATCTTATTTCGCGCTTTACGCGGTTATTTTTGATCAAAATTAAAAAATTCTTTTAAGCACATTGAGCACAACTTGAGCACAATTGAGAACGACCAAAAAAAGTTGCAATTTCAAAAAAAGGGGGGCTGGCGTCAAAAAGTGTTTTTTTCGATTTTTTTTGTTATTTTTGTTCAAAATCAAAAAATTCTTTTAAGCACATTGAGCACAAGTTGAGCACAATTGAGCACAAATAAAAAAAATCACAATTTCAAAAAAAGGGGGGCTAACTTCACGCACATAGATATCTGACAGAGTCTTTCCAAGGGATCGACTCGCCAAACATCTCGAGTTTGTCTGGGGGGTGGCGCTTTCTATCGAACATGATTACCTCGCTCTTTCCCGGATTGACTACAAGTCTCCACTTGTAGTACCAGGGTTGGAGGAGCTTCAGCGAATCACGTGCGATAGTGATATTTCGGTTTTGCCTCGGGTGGGTCGAGACGATGGCTATGTCGTCTGCGAAGCAGGACAACATAGCGTTTTCGGGTACTGGGATGTCGTGCGTATATATTGTCGTGAAACGACGTTAAAAAAAATCATTGTTTTTGGTAAAATTGGGTCGAAGTTGATAATTTTGGGTTCTTTTCAAATTTTTACAATATTTTTACGATTTATCAAAGAGACGCCCTGGTGTGATAGCAGGTGCGATCGTTGATTATTATGTAGGAATTACCGGTTCGATCCCGGCAAAAGGTTAAAAATTTATTTAGATTATTGATATTTAAAAATTGTAATTAAAAATTTAATTACTTAATAAAAGAGAAATCAATCGACTGAGTGTCGCGAGAAAGCAAACATTTAAGCCATTTTGGTTGAGTTATTTTTGGCCGCCGAAAAAGGTGTAAAAATTTGAGTGTTTTGATCAGTGAGATCGTCCTTGGACTTGTAAGGACCAGAATTTATGAAGATTGAATTGGCGTTTGATCGAGGTTGTTGGTCTGTGGTTTGGAATTGTCTAAAATTGGAGAAGAGAATATTTGATTTGCTGAACCCGTGGTGTCTGGGAAAATTTGCTAAATTTGGAAGATTTGTAGACGTTTTGGTGGATGGATCGACGTTCAATGTGAGTCGAGCGAAGAGTTCCAGCTACAATATTTCAAGATATTTGAGCTCAAGTAAGAATTGTTTAGCATTTTATAAATACGCGTTTTGTGATATTGAAGATTTTTGTGGCGCCGATAAACTTCATTGATAATAGTTTGAATAATTTAATTCACGATATTTGAAATTTTTGTAAATTTTATTATTTGCGAACACGAATACACCGTGGTGGGTGCGAATGCGTTATTTTGCTATTCATGATTGTTTAATTTCAGTTTCAATAGCGCATTCGTATTTGCTAGCACCAATTTACACCATACACTTTCAAAACTCAAATCTGTGAGTTCAAAAGGGGTCTTTTTGATAAATTTTTATTGATTGTGAATAAATTAAATTTTAATATTATTAATTGCGACTCAATTATTCATCTTTTTGATGCAGTCAATGGTAATTTCATTTTCATCTGATGCCCACCTAACCCTGAGAAAGATTTTTTCGAGCGTTCCCATTTTTTAGAGAGCTGCCGGCGCACTTTTGTGAGGTGTCTAGCTAAAAACACTTCAATATATTGAAGAGAAGGGGGGAAAGAATAGAGCCTTGCGGCACCCCTGCTAATATTGCTCGAGTTGACGAAAAATATGAGCCGATCTTGACTCGGAAGGTTCTGGCACAGAGGTAGGATGCAATAAGCCTTACAAGGCTTGAATTAATTCCCGCCATGTAAAGCTTATACAGCAAACCTATGTGCCAGACTTTGGGCAGGATGGAAATCGAGTCTTTCAACATTTTAACGGATGATGTTTCTATTCCCGCCTTCTTTATTTCCTCCGCTATTCTCGTCCAGTTCGTGATGTCGTGCAGGACGATCGGTGGGAGCCTTGGCGCGAGCGAGTTGGCTTGTTTTTTTCTGGCCGGAAGTTGGGTAGCGGGCAATTTTCTGGCTGTTGGAGTTTGGTTAGCGGGCTGGACTTGCGGCACGTTAGTGTCCATTCTATCTTGCTCTTCTGGGTCAGTGACGGTCGTGGCCTTCTTCTTGAATAGGGGGTAGAACCTATTCATGGAGACGGTGGCGTCTTCGTCGTCCATGGATTCACTGGACCTGCTCCTCTTCTGTTTGAAGGTCCGCTTGGGTTTCTGAAATGGTTCTTCTTCCTTCTTCTTGTTGCTGGTTTCCGATTGGGAGGGTGAGTCCATCAGTGTCTTCATGATTTCAGCCCTCTTCTGCTGACCTGCTGCCAATTCCATCCTTAATGCCTCTATTTTAGCCATCTTGACCAAGTAGGCGTCGAGTTCTTGGAGTGCGGCGGTTTGGTTTTGACTGGCCATTGTGGTGGTGAGCTTTAATTGGTAAATTACTGTAAAGGAAGAGATTATTTTTAAGAATTGATAAATTCTTTTTGTTTTCTAGGTCGTTATTAGAGCGGCGTAGAGACTAAAAAATTAATTTTAGTCTGTGACAGATAATGTCTACTGACACTGCTACTAATAACTTGACCGCTTGGTAGAACTGGAAGTCACGAAAGGCACGTCTGGTCGCTTTGGTTGTTTGGATCGAACTGCCGAAAAATTGATTTTAAAAACTTTGATTTTTATAGCAAATTTTAAGTCGCTCGTGATTGGTAAATCAATGCATTCTATGGTCGGTCCGTGCAACCGGAACGTCACTAGCATTCATATGCTTCAACAGTGCACGTCGAGCAAAAATCATGTTATTTAATAGTTAAAACGTGCAGTAAAAATGGCTGGAGGCGCTCGAAGCAAAGCGATGCTAGTGCATCTTTACGAGCAACAACGGCTGGCTTTGCCTTACATCGGTGTAAAAATGTCCGATCCACAAGAAGCTTATCGTTTCAGATATTACCTCTCTCCTGTGAGAACCCGGCAAACAAGCTATCATCGCCAGTGATCTCAACGCTAAGCACCCTGCCTGGAACAGTCGCAAGACAAACATCGACTCAGTTAAGTCAGCTTCCCTAAGAGAGACTCGTGACTTTAACGACCATCATAAACGTAGTATTGAGACTGATGCATTTTCCCTCCAAATAAAAAATCGCAAAAGTCATAATGATACATAAACCAAAGCAAAATCTGCGGCACCTTCGTTTTTACAAGCCGATCAGTCTCCTGACGTCACTGGGCAAGGTGTGCAAAAGAGTGATTCGTACCAGACTGGTCAACCAAATGTTGGAGAAGCAGATTGTTTCCAATTAACAATTTTCGGCTTCCGTCCGGGATATTCCACGGTACACGCAATATTGGGGTTAGTGGAAACAATCCTTGAGAAAAGAAAGAAGCATTCGGAGCAGTTTTCTTGGACGTCGCCAAGGATTTTGACAGAATATGGAAGAACGGGTTACTCTTCAAAATGCTCAAGACGGAGATACTACTGGCCCTAATAATTTTACTTGCTTTTTTTACGGATCGTAAGTTCAGGATGAGAATGCATTCTATCCACCCTAAGTAGTATCCTTACAGAGGTACCCCAAGGGTTCATTCTCTCCTTGGACTTATTTTACTTCTTTACATACGATTTTCCGGCTACGCTGACGGATCCCCGCACCCAGATCAAACTATTCTGCGACAACGCGGGGATCGCCGCCAGCGGGAATAGTCCGGAATTTGTCATCCAAAGATTGCTGGATGCCCTGGCGAGAGTGAGTGACTACTACTGCAAGTAGAGGATTGCCGTAAATCCTTCCAGGAGTGCGGTCACTTACTTTACCAGGCGTAACGACAATAACCTTTGGAAAGTACAATTGTACAAACCTGGGAGAAAAAACACGTTTTCCCCAAAACCCCCTATCGATGAACGGTACCGTGATTCCATGGTCCAGGACCTCCAAATCCTGGACAAGAGGTTAACTTGGGTTTCCCATATCGAATATTCAAGAGATAAAGCTAGGGGGTCAAAGCTGCTCTGCGGGCTATAACCATGGAAAGCAGCAAATTCAGGAAAAAACAAGGTCTAACTCTACAAAACGTGCGTTTGACCCATACTAACCTATGATCTCACCTATGACCACCTCTTAATAATCCACCTTTTCCTTAACCCACGGGCCTAGGGGCGTATTTTTACAATAAGTGTATTGTTCATAAAATGGCCCAAAGCGGCCGAAGCGAAGCGTAGCGTAAGCTGAGTAGGGTCAATTTTGATGTAAACCACCATGGCACGAGGAGGATCCACGCAAAAAAGTATTAGGATTAAGTGCATTGTATTGCAAATTTAAAAATATCACCTGACTTGTTTTGATAAGATCTATCTTTACAAAAAGTTAAAATTGAGTAAACGATTGTTCGACATCGTAATTTACGTTTTGCATTTCGCATTGTTTTTGGACTTTCGAGTGACCTGATTTTGTTGGACTAGTGTTTTTTTTTCCAATCCAATTATTTTGGATTAATTCAGTCACGGCGAGTTTAAGATTTCCCTTGGTTACCGGCTTCTTGTGATGTATTTGCTGAGGAAATCTTATCTTCATTGAAGGATTTTATAGTTAAAAATTTTTAACATCTTTTTATGGAAATTGTTACAAATTTTACCTGGAAATCTTTGGATCCTCGACTAACACCTTGAGGTAATTAAATCATTGTCAAAACTCCAGTTTTTAACTTTGTTTTGTTTAGGGTTTTTTCTTATGGACGTTTTTTTTATGGACGTTTTTTGTATCCAATTCATTTGTTGGACGAGTCTACTCCAAATTTGAGAATTCTTTAATCCAGTTGGAAGGATCAACCTTTTGTAGTATTTCTTATTGCTTTGTGATCTTGGAGACATCAACCACCCCGTCTTAAGTTGGTCTTACATCTGCCAATTATTTGTCCTGCTGCTTAATATCTTTCCCTCCATCAACATCGAAAACCAGAAGACATCTTCAAGATAAGATATCTGTTTGTGACGTACATAATTTTTATTTTGTCTGTGTACAATTTTTTATTACTGCGCGTGGTATTTTGGGCTTAATTATTTTGAGGTTTTTAATTCAATTACTGTGTTTGCGATATCTGTGGATTTTACACAGAAGCGTGTATTCTGGATTCTGGATTGAAAGTGGAGGGCAAACCATGGTTCACATGCACTCAGGCCACATAATCGGGCCTATTATGCTACCTCCGATATTAGCAGCCCAACAGCCTCCTATTCCTCAAGCCACCCCAAACTTAGGGCAAACTCGAGTACTTTAGAGGGCGGTGTGCCACTAATACTAGCCATGCTAAGCCAGAAGCTCCCCAACATGGATCCTCTTTTCGATGCTAACACTGGGCAATTGCAAAGCACATGCTCTACTGTTTCATCTTCTTCTTCACATCCGCGACATAATGGGCTTTCAACCAGTCCCATGTTGTGCAGGTGTTACAGCTTACAGTGTCCTGTAAGACATCTCACGATAACTCGTAAGCTGTCCCGAGACAACTTCAGATAATATCTTGTATGTTTGTCAGATGGTATGTTAATTGCAGCCTTAGCCTGACAGCATCCAGCAACATTCTCCAACCTTTCCAAGTGCAGTCTGCGGTTTCCCCTTTTATGATGATATTTTCATAACTTTTTCAACTTGTAATTTGGAATATAATTTTACTAGACTCAATATTTTGAATCGCTCAATATTACTGCGCAAAGTTTATAAATTTTATATTATATTAAACCTGAAAGTGAAACGAGATAGCACGCTTTTGATACCAAAGGTGATTTACCCAATTTCCCTTACTGTTTTTCTTTCAGTGCGCCATATTTTCGTGGTTTTTCTAGTGGGTACTATTGCGGTGATATACAGGGTGGTTAATAAACTACGTGGCGTCCATTTTACTATCTTTCATCGCCTTTGCTTCGTGGAGCATAACTTTACGGCGCCCCCTGTATTATCCACTTATTATTTAGGTAAGGGAATAATTAGCACATCATTTTATCTTTTGCATCTACGAGCTAGCCAAAGGGGCATCTTCCATCTTTTACGATTACACAGCCCTGAGATTCGTGTATCCCTCTATTTTAGTTACACTTTTTTAAATTCGATTTTTGAAAAAACAAGTGCTTTTAAAGCCTTCTTTTTTATTTAATTCTCTTATTTAAAATATGCTTTATCAGAATTCATAGAGGTTTCAATCGTAATAGTATATTATACACCGAGGGAGTAAAGTGCCACTTTTCGTCATGAGGGTAAAGGATTTTACCCGAGACGCAGTCGAGGGGAAAATTTACCCGAAGGACGAGAAGTCACTTTACTCCCGAGCGCGAATATACTATTTTTTGTCTTTCCGCTATAAATCGATTATTTCTATATCTCGAAGTTGAATTTCGTCAACTACTCGAATTTCTAGAAGAATTTGTTAAATAAAATTTAAGTTTTTAAAAATACAAAGCGGTTCAGGTAGTCGACCTTTCTTGAAAATAACCATAAACTTTATTATGCCTACCCCAGATGTGGTAGTTTGCGTAACATGATATCATTGTCAAAGTACCGTATGCATTTTTGGAATCTTAGACGTAGTAATAAATTTGATTTTTTTACTTTTCGTCCCGCTGTTTTACTTTTCGTCCCGCTACTTTACTTTTAGTCCCGCTACTTTACTTTTCGTCCCGCTCCTAAGTAAACTGGCACTTTGCTCCCGCAAAAGCGGGAGTAAAGTGACCGCTTTACTCCCGGAAAGACAAAATAGTAGTTTATATCACGAGGGCGTAAGGGGTTGTTTCTCGTCTCGAGACGTAGTTTATGACACGAGCCGCAAGGCGGCGAGGGGAATAATAGTCGAGAGATGAAAAAACCCTGCAGCCCGAGTATTATGAACAGCTTTTCGTGAATTTGGGAATAATATCCGACAAAATTCACGATTTTTTTGCAATAATTGCATAAATTTCATAAATTTATAACACGTTTTAATTGACATCGTGGTAGTGTAAAACCAACTTCTACTTGTAACCATGGTGTTTTTCTTGGCACCAGTTGGTACCCTGGAGGGCGGCCATGTTCATATTGATTTTTGATCTCGAAAAGGTTGAACGTTTGTGTATTGTGTCGTGTGTTTTCAATTAAAAATGCTTAAAAACCAAAAAATAATCGTTAAATAATCAATAAATACGACATTGTGGTCGCATCTATCGATGTTCATGGACACGTTGCAAAAAAATCGCAAATTCGATATTGATGGATCACGTGGTAGGTACTATCGCGTTCAGCAAAAAGCGGTATTTATGGGGCGAATTTATACATTATTTACTATTTCAGGCTACATAGCCACGATAATCGATATACGTGTTTTAGAGATTTTTTATGCGCCGACAGGCGCATATTTTGAAGATCAAAAATGAAAACGACGAAAAGCACGTTCGCCGAAGACAACCGCAAAACGTTGTCGATATGCAAGACAGGCAAGTTTTTCACAATTGTGTGGTTAAGATAAAATATGTAAATAAATGATTTTTGAAAATTTTTGTTTTTTTGAAATTTTTTTACTCCCGGTATTTTTTTACTCCCGGGAGAAAAACAAAGTGTGACGAAAAGAGCTTCTTTACTCCCGAAAAACCGGGTGTAAAGTAGTCACTTTACACCCAAAATCACGAAAAATTTTTATTTTTGCTGTTAAAAAAATTATGTATGATTTTTTTTTAATTTATATATTTCTGTACATTAGTTTGTCCTCATGGTCGGATAAGCATCTCTTTATTAAACCAATGTAGCACACTGTAGCATAGCTATGGTAATTTAAATCTCATGACTTAACGGTTAATATTTAACTAACAATAACAAAAATTGATTGCTTTGACAAAATAGAAATCAGTTGTAGATAAAACTTTTGGCTAGAGCACGCTTACAAACCGGAACAAAAGAACCAAGACCTCTGCTTACAGTTCACTCATTAAAGCTGAAATTTAAGAAAGCACGGCAGTGTGCCAAAATTCCAGCTCTTTCAAAAAATCATCGACCATAATTAATCACGTATTAATCAAAATTTTAACTTTAACTCAGAGGTCTTGGAACAGATTTGCGACTCCATGTTAAAATTAAAACAAAATTTATACTATTTTTATAAAAATTTAGGCAGCTGGAAATTTCTGTCATTACATTAGTTTTGACTCATGGTCAGATAAGCATCTTCTTGTTAAACCAGCGAAGTAATGAGCTGTAGTGGCAGCGTTATAGTAATTTAAATCTCATTACGTATCTGTTATATCTTACTAGCGTTGGACGCAAATGTTTTGTGTTATTTCTACTTATTTGTTTGGTTGGTTGATGCAAAGCCGCATGCTGGGGCGTCATATGTAAGAACGGGTTGAATAATTTTTTTATAAATTGTGATTTTGTTTTTTGACTGTAGGCCACTATTTTTGCCAATCGGGGAGGCTAAGGCGCTTTTTAAGCCCCTGGCTTGCGAGGTGCAGTTGTCGATGTGTTTTGACCAGAAGAAGTCTGGTGTCGAAGGTGACGCCGAGATATTTGATGGGGTCATTCCAGGGAATCGCTTCGCCAAATATCTCAAGTCTCTCGGGGGGATGTCTTTCCGATCGAACGTTATAGCTTCACTCTTCTCTGCATTTACGTTAAGTCTCCACGTAAATAATGCCAAGGTTGGAGTAGCTTAAGAGTGTTGCGAATGATTTTAGTCACTTTTGATCTTTTGGAGCGAGTTTTCACATGCTTAAGTCGTCGGCAAAACAGACAATCGATGCGTCGAGTATTGAATAAAATAAATCAAAATTCGGGACTGAAGATCCCGTCCCGCGCGGGAGGGAATTGCCAACTCGTCCCGTCCCGTCCGGGGCGCGGGACGGAGTGGAACGAAACGAGACGGGATTTTCTTCATCCCGCATTCTTCCCTAATCCATAATATTTTGTATTGACTCATATATTTTTAAGAAACTGAAATAAACTCTCCGGAAGAATTCTTATTGACTGATTACATTTGCAGTTTTTGCGATGGATAGTTTGTTCAAATTGCAAGGTATAGTAGCATACAAAATTCAAAAATTACAATTTTGCATATTCGCCGTTCATGCATGAGAGCTTAAAAGTTATGCCAGCAAGCTTTGTTCACATTTGGTTACATTTGAGAGTACTGCGCGTATTAGTAGACTTTACTCATTTGCGCGCGCTATTTTTAAGCCTCACAAAAATTACACACATATTTATTTATTTATTTCCGTAGTTTGTTTATATTGCAGCATTAGAGAGTAACTCAGTCCGTCAGTATTTTAAGTATTACTGTAGTATAATATAAATAGTAGTGCCGTGAACTACGTTTCTGAATTTGTATGTTGACGGAAGATAGTGATTAAAATAAAATGATTTTCTTAAAGGCTATTTCAATAATCTTTTTTGGAATTCTGTCTATGTCTTTGTACGGAATTTTGGCATTCAAGGTAGATGATACTTTTATATCAAAGGTAAGTACGTAGATAATCTAGGTTACTAATTAAAAAAAAAAAGTAAATCGCAAAATTTTTGATTTATTAAATTGTTCAACCATATTTTGATATTCTGGTCAGTCAGGGCTTATTAGCCCTCCAAGGGATGACTTTCAGTTTTAGGACATCCTGTATCGGCAATCTACTCCACCTCCTGAGTTGTGATTTGAACATTTTTATTCATACGTAACTAATTGGTTACTTTTTGAGGTGAATGGGATTTTGGTACACTGCCATTTTGCTTTAATTTAAACAAGTTGGAACTCGGATGACCGCAGTTCTAAAGACCTCTGTGTTGAGGTTTGAAAATTTTTATGCATACTAAGGTCTACCAATAACTGGTGTGTGTGTATTACAATCGCTTTTAAAGAAATTATATAAGTAATTTCTATGTCAAAACATTACGTCTTTGTCATGGTCAGATAAGCATCTCTTTATATATCCAATTTGGTAATGACCACTGCGCAGCTATGGTAATTTAAATCTCATTACATAGCGAGCACATTTCACTAACAATAACAAAATTTTTTTGTTTTATTTAAAAGAAAAAGAGATCAGTTATAGATAAACTTACTAATAAACAATTTTTGGCTAAAGCACGCAAAACCGGAACAAAAAAACCGCAAACTCTGCTTACAGTTTACTCATTACGCAGAGTTCACGAAATGACTAGCACATAAAAATTTTATCTAAAACTGATATCTTGCGATTCCAAGTGAAAATTTATAAAAACATATCATCAGTGTGTCAAAATCCCACCTTTCTCAAAAAGTCGAGCATAATTAGTTACGTACCTATTAATAAAAATTTTCAAACATCAACATTTGTGATAGATTTTGCGACTCTATGTAGAAATGAAAACAAAATTCAAATTATTTTTATAAAAATTTTAGCAGCTGGAAATTTCTGTCGTTACATTAGTTTTGCCTCATGATCAGATAAGCATTTTCTCCATATTAAACTAGCATAATAGTGAAGCAAAGTGGCAGCGCTATGGTAATTCAAATATCGTTACGTATCGTTTACATTTCAGTATAATGACCGCGTTCGAATATTCATTACTCTGATTACTCGGAGTAATAGGAGTGATTTCGCCTGAAGTCTAACAGATTTTTGTTGAAAAATATTTATGAAGGGGGTTATAATAATTGCTTATATTGACAGTGACATATTAAATTAAATTGGTTTTTAATTTTTAAACTGTCAATATAAGCAAATTTAATGTTATGTGTTGATAGTTTCAACAAAAATCCGTTAGATAGCAGGCAAAATCACTTTTATTACATGTAATATTCAAACGCGGTCAATAATAACAAAAATTTTTTGGATTTTTTTAACGAGTGCCAGTGTGCTTAAGTCGTCGGCTGCGTGGAGTTTGATGAGCATGTCATGTGTATAGATGTTAAATAGTACGGGGTAAAGGATTGAACCTTGTGGTACCCCGCACTAATGGGTCTGAGTGTAGAACAGTGGTTGTCTATTTTTTTATTTGAAATTTCCTGGTATAAAATTTTTGGATATGACTTACAACCTTGGTAACCGGCGTGATGATAGCCTTCCACAGTTTGTACCGATTGGATCTGCTTTCAAATGTTTGTCACAATCTGCTGTCCAGTGCTTCGTGTGGCTTTGCAACAATTTTGAGCATATCCGAAGAACTGACAGCGGTGGCATTGACCGGTTTTGGTCTTAGCATGTCATCGTTAAAAATGTTTTGGACGAATTCAGACTTTGGCATTGTAACCATAAATGAGAGAAAGGGGTCTTCTGTTCCAACTGCTTCTGATTCTGCCCTCAGAGCAGTCGTAGCCTTTAGCTATAAAGTGGTTTTAGAAGTCTTTTATTATATCTATTTCACCTGGGATATACCTAATAACTACTTTAAAGGGTTTATCATCTCGGAATTAATGATAACACCATCCCCTTCGTTGGGGGTGAGATTCTTTTCAAAATTATTATAAATCGCTCTGTAATCGTTTTTGGAAGCCGGGATTATACCAAGTCCACCAGGGAGAAGCTTTACTTTAGTGTATCTTTACCCTTTCTATCAAATTCTCTAATAATTTGTTTTCACTTACCAGTATCCTTTAGAACAAATGGAGAGATTCTGGGTTTAGTAGATGATGCTGCCTGGTTTGAGTTTTGTGAGGGTTGATCTAGTTGGTTTGGAGTATGAGTATAGTAATGACGCGATAAGATTGGTCCCGTACTCCGATGGGTCCATCCCGTCGACCCACACGGGTGCCGCATACAGGATGACCGACTGGGTTACCCTGCCAAGAGTTCTCCTCTTGGTGGTTTTGGGGCCGCCAATGTTCGGCCTAAGGCGGGCGAGCAAGATGGTGAGTGACTGCGCCTTGCCCGTGACCCTCTTGATGTGGTAAGAGAAGTTTAAATATTTGTTCAACACCACACCAAGGACCGTCACTTCACTCTTCATCCTGATGGGTTTGCCATTCAGGTGAAGTTTTACGGGGGTTCACTCCGACGACCGCACACCACTACCGTCTCCGTTTTTTCGGGTACGAGCTCCAGTCCCATGGTGCGTATCCACTCCGAGATGATACAAATGGCTTCGTTTGCTTTTGGTTCTGGCTATTCTCTGTCAGCGTTCTCGATGATGAGGGTGATGTCGTCGGTGAAGCCCATAATCTTTACTTTGTCTGAGAGTGTGAACCTCAGTACGCACTGACACCTGTGAAACTCCGCTTTCCCGTCCTCCTCCAGGTCGAGAACAAGGTGTTTCTCTTTGATGAGGTAGCTCGCCAGAATGTTGTAGATTTTTGGGTCTAATTGTAGCACAACTGCCAATGTATTATGTAACACAAACTGCCCTGTAAAAGCGCAATTCCTAATGGAACCCTTAACTGTGTTTTCGAGTTCTACAGAATTAATTTTTATTGTTTTTAGTTACATCAAAACACATACAAATTAAGGAATCATCGAGCAGAAATTGTCAGTATAAATAAAAAATATGTGAAAAGTATGGAATTAAAAACTTTCAAATTTAATCGCACTGTAACTGCATACAATATTACATTTTGTTTTAATGTTGACACTACCGTTGAATTTGATGTAAAAAAAATTGTATTGTTTTTGTGTTGTAAATTTTTAATGTTTGATTTTTTAGTTTATTATTCAGGCGTATAAACGTGCAAGTAATGAGTATCGCTTATTTCCAACCCGTTTAAGAGTTAATTATTGCAAATTTTTTAACAGTAATGTATTTGGACTACTTAACTCATTGAAATGTGGAAATGTTACTAGCTGCGAATACAAAAAGGTAAAATATTTAGTAGTGTTCCCAGAGACGTATTACCTTAGAGGCCTTAAAACGGCGCTGGCGTTCACAATAAAGTAGGTAAAAAGCTGGCAAGCGCCAATCAAAACAAATAATTTTTAAATCATAGAAAAGGATAAAAGAAAATTCTTTATTCTAATTGGTTCTTGCTAGCTTTCTACCGAAGCAAGGCGGTGTCATTTCATAAATCACAGGAAAGTAAACATTGCAAAAATGTAACAGAAATATATCGTAGGGTATTGTTTATCACATTTGTAATTTTGCTGTCGATGAAACTATGTTTCCACCTTTATTTCCTAATGGTGAGTTTAAATCAGAAGTGACTGCACTGTATAAAGAAGAAGAAGCTTTAGTTATGAATGCATATGCAGAAGTTTATATTCCAACTAAGATACCAAACAAGTAATTTGTAAGAACTATGCTAACCTTCAAAGGATGTTAAGGCGACGCGATGCTCGCAAGGAGCCTGCATTCATAGTTGGAATTTACGGTTTAATTTTTGGGCGTGGATTATTTGTTCTTGACCTTAAGGTGTTGGGTTTATTTAAAACAATTTTAGAAACTTTGTTATAAATTTATGTTTATTTTTTGTTGCAATAAATTGTTTTGTTGTTCCTTGTCAGTTTAATAGAAATTGTGATTTTTATTTTGGTCTGATTTGTACATCACAACAGTTTAATCTACCAAACCTACAACCTTACCTGCACTCAAGCGGCACGACAAGGCTCACCTCAGCGTCAATCACTTTGGGGGGGGGGGGGCTTTGATAGACCCTATCCAAAATGCTGCATAAAGAAATAATAATAAGTGCTTATCTCCGCTTTGCAACACGAAAGTAATGAAATAACACTCCAGGGTACAAGTAAATGGTTCTAATAAATTAAAACACACAATAAAATACGGTCAAAGACGACGATGTAATGATTGTAGAGACTGCTGTCTCAGCTGCTGACAAGTAAGGTGCATATCGCTGGCCCCCTCCAAATTGAATTTTGAGATGAAATTGGTGTCGTTAGAGCCTAAATGAGCTTCTATCTTTTTTGTTTGAGCTTCAACCGTTGCAACGATATTTGCAAAAATGTTTGGGGGGCTGTAGATACGTTGTCCCCCCCCCCCAAGTCGAATTTTGGGTTAAAATTGGTGTCAAACGTTAGAGCTTTGCTAGAGCCTAAATGAGCTTCTATTTTTTTCGTTTGAGCCCCAACCGACGCAGAGTTATTTGCAAAATCTTTAGGGAGGGGGGGGGCAGCTGTAGACATGTTTTTCTATTTTTGCTCATATTTTGAATTTTGGGCTGAAATTGGTGTCAAACGTTAGAGCTTGAATGAGCTTCCATTTCCATCATTTTAACTTTATTTTTTACAAAGTACGAGCATTTTTAATTTTCAAGCCTCCGAGCAAGTTCCGTATGATAAAAAAAGTTTATTCTATTATATTGGATTAAAATATTTAATCCGATTAAAAGAACTAATCCTGCATTCCATTATAATAAATTTTGATAATAAATAAAACTTAAGTTTTCGTAATTTTGGGAGTAAAGTGACTACTTTACACCCGGTTTTTGGGAGTAAAGAAGCTCTTTTTGTCACACTTTGTTTGGGTACAAAAAATTTCAAAGAAACAAAAATTTTCAAAAATCTTTTATTCACATATTTAATGTTTACCACACAATTATGAAAAACTTGCCTGTCTTGCGTATCTACAACGTTTTGCGGTTGTCTTCGGCGAACGTGCTTTTCGTCGTTTTCATTTTTGATCTTCAAAATATGCGCCTATCGGCGCATAAAAAATCCTGTAGGGGAGACTAGAACACGTAGATCGACTATCGTGGCTATGTAGCCTGAAATAGAAAATAATGTATAAATTCGCACCATAAATACCGCTTTTTGCTGAGCGCATAGTACTTACCTACCACGTGCGATTCATCGATATCAAATTTGCGATTTTTTTGCAACGTGTCCATGAACATCGATAGATGCGACCACAATGTCGTATTTATTGATTATTTAACAATTATTTCTTGGTTTTTAGGCATTTTTAATTGAAAACACACTACATAATACACAAACGTCCGAACTATACGAGAGCAGAAATCAAAATAAACATGGCGCCCCAACATGGCCACCCTCCAGGATACCAACTGGTGCCAAGAAAAACACCATGGTTACAAGTAGAAGTAGGTTTTACACTACCACGATGTCAATTAAAACGTGTTATAATTTATGAAATTTATGCAATTATTGCAAAAAAATCGTGAATTTTGTCGGATATTATTCCCAAATTCACGAAAAGCTGTTCATAATACTCGGGCTCCAGGGTTTTTCCATCTCTCGACTATTATTCCCCTCGCCGCCTTGCGGCTCGTGTCATAAACTACGTCTCGTGACGAAAAACAATCCCTTACGCCCTCGTGATATAAACTACTATTTCCAGTTTTATTAAATAAATAATCGTCCGAAAGCACCTCTGTACAAGAACTTTTTCAATATTCATCAATTGTCTACGAGTATAATTAATTTAATTGAATTATTTTCTTTTCCTATTAAATTTATTGAAACAATTAAATTTAATTGATTTACAAATTTATTGGTTTTCTTTGTTAAGTTTTGCCGCATAGTAGTAACAAAAGCAATTTTGAACCACAACCCCCGGAAAGACTTTCTTAGGGTTTACCGTAGCAGCAATCAGTCAGGGTAAGTTTCAGCAGGGTTTTACAGGTAAATCATCGCAATACAGATCTAGAAATACTAATGATGGAGAAGAAGATGGATAAGAAAATGGACGGATTCCGGAGAGAACAAAATATAGAAGATGAATAAATCCCACATGACGATTTAAGTTTTCTTATTAAGATTATTGCATTTTTCATTAGTATAATGGAATCCAACTAAATATAATAAATAATTTAATAAATGTTTGTTGAACGTAACAATAAATAAAAATATTTAAAATGATTGTCGATTTTATTAAAATGAAATTTGAACGAAGGTGGATTTAGCTCATACCATGCAATATCCGTTTATAATGTACTGGCTCTGTAATAAAAGTTCGCGTATAGTAAATATACTTGTGCATGAATTAAATTCTGTTATCAATATATTACAATACGATTGCAATTAACTCCTGTTTATAATGTACCTTAGATCCCTTGAAGTCCATTACAAGCGGATAACACGGCAATTTATTGAAATTATTTTACAATATTTCCCAAAAATACATTTATATTTTAAAAAAAAAGTGCAGAGTGTAGAAATTGATTTAAAATCTAGAAACAACAACTGGGTACATATATTTTTTATATTTACAGATAAAACCGTTAATAATAATAATAATTTAATAAATAAATAATTTTAAATTGCACAAGAACTATCAAGTTTCTTGCAGCCAGATTTCCTTTCTTTACTGTGCGTTTTTAAGTGACTGTTCAAATTTTGCTTTCGTGAACATTTGTAGTCGCATATTTCACATGTATAGGGCTTTTCGCCGGTGTGACTTCTATTATGCTCCATCAAACGTACCTTTTCTAAACATTTAAATCCGCAAATTTCACAGGTCCAAGGTTTCTCGCCGGTGTGCATTCGTAAATGACGTTTTAAATGCGACGATTGCGAAAAGTTGGCTACACAAATTTCACACGTATAAGGTTTCTCGCCGGTGTGCGTTCTCAGATGCCGAATCAGTGTTTGTTTTCGTTTAAATGTACGATCACAAATTGTACATCCTATTCGTTTGTTACCAATATGAGTTTTTAAATGATTTTTCAAATAATCCTTTCGAGAACACTTATAGTAACACTGGTCACACTTGAATGGTTTCTCTGAGCTGTGAGTTCTAACGTGAAGTTTCAAATATGATTCTTGGGAACACTTAAAATCGCAAACTTTACACTGGAATGATTTCTCACCCGTATGTGTTTTTGAATGGCGTTGCAATGATTGCTTGTATGGAGATTTATACCCACAAATTATGCACTCGAATAATTTTGGACTGAAATGAACTTTTGTGTGCTCTTCCAGTTGGACTTTATTATTTAATTTTATATTACAAATCTCACATTCAAATTTGCATCTTTTTAGTTTAGGTTCTTCTTCATCTAACTTGACTTCTTTTGTAAAAGTCTCCTCTTTAATGTCAATTGAATAGTGCAAAACTTCGGACTTGATTTCTATGTCCACCTCTTCTGTTTTAATATTTAAATTGTTTGGGGACTGCAAAACTTGAATGGGGTTTTCCATATTTTGAAACTCCCCTGAGAGTGCTACTGCATCCATATCAAAAGAAAGTAGGAAAATACGCGAAAAACTGACAGCTATTTGACAGCCACGTATGTAAACACTGTACACTGTAAACACTTGTATTAGTACAGCATCAGTGCTGTGATTGGTGACAAGCGGTCAAAGGGGGTACTGCAGCTCGTTAGTGCGAAATTCAAAAAAGATAGCTAACTAAAGACTCAAAATAACCCAAACTGTTGAAAAAATTATCGTTATGGTTCTGTAAGTACCTTCTTGGTACTTAATACAGAAGCTGCAAAAAAGCTCGCAAAAGCCGGCACCATCAGAGTGGGATGGGCAAGCTGCAGAGTTACAGCATCGAAAACCAAGTCTCAAGCCTGCTATAGGTGCTGCAGAGAAGATCACCCGGGAAAAAAGTACAGCACCCCGGACAGATCAAAAGTCTACCTCAAACGCGGTTTCTCCGGACATCTGGTGATAGAGTGTCTAAAAACAGTATTTTTCTGCAAAAGATGCGAAAAGGAGAGCCACCGAGAGTGGGGCGGTAAATGCCTCCAGAAAAAAAACCGTGAAGTCAGAAGAAAGAACGTCTTTCCGACAGAAATGTCGAGACATTGCAAAAATAGCTGCGGAGACGTCCAAAAACCACACTTTTGGTATCCGGAAGAATTCAGAGGTTCTCAAGCAAGGAGGAGGCAATGCGGGGAGCAGTCAGAGTTGCTTCAAACAGGAAAGCCATAGCAACAATAAAAGAGTGAGCTATGAAAAATTGGATCCAGATTGAACTGGTCTTCCCGACAACATCCACCTCCACACCCAAGATAAACCTTTCTGGAAATTTGATAATTCTGAAAAGTGGCGTGGGGGAGGGTTATATATAGGTAGCGATAGGGAGGATGACTGTATTTAGCTGTTATTTTTCTTCCAATGACCCCCAACTGCCACCAATCTCCCAAACCATCCCTCCATCGACCTTTTAATGGTCAGAGGGAGGTTGGGTAAGAAAAGCAAGAGAGGAAACAAAGACTATCATAGGCAATAGCCGGTAATCCGCACCATGTAGGGAGGGGAGCAGCGACACCCCTCGTGTCAGTGCCTAAATTGCCACCGACTTAAGAAATATGTGATTCAGTGACGGGTTACAGAGGTAACGCTTTACCACTTTGAACGATCCACCCTGAACTGTGTGATCCAACCTTCGTGACTAAATTATAAGTAAAGGAGCGGGGGGATCTCCCAGAAATAAGAGACTCTCCCTCTCGCAATAAAAGAAATATCTTCATTCATTCGCTACATTGTTCGGATTTGAGGTTTTTCGCCCCTAATATAATACTTCCTACCGGAAAGTTGCTTACCGCTCCAAAGTCGCCGGGGGCGACGGTGGAGAATGATTCACTCTACGTTGTAGCCGGGTCAAGGTGGAAATCCGGTTAAGTGGGTGTTCTTTTGGGCTCTAACGCTGGGAAAACACGGCCATGTCGGAGTTGAGTACCGAACGGAGGTTCCCAAATGCTCCCCAGCTATCGAAAAAGAAATCATAACACGGCAATGGGAACTCCCAGAAGAGAGAGACCCGCAATCCTTGAAGAGATAAAAAAAGCTTAGAGTGGCACAAAGAGAAAATGTCATATTCAAAGTATCTAATTTAAGAAAGGAGATAAGATTGAATAAAATCGGTACTCCTGAAACTCAACAAGACAAGAAAAATTACCCTGTGCGCGTATTCCAACACCAACTGGAACAACTGCTTTTCCACACAAAAGCCGGACGGGAAACGTGGTAATAGGAAGTGACAAAGATTCTGGCGGTCAGCGAGCTGCCGAGAAATATGAGCATTAAAGTGAGCGGATGGAGGATCCTCGATTAACAAATACTGAGTGATCATAAATACATGTTCTTCAAGGTGGAGGTCGCCAATACAAATCCAGTAACCTGGCCAGATGAACTAAAGGCTGGATCTCCCATAAGTTGGATATGGAAGCTGCTGGAAGCGTTTGAAAAAAAGTGCAAGGAGTCGGAGTCCCTGATGTCGACCATGTAGTCGGGGCTATTAGAAAAACGTGTGATGCGGCCATGCCAAAGTAAAGAAGAGCGCAACATAAGTCCGTACACTGGTGGACGCAGGAAAACGAGTTGCACAGGCGGAAAGCAATCCGGCTAAGGAATATCTTCCAAAGAAGAAGAAACATTTCCCAAAAAGAATATGCCAATAAGGAGTATCGCACAGCGAAGAAAACACTAAAGCAGGAAATCAGGGTCAGTAAGAGGAGATGCTGGGAAAAGCTGCTGACACTCCTGATATAGTGAAGAGCAAGCTGGGGGCAAAACATAAATACCTGGACAAACCCCATCCCGAGTCCGGGTGGTGGCCGATACGCTATTTCCAGACCACCTAAAAGCAGAAAAAGAAAAACTACCCACCTCCCAGTTTTGACGGTCACCGAGCTCAGAGAAGCCGCGATAAGCCTTACAGCGAACAAAGCTTTGGGCCCAGATAGGGTTCCTGGAGGATTAATTAAAACACTGGCCGAAGGGTACCCGGTGGTATTCTTAACGATCTTCAATAAATGCCTTGAGGATGAAAACTTTTTCTTGACATGGAAGAGGGTCCACTTGGTACTACTCCAAAAGTGTGGTCTTCTGGATCACCCTAGAGAGCTCTTAGAAAAAGTGATCTTCAAAAGACTCAATGAGGACATCAAGCGCAGCGGTGGTCTCTTTCCACGACAATTTGAGTTCTGGAAAAGCAAATCAACCATCGACGCTTTTCTCGCCATTACTAAAAAAAAACAAAATGCCAAAGCGGGCATTTGCAGAACCAGGAAGTTTTGCATGGTGGTAAACCTGGATATGCAAGAAGTCTTCAACGGAGCAGGGTAGAAGCTCATCCTGAAGGGTAGTCAGCTCGCACATCCTCAACATCATCTCCAACTATCTGCACAACCAAAGAATCCGTTTAGAGAGAAAAGAAAGCGTCAAAGAGAAAAAGGCATCAAGCGAAGTTCCGGAGAGTTCGGTTCTTTTGGATCGACATTGTGGAACCTGATGTACGATGAGGTACTCCGGATTTTGCTCCTAGAAGAAATAACCCTGGTAGGATTCACCAATGACCTGACGCTTAACATTCAGGATAAAGATACAAAACAGGTAGAGGCCAAAGCAAACGTCGTGATTATAAGATTGAAACCAAAAAGATTACAAAATCAGAAACTCCTGGACTGACCCCACAGAGACTTGAAGACATAGTCACTACTCTGTTTCCGACACACGAGCCTGCCACATTCGAAAAAAAAAGAAGCTATACCACAAGAAATTATCGCAAAACCTTCTTCTATTCTCGCCGCAACCAACGAGATGGCAACGGGGAAAGCACCACAATCAGACCTCATACTATCTGAGGTCCTCAAAACAGTCATAAACGAAGACCCTATACCGGTGTTAGAAGTGTTCAAACGTTGCCTCCAACAGGGGGTTTTTCGTCTTTCCAGACATTTAGAAGAAATCCAAATTGGTCCTGCTGAGGAAGGTCAACGAACCCCTAAGAGAACCCTAGGTCCTAAAGACCGATATGTCTTATCAACACCATGGGTAAACTATTCAAGAAGATTATTCTGACCAGACTGCAAGCTCATATAGAGCAAAAGGGGGGTCTTTCCCAGAATGAGTACGGATTCAGGAAAGGGCGCTCCACCATCGATGCTCTTCAGGTGATAGTCAATACTGCCCGAAAAGCAAGGAGAGGGACGTGGCGCAAAAGGAAGCTCTGCATCCTGATCGCCTTAAATGTAAGAAACGTGTTTAACTCTGCTAGGTGGTCCTGGATAGTAAGAGAAATGGAAGATATGGAAACGCCACACTACCTCACGAACATCCTCAAGAGTTACCTGAGTGCGCGTGCAATCATCATTGACTAAGAAAAGCTCCAACAAGGGATTAAAATCAACAGCGGGGTTTCACAGGGATCGGTTCTTGGTCCCGAACTGTGGAACCTTATGTACGACAAGGTGTTGAGGCAGATTTTTCCCGAGAGAGTCTGTACGATCGGATTTGCAGACGACCTATCGGTGGTGGTCACAGCCAAAAGCGAAAAAGAACTTGAAATCAAAGTCAACGAAGCTCTAGGCATTATCAAGACTTGGATGGACAGCAGAGGACTAACTCTGGTGCCAGAAAAGACTGAAGTGGTGCTTCTTATAGATAAAAGAAAATGCGACGACCTCGATATCAGATTGGGGGACTGTCAACTGGTGCCGCAGAAAGCGGTCAAGGTGTTGGGCGTACACATCGATCGCCGGCTGTCCTCTGATGTTCATTGAATAGAAACATTGGCGGCCTTTCATATACCAAACGACGGGTCTTAGCATCAGTGGCAAATTTCGTGATGCTATACGGAGCACCGGTGTGAAGGGAAGTTATCGCCAACATTTAAAAAGAATTTATAGAAAAATGAATTTTAGGATTTCTTCGGCTTATAAGACGACATCGAACGAAGCCATAGATGTGGTGGCGGCAATGCCCCTTGTCGACCGACTGGTCCAAGAGAGGTGTCAAACTATATACAGGCAGATAAAAAAAAAGAGGTTGCAGGTAACTACTTTGGGCACGAAAATACAAATTTTACGATTGAAATCTCGATGAATTCTGAAAGAGTATATATTAAATAAGAGAATTAGCTATGAACGAATGCCTTAAATGCCCCTGTTTTTTCAAAAATCGAATTTAAAAACTTCGATTTTTGCAGTAAATTTTAAAGCAAAGTCGCTCGGGATTGGTTAATTCTGTCGGTACGTGCACCCAGATATAGTCTTAGCTTTGCGCGGAGTGGGAGCGACACTTGCATTGCGATGCAGTAACAGAGCACTTCGAACGAAAATCATGGTTTTCAACCCTCAATGTGCTGGTAAAATGGCTTAAAGCGCCCGAGCGTAGCGAGAGGTGCTTTAAGTCGATTTTTCCTTGCACAACCACCTTTCCGAATAGTACATGTGCTAGAAAAATGGCTTAAAGCACCCGAGCGTAGCGAGAGGTGCTTTAAGTCGATTTTTCTTCGCACAAGTACCGTGCGTTAAAAATCCACTCTCACGAGTTTCACATCTCAAAGATCCACCTTTTCATTGATCTGTCGGCCTAGGGATATTTTTAAATTAGTTGTCATTTTGATGAAAATGGCTCGAAGCGCCCGAAGGGTGCTGAGAGTCAATTTTCATCAAAATCACCATGGCAAGAGCCGGACCTACCGGCAAAAGTAACTACCGTTCGTTAAATTTAAGTAACCCTTTTCTGAAGTAATTTTTAAATAATTTTAAATTTTTAAATTAAATAAAAAAGGAGAACGCATTCCTACCATTGCGCTAGAGTTACTGTCTAATTGTAGAAGTGCGACACTCTTATGTATAGCAGTACACGGACCTCCCACGAACGAACTTGATTAACCAATCACGAGCGTTTAAACTTCGAAAATCAAGCTTTTTTAAATTCGATTTTTGAAAAAACAGGGGCATTTAAGGCATTCGTTCATAGCTAATTCTCTTATTTAATATATACTCTTTCAGAATTCATCGAGGTTTCAATCGTAAAATTTGTATTTTCGTGCCCAAAGTAGCTACCTTTCCCCAAAAAAGAACATCGCCGCAGACTCGTAGAGGCATGGCAGGAGAAATGGTCTAGTGGATACAAGGCACTCAGGCTCTGACGGGTCATGGGTGCTTTAATCACTACCTCCACAGGTTTAGAAGACTCGATTCACCCAGTTACTGCGAAGAGGTAGATGATGCCCAACACACCATCTTTGTTTGACCACGATGGGTCAATGCGAGATATTACACCGAGTTCGCTAATCAGCAAAATGCTTGAGAACTCAGAAACCTGAGACAAAATAAAGTTAGGAATTCAAACTATCCTGAAGACCAAGCTTCGAGAAGAACTCGCTAGACAACGCGGCGAAGAAGATCAAGGCAACTAAAGAACAACAAAAACCCGAAAGGGCGGAAGATTATGAAGATTGACTGGTGACTGCGAAAGAAATGACGATAGTCATTGGGCGTAATTTAAAAATAAATTGATTATTATTCTTGCTTTATGAGTTGTCTGGCTGATTTTTTTTTATGTCAATTTTAGTAATTAGCGATATCAGAGACGTAGAGGCGTTTCATGTTGATGATTAAGTTTATAAAAAAAATGTTGTAAATATTTTTATTTTGCCAGAAAAAGTAAGCTAGGGCGATGAATACGACACGACAGTGAAAAATCTATTTCACTATCAGTATTATTTGGAAAATCAAATAAAATTAAATATAAATTATAAAATTAAACTATAACAAACTTTACTGAAATACCGGTCCTCTATGGTAAACTGAACTGAGTTTTTTTACAACCACGTAGTTGAATTTGTAAAAAAAATAGCAAACCAAATTTAAATTTGAATTCGAATTATAACGCGCCACATTTTTGTAGCTTCTGAAAGGAGCCGAGCCAAAGCGATTAAAAGTGCCAAAGCGAACGCAAGCGAAGAAAAGTCTTGTGACGCTTTGAAGCGAAAGTAAGGCCAATGTGAACGTGATGTGTGTTTTAAAAAAATTCAAATATATGTCAACATTCGTGCTTATGTTTCATGCTTAAAAGTTGACTAAAGTTTTCGTTTAATCCATATATTTGTATTTTTTTCATTTTATCGATTAATTGGCAGAATTTATAACCTGTGCCGTGGATGTGAAAACATAACCTAGAAAATTCTTGTTATTAATCGATAAACTTCCGTTGGCAATATGGATGGTGTTGTTTTGTTGAAGATGTTGGAAAATTTTGAAAAGAATATCGATGATGCAAATTATGGATTCGAACTTTCAGCAAAAAAGATGGAGCAAATGGATGCCGAATTGAATGAGTTAAACCATTCCATTGATATTAAAGACGAGGATGTTCCGCTTGAACAAGATGAACAGGATATTTGTGAAGAAAATTATCTTGATGACCCACCGTTAGTGCAAGACTGTGCAACTGAAAACAAGTGCAATCCAAATAATAAGGACCATCTGACAAAACATGTAACAAATGATACCGAGGAGAAACCATTTGAGTGTCAAATTTGTGACTATAAATCTTCAAAAAAGAGTGATTTGGACAGGCATGTAAAAACTCATACTTTTGAATGTCAAAGTTGTGATTATAAGTGTGCAGATGGTGATGCTTTGATTAGCCATTTAAAAACACATATTGGTGAAAAGCCAATCGAATGTCAGTTCTGTTCGTATAAATCTTCCAAAAAGGAAGATTTGGCTCGACATCTCAGAAGCCATGCTGAGAAGGAAACGTTCGAATGTACAACCTGTTTATGCAAATTTTCAAGAGAGGATGACTTCGTAAAGCATCGAACAGCTCACCGTGTTGAGAAAAAACCATTATTTGAATGTTTAATTTGTGGGTGTAAATTTTCAAGCAAACAAGATATCACAGTGCATTTAGAAGCTCATAGTAAGGAAAACCGATTCGAATGCGAATTATGTTTATATACATCTACACGGAAAGACAATATGACGAAGTATCTAAGAGCTCATGTACCAAGTCATAAATGTATAATAGACAGTACTTCGGAAGTCGATTTAAGACCACATACAGGCAAAAAATTGTTTAAGTGTGAAATTTGTTCATATGAGTGTCCAAGAAAGGATCATTTGGAAAGGCATCAAAGAATCCATACTGGGGAAAAATCATTCGAATGTAATATTTGCTTCTATAAATTTTCAAGAAAGGATGGTCTGGTAAGTCATCAAAAAATGCATGCTAAGAGAGATGCACTCGAGAGTGATTTGAAGAAACATTCAAGAATCCATCCTAGCAAAAAGTCGTTCAACTGTCAAATTTGTCCATATAAAAGTCCAAGAAAAGATCATTTGGATAGGCATCAAAGAATACACACTGGGGAAAAATCATTCGAATGTAATATTTGCTTCTATAAAAGTTCAAGAAAGGATGGTCTGCTAAGTCATCAAAAAATGCATGCTAAGAGAAATTCATTCGAAAGTGATTTGAAGAAACATTCAAGAGTCCATCCTAGCAAAAAATCGTTCAACTGTCAGATTTGTCCATATAAAAGTGCAAGAAAGGAGAATTTGGTAAGGCATCAAAAAATCCATACTAAGATCAGTCCATTAAAGTGTGATTTGAAGAAACAATCAAGAATACATCCGAGCAAAAAGTCGTTCAACTGTCAAATTTGTCCATATAAAAGTCCAAGAAAAGATCATTTCCATAGGCATCAAAGAATACACACTGGGGAAAAATCATTTAAATGTAATATTTGTTTTTTTAAATCTGCAAGGAAGGATAGTATGGTAAAGCATCAAAAAATACATACTAAGAGAGAGCCATTGGAGTGTCAAATTTGTTCATATAAAACTCCAAGAAAAGATCTTTTCGATAGGCATCAAAAAATACACATTGAGGAAAAATCATTGGAATGTCATATTTGTTCTTACAAAACTTCAAGAAAAGATCTTTTGGATAGGCATCAAAAAATACACACTGGGGAAAAATCATTCGAATGTCATATTTGTTCTTATAAAAGTTCAAGACAGGATCATTTAGATAGGCATCAAAGAACACACACTGTTAGCAATTCTGTTTGTGATTAAGGTAAAAATCATGTACTTTTTCAAGTGTTTCTTTAGCAGTGACCTGTGGACTAACCCTAAGTCCAATGACATTTTGCGCCTCCTGGTGGACAGAGTTATCACTACCTTAGACCATGTAAACTTATAGACACGCCTTGACTTTTAAGCACGAAATCGTTTATTTTAGTTCACAGATAACATAAATTTTGATACAATCCCACGTGTGACGTCACACGTATCTGCTTCAGTTTGTATTCAAAGGATGGGGAGGTCGAGGCGTATCTATAACTTTAAATAGTCTAAGATTACTACGTTACAATGTTGCAGTACCTGTGATTGGTTCTTGAATTTTTTAAATTGGTATTAAATAATTTGATGTATGTACATTATTAGCACTTTTGCATGTTATTTTTTTTAATGTCGTGTATTTTGGTTTGGATATTTTAGCTCCCCCAACGCGAGTTTTCACTTATAACTCTCTTACTTTTGCTTTTTCAAAAAATTATTATCAGATCAATATTGTAGAGCATAGAATTCTATATAAAATAGATTTTTTTCAAGATTTGCCTACGTTGTACTGCAGCACTAGCACTCAAGAACTTTGTTCCATGGTTAGCCCCTCCCCCAACTCGAATTTTTACCTACACCTTTTTGTAGGTAATTAACATAAATTAAATAATTGTAGGTAAAAATTGAGCCAAAAGGTCAAATTTTGATATGAAGAATTGCAATTTTGCTTTGATGATAATTTTTTGCAAATGCAAAATTAAGGAAAACCACTTTGGCGAACTGAAATTACCAATTGGGGAAAAGCACATAGATGACTCTTGGGAAGTTTTTTGCAAACTCAAGGTCTTTTATTCCACTGATTTTATATCCTAATTTATTTGTTTATAAAGCCAACTTTATTTTAGAAATCCATTGTCGGTTTTATAAATTATATTAATTTATCGATACTTTAATAAATAAAAACATAATAATAATCGAATCCATTTAAATTAAAAAATGACTTTTGAATTAAAATAAATTTTAATAAAAACGAAGAAAACTTTTTGAAAATATCAATATAAAAGCGTGGGGCTGTTTATTTATAGGTGGGTAAGCAGGCTCATTGTTGGTGTACGAAATTCAGAGCCCCACGCTTTTTTATTGATGTTTTCAAAAAGCATTTTATTAAAATTATGTTTTACTTTTTAGTGCACTTTTGTAATTTTAAATAAAAGGTTTTTTTTAAATTTTTTATTTAATTTTTTTATTCCAAATTTTATAGGTACAACACTCGCCTCCCCCCACACATTTTGAATCCAAAAAAAAAGAAGTTGTAAACTAGACAAACTACATTTTATAATATCCCGGTTGAGGTGGTTTTAATAAAAATAATAAAAAAACGTGGCATAAAATATGGGTCCCCACTACATGATTTCTCATACATATGACTTACCCCCCTAATCGGGGCAGGTAATTGGGCACGGTAGTGAAGCGGTTGCTTTGAACGAAAAATTCTACTATTGCGACGCATTTAGCTCGAGATTGCAGCTAAAGGAACACATTGCGGGACTCTGGAAAAAGCGCGGCCGGCATCTACCTAAACAGAGTCTCTACTTAGCCTAAGGTTGGTTTGCATAAAATAAAAAGAGTGAACAAAAGATCAATCCTGGTCACAGTTCTGTGGGGCTTACATACAATAACCCCCTATTCTGTAACTTTTTCGTTACGTTTGTTATCGAATCGTTAAGAACCGTAAAGTTTAGTTTCTATACAGGGTGGTCCTTTAAAAACGAAACAGACGGGATTGTAGCCAGCAAAATTTTTTTTTTAAGAAATGCACAAACACGTTTATTTTATCACTGATGGGGACAATTTTTGCAACCAATGTCACTCCCGTATTGTTTCATCCCTTCGCGTTGCGATGACAACCCCTAAAATGTTAATAGGGATAATATGGTAAATAACACCTCATTTGAAAGGTCTTGCTTCCCTGAATTCAGTGCTATAATTTTTTTAAAGTTTTATCAATTATTCAACAACAAAATTGAAGCTGCCAAAATGCGAAATAAATCTGATATTTCAAGACATTTAAGAATAAAAAAATGAAAAACGCTTGGACAGGTTGATTTTAATTTCAAGGGGGCTACTTTTACTGTTATTCATAAACATTGACAGTTCAACCCTTAAAGTAAAGGGCAAACCACCCTTAGAATTTTGAATGAAAAAATGGGTCTATTTTTTATCAGAAAAGTGAAATGCGTTTGTGAAACTTCAGCTTTGATACTTACAGAAATTTATGAAATGATGAAAGAATTGTTTCAATTCCTGATTGCATTCAAAACTGTAAGGGTGGTTCACCCTTCACTTTAAGGGTTGAACTGTCAATGTTTATAAATAGCACTACAGCAGTAAAAGTGGCCCCCTTAAAATTAACATCAACTTGTACAAGCGTTTTTCCCTTTTTCATTCTTAAATGTCTTGAAATATCGGATTTATTTCGCATTTTTACAGTTTCAATTTTTTTGTTGAATAATTGATAAAACTTTAAAAAAATTATAGAACTGAATTCACGGAAGCAAGACCTTTCAAATGAGGTGTTACTTGCCATATCATCCCTATTAACATTTTAGGGGTTGTCATCGCAACGCAAAGGGATGAAACAATACGAAAGTGACATTGGCTGCAAAATCTGTCCCCCTCGGTGATAAAATTGACGTGTTTTTGCATTTCTTAAATAGTAGTTTTCGTCACAAGGACGTAAAACGAGATTTTACACCCGAGGGGCGGGGTTTCGAAGACGAGGCAAAGCCAAGCCGAGGCGCACGAACCGTTCCGAAAAGTGTAAAATCAGTTTACGTCCGAGTGGCATAAACTGCTTTTTGTTATAACTTATAACGGGACTACCTTATTTTTATTCGCAACATTGTGGTGAGAGGCTGTGTATTGAAAATGGAAATCTGGCTCTTCTGATTGGTTTGGTAATCATTCATTTTATTCGCGACCCTGACGTCAGAGTCATATGAACAACTTTTCGTTATTTTGGGGAAAATATCCTACAAAATTTGCGATTTTATATAATAGCTCTGAGATAACTATCGATAGATGGCGTGAAGGTTGCATGTAATTTGTCAAGTTTGTCTCTTTGATGAGGTAATGAATCAAATTCTGAATTTAAAAATTTCGAATTTAAAAATTTCGGACGTGTGTGTTGTGAAGTGTTACAATGTCGAAATCAATTAAAGAACTTTCATTAAAAAATTAAGAATCTTCGGGCGCATTCTTCAAACAACAGCGGGAGAACAAAGAAAAATCAAGATGTGCGTTATTTTCGAATTGCGTTATAAATATTAAACATTTTCATTCGAATAAATGATGTTTCGCGTAAATATATCATGTTTTATTTTATAACCTTCCTCTTTTTTTACGTCCTAGGACGTAAAAAATTATGACCCCCCCTTTTTTACGTTCTAGGACGTAAAAAGACACTTTTCGTACCTCAAGGAGAGGTACGTAGGGCAAAGAGAGAATTAAGAAAGCATTTATGAATGAGAACTTGCAAATATCTTGTGAAGGAGCGACTGTTGAATTAGTTGAAAGCATCAAATATTTGGGACTGATGATTGACAATACATCGCACTTTAAAGGACACATTGATTATACGTGTAAAAAGGTAGCAAAGAAATTGGGTATGCTTAGTAGATGCAGTGGCTTTACTTCCAGACAGACGAAATTGACGATCTACAACGCAATTGTTTTGCCTCATTTTATATACTGACGTGAATTGTATTAATTACAAATTCTAAAATTATCCACAATTAAATTTTCATTTTGTTAAAGTTTTAGTTTTTGAAATTTTGCACCAATCTTTGGCAGTAAAGATGGTTACAATGCCACTTGATCCTTTTATGATACAAAAAGGTAGCTAAGCTTTGGTTCTTAACCGCAGCCGGAGAACAAACGGGTCGCGCACAGCGCGTTTCGTGGTTCTTAAAAAAAAATGATCTAGAGTATTCACCACAAGAAGCTCTTAGTGCCCACAGATGACACAATCTGCAAAAGATGGAATTTGGGCGCCAGTTGATGATAAAGAACTTATCATCAACAAAATAGATTTTTTAGTTTGCAGCCAAAAGATGTTAATAAAAAAGTGTAAAATCACTTACGTGAAATATTCGAAAAGAAACTTCACACCACAAGCTACCACTAAAAATGCAAATCGCACAACTGGATCAAGGATTGATCCAGGAAAATCACAAAAAAAAAGAAGTCACTTCATGAAAATTCGACCACTCTCATTCCTTGTTCGATTGCCAATCTCGTTGTTGCCAACCTTTGTTTTTCAAAATTCCCAAAGTTACCAAAGTAACCATGGTTCTTACAAAAAAGGTGTTACAATTTCCTTTAATTTAATCAGACGAATGAGTATTAACCTGTTGTTTTCAATTGTGTGCCAATGGGTACATGCAGAGACGAGATTTTTAGGGTTGGAAATTTGTTCAGATACCTGCAAGTTAAATATTTCAAAAATGGAAAAACGTTATAATTTTGTTAATTGAATTTTTTTTTGTTTAAAAAATTGTTTACTTACTTTTGAAGTGAATTGGTGCGAAGGTAGCATACGATCATTGATGCGGTGTTTTTAAACTAGAAGTGTTGTTCGCAATAAATTAAAACTTGGTGACTTCGAAATGTTGAATTTGGCATAAGAAAATTCAAACTTCGCTGGAAAATCAACCAACCAGAGTGCGACACGATTTTTCCAAAAAAAAGTTTTACAGGAAACAAGATAAAGGGTCAGTTGCTCTAGAGAGGTGTAAGCGTGAAGTCTGCAACTCAACGGCTAGAAAGTGTAATCTTCGAATGTTTAAAAATTACGAATTGGTAATTAATTTAACGATGATTATGAGCAACTGGAGATTTGTTTGATTGTGAGTGCTACGAAAGAAGAGTATTATGAAATTCATTATGAAATTTTGAAGATTTGGAAAATTTACTTACCAGTCATGACACGAGGTCGCCATTTTGTCAAATCGTAGATGCAAGGAATTTGAGGGGCAATCTTCTATTATTCAAGCCATCGTCTTGGTAAATAACTTTTAAATTGTTTATTCACGCTTTTTCTACAATTATCTTCGTTATTTTGTCACGATGCTACGAAATTTTTTGAGGTTAACTACACTGGACGTTGTTAAATTTGCATTTTCAGTCACAATTATGAACGGATTTTTTACATTTAATTAATTAGACACCAGAGTGGAACAATTATAATAATTAATTTGTGTTAATTAATTGCGAAAATTTAAATTAATGTGTTTAACTTTTTCGTGTAGTTTTGCGCATTCGGTAGTAACTACCATATCAACAACGGTTATTTTATGCTACCAACTATTTGAACAGTAAAACGCGTCGCCAATATTAGAAATTTAAACAATTTTATTTCAGATTCATGTATCAATTTTATTAAAACGTTTAATTATCTTACAAGTTGGAGATACTATTTTACAATTTAAATGTGTAAATTTGTAGGATAATTCTTCATGATTTTTGAATAATCGACTGTGTCGATGAATTTAACAAAGATTTCGTCTCATTTTATTTATCAATTTAATTATGAATACTATTATCGTCAAATTAAATTATAATTTATCCCTGAGAATTTTGTTTTATTGATTGTGGATAGTTTGGGAATAATTTTTGGAACCTACTACTGAGGGAGAGTCTCGTTAATGCAAAACTCCGACTTCAACAGCTACGGGATTTAAAGAGTTGTTCGTCAGAACACGACAATACATTGGAACAGTTTGATAGAACTTTTAGATTCAGTTGCTATATGTAAACTTAATATATATACGGCAACCTCCCCCTAGAGAGCTATCGGGGACGTTGGGTACTACGTCCAAAAGCCGCTGAGGTAGCCAGCATCCCTATTCCCTTCTAGGGCTGCAAGACCCTTGAAAGGACTCGTAGGTGTCGAGGTTCCCCGACAAACAGGCCGAGTACTGATCGTTGCTACATTTCCCAAGAACCACCAGCCACTGCGAATCCACCTCAGTGAGCAAGCTCACAAAGACGGGGAGGTTAAGCAAGCTTACGCGAGAATTAACCCCGGGCTCCCGTCTTCCCGCAGACGGTTATTTTATTCGAATCCTCCCGTAAATCGTGGAGTTTAGCTGATTCAGGGACGTCCGTTAACGCCCTTTAGAGATTTACTTGCCATCTCAAAGTTCAAGCCGAGGCTTCGGAGTCCACCGAGGTCAGCAATCTTCCGCGCTGCCCAGGTCTCCCTGTGACAGGTTAAGATTGTGACTCCTTAGTTGTCCGTTTGGTTTCCGTCGGGGAGTGAGATTCCAAGTCCATACTGCGCTACTACTGTAAGGATTGAAATGGTTCACCCCCCTCTGTTCACCAGAGAGAAAGGTTCCCTTCGGGTCCCAAGTCACCCCATCGCGTAATACTAGTATTACGCGGTGCCAACTTTTTCGTCCCCTCCGATTACCATGGTTCCCGTTGAGGGAGAGGTTACTTCCCGAGCAGTGACTACACTGCTCGGGTTAAACCTCCACATCCCCTTCGTTCACCTGGAAGGTTCACTTTGGGTCCTAAGGTCGCGCCGTCGCAAAATACAGGTATTTTGTGAGGGGGCCTTGTCGTTCCCTTTGTTCACCAGTACAGGGAACTTTGCACGGCAAAGAGCCGACAGAGTTTCTGTAGTAATACTAATGACCCCGACAACATCTCTTTGATGAGGTCAGGTTTGGTTGTCATTTCTCCTTGCTCTTGCATTTACACGCAGTCATTGCTTGAAGCTATTATATGCCAGGAACCTTACCAGCTGTTGGCCGGCGAAGTACCCCGCATTCTTTGTTGCTCGGGTGTTGCCCAGAGCAGAGTTTCTAGGAAGCTTTACCGGTTGCTTAGCCGATAGCGTTCCTTCCTGCTCTTGGCCTCCTGTTCATAAGTTCAGGCCGCCAAGCTCAGGCTTCTTAGCTTGGCCTCTTAGTCTTTGGGACTAAGCCGCCAGGCCCAGATTTCCTTTGTTCACCATCTGTGGAGAGAGGGGTTAGTGTTCCTAAAACTAGTTAACAGGATTACAGAATAATTACTAATAAAATGAATTATTTTGCCATAAATGAAAAGGTAGATTGGTAAATTGGTAAATAAATAGATGAAATAAATGAATAAATAGTTATAAATAGACTCTGTAAGTAGTTAACGATATATAAATAGACTATGTGTATATAAAAGTAGGTAAAATAAATAAAAATAGGTAGAAATAAATAAATAAATAAATAGATTTGTTTAAATAGATAAATAATGTAGGTAGAAGTCAGAGGGGGGGTTAGTCACCAGTAGGGGAAAAGAGAAGAGGTGTAAGAGAGAAGAAAAGAAGAGTAGGGTAAAGTAGAGAAGCGGGGGACTAGCTGAGGGCGTTTCTTCTATTTCGAATTTCAAAAGCTTCATTTGCAAAAATCTCGAGTTTTTGGAATCCATCTTCTGTGGTCAGAAGTTCTTGGATTCGGGGAATGTCCGGATTGGGACCTGGTTGTTCTCGGGAGTGACGGTAGTTGGGACATTGAAAGAAAAAGTGCTCCCAGGTTTCGGTGAGCCCGCATGCACATTCCGTGGTTGTGGAGATGTTGAAATTGTAGAGTTTGAAGTTAAAACTACCGTGTCCCGTCAGTAGAAAACTGAGATACATGCTGGGTGTGAACCATGGTTTGTCCAGCACGAAGTTAACGCTGGGCAGGAGTTGTCTGGTGACTACCCCTTTCGTGGACTCGGTCCACCTTTCCTGCCACTTCCGCATCAGTCGTTCTCTCAGAACTTTCTTAAACCTTCCTTTTGTGAGCATTCTCTCTGCCACCGTCGTCTGATCGTTTTCTCCGGGGGGAATGCCTTTCTTCTTGTCATACCATTCTTTCCTCTCTATCGCCACCAAATCCCACGGCATTTTTCCCATAATGACCTGCATGGCTTCTGTGGATGTTGTTCTCGTGAAGTGCCCAGAAGCCATCAGGACCGTTCTTTGGGCTTGGATGAGTTTGATGGCATACGTGCTCTTATGCATGTCCTGTCCCCAGACACTTGCACCGTATGCCATGCTCGCGACGATTAGCCCTTCATATATTACATTCAGGGAGGTCTTGTTCAGCCCCCATTCTTTCTTCAGCACTCTTCTTAGACCTCCCATGATGCCGCCTACTTTATGTTTTATTTCGTTTAGAATACATTGGAACAGTATTTTTCATGGCGAATGCTGCAGAATTGCATCGGTTACAAGTACTGCAGAATAGGGCAATGAGAACAATTTTGAAAGTAGATCGCTACTCGAAAATTGAAGACATGTTGAAGGAGCTCAAGTGGCTGAACATAAGGCAAATGGTTGAGTATCAAGTATTAATGTTTATACATAAAGTGGTGATAGGGAAGATGCCTCGATATTTTGATGGCTTACTTCCAACATTCAATATTTTTCAAAGGTGCAGTGATTTATAATGAATTACCAGAAAAGTTAAGGATATGCACAAATGAGAATGTGTTTAAACGTGAATTGATGGTCTACATAAGAGAAAAGAATTTATAAGGGTTTTTTTGTATATATTGTCGTGAAACGACTTTAAAAAAAAATCAATTTTAACAGAATTAAGTCGAAATTGATAATTTTGTTTTTTTTTTCAAAATTTTATGTTATTTTTTTCGATTTATCAAAGAGACTCAAAGGAAAGATTTGTAACTCTTAACACAAACAAAGAAAACTTTATTTTCATTTAAAATTTGAATTAATTTTTGTATTGAGAATTATTTTAAAAGTTTTAAAAGTGAGCGCGTGATAAGAATTGTTCGTACAACGCAAGTGCAAGCGTTATCAAGAATTAATGAAGAGAAGACGAAATTTGCAGCAAATCAATCGACTCAGTGTCGTGAGAAAGCCAACATTTGAGCCATTTTGGTTGAGTTATTTTTGGCCGCCGAAAAAGGTGTAAATAAGTGATTGATACGTGAAATGGTCTTGGTCTTGTGAGGACCAAAATTTGTTTTGAGGTTTGAATTGGCGTTTGACCGAAGTTATTGGTCTGTAGTTTGGAATTGTCCATAATTGGAGAAAAGAATATTTGGTTTGCAGAACTTGTAGTTGTCTGGAAGAATTTGCTAATTTTTTGGAAGATTTATAAACGTTTGGTGGATGGATCGACGTTCAATGCGAGTCGAGTGAAGAGTTCCAATTGTATGATGACAAGGTAATAAAAAATTAAATAAAAAATTAAAATTTTTAAAAAAAACCTTTTATTTAAAATTACAAAAGTGCTCTAAAAAGTAAAAAATAATTTTAATAAAAGCAAACAAAGCTTCGTGAAAACATCAATATAAAAGCGTGGGGCTGTTTATAGGTGGATAAGCAGGCTAACTATTGGTGTACAAAATTCATAACCCCACGCTCTTATATTGATGTTTTCACGAAGCTTTGTTTGCTTTTATTAAAATTATTTTTTACTTTTTAGAGCACTTTTGTAATTTTAAATAAAAGGTTTTTTTTAAAAATTTTAATTTTTTATTTAATTTTTTATTTTCTAATTTTTTAGTCATATCTTTTCAAATACAGCTTATGTATTTTAACTAATATAGGTTCATCCTATCAGATTTCTTTATTTATGTGTTTTAGATGTTTGATACTTCACCCTCTATAAATCATTATGACGAAAAACTTTACCCTGAATGCGGTCCTTAAAAATGAGATTTAAAATTCTAAGTTACTTTCCACCTTGTATGATAAAATTGTCCAATGCGCATCGACGCATGCGCTTAATGGTTTTCAGTTTTTTCCCGATTTTTTGCTTATTTTTCAGAATTTTAGAAAAACAAAATTAAAATATGAAAATGCTCTGCAGGTGAAAGCTGTGTACCAAATTTCAGATCTCTAGGACGTCGGGAAGTTGCTTAAAAATGGCCTCAAAGCGGTCGACCCACACGGACGACGGACGACGGTCTTCCCAAGTTAAATAAAAGCTTTTAAAAATTAAATAAAAAATTAAAAATTTTTAAAAAAAACCTTTTATTTAAAATTACAAAAGTGCACTAAAAAGTAGAAAATAATTTTAATAAAAGCAAACAAAGCTTCGTGAAAACATCAATATAAAAGCGTGGGGCTGCTTATAGATGGATAAGCAGGCTAACTATTGGTGTACAAAATTCATAACCCCACGCTTTTATATTGATGTTTTCACGAAGCTTTGTTTGCTTTTATTAAAATTATTTTCTACTTTTTAGTGCACTTTTGTAATTTTAAATAAAAGGTTTTTTTTAAAAATTTTTAATTTTTTATTTAATTTTTTATTTTCTAATTTTTTAGTCATATCTTTTCAAATACAGCTTATGTATTTTAACTAATATAGGTTCATCCTATCAGATTTCTTTATTTATGTGTTTTAGATGTTTGATACTTCACCCTGTATAAATCATTACGACGAAAAACTTTACCCTGAATGCGGTCCTTAAAAATGAGATTTAGAATTCTAAGTTACTTTCCACCCTGTATGATAAAATTGTCCATTGCGCATCGACGCATGCGCTTAATAGTTTTCGGTTTTTTTCCGATTTTTCGCTTATTTTTCAAAATTTTAGAAAAACAAAATTAAAATATGAAAATGCTCTGCAGGTGAAAGCTGTGTACCAAATTTCAGATCTCTAGGACGTCGGGAAGTTGCTTAAAAATGGCCTCAAAGCGGTCGACCCACACGGACGACGGACGATGGACGACGGACGACGGACAACGGTCTTCCCAAGTTAAATAAAAGCTTTTAAAAAGAGCTCAATTACAAAATTTTTAACATTTTTCATAAATACGCGTTGGTGATATAAAATTTTTGTGGCGCCGATAAATTTCATTGCTGATTATAGTTTGAATAATTTATTTCACATAATTTTGTAATTATTGTAAATTTGTTTTTTGCGAACACAAATACACCGTAGTGGGTGCGAATGCGTTATTTTGCTATTTTCGATTGTTTTATTTTTAATTACAATAGCGCATTCGTATTTACTAACAGAAAATACACCACAACTTCCAGAACTCAAATTTGTGAGTTGCCAAGAGTCTCTTTGGTGAAAATTTAATTGTTAATTTTGAATAAATTAAATTTTTAAATTTATTGATTTCCCCACCCTGTATACAATATATAGGTACCATTACAATACTATTCAATGCAATTCTGGGTGTAAACCAAACTTAACGATTTGATAACGAACGTAACGAAAAAGTTACAGAATATGGGGGTTGGTCATAATAAGAAAAGCCATGGTCAAAATCATAACAACCAATCATAAAAGCCATAACTTCTATAATATCGTTGATTGAAGAAATATAAAATCAACGTTCAATCAACGATAATATCAAAAATCAAATAGTCTGAACGTAAAAAAGTTTCTCATATGAGAAGCCATGTGACAAAGTCACATGAGAAATCATGTAGTATGTCGTGATCGACATCTTTTCTATGCGCACTCTCATTTAAATACATAGGTTTGTTTTCATCGCGACATCTTTACTGTGTATGTACTAGAGAAGAATGCGGGATGAAAAAAATCCCGTCTCTCGCGCGAGACTTGACGGGATGGCAATTCAATCCCGCGCGAGACACGATGCCAATTCAGTCCCGCGTTTGATATACATTTATAAATTCATTTTATACAGTACACATTTAGAGATGAATGCGGAACAGGACGGAATATTTAGCTCCGCGCGGTACATCTTGTCAACTGAGTCCCGCGCTGAACGGAATCCCTCAGTCCCACAGGGCCACCTGTCGGAACACCATGCAGCCCAAATGAACTTTTCTGATTTTTTTGTGAACGCATATTGCCCAGAGTAAATGTAGGAAAGAGATTCAATAAGTTAAATAATAAAATAGGAGAGAAAGAATCCCGTCCCGCGCGGGACTGAGTTGATAAGATGTTATCTTGTCAATTTTATAAAACTCAGTTCCGCGCGGGATTCTTTCCCTTCTATTTCATAATTTAACTTATTGAATCTCTTCCCTACATTTACTCTGAGCAATATGCGTTAACAAAAAAATCAGAAAAGTTCATTCGGGCTCCAAGATGTCCCGCGGGACAAGACATATCCCGTCCCGCATTTATTTTTATAGAAATTGTTTGCAACTATCACACGCATGCGCAGTATCAAATTTAAGTCATAATTTTCAATCTGCGTATGCGTCCGATGGTTTCAAACTGCTTGAAAATCCGCGGAATCTAAGGGGACCGCGAGACCTCATCTACAGAACTAGACGTGACGGGACAAAAAAGGTAGTCCCGCATTCATCTCTAGTTTGTACCTCAAGATCGTTTGTAGCGCCACAGATATAATTTGCACCACCCCCGGAGTTAAAACTCCCGATACCTTTGCAACGGTTGGTCGGACAAAGTTTGAATTTAGACTATTCAATAGCTATCAAAGGAGGCCTTCTTTTTACCTCTCCTTTAGAGTTTCTTTCGAATATTCGGATGGACGACCTGCTCATCTGAAACGATGACAGGTTTAGCAAGATAATATCCTTCCAAACTAGGGTACTCATCACGAAGAGAACATCAACATCTTCAAAAAGCAGATAAAACCTTAAGAAAGCAAAGTACGGATCTTAAAAAGGGAAAATAAATCTCTTCGGAAAGAGATAAGATCGCTCAGGGTAAATGCAAAGAATCAGGTGGGAATGCATAAATGCATTGCGACCTTGACGGCACTACTGAAAAAGTTAAAAGAGCCTAAAGATAGCGATATTAGAGTAAATATTGCAGAGTAAGCTAGCGTAGAAGCAAAAATGTAGAAAGAAAACGGTAGATGGAAAGCCTAAGATACGCAAAACGTTGATGACGTGATAATATTTAGCAGAGCATCCCACACGACACATGAGCCAACAAACATCAAAAGCTCAAACGAGGTAGTAGCAAACGTAGACCAGTCAGGATGACACTTTCAAGCAGGCCAAACAGAGGTGGAGAAAGAAAAATTGATGGACTCGCGGGAGATAATTTCTACTAAAGTACGGCAAGTGGCGATTAACAGTCCTTCGTCGAAAAAGACTCCCAAAAGAAGTCCAGTTTCAAGAAAATAAGAAGTCCTTCAGTAATGGTGAAGACAGAGAATCGACTCCAACTCAATGAGCTGGCGCTGCCGTGTCGGAAGGCAAGCACAACAGTAATTCAGGCTTACAAAGAAAAACTAAGTCCCTCAAGAGTCCACGTGAAAATAAGAGAAAGACCCAGGAAGGACAAGTCTGAAGCCGATACCGAGCAATAAGCAGCATGCCTAAAATTGTTACTACAATTCACCGGCAGGATTTGACTAGAATACTCAGGGACGTGCCCAACCAACTTTATTCAGGAGAGCAATCCCAAATTTGCCAACTGAATTAATTTAAAATTGCCAACTTTTTGTAAGTTTTGCAACTTTTTGTAAATTTAGACATAAAAAAATTCCAAATTGACCAACTTTTGAGTGTTTTTGCCAAATTTCTAAAATATTAGGGAGAAAGCTCTCCCTCCTCTAGTTTTTTTGTCTGGTAAATTTTATGACCAGGTGGGGAATCAAACCTAAGTCTCCGCAAGAGTACGGCCTTTAGCCCGTTCACCTAACTCACACCTCTTCTCTATTAGTCCAGTCAACAAAAACAAAAAAAAAGCCAAATAGCGGAAATTATAAAAGGAATAGGTAAAATTGTCCTTAACAGCATACTAAAAGTACTAATGGGTAAGGGTGGAGCTAAGCGTGAGGGCGGTTTTTAAAAGTCCGTTTTTTCAGTTTTTACTACTGCCCAAGAGCGGATGGGCCCACCAGGCTACTGGGAAATTTCCCGGTGGGCCGTCGGTCAATGGAAACGTGGGCAGGGACGTGCTTATGGGGGGGAGCTTCCCCCCACTAATGTTTTAGAAAGTTGATGAAAAGTTGACAAAAACACCGAAAAGTTGGTCAATTTAGCATTTTTCATGTCTAAATTTACAAAAAATTGCAAAATTTACAAAAAGTTGGCAATTTTTAATTAATTCAGTTGGCAAATTTGCAAATTTGAAATTCCCCCTCCCCAAAAAAGTTAGTTGGGCACGTCCCTGAACGTGGGTCGTTAATAAAATAAAAAATTCGCCAGCGGCGCTGTTTTGGGCCGTGACAATTACATTTTTGGGCTGTCGGACGCTAATTTCCCGGTAGATTTTTGATAGCCCATCCAGTGGCGGCTGCTCTGTAAGTGCTGCAGAGCTGCAGAACAACCAAAAGAAATCGGCAAATAATAAATATTATCGTAAAAAATAAATCTGCTGCGAGTGTTTAGATCTGTTCGTTTGTCTTGCACTAACTTGAACTGAACACGTTTCTATGACGTCACTATCCAAGTTTGTGCAGTATTATTTTGCACTAACTTGCTCGGTTCAGGTTAGTTTATACAAACGAGCAGAGCTTTTGAGTCAGTCAGTCGGCCAAATAAATATGAAAGCATAAATGCAAGACAAGGTATGCTTATAAAATCGTTGGCGGACTACGCAGATCTGTGATCGAAAATCACACTTCGTAACGTTAAAACTTTACGCTTCGTATAATATCGGATATAATATTGTATAATTTCCTACGCTTAAATTATGACAAATTGTACTGCACTTCTTGCAGCTCTTCAAAGATAAGGACAACATTTTATTCTGTTTTTATCAATGCAACGATTGCTTTCACTAGTTTTAGTGCTTTAAAGCTGCAGTTGGTGAATTATCTAGTACTTACTTAGTGTTAATTTAATTTAAAAGCAATCAAAAATTGCAATTTTGTGTTTTTTTTTTTCAAAAATGAATATTATATTTAAATTATGCGAAAATAAGTTTTCTAAACTTAATTATCAAGAAAAATTAGCTATAAAAAACAGGAGCATCCTAAACCTGAATTAATTATTGAAGTGGAAGGCAAAAGTCACGGTATAACGATATAAGAGACAATTCAATAAGAATATTTATTTAAGGCAGGGACGTGCCCAACCAACTTTTTTCAGGAGGGAGCAATCTTAAATTTTCCAACTGAAAATTCAAAATTTCCAACTTTTTGTAAATTTAGACAAATATTCCGCATATTGGATAAATATAAAAAACATACTGACGAAGTAATGAAAAACAGATATGTTTTATCAAAAATTATAAATTATATTCAAGTAAAAAATTAATTAATGTTTAACAAATTTTGGTAGTAAAATATCTTTTCTCAGATTAGAATTTTACTAAAAATTTTATAATGCAGAACACCCAAAAATATTTGCCACGAACCGCCACTGAGCCCATCCCTCTCTGCTACTGCCAATAGCAAAAGAATGTTTATATACTAAATTAATCTACATGAAATTCTCTATATAAAAAACTATAAAAAAATCGGTTTTTGTTCTTAAAAATTAAATGTTTATTGTTTAAAAATGAAATAGTAAGTGTTTAAGAATGTATGTAGATCATTAATTTTCCTCAAAATCTATATCAAAAATATCAAGAAAGCTAAGAAGCAAAATTACAAAGGTGTCTAGTTGCCAAACAAAAAAAAATTGGAACATTTTATAGGTCTTTTAAGTTGTCGCGGGGTCCCAAAGACCCCAGTATGCCATGTGAAGGTTAAAAAATAAAATATTTCTGTGAATCGACATTTTTTATGGTATTTTTTTCTAAGTAAGTAGTACATTAAACCCAATAATACTGATGATAGTCAATCTTTCATATGCCAATAAATTTTAATTATTACTTTACAGAAACTGAAATTATGTATATTATGTAGGTTAGGTATACGGCGCCATAGTATAAAAATTTTAAGTAAATGATGAAAACAAACAAAAATTTAATGAACTGCAAATTAGGGTTTAATCAATTTCAATCCGATTTGTAGTTCCCTATTTCAAATTATTTTCAAGCATTCGAAACAATTCCATTCATTTTGATCTTGAATCAGCAGACAGGAGCTGCCCACATAGTCGACGGATGCTGGAAGTTCCAATATCAAAACAGACGATTCAACATTATTTTTTGCCTACGTTTCTGAAATGCTCAACAAAATATCTATCGGACTTATGCAAACCGTGGCTTAATGAACGCAAGAAAAATAAAATTTATTTTTCTATTTTGCGTCTAAAACAAAGTCATTTCGATACGCAATTGCATGTCGAAATGGACCCTATTATGAAACGCAATTTTTTGTTTTATGAGGTTGATGACAGAAACGTCATTGAAAATTAAAACAAATAATGTCATTTTAAATCAAATTAAAAATCTCCAAATTTGTGTTAAACATTTTAATTAACTGTAAATTAGAGGCAATAATAAAGTAAATTCTTAACTGCAAGTATAATTTTGTTTATTTAAACATTTGCGCGATGTCTTAACCTGTAAATTTTTGACACAAAGTTTCAAAGTTTTCAAATTTGTTTCAAATGTCAAATGTGTTACCAATCAACTTAAAAATAAAACAAAATTTCAAATTGACTGTAATAATACAAACACATTTTTTTAATTTTAAACTATAAAAAATGCAAAATAGAAAAAATTGTATAAAAAACTCGTTTCATAATCATTTTTATTGCACTTATCTTTTAGAAAACTCCCCGCTTCGCGGCTCGTTTTCTAAACAGATATCGTGCAATAAAAACTTTGATTATAAAACTCGTTGTTTAATATACTATTGTGAAATATTAATCTGATTTTTAATTATAAATTATAGAACACTTGAAAAAGTTTGATTGCATAGTTATTGGTGGCAGGCGTCGCGGCGGTGTCGTCGTCAATGATCTTGAATTTTGGGAAGAATAATGTCATAAGTAAAATTCAAACGTCTCGTCGTCGCGTCGTTTAGAACTTGGAGAATCTAAATTTTGGATTTGTGATCCAGGTGGTGCACGTGAATTTCCCTTTTTTGAATAACTCTTCACAATTCGACTTTGGTTCGATTTAATTCTATCTGAAAACTTCTACGCCGTAGTCGGGGACGTGCCCAATTAACTTTTTTCGGGGGGGGGGGGGAATTTCTAATTTGCTAATTTACCAACTGAATTAATTTAAAATTGCCAACTTTTTGTAAGTTTTGTAGCCTTTAGTAAATTTAGACATAAAAAAATGCCAAATTGACCAACTTTTGAGAGTTTTTGTCAACTTTCTGCAGCATTGGGGGCTCCCCCCGTGGACACGTCCCTGGTCGTAGTCTGATCGCGAATTAAAAACATTACATTACATTTCCGATGTAATGATAGAAAACGGTTCAATAATCAATTATATAAAACAAACATTTTATTAAGGATCATTGCAAATTAGCCCTAAAATATGCTAAAAACTGAAGGAAAAAAAACATAAACTAGCATTTAATCCCTTGCAAGTCGCAACCCTTCAACTGGAATCTTTGAAAATGTAAATCTCTGAGACGGTCTACGACTCCTTAAAAAAATCCCTGTATGCCCACGGAACTTCAGTCGGAATCTTTAAAAATGTGAATTAGTACTACCGTGGTGGAACTATGTAACTAGCACCTGCAGTCTTTAGCCACGCTGAATGTGCCATTTAGGTCGCCAATTGCGTAGAAAATACAAGCTTTAAAATCGATTTTTTGCTAAACTAACAGATATTGGCGATTCATCCCCTATTTAACCGCTTAATTTTAATGTCATCTATTAAATTCCGTTGAGTTTTTTAAACTTTTTGAAGTTCTAGAACTTCTCAACTGTAAAAAGGGGGCATGAATGTATTAACGAGATTCCGGCTGTCTATAATAAAAAATCAGTTTTTATTAATCATATATATATGTCAATCAATAATAATATTGAGCACAAATTTATTTAAAAAACGAGCAAAATATAACAAATAACCTAAGCTTTGATGTGTCAAACATATCCGTATGGATTGCATGTTAATCACAAATTTAATTTAAAAAAATTGAGTCAGTTCTATAAATAACCCAAGCTGTGGCACCTCCCCTCCCACAGCTTACAAAAAGATTAATGTCAAAAGAAATTAATTTTGACCCCCCCCCCCCTTATATTTATAAATATGATTAATATTGATGGTCTAGTGCATAAATGTGGTAAGTGACATTTGTATTTGCGACTCAATTTTCATAACCTCTCCCTCGTTCATAAAAATTTCGTTGTTCCATTCATGCGTGTCACCAAATGCCAGTTGGAATCTCTTCGTTAATTATAAAAAAATCGTGATAAACTCCTTTTGAGCAAGTTCTCCAAAAAAAAAACGTTCTAAGTGCTCACCTAAGTCATACAAGGACCTCTTGTGCCAAATTTTAGGCATGTAGACCTACGGGTTTAGGCTGTACGTTGTCTGTCAATCAGTCACTCTCATTTTTTTTATTAAGTAGATATTAAACACTCATTTGTTAATTGTAAAATAAACAAAAAAAAATTGAAAAACATTAATTTAATTAAAAATTGGTAATTATAAAAATAATTACAATAATACAAATAAAATAGTGCAGATATCTTCAATATCTCACTTACTGTGCAGAATATTGAAAAAAAAATTAATTAAAAATTAATAAATAGCAATTAATGATAATTTGATAATAAACAAATAAGTAATGAACAAAAGCAACTATAAAATATAACAATAAAAATTAAGACAAACAAAATTAAATCAAAAAACATTAATGGTATCATTTGGTCCTTCCATTTCTACCAAAACTCGATCTAACCATTTTAAAGGTTCATGTAAATGAATTTCAATCCATGCTGGAGTGCTTGTAACATCTTTTCTGGGGTACAGCTCTCCCCAACCCTTCACAAAAGAGAGTCGGATAGTACACATTTCTGTAAGATCAAACACGGACTCGAAACTGCTAGTATCTTTAGTGACGGATTCAAACAACAACTTATAAAACTCAGTATTGTCAAATATTTTTAGAGCACCCTCAGGAAGTATCTTACAAACTGTTGAATCATCAAATTTGTACGTATGGTTGAAAAGAATAGAATAGACAAATACAGGAGCCCTGGACAAGCACTTCACGTAAACATTCCCGTCTACGCATTGTAAACTAATTCCTTTGCCGATGACGTGTCTGGTTCTTTCTATAGACGAATTTCGTTGCAAATTGCTCAAGTGACCGATAGAAAATCTACCCCCGTTGTTGTTCGGATTTGTATATCCATCAACAATTACAGTCGTAGTTTTACAATTAAACGCATCGCTTACGCGATTGTCTAATTCATAGTAAGATATTGAAGCCCAAACTAGTTGATCCTTGTTAGGTTGGACAGGAGATTTCTGAAGCAAAGGCGTATGGGCTTCAAAGCATATTTCTTTAATTATATTAAAAAGACGGTTCTTTGATTCATTGGGTGGAAGTTCCAAATTTCCAAACAAGGCCGACTCTTTTGGGTGGAGTACAGAAGAACAGGCACCAAAAGAATCTAAACCTTCTGGAGTCGAGTTCGTCAAATTGCAAGTTACAGTAGGTGTCAAGGTGGGTGCAATCTGTTGTTGAAGCGGCAAGAAAGTGCGGCTGGGCACCACATCGTTGAATTTAGGCATCAAAACTGGCGGATAGAGAAACACATCTAAGCGTTTGTAGTGGTACGGATTTATGCAAACTTCCTTTAATTGGCTGGAAAACGGAAACTGACAGGCAGGCAACGACTCAAGTTCGTAGTAGCTTTGCAAATCTGGCCATCGCCAAACGCGACAATAAATTACATGTGGATGTTCTTTTTGGTTCAAAACCTGTAACCGTCCATTTCGGCTTCTTGGAATGGTGATGCAACTGGTTGGAGTCCCTGGACACAACAACGCACGTTCTAATTCTTCTAGAGCGCCCGTTTTCTTCATTAACTTGTTCATCAAATTTCTCATCGCCTTCTCAGGCCACTTATCGTCTTCATCGCATTGTTTCCATTTCGCCGATTTGGCCATAAAATACAGTCGCCATAAAATCATATTTTTGAACGACCAGACCCTCCTCAGTTCAACCTCTGTTATGTGTGATGCCATTTCTGTAGGTATCTGAAAATTACAACATTTGATTCGGCTGAAAAATCACCAAAGCTCGATTTGATATATTTTTTCTGTATTTTGATGAGGGTTGGCTGAAAAGTTAAAAATTAAACTGCGTTGTATAGTATGGACTATTTTAAGAAACTTTGTCTAACTTTGATCGCCTGTATTTCGGTTAATATTGGGTTTAAAAATTCGCTTTAACAACCAAATTTTAGCAAATTTAGGGTTCTACAACTTTATAATGAACCATAGTACCCAAAATTAGCTTCGTTTACGAGATATAAGCAAAAAAACTAGAAAAAGTCCAAAAACTTTAAGGTTTCTGCCCCCCTCCCCTAAGTTACCACAGGGTCCTCGAAGTTAAAAACTTAGGATAGACAACCTAGAATACCCTCAAACAACCCGTCATATATGATATGATGACATCGAATCTTATCCCTCCTAATTAACAATCGCACACCTGCAGTGTGCGACCTTGCAAATTAATCCAAATTTCCTTTTCAAAATATTAAAATTCTTAATAAACTTCTTAAAAAAAATCAATTTCAATTTTACAGTCGGATTATTCGCTATCAGTACCCCAGCTTAGCTCAGTCGGAAAACTTTTTTTTCACCACTCACACGCGACCTTCTAATGATAAAACTTTGCCTTTCAAAAATTAAATTCTTCTAAAAGAAATAAAAATCACAAAAACTTTCGCTAAACTCAAATTTTATTATAACTAATACAAAATTTTTACATCGAAACTCTCAAACCAAAATCGCGACCTCACAGCTCCGTGGATCGCTCGCGAGTCCTCCTTTCACTCCCTAATCAAAAATTTCCCCACCTCAGCTCTTACACCAGAGGCGTAACAATTTAAATTTACAAAATAAAATAGAAATATAAAATAAAATGAAGTAAATAAATTTCTTCATCCAAAAATATACGACAATATATAAAACAGGTAATTTTTAATAAACTTTTTAGTTTATGGTATTAAAAATCCAAAAAATTTCACTGGACTAATTGTAAGAGGGAAAAGCTTCCACCTTTACAAGGTGAATATACCGATCCCCCCCCCCCCCCAATCAAATTTTTAAGTACAATTTGTGTCGAACGTATGAGTTTTCAATATTTTGAAAAGGGGAGGAAGAAAGGGCTGTAAGTATGCTGGCCCTCAGGTGGAAATTTGGTGTTAAACGTTTGATCCTTATCAGTCGCGGAGTTATTTACAAAATTTCTGGGGGAAAGGTTGCAGAGATGTTTTTCTATATTTGTTTTAATTTCGAATATTTTTGTGAAATCGATGTCTATCGATAAAATTACTTTGGGCTTCAATGAGCTTCCATTTTCATCGTTTAAATTATTTTTGAAAGGTATTAAGATAATCTGTCGATTACATCTAAACTAAAATTTACAAACACACAGAACTTGCTTGGAGTTCTTGAAATTTTTCAACATCAACAACTTGGTAAAAAATTAAACTAAATTGATGATAATTAAAGTTCATTTGAGCTCAAATGAAGCTCTAATGATTGACCCAAATTTTACTCAACCCCCCCCCACCCCCCAATAGTACAAGAGAAATAAATTTTTTGGAGCGGAACTAATTGTTGGTATCTTTTTGATATATAAAAAGTCTAGAAAATCTTGGTGTGCAAAATCCGCTTTTGGGCTAAAACTTGTAAAATAAAGACACGCATGAATGGATTAACGAGATCCATAGGTTTTTGGGTATAAGTAATTTCCACAAAGACAAGGTTTGAAATTTTTAGTTTGTTGTTAGTGTTTTTTTGACATACTAAAAGTCTAGAAAAATCTTAGTGTGCAAAACGTTTTTTTTTTGGCCTAGCACTTTTAAGATAAAAACGAGCGTGAATGGATTAACGAGATTTATTGCACAAAACAATCATCAGTAACAGTGAAATTTATTGAGAGTTCAGTTCTTACTAAATGTGATCCGCTGCATCTGCAAAACGGATACAAATTAGTCGTGTGGTAAATGTATAGTGTAATTTTTTATGGAAGGCAGTGCTGTCTCGATAGTTAAAACTATTTTGATTAATAAAAATATAATTTTCAGCTTTCAGTTTGTCGGCCACCATTAAAACATAAATCTCGTTAATCCATTCATGCCATGCCCGTTTTTACATTTTAAAAGTTGTAGGTCAAAAAAGTAGATTTTGCACCCCGTCTTTGTAGGAATTAGTTCCACCTAAAAGCTATTTTTTGCGTATATCTCCAATTTTTTTATTCCGCGTGGTGGCGTTTTGGTTAATGTAAAACGCGAATACTACAAGTTATTTTACTAACTCCGCGGCTGTTGAGGCTCAAACAAATAATTTGGAAGCTCGTTGAGACTCAAACAATGGTCATACGTTTGACACCAATTTCGCCTAAAAATTCGACTTGTGGAAGCAAACGAGTGTGCAACCCCCCCCCCCCCCCCAACTATTTCGCAAATATCTCGAGTAACGGTCGAGGCTCAAACGACAAAATTTGGAAGCTTTGGTTTAAGATTCACATTTGTTCTTTGAAATAATAAAAATTTTTGGAATATTTATTATTATAAATAATTTTTGTAAAACTAATTTTTCCAGATTTATTCCAATGTGATTTACAAATTGCATTCGGATTTGTATTTTAATACGATCAAAAATTTTAATTTGAACAAATAAAATTAAAATTTTAGGATTATCGTGGGAAATTTGTTCGAAGGATTCAAAATACTCACAACTTCGAAAAAAATGAAATTAAAATAATGAAAATTCAAGCTCACTGAAGCTCAAACGAAAAAAAAATTTCACAAAAAATTTGAAATAAGAACGAAAATAGAAAAATATCGCCCTCCCCAAGAGTTTCGCCAATTACTATACGACGGTTGAGGCCTAAATAAAAATATTGGAAACTCATTGATCATCAAACTTTTGACACAAATTTCACCTACCACTACCCTATGGATTCCTACAAAATTATTATGGTTAGTTTACATTTGGAAAGTGCAAACGCATCAAACCTCGAAGTTTTATTATATTTTTGGTCGTGATATTATTTGTGATGTTTGGTCACTCGTGAGACCTCAAAAATTGTAAAAAATTTTTAATTTTCTTTTCGATTATAATAAAAAAGGATTAATAGCCAAAATCTTGCAACTTTAGGTCAAAGCTTTTCAGTCAACCATAATCAAGCAAATTCAGAAACTTCTTAAATTCGGTTTACAATAATGATTATTTGCAAAAAATGTAATTAAAAAGCTTACCTTCGGAAATTCACTACGAATTTCAATTATATTTAAAAATAAAATACGAAGACTTTTCACGCGTAATAGTTAAATCTAACGTGGTGATACGACATTAGTTTGACGATTATTGTGAAAACTTTTTAAGTGACAAAATGCAGAGTTTTTTTCATAACGGAGTTGCGTTATGGAAAGGGAATTAGCAGAAGATAACAAATCCAGCAAGTTTTTAACTACGTTGCGTGCTGATTAAGCGTTTCTAATGGTGCGATAAATATAATATCAGGTTTCTTCAGTATGAAACCTATACAACCACCGCTAAAAAGATTTTTATTTCAATAACAACGATGAGATGCTGTAATTTATAGTTTTCCGAGTACATAGCAAAAATTTTATTACGAGTCGGTGTAGCCGCGCTTCCCATGATTTAATTTTAAATTTTCCTTTTTAACTGAGGAATTTTTATTTCGTGCGATTTGATATTTCTAAGGTGATGTTGGTTACAGTGGACTGTAATTAATTTTAGATGGTTCAAAGAAATAAAATTTTAGTTAATTTAACCTTCGCAGGGTATACTGGGGTTCCTGGGACCCCCCGACATCTTAAAAAGCCTGTAAAATTTTCTAAAGTTTTTTTTTGCAAATAGACACTTTTGTAATAGCTCTTGCAGCTCAAATCCCCTCAACTACCGCTCTATTTCTCTCATTCCCGCGGCTTACCCAAGATCGTCGAGAGGATTATCCTCACCAGACTTAACGAGGAGATCGACCGACTGAATCTCATCCCCAAGAAACCAAATCCTTAGGGTGGTCGATAAACAATGCGTTCCACTTAAGCCCATGGGCAACCGCGGCTTGGTCCTGTAGTTCTTTGATTGGACTAAAGATCAAGAGCGGTTATTTGATTGGTCTGACGAATGACCGTGGTCGTCGTGGGCTTTAAGTGGAACGCACTGAAAATTACCAATGCATCCAGCAAAAGATTAAAAGCCATGGCAGTGCTACTGGATATTGCCAAGGCATTCGACAAAGTCTGGATTCCAGGTCTCTTATACAAGCTTTTCGTGGCCGGCATAAAACCCGGCCTAGTTGAATTGTTAGGATCCTACCTGGACAAACGCTACTTCTGCGTCAAAATCAATGGAATCCGCTCTACTTCTAGACCCATGCTTGCGACCCTGCCTCAGGACTCCTTGCTCTTTCTAACTCTGTTTAGCCTTTTTTCACGTGACATGGCCACTCTTTCCAATACCCTTTTAGCCTTCTACGCGGATGATGTTGCGGTCGTTGCAAAGTCGGCTAGCCGGCCTAGAGTCATCAAGATCATTCGTGAAGCACTAAAGCTCCTCCAACCACAGTATCGCCTCTGGAGGCTGAAGGTGAACCCTACCAAGAGTGAAGCAATAATGTTTGGTCGTTTCGCTCGGCAGCCATTCAAATCCATCGAAATGTTCGGAACAAGGATCCTCTGGAAAGATTCGGTCAAACACGTTACCAGGATCAACACCCAAGCGAAAGCATTGAAGGCCGCGCTTCTACCTCTTATTGGCGCAAAAAGCAAACTTCCGCTCAAAGCCAAGATCAGAATATTTAACTCCGTTATAAGACCTCCGCTACGCTAGAGGCGCTAACGTTGAGCTTTCTTTCTTCATTGTTAGATATAATTAACGAGAATTAGCTCTCTTATTGGGGAATTAGCAAGAAAGCTCGACAGTAGCGCCCCTAGAGTTTGAAAAGTGAACTTCTCCCATGAACTTTCTTCATGGGGAAGAGGAACTTTTTCGCTTTCTATAAAATGTTAATTTGTAAATGTGTTTTGAATTGAATCGAGTTGCACACCAAATAAGTTTTGACTGGCTTACCTAATATAAATTTTATTTCCATTAATCTGAGGATCATCTATACAGAAGTTTTAATATTCGACTTTTACATTTTTCTTTAAATTAATGTATTAATTATTAAATTATCATTCTCATCATTTTTCAACGTGAGTACATAGTTTTTTTTTTAAGAAGAATGTTGAAAAAGAGATCCACCGGTTAGCTACCCGTCCGAGGACGGGCTTTAATAATATTAAAAGTAAGTTATTTCACAATATTTATCATTATATATCATAAAAAAGAGTTTTTTTAAATAAACAAATTTATTTATATCAAACGTTTAACATTTTTTAATCAAAATACTTTGATCCAACTTTTGAACGTCGAACGTCTCTTCAACTTGCGGAAAACGAAACAAGGCATTGGGCACAACTTTCCACATCCGTATCGGAACTTTCCCAACTGATGGTGTAATTATTTGTCATCGTCGGCGTCGGTCACACAAAGCTGCACTGTTATAAATAAGCAGAAGGGTAGAAACCAATTCAATTATCTCTTCCTCTTCCATGGGATTGCCTCTTTGATTCAGAAAAATAACTATAAAATGCGAATCGTTGAACAATTCGTGAATAACATGTTTGAATCTTATTAAAGCTTGAGTAAATTTTTCTTTATATAGGGAAAAATTTAGATTTTCCGTAGTATAGATCTCGTCACGTTCTTTTGAAAAGTATTCAAATAAATATTCCCAAAAATCGATAACCTTAAGCGTAATGTCTCGATATACATCATTTGTTTCATTGTCGAAAGCATCAAATATGGTAAAAGATATTCGATCCATAGGGCACAGAGGATTGGGATGATTAAACATTATCAACTTTTTTATGCATGCAAAACAAAATAAGTGTGCGCAAGGTAATTTGGCTATTTTTGTTGCTTTGCTGATTTCTGCCAAACAAATAGCGCATATCTCATCTGTGTCGTGAAAATTCATATTACTGATGTTTTTAATCGACATACTAGGTTTTGTATACCTATTATTTTTATTCGGTTTCTAATTGTAATAATTATAGACTATAAACTTCTTTTTGTAGTTTTTTCTATATTATAACATTTATATAAATTATTTTCCACATAATTGTAATACCAACTAACTAAATTTTTGTTCCAATTTAAAAATTTATGAAATTAATATAACTTCAAGGAAGACTACTAAATCAAAAATCCCCCCCCCCCCGCTTAAAATCAAAAGATTTTTATTCCGTTCCTTAGCTGCATTCACATAGGGGATTGTATTTGGATGGTAGAATCCGGTACTGCTGATAGGTTTAGTAATCAATCAAGGTTGGTAATCTTACATTTTTAAACCTATCAGCAGTGCCGGATTCTACCATCCAAATACAATCCTCTATGTGAATGTAAACTGGGCCAAATTTTGAAAATGGTAAACTGGGTCAAAGGTGCATTGTATGGTCGGTACGTGTTCGGTCAGACAAAAGAGTCCGGTTGATGACAATTTTCTCACTTATTAGTCGTACGGGGGACCCGTCGTACGCAATGTAAACGTACGGTTAATACTTTTTCGCTTGGATCCTCCTCGTGCCATGGTAGTTTTTATAAAAAATTGAAAAAAAGTGAATTTTTATTTAATTTAGCGGTTACCTAAAAAATTCTGCTTTTGGCCCAGTTAACCATTTTCAAAATTTTAGTATAATTTGCTTTTGGTACAGTTTACCACTTTTAGGTAGTTTTTGGCCCAGCTTACATTACCCCTGTGAATGCCACTTTAGGGCCGGTTTCACCAACTCTGATTAAATACTTTTTCGTTATTTCAGGTTATAAATGACCTCTTTATGCATCTGTTTTGAGACCTATAAAGGGGGTCTTTTCTCAAAAGGTCACCTCAAGGGGGACCAACCCGACCATAAAACTAACTTTTATAATGTCCTAGGACCTATAAAACTTAACTTTATAAGGTCCTAGGACTTATAAAAACAGTCCTTGTTGGGGTACCTGCCCGAACGGGTTCATCCGTTCGGGTGAACTCCTGTTTTTCGCTTATGTTGTTAATAACTTGACAAACAACTTGCGATCTTCACGCCATCTAACGATAGTTATATCAGAGCAAACAAATCGTGAATTTTGTGGGATATTATCCCCAAAATAACAAAATTACGACACCTTTAGTTAAAAAATTGGCAATTAAATTAAGTGTTACTTTATATTTATTTACAAAATCATAGATTTACATAAAATCCGACAAAATTTGAGATTTTATTGCAATAATTGCATAACTTGACCCATCCGTCCGTTATTTCAACATGCTGTCCGTCAGACCAAATTGTCCGTCGTTCGGAAATTTCAAAAGAAAATCAACCTTTTTTCGCTCCAAAGAGGCAAACATTGATCAACGACTTGCAAGCTTCACGCCATCTATCGATTGTTATTTTAAAGCTATTATATAAAATCGCGAATTTTGTAGGATATTTTTCCTGAAATAACGAAAAATTGTTCATATCACTCGGGCGATAAGGGTTTTCATCCTTCGGTCGATTATTCACTCGCCGCTGCGCGGCTCGTCTCATAAACTTTCGCCCGGCGGATGAAAAGACCCCCTTTATCGCCCTTGTGATATAAACTACTATTATGTCCGTTAGTTGTAGTTAATCACGGTTAAATAAAAAAAACTGTTCCATCACGTTTTTATTAATCATGGTTAAAGTAAGTTAAACTTGGTTAAAAATGCTCAACCAATTTTGGCTGATTAGATGAGTTTAACCAGGGTTAATGCTGGATTCATGCGCATTTCTTACAAATGAGTTTAGAGTTTACAGCTTCAAAATCAAGCCTCAAACGTAAAGTGCATTTTTACACTTTTGCATGTCCCCCCCTTACGCCGGACTTTAGGCCCCCCTGACCGTTGAATGGTCGAGTGAAGAGTGGTCAAAAAAGCCAGCGCAAGTCGGGGGTCCTTGGGTTTGGTTGGCTATTTGGTTTCCCCCTTGGTGCTCCTGGTACCTATCCTAAAGGAGGGGAGAAAGGTCCCTACCATAGAATAATAGATATAAATAGAATAGAAACTCCCATGTTACAAGTTCAGACAATCTTAAAATTGCGCCACCTTCAGAAAGGTTATGAACTAAATTTGACAAATAAATTAATGTGCTTGCTTGGTTGCATACCTAGCAAGGAAAGAAGAATTCTGTTTGAATGTTGCCTTGCATAATTTTTAATTTCATCTTTCAAATTCCATCTCAAGCCTGGCAATCAAGCCAAACTTCCAAGTTACTTCCTCTTCCCTACGTCTTCCCCAAAACCCTTTAACAATGAACGGCACCGTGATTCCATGGTCCAGGACCTTCAAATACTTGGAGGTTATCCTAGACGAAAGGTTAACTTGGGGTCCCCACATTGAATACACCAGAGCTACTCTGTGGGTTTTTACCAGCAGAAGCAGCAAACAAAAGCAAAAACTCCAGCTTTACAAAACGTGCGTTCGGCCCATCGGTCAACGGCATGAGGGTTTTGGGGTAATTTGCATACTAGAATGACATCCAGATCATAATGCCTTGCAGATTCGAGGAGTTCGAATCTGCGCTGTTTCAATCCGTTGGCATTGCAGTATGCGATTTGCAGTGAGGTGGGGTTGCATTTTTTGGGTTTTAGAGCTCGTATCGGGCGCTTGTCATGGGAGCGGGTCAGGACTTTTGGGCGCCTCCGTTTGGGAGCCGCCTTTGGGCGCCGCCGTTTAGGCGCCGGAATTTTGGGAGCCGGATTTTTGGGCGCCAAGAATTTTGGGCGCCAAGACATTTGGGCGCCAGCATTTGGGCGCTGGACTTTTGGGCGCCGCCGTTTGGGCGCCGAGACTTTTAAATTTAAAACATGTTCTAAATATTTTACATGAAAATTTAGCAAAAAATTTTCTGGTAAATTTGCTGTACCTATGCAACGGTGCATGATATTTTTATAAAAATTTACATGTGAATGGTAACTAACCAATGAAAACCTTCCGCTGGCTACTAATACGCTCTTTTTATTGATTAGTTATCATTTACATGTAAATGTTATGTACAATTATGCATCGTGTCATACAGGCTTTATAGATAAATAAATCTTAAAAAATATTCCCTTTCCCCACGTAAGACTCCGTAAAATTTCCCATACCCCCCCCCTCTTCCAGGGGTGGGCAAAATATAAGATACAAAATACATTTTGTACTTTGGGCAATATATTGGAGGTTAATATTTAAAATATTGAATGTATTTTGTTTCGAAATGTATTTTTTTAAGGAGATGGGGGGGGAGCAAAAATTAATTTTTATTTGTTTGTATTTTTGTATTGATGTTTTCAATAAACTTTGTTTGCTCTTATTAAAATTATTTTTTACTTTTTAAGCTTGTATGACACGATGCATAATTTTACATAAAACTTACATGTAAATGATAGCTATCCAATGAAAAACGTTCGATGGCTACTAATACGCTTTTTCTATTGGTTAGTTAGCATTTACATGTAAAATTTATGCAAAATTATTCATCGTGTCCTACAGGCTTAAGATGGAGGGGGTGCCACCAATCGATCTTATATTATGAAATAACTGATCTAAGGTGCTACCCTTGCGTGGATATCCTCCCTTATGTATTAAGTATTTATTGGTGATTTTTGCGGAGTTGGTAATGCTGTTAAAAATAAAACACTTTATAAAGAAAATCGTCACCGGTCCAGAATAAATTGAATTTTTTTTTTATTTTTCAACAAATAAAGATTAATTATTAATCTATTTTGAAATTTACATTGATATAGATAAATTACCCCCCCCTCCTAAGTCAATTGGCTGGAAACGCCCTTGTCAACGTCCCTAGGGACCGTCCATTAATTACGTAAAGGTATGGGGGTAGAGGGAGGTATTGTAAAGGTTTGGAAGAAGAGGGGGGGCCAAATGTATTTCAAATACAAATTTTAAAATACATTTTAAAACAAAATACATTCAATATTTTAAATATTTACCCCCGATATATTGCCCAAAATACAAAATGTATTTTGTATCTTATATTTTGCCCACCCTAGGGGGGGCGGGAGTATGAAAAATTTTACAGACTCTTACATGGGGGGGGGGAATATTTTTTAAGATTTAATTATCTATAAAGCCTGTATGACACGATGCATAATTGCACATAAAATGTACATGTAAATGATAACTAATCAATAGAAAGGGCGTATTAGTAGCCATCGGAAGGTTTTCATTGGTTAGTTACCAATAATGATAAAAATATCATGCACTGTTGCATACAGCAAACTTACCAGCAAATTTTGTGTTAAATTTTCATGTAAAATATTTAGAACATGTTTTAAATTTGAAGGCAAATGTGCGCGTAAATGTGCGCAGTAGACATTTTTGGCACTTAAAAGTCTCGGCGCCCAAACGGCGGCGCCCAAAAGTCCAGCGCCTAAAAATCCGGCGCCCAAAAATCCCAGCGCCCAAAATTCCGGCGCCCAAAAGTCCGGCGTCCAAACGCCGGCGCCCAAATGTCACGTACCGTCATGGGAGACCTCCTGGTAGCCTGCCTTAGCCAAAGTGGCCAGGCCGTCCTTGAAGATGGCAAATACCGACTTCAGGAGATCAGAGTTTTTCATGGCAAAGTTTGACGTTCGTGAGGGGGGTAGTCGTCTTTTTCTTCTACGGGCGCGCCGTTTTCTCTCCTTAACCAACGTGAACTCGTCTTTCTGGGAAGGTTATGGCCCCTCCTGGCTTCTCTGTGAGGGAAGGGGGCTAGATTTTTTGTTTTTTTTTAGCGCACTTGTGGGCGGATAGGGCATCTAGAAGACCAGGTGGCTGCGTCACAGATAGAGTACTTAAGCTTTGATTTGCTCTTGTCGACGTTTTTGTTCGTGCAATCCGCGGCGCGGTGGGGACCGGCACACGCGACTGAACGGGCAAATGTATTGTGTGTGCCCGAACCTCTGGCACTTGAAACATTGAACCAGGTGACTCTTAGAATTCTTAGGATCTCAGTCCACAGTGACTGGAATGTTCATAATGTCAACTAGATTGAAGATCTTTTTGCCACTATGGTCCTTCTTCAGAGTCCCATGGAACAACGGTAAGATTTGTCGGTCCGGACCTTTCCTAAATTGATGTATCGCAGTGACGGAGTAACCCTGCTCTACCAGGTCTTTTTGAATATCTGCAGGGGCGTATTTATCAGGAAGGCCCCTGATTTAAAGAGACTTTAAGAGGCTTCTCATGGAAAGAAAAAAAAACAACGTAGTTGCAACGAGCATCGTTACGAAGAGACACAATTGCCCGGCGGACTCTGATGGAGTCCGTTGAAATGTGGATTCCCTCGCGCGTGTTTTTAATCCTCCCAAAATTGGGGAAGCGGGCTTTGAGATTTGCCTGAAGAGCAGGTCATTTTGATTTATCTAGGATCAGAATAGGGAGAGTCCTAAGAATACTGTTCTTTCCCTCCGTCTGTCGAGGATACCGCGCCGAGAGTGGAAAGGGGGGAGGCTCTTGCTGAGCAGTTGTTCTCTGAGACCCCCCACCTCGGTTTCGGATTGCAGTTGACTGGCAAGGCCGGTCGGTCCTGGTCTCGTTCGGTCGATTAGTGGGCTCCCTGATGGTTATGTCCGACAGGACTTGAATGAGAATGTTTTTCTTTTTAATTTCGCATTTATGTTTTCTAGGCTTAGCGCTTGGTTGGGTCGCTCCCAGGCCCGACTTCACGCCAGAGTGCGGTACTTAAAGTGCTGCGGCATCTGTGACGGGGAGTACCGGCACAGTGGCATCAATGAGCGGGATCGTGACATCGGTGGGTTGAGATATCACTTCTGAGATTACCCCCCCCCCCGAGTAGATATTTGGCCATGATGAACCCCTCCCCCGTAATCCCTGATGGGCATACTTGTGGTGGAGTTTCTATGGGTTCTGTTTCCATTGGGTTTGAAATAGACGCGATTTCGTTGTCGGTGGGTTGAGAAATCATCCCTGAAATCCCCCCCACCCCTGAGTAGATACTTGACCCAGATAAACCCCTCTCCCCAAAATTGAGGTGGATGCAACATCGTTGTCGTTCGAAAAAGTCCCCGTCAGGTCGATAATGATCGATCCCCTCCCCCCCAAAGATTTCAGGAATAACTCAGACAGTTGAGGTACAATAAAAAAAAAATGGAAGCTCATTTAGGCTTTAACGATTGATGATAATTACACACAAAAATTTGATTTTGGAGAATTATTTCTTATAATAATTAACGTTTTACATCACCGTTGATGGCGCCACCGTCAATAACAACATTACCTGCAACATCAGTTTAAAATTTTTGCGTGTGGTGGCCCTTTGTTGACGTAAAACGTAAATAAATTCAAGAAATTTTTTTAGTAACTCCATTTTGAGCGTTTGCTGGCAAAATATATCAGAATTCTTTTATAAATAGTCATATTTATATAATATTATTTAAAACAATTTACAAAAATAAAATAAATACCTAAATTATTAAGTTTTTAACTAGTAAAAAATAAAATTTGAAATATAAAACATTTCCGATGAAGATTGCATACGCATCCAAAAGCTAAAATATATTTTTTAATTGATTTAATTTATTGTTAACTCAAAAATATTTTTATTTATTAAAATAAAAACCAAGTTATTAATTAAAAATTTAAAATCATCAAACAAACATCTTTGTTTTTGATCTCCTGTTAAATAAAAATATAAAATGTTTATAACAAAAATAAATTGTTAACATTCGTTATAAACAATAAAACATCATTTGATTAAATATAAATCGATAACCGTGAAATTTTCGACAAATTATCAGGAAATCAATTTTGTAGGAAATAAAATTTACTTTTTACATCGCCAGATTTTGGTGAGAAAGTTTTTAAAAATGCCATGACGTTCTTGTGTACTGAGCAAAACAGTGAAAAATTATTTTTTCGTTATTTCAGGTTATAAATGACCTCTTTATGCATCTGTTTTGAGACCTATAAAGGGGGTCTTTTCTCAAAAGGTCACCTCAAGGGGGACCAACCCGACCATAAAACTAACTTTTATAATGTCCTAGGACCTATAAAACTTAACTTTATAAGGTCCTAGGACTTATAAAAACAGTCCTTGTTGGGGTACCTGCCCGAACGGGTTCATCCGTTCGGGTGAACTCCTGTTTTTCGCTTATGTTGTTAATAACTTGACAAACAACTTGCGATCTTCACGCCATCTAACGATAGTTATATCAGAGCAAACAAATCGTGAATTTTGTGGGATATTATCCCCAAAATAACAAAATTACGACACCTTTAGTTAAAAAATTGGCAATTAAATTAAGTGTTACTTTATATTTATTTACAAAATCATAGATTTACATAAAATCCGACAAAATTTGAGATTTTATTGCAATAATTGCATAACTTGACCCATCCGTCCGTTATTTCAACATGCTGTCCGTCAGACCAAATTGTCCGTCGTTCGGAAATTTCAAAAGAAAATCAACCTTTTTTCGCTCCAAAGAGGCAAACATTGATCAACGACTTGCAAGCTTCACGCCATCTATCGATTGTTATTTTAAAGCTATTATATAAAATCGCGAATTTTGTAGGATATTTTTCCTGAAATAACGAAAAATTGTTCATATCACTCGGGCGATAAGGGTTTTCATCCTTCGGTCGATTATTCACTCGCCGCTGCGCGGCTCGTCTCATAAACTTTCGCCCGGCGGATGAAAAGACCCCCTTTATCGCCCTTGTGATATAAACTACTATTATAACTGAAGAGTCCCAAGTCTAAATTATTAAAGTTAGATCAATAATATAGTTTAGTGGAAAGGACTTTTTTGTAGGAAATTTAATCACCTTCAAAATTGTTCCTATGCAAATTGTTCATATATCTTATCATAGTCACAGCCAAATGGGTGGTTCAAGCAACAAAAATATTGCATTATTATAGAGTTTACACCCCTCTTCATTTTATGCGAGTTAAACTATAATTGCTTTAAGAGACGGTAGGTATGCCACATTTTATAAAAATTTTGTGATTTCAGATTGTATTTTCAGGAAGGTTGAAAACTTGAATTTTACATCAAGGGATGCATTCACAAAATACTATATTAAAAAAAATTGATGTCAATAAATTTTTCTCCAAATTGCACTGAAAACGAGATACTCACGAAAAACCAAATCTGGTTGGGCATTTTACTTGTTTTCCATATTGATCCGCATTTTTACGACTTTTTTGCTTTTTTTAAGACTGTCGGCTTAAAGGTTTATTTAGTTGGCAACTTAGCTGTTTTAATTCTATCAGCCAGAATAACTTCGTATGGTACTATCGCAGCTTTTAAACCCCTACCAATAGAACCACTTCTTTCACTATTAGGATCTATGATTTCAATAAAATCAATGACCTTCTGAATCGTGGACACACATTTGTGAATGTTTTGGGTCGTGAAGAGGTTCGGCGTCAATTCATCATCATCATCTTCCTGTTCTTCTTCGATAATTTCTTGCTTGACTTCAACAATTTTAGCACCGTTCTCACAAAAATCATTTACTTCGTATTTGAGATCTTCCACTACTTCTTGTTTTTGTTCGATTTCATCATCATTGATTCCTTCGGTATCTTCGTCATTGAAAACCCTAAAAGAATTCACAAATTCAATCCCCGTATTCTTATCGACTTGTGCAGCTTCATTCATGAATAGAATATTATGTACATTGTATCTCTTTTTAAACTTATCAAACCAGCCTTTGCTAGCAACAAAAGTCGTCGACTTTTCTTTTCGATGCGTATTTTCATCATTCTCTTTCAACTCGTTGAAGATGGACAAGGCTTTAGATTGTATGACACGCATGTTCATTCCGATGCGGTTCTTGTTGTTGTCTTCTAACCACTCAATTAGTAACTTTTCCATTTTCACTATCAGCGTATCCCTCCTATACTTCACCATCTTGGAACTCGTAGGTATGGATTCTTGTATCGACATCTTGATGGCATTTGCACTTTTGTTGATTGTACGAATTGTGGATTCGTTCAAGTTGTACATCCGTGCAACACTGTGAACTTTTTGACCCTTTTCCAACATCTGAATTATGTTCATTTTCACATCCAAACTCAACCGGTTTCTCGTCCTTTTAAACTTCATCATTTTAGCTGTGACCCCCGACGAGGACATTTTGAATTTAATATTTACGATTGCAGATTGTAGTTGAGTCGCATATCCATCGCCTACAAAAAATGATTTGCTTTACTTTCATTATTATATTATGTTTACGAATCATGTAACTAACCGTTGTGTGGGTCGTTGTCAACACAGCATTGATAAAATTAAAATTGGGTTTCGAGTGTGAATTTTCTGATGCAATCAAAAGTCTTAATATGCTGACGAACATTTATGTTTGAGGCTCAAAAATCAAACTGTTATGATTTTTTTGATGTTAGGTTATGTTAATCTTATTTGACATTTCAAACGTCAAAGTACGAATCTAGCATAGGCGGAAAAAGAGTAGCCTGGGAAGGGATCAGTCCACTTCAAATTAATTTTAATAAGCTGCTGATTATGTCATATAGAAAAGAACTAATAAGACGTTCATGGGTTTTTATTGTAGGAATCGGTCAGTGGGTCATTAAAGAAGAAAAAACCGCGGAGTTCTATTAAATTAAAGAGTGAAAATTGGAGAGAAGGGTGAAAATTCACCTTTTTCAGTTTTTTCAATGTATCTTGGAAACGAAGCAGAATTTCGATTTAGTTTATATGAAACTTTTTGTAGAGTATTAAATTTACTATCTAAATGATTTACTTAAAAAATTTAAAAAAATTTTTTTTATGCCAAATATGTTGAAAATAGTAGTTTATATCACTAGGACGTAAAGGGACTGTTTTCATCCCTGAGGGCGTAGTTTATGAGACGAGCCGCGCAGCGGCGAGGCAATAATACGTCCGAGTGATATGAACAATTTTTCGTTATTTCGGGAAAAATATCCTACAAAATTCGCGATTTTTTCGCATATATAATGTAATAGCTCTAAAATAACTATCGATAGATGGCGTGAAGGTTGCAACTCATTTGTCAATGTTTGTCTCTTTGGTGCGAAAAAGAATGATTTTCTTTTGAAATTTCCGAATGACGGACAATTTGGTCTGACGGACAGCAAGTTGAAATGACGGACGGTCCGTCGTATTGACGGACGGATGGTCACGTTATGCATTTATTCCAAAAAAAAATCTCGAATTTTGTCGGATATTATCTAAATCTATGATTTTGTAAATAAATATAATGTAACACTTAATTTAATTGCCAATCTTTTAACTGAAGGTGTCGTAATTTCGTTATTTTGGGGATAATATCCCACAAAATTCACGATTTTTTTTTTAATAATTCCATAGATAATGTAATAGCTCTGAGATAACTATCGATAGATGGCGTGAAGGTTGCAAGTCATTTGTCAAGTTATTAATAACTTAAGCGGCAAACATTACATATTTTCACCAGAACGGAAATTTACTCATTCGTCAAAGGTTGATTATCGCCTTGAAGCCTGGAAGCACGGACACACAATACCCATACACAAACAAGGCAAAGACCCCAACCTTCCTCTCAGTTACAGGCCAATCACGTTACTGAACACGATGGTCAAGCTAACTGAGAGGATAATACTTACTAGACTATTAGACGAAATACAAAAACTAAAAGTCACCAATCCTTCGCAATTTGGATTCACGGCGGGCCTTAATACGACCCTGCAGGTGATCCGAATTGTAAAGGACGTGATAGACAACTTTAACAAAGACAAAGTAACAGTTATGACTTCACTGGACATCGCAAAAGCCTTCGACAGAATTTGGATTGACGGATTAATATATAAAATGTTAGAATATGGATTCAGTAATTACTTAATTAAATTAATACTTTCATACTTAACGGACAGATCGATTGCAGTCAGGGTAAACGACACTATCTCCACAACAAAGCACATACACGTTGGAGTTCCCCAAGGCTCCGTGCTAGCACCCACACTATTTAACATTTACACCAGACTGACTATACTACATGACGACACATAAGTAGAATTTCTCGGGGACCACATAACGCCCCTCTCCGAGAAATTCTACAAAATGCAAATACAAAAAAGTACACTCACAAAACACATGACACAAGACAACACCAGACGCAAATACTTGCTTCCATTTCAAAACCTTCCTTTCTTTAAGACGCATACGACTACTTCTGACTAATTTACTCTTCAGCAGCCACGCCAATGGACGGGTATACCTGAACCTTGGGATGACGCTAGTGAAAATCGGTAGCATTCCGAGCTAAAGCGTTACGAAATCATTTCCTCCATACATGTTATGGTTGTTTCTTTTTTTGTTATTTATTTATTTATATATTTATTTGTTGTTATTTAGTTTTTAATTGTTATTTAGTCTTTTAATTGTTATTGTTATTTTATTCTGTTTTGTCTCCCAAATTGTTGTGAGTTGGTTTTTTGTTCTTACTTTTCCAACCACTTAACACGAAACGACGCAACAAGACAAACGAAAATTACATGACCAAAGAAACAAGAATTTCCAAAAAACCTCTGCGTAGGTTCCACGTTTAGTAATTGGGGGATATGTACCAACAGGAGCCCCTTATTGTAAATATACTGTATATACAAGCGCTAAAGAAGTCCATGCTGTTATAGTTGGAGTTTGCAATATAAGGCTCTCCCAGGGAGTGAGTTCAAGAAAGATTTCAAAAATTCCACAATTAAAATAAAACTCAAATGCAGGGAATGAACAAATCTTTACTTAGACGAATGTTGTAATCAAATCTAAAGGAATTATACAAATGCTTATCGTTAATATCATTCAACGCAGTTGGAATATCAAATATTTCACATAACTGTCCTACAAATTTACACATTTAATTACCAAATAATGATAAATTGTTCTCATTTAAATTTAAGTCTGGCGCCGAATCAAATAGTTCAAATTGATGGTAGCAATGACCGTACTAGTAGTTAGTAGAAAATGTGTAGCACGCACGATCTTCCCTAAAACGTCGCAAGTTAAACACTTCTATAAATTAATCTTCTTAAAAACCGAATAAATTGGAATAGTGATTATAAAAGTTCTAGTGAATTTAATTAGCAAAGTGCGATAAATTAATTATTAACTGCACACGAATATTCAAATTTTCCATAACGTGCATCTTGTTTAACCTCAAAATCTTAAAATGCATTGTAACGAAAATGTTGAAAATAATTGTTGAAAACGTTCAAAATAAAAGAATTGAGATGCTATTTACCAACAAGATGATTCAAAGAAGCCAAAATTGAGCCATATAAAATTCATATCCATGACTTAACAAAATGAAGGACCAGATTATACAGCATGACAGGTAAGTCTCCTTTCCAATGTTTCCATCAAACCATCAATCATCCCATCACACGAAATCATCGTTGCACTCACAATAATCTTTTTAGTTGCTCAACACTATTGCAAAACTATTTGCAAATTATTAAATTTATCAAACATCAAAAAATCTACAACGAGGTGGTTGAGCTCACGACTCCATCCCCGCTCATGGTCACTCTCTAACCTTTTTATCAATTTTTCTCCTTTTTACTTCCTGTCTTTTTTAGATTTTTGGAAATTCGTGTCGAATGCCCATTGGTCAATTCCACCCGCCAAATTTGAAGAATCCATTGCCAAGTTAAACATTTCAAAATCACCACACAATAATTTATTACACTATCTTGTAGTTATAAGGCGTACCAACGATTGCAGTCTGCTACCACCGCACAACACTTTAATTTAAAATTAGGTAAGAAAACAAAACATAAAAAAAAATTACATTTCCAAAATTAAACGCTTTTCCATTTTTGATTAATTCAACTCTTTCAGGTTCTGGAACAAAAATCCACCTATAAAATTACGTTTCTGCGCACCATAACTATCAGTACAACAAATGAATACAAATAATTTCATTCGTCCGAGTAAAAATTAAAATCACTCAAAATTCAAGAAAATATTAAAATAATTTTTAATTGTGGAAATTCTTAAAATAGCCATAAAACAGCCCTGGTGCTTCGCACCAGACCAGAATAAATGTCAAACGTACCCAAACAAAGAGTTTTTTTTTGTTCTAGGACAAAAAAAAGTTCGGGTCGGTCCCCCTTGAGGTAGCCTGTGACGAAAAGACCTTCTTTACTGTTCTCAAAACAGGCCCGTAAAGTAGTCATTTTCAGACCGGAATAACGATTTTTGCACTCGGCAAGCCTCGTGTAAAAACCTTCACACGCGGGATGAAAAGTGGCACCTTAATCCCATGATGTATAATAGGTATACTATTAAAAATTCCTAAATTTAAATTTTTTTCATTTTTTTGCTTTTTTGTCTATAACTGTTTTTAGGTCAAAGATAGGTAAAGGTATTGCTTATACCAAAAAAAGTAGACAAAATTTCCTTTGAAATGCTGGGTAGAAAAATATTTTTAGTTAGACTCTAACCGAATTATGGTCTTTCAAGCATAGCTTTTTTTTCGCTTTTTATCCCTCTTATCACGTGCGACAATTTATCGCGTAACCTTACAAATCAGATTGAAGAAAATCATGGAGCAAATGAAATTGTGATTGACATTTTTGAAGATAACGGATTTTGAAGATAAAGATAAGAGGATGATGCTCAGGAGTATAAGTGCGTACAAAACGATGTTTCTAGAAACTGCGCTGCTGCCCGTCTGGACGGCATATCGCCAAATGGGCGACTTGAGAAATGCGTCAGCGTCATTGTTTTCCAACCAATGAAAGACGTCAATTCTAAATCTGGCTAACTAGGGCCACCTAGAAATATTAAAAAAGTACAGGTTTTAATTTTAAATTGGCCTATCTTGGGATATTGCTAAATGGTGTCAAATTTGAAGTAAATTTAGTGCGACGGATTAACACAATAGCAGCAAATGCGCGAGAAAGGGTAGTAAAAATGATCATTTAAAAAGTTTTGTTGGCGACATCTGTTTGCTAATTCTGGCAACCAGTGAAAAAAAAGCTGGCAGCACTATATTCCGCTGGTAGATCTACAAGCAGGAGAGAAGGCGATCATTCACTCCGGATAAGTGAGTGCGCAAGCAATAGAGGACACAAGAGAAGAATAGCAAAGCAGGTGGAAGAGGGCCGGAGTCAGCTGATGGACAAGAAGACTAATACCGGATATTCACAAATGAGTTTCCAGAGGACACAGTGAGATATACTTTTATCTGACCCAGGTGTTTACGGGTCACGGATGCTTCAACGCTTACCTTCATCGGATTGGCAAAAACACGACCCCAAGGTCTAGCTCGATCCAGTCGACACCATGCTGCAGCCCACGAAAACTGTAGGTGCCCACTGGAAGTTCGAGCTAAGAAACTTTGTCTAGTTCGCGATTTAAACCCAGAATTTTTGCTCTGTACTCAACCAGTGGTAGCATTACTCCACGGCTGTACACTGTACTCTGGATGAGTACAGAGCGGAAATTCTGGGTTCAAACTACAGACCATAAAAAGAGACAGCTCAATTCTCTAAAAAATGTAGTGCTCTTTATGTCATAATTATCTTGCAAAATAATTTTTACCAGCGAAGTTCAAGACATCTTTTTTGTTGGTTTTACCGTTTTCTTGACGATAGTGACTTTTTTCTTGATTTCTGCGCAAAAAATAATGACAGCACATCGCACAGGCAAAACACGAATTTAATATGTATAGCGAGAGATAAAGCTCCCCTTCATTATGAAAAAAGGTCATGACAGAATAAGTTTACTTTTTTAAGGCTATATAAGAGCGATACCGTTAAGCTTTCTCACTAATTCCCTAATAAAAGAGCTAATTCTCAATAATTGTTCAATAAGAGAGCGAGAAATCTCAACGTTAGCGCTTCCAGCTTTAAAAAAGTGAACTTCTATCATGAAATTTTTTAACTCTAAGGGACGCTATTGATAAATTACAATTTTATTTTATTTTATTTTACTATTAGCCCCCCTTAATATTTTAGACGCTTTTATGGGCCTAGTTATAGGGAGCGAGAAAGCTCTAGAGTTTAATAAATTTATAAAAAAAAGTTTAATTTTTTAACGCTAGAGACACTAACGTCAAACTTTCTTGCTCCCTTTTGGAGAATTAGCGATAAATCTCTACGGTAGCGCTTTTAGCGTTCAAAAAGTGAACTTTTGTTATGAAATTTTATCATGAGAAAGGGGAACTTTTTTGCTCTCTTTTGTACGGTGTTAATAGAAAAATATTTTTCTGCCTCTTCAGCTTCGCTCCGCTCCGAGCTATTTGATCAGAATTTGTTGATTAATTTGGTCTTCAAAGATTTTTCTTGAAGGTGGTTTTCCAGTTTGGCCAGCTGGTTATGAGAATGTTACATGGTCCACGGCAGATGCTGTCCCGTACTCTAAGATTTGTGTTTGCATTGTTGTAATTTTGATTTGAGTTTAATTAATCTGTTTTATAAAGCAAAGTAAAGTTACCGGTAAAATAGAGTGTTCTAGGCGAATTTTTGCAAAAACAACGATAGATGACAGCAGAATAATACCACAGAGCTTGCGCTTTTTAAAAAGACCAAAAATTTTTAGATTTTTTTTTTTTAAAGTGGGGAATTGAAGAAGTTGGGACAGCTAAACGGCTCTTTTTTACAACAAACCGACGACATGAAGGCAGGACGTCTTTTTCGCAGAGCTCTAAAAACAAAATTATTGTACAAGAAAATGTAGTGAGAAAGTGTTATTAGATTAATTTACCTGAAAATCAAGTAGGGTAGCCTGTAGTGGATTAACTGGAACAAAGGCTGTTAATGTTAATAAAAAGCACCTGTCGAAGTAATTGAACAAATTGCAGAAATATTTCTGTAGACACCGCCATCTTGCAAGATCGACAAAAAAATGTGGTAATCATTTTAATATCATTAATTAATGCTCAACAACGGATTCTACTTACCTCAGTGAGCAAATATTTACTGTTTTATCATTTTTTTTGCAATTGCACAAATTCCGGTAATTATTTTATAAAAAAAACTTCTAACCTAGAGTTGCGCGATTTGAAGTAGTAGCGATCTATGTACGCAGATGGGTACCATCTGAGCCAAAACAACGGTAGTATTCGCAACTATTTGACACAAATTAAGAGCAATTTGTGGTTTACAATATTAGCAATCTCTCTCAGATTCCTTGGTCCTACAAAAGAACATAGTGACATTTTTTCAAATGTTCTCTAGGAAAATTACACCTCGGTGGTTTGCCGTTGCTTTCCGAGTAGAGACGGTCAGAATAATATTCTTACTTCACCCGGAGTCGAACCAGGTTTTCTGTATTAGCAGTCTGTGCGCTTAATCGCTATGCTAACGACCGTCTCATATGAGACTCCTGCAGAATATTTAATCTCGCACGAGACATTTTATCAACTCAGTCCCGCGCGGGACGGGATACTAATGCAGTCTCGCGCGGAACGGGATTTTTTCTTCTCTTATTTCATAATGTAACTTATCAAATCTCTTCTCTACATTTACTCTTAGCAATATGGATTAACAAAAAAATCAAAAGTTTATTCGAGCTGCATTGTATAAAATAAATTACATGCGAGACTGCGGGATCTCTTGACTGAGGGCTGAGTTGACAAGATGTCCCGCGTGAGACTAAATATTTCGCGGGATATCCCGTCCCGCCCCGACTAAAAATTTGTTAGGGTTGGAATAAGGCCCTGATGTGGTTTGCCCTTAGGCAGATCTGGTACTGATTAGGCATCCCGGTCTGGTCCGGATGTGGACTGTAACGCAGAAACACGATCCGATCCAAATCGGGAAGACTTAGTGGGGGCCCTGGCAGGCTTCCACATTAGGGCCGGGTTTGGATAGCATAAGCGGTTTTACGTCGGGAAAACCCGGTATGAACCGGATGTGAACTGTAACGCAAAAACACGATCCGATCCAAATCGGGATAACCTAGTAGGAGCCGGGACAGGCTTCCACGTTAAAGCCGGGTTTGCATAGCATAATAAAGCGGGATGGGACGTTTCGGCGCGACCGTTTTGACGCGGGACAGGCGGGACATTAAGGCCTGGTTTGAAATGTAATAAAATGATAGCTTCGCTATATGTGCACATTGTAAATTTTGGGCGCACTTGCCTCGCGAGTGAGAACTCAGTCCCGACACTCAAAAATAGTACGCCCGAATTATCCACATTAGAGATATTTGCGAGGGTCAGCCCAATCTAAATGCAATGAGAAGGTCTCCCTCGGGAGAATCTCCGTTTTGATCGTGGTTGACTCCTGCGCCAGGTAAGTATGACTATTTCATTTATTCTGGTCTGGTGCGAAACACCAGGGCTGTTGCCCCATATCTTCGCAGACTTGAAGAGTAAGGTTGCGGGCTTGCCCGCAACGTTACGTCGGATGATTTTTATTGAGGCGTACCTCTGAAAATTAGCGCGAAGCTAAATCCTGGCTGGCTTCACCCGCGAGGGATCCGCGAGAGAAAGGTTTGGTAGACTAGGATGCAGTGGATGGGTTATGGGAGTTTTAATAGAATATCTTTCTTCTTGTGTGTAGTTCGTTGGTGATGGTTTTTCCCTAAAGTTTCTTGTGGGCGTGGATAATTTTTCGTGGGCGTGGTTTTGATTTGCAGGAGTTCTTGTTACTTATGCGGGATCGTTAGGGGTCGGCGTCATCGATAATTTCCCTTGGCATCTTGTACTTTGGATGGTTTGCCTTGTCGTATTTTCCGAGTTGGTTTATTAGCGGGTTTTTGGTGGTCTTCTATTTTAGCGTAAAACTTCTCCGTGTGATTTCTAATAAATTCCTTGACCGTGGTGAGTTTGGAGTCGCTGCGGAGGCGGACGTTTGTGACTCTTCTTGGCGGATTCCATGCGTAGCGGACGAGTTTGTTCTGGATTGTTTCTAACTTGTTGAGATGTGTTTTTGCTGCATGCCCCCAGGCTGGTGCAGCGTACGTGAGTGCCGGCCTGATGATGGTTTTGTAGACGCGAAGTTTGTTGGCCGGCGTCATTTTGCTCTTGGGATCTACGAGCGAATAGAGTTGCGACATCGTTCCCCTTGCCTTGTTAGTGATGTTGGTGATGTGTTGGCCCCAATTTAGCTTTTGGTCCATGGTGACGCCAAGGTATTTCGCCGATTTTTGCCATTGGATGAGGGACCCGTTCATCCAAAGGTTGGCTTTTGCTGTGGTCCGCTTCTTACATCGGGCTAAGATAACTGCGACGCTCTTGTTCGTATTCACTCCAAGTCGCCAGTCTCTCATCCATTGCTCGATTTGTTCCGCTACGTCTTGAATTCTTTGCGTGGCGATGTCCGGTGAAAGTGATGTGGAAGCTACGGCTGTGTCGTCCGCGAAGTAGAAGTTTTCGACCTGTGGGTGGATTGGTTTGGGGATGTCGCTCATGAAGATGTTGTAGAGGGGTGCAGAAAGTGGCGAACCTTGGGGGACCCCTGCGTTCATTGGATGAGGTTCGGATTTGGTCCCATCGGCGACGATGCAAAAGGTTTTTTCTGCAAGATAAGATTGGATTAGTTTTACGATGGCTAGTTTGATACCGGCTCGAAGCATCTTGTAGAAGAGTCCGGGGTGCCATACGGAGTCGAATGCCTTGGAGATGTCTAGAAGAAGGGCGACGGTGCATTCTTTTTTCGAGAACCCCTTAGAAATTTGCTCGACGATGCGAAGGATTTGATGAGTCGTGGAGTGACCTTCGCGAAATCTAAATTGTTCATCGGGGACGACCTTGTTAGAATCCATTTCTTTCTTGAGTCGATTTAAGATGATTTTCTCCGCGATTTTGCCGATGGTGGAGAGAAGGCTAATTGGACGATAGCTCTTCGGTTGGTTTTTCGGCTGTCTGTGCTTGTGGATGACGATAACGTTTGCGTGCTTCCATAATTTCGGGAAGTGACGGAGTCGAAGCGCTGCATTCACGATGGTTGTGATTGCAGTGATCGCTTTTCGTGGTAACTCCTTCAATGCCCTGTGGGTGATGCCGTCTGGACCGGGTGCGCTTTTGATTTTCGCCTGCCTAATGAGACTTCTGACTTCCTTGAACGATGCGGGTTCGATTGTTGATTCGTCCGGGGCGTTTAGGGCTTCCTTCACGAAGTCTTCTACCCTCTGGATGTGATCGGAGTCGTCGTAGGTGGTGTTAGGCGCGCATTGAAGTTGGAGACTGGCAGCTAGAGCGTCGGCTTTGTCCTTTTCCGTTTTTGCTTGGGTCCCGTCCGGTCTTAGGAGAGCTGGCATCGGAGTCCTTTTACTGCGGAAATGTTTGACGAATTTCCACGAGCTTGAATCCTCGAACGAAAGGGCTTCAAGCTTGTTGGTCCATTCGGCGTCCTTGTTGTCCTTGACTTCTTTGGTGATCTGGGATTTGAGGCGTTGATACTCAGATTTGTCGTCGGGGTGATGGGTCCTTTGTGCCAGTTTTCGCGCTCGATTCTTGTCCTTAATTAGCTGCTTGAGATGCGGGGGAAGTTGGTCGCGAAGATCTGCGACCGGAACAGCATTTGTGGCGTATTGGATCGAGGCTTGGATGTTGAGATGAACGGCTTCCACGTAGTCGTCCAGTTGGCTTGTGGTGTAGATGATTGGAATGTCTCCCATGCTCGAAAGAAGATGATCATGGAAGACGGGCCATACAACGTTGGGCCTTGTTGTATTTGGACGGTCGTGCGGGATGTTTCCGATGTACATCAGGACTGGAAGGTGGTCTGAAGTGAGCTCACATGCCGTTGTGAGCCGGTGCTGCCAATGAACGTCCTTTAAGAGGGCGATGTCGATGAAGGTTGGAGTTCCGGCGTAGGATTAATGAGTGGGGTCCGTTGGAGCGTCGATGGCGAAGTCCAATTCGTGGGCAAAGTCAAAAAAAATGCGACCTTAGGCGTTGTTCCTTTGGCAGTTCCAAGTGGTGTGCTTCGCGTTGAAATCTCCAGCAACGATTGAACCATTTGGGCCTGAAAGTAGAGAGGTTAGATCGTCTTGAATAATGAGTTTACCGGGAGGAAGGTAGGCTGAAGAAAGTTGAAGCCATCCATGTCCGCTTGTATGGATGGCAACCGCCGTGGCTTCTATTTGGTGCAGCTGGGGGAGCGCGACTTCGTGGTGTTCGATCGATCTCTTGATGTAGACGGCGGTTCCACCTCCTTTGCCGTCACGATCCGATCGAGACATCGCGTAGTTCGGGAGATTTGCGCTGTCACAGGTCCTAAGATGTGTTTCGTTGAACAAGATCACATCGAGGTCGTGATTGAACGCGAAGTCCAGCAGGAGATGTTTCTTCCCCTTGAGTCCATTCGCGTTCCAGTAGACCATGGCGAGAGAAGCGGGCTGCGTACGTACGGGAACTAATGGTCGCGGCCGCCGATTAAAGCGTTGGCGAACTGTATTCCACGTACGTGGGAGATCATCTTTTTGGCTTCTGCGGAGTTTCCTAGGGAATGAATTTTATTAGACAATTTTGATAATAATTTATTTATTTCGGGGTCGTTGAGGAGGGTTTCGGCTCTGGTAGAGGAGGAACGGGAGGGGGTTTCAGTTCGGGCAGAAGAGGATCGGGTGGAAGAGGATCGGGTGGGACTGTTGGTAGCTTCTCGTTGGTCTGTTCTTCTCCTGCTTTGAGATCTCGAGCGGTTCCTGTTATGTTCCGGTGATGGGCTGCGACTACGTTCTCTTCTTCTTTGGCGATCGCGTTCATGTCTGTAGTTGTCCGGGTTCCAATTATGGGTCAGTCGGTACTGCTGCGACGAGGAGTGGTATCCTCGACGTTCTTGGAAGGTTTCTCGCCTAGGTGATCTTCCTTGCTGCGGGCGGGAGTAACCATTGTACCTCGGTTGAGGGTATTCACTGCACCTCTTGTAATTGGCCGTGTGTGGACCGTTGCAGTTGGCGCAGGTGGCTGGAGTGTCCGGCTTCTTTACGCACGTTGAGGTATGGTGATCTTTCCCGCATTTTACGCAGCGGGGCTGGAGCCTGCAGCAACGTTGGGAGTGTCCGAACCTTTGACACCTATGACATTGCCAGGTAAGTATGACTATTTTTTGAATGTTTCCCTTAATCTATGCTGTCAATTAAAAGATTCAAAGCAATTCACAATCAGCACACCATCTGTCGAATTAATGAAATGATAGATTAAATCCGGACCGGGGTCGGGGATTAATATGGTGTTCAGGATCAGGGCCACATCAGGTACGCAAAATCGGGCAGCAATCGGGTATAGCCATGGATGCCCGATTAGGCTTGCCATGTTAAAATCGGACCGGAGATCAATATGGTGTGTTAGATCAGGGCCATATCAGGTTTGCCAGATTTGGCAGCAATTAGGTTCAGTCATGGACCGCCCTAATAGGGCTCCCCCTATCTAAGCCGGATCAGGGCCTCAAATAAATGGCCTAATACGTCATGCCATGCTGAAACCTGATCAGGCCCACATAATGTTAGGGAATGCCCTAACAAATTTCTAGTCGGGGCATTCATCTCTAGTATATAAATCTTTAAGTTTAGCGCGTGTACCTTTAACACCTTTTTACCATTCTTTGACTCCCTTTCTTTTCTACAAATATTTTTACAATTTTAAAACGTGAATTATTCTTTTATCCGACCAAAAAAAAAACGTCTGCTCTTTTCAGAGTTATCGGTTCTTCTAATATACACATTTATGTTATTTGTTGGCCTTGGGGTATATTCTTATTGAATTAAACTATCGCAAAAGTTCTACATTTTCTGATATCCCGATTAGGGTGGTTGTCGGGCTTCAGAAATGTTTCTAATGAAAAGACTGTAAGCAGAGTTTCCGGTTTTTCTAAACCGTTTTACTTTTGGCGTCGTTTACAATTGGCACAGCTTATCATTTAGATTCTAGAAGATTAAAACCGAATCTAGTGTGCGTCGAACTGTAGGTACTTCCACCGAATTGGGTCTACGCCGTGTACTTAAACCGAATTGTAAAAAAAGACGGGTAACATTTCCATATGTCATAATTCAAATTTAACCGGAATTAAGATTTTCTGCTTACTTGGTAGAATTAAAAAATATAAGAAAAAAATTTTTTTTAAAACTTTTAAATTTAGCGGAAAATTTAACTTCCGGTCACAGTTGACTTAAGACTTATTTAAGTGTCAACGCCGCGAAGAGCACCGCATTTTGGTAACAGAATTTACTAAAATACATAAAAAAATATTTTATTTCATCCGTCTACAGTATACATCGAAAATTTACGAAGTTTCCTTTATCACCAATAAAAATGTTAAGAAGATTATGTAATTTGAGATAAAACTGTTAAAAGTTGCACATCTTGCTAACGTGGTACGTAGAAGATTAGCATATATACAAAAAATCATCTTAATTATTTATGGTGGTTCGCTGTTTCTCGTAGAAAGTGTGGTAGAACTTTACTCACTCTCCTTCCCACTTCCCCTAATCCCCAAATCCTTAGATACCTAATAAGATAAATAAATTTCGATTAGAATCGGAGCTTATTCGAGAAAAACCGAAGATCGAGGTTTATTTATCTCGAGAGCAAAGCAGAAATGTTTGCTCGCAGTTACCGTAGAAACTACTATAATCACCTTTTTTGCCTTCAGTTTCTTGTTTTTTTCTTTTAATAATTACTAGGTTAAGGTAACGTCTTAATTACACATAGAATTAATAGGAGGTCTTACATTAACCCTACTCTTATGGTGTATAACACGACAATATATTTTGTCCATGTTTTGTGGCATAAATCTGTAACTGTCTAGGTCGAGCTGCGGAAGTATCTCAATTTTTCTTTCTTTAAATCGGGTGATTGTTTCCTCTTGCGACTCTAGATAAATGACCTTTTTGCTTCGTTAGCGTCCGAACGGACGTTTTATGACTTTTCTAAGAGTATCGTTTAATTACATTGTAATCCGGTTGTCTTAATGAGTAGCACCGGAGGTTTCTTCCTCTTTCCGTTAAATTTTTGAAAATGATGTTTTGAAAAACTTGAAGTGGAACCATGTAAATTTTTTAGACGTATGACCAGGTTGAGGCAGCATACATATGAGAGTGGGTCAGATGATGGACCTGTACAGTTTTAATTTGAGGGCCGGTTTTAGTTCACTTTTTTTGCAGATCCGAAGGCTTAATGTTGCCATAAGGCACCTGGTTTGTTTTCAAAGTGTGTTACTGGTGTGTGCTTTCCAACTAAACCCGTAGCTTAAGGTGACCCATAGATATTTAATCTAGTTTTTCCAGGAGATATTTCAAGGTGGGGAACTGGAATCCCAAATATGATCGCGGCTCTCTTGTCTGCATTTATTTCAATGCGCCAATCGCTGTACGATATTTCTGCTTCATCCAGGCAGGCTAGGACTTTGATATCTTCTCCCCGTAGAGAACCAGGATGAAACCGGGCAATTCCGCTTTGAGGACGTCTTCCATGAAGATGTTGAAAGACAAGGGGACTTTCATAACCTTTTCCGTGAAACAAATCTCTTTTCCTTCAGTTTTACCCGGAATCTTTTGTTTTTGAGGTAAGATGTGATTAATTTCACCAATCATTTGCTTGATACAGTTTAAAAATTAAACCATTTAACCAAATTTTATCGAACTTTTTGGAAACGTTTAGGAAGATTGCGGCTGTCATCTCCTTCTTGTTAAAGGCTGCTGAGATTTCTTTTACTAACCTGAGAATTTGATAGGTGCTTGAGTGACTTGGTTAGAATTTGAACTGCTCGTCTTAGATCACTTCTCGATCTGTAGCTGATGGGAAGGTTCTTGGACTTTCCTGATTTGTGTATGAAAACCAGATCGGCTAGTTTCCATCTATCTGGGAAGTGCCTTAGTCTAAGCACCGCGTTGATGATCTCCGTAAGCATGACAATAGCTTTGGGGGGGGGGGAGTTCTTTATAATGTTTTTTTTGTCATTTTTACTTCTTTCACGGATGTTGATTCTAAATAGAAAAATCTTAGTTTTTCACTTGGTCGACGTGCGCAATGTGTTGTAGGTTGACAATGTATGAAACTGCCTTGCACTGGTTCTCTATGGCGTCCGCAAAAGTTTTGGCTTTTTTGGCGTTTGTGTGAACCGGTCCTAGCGGACTCTGGAGCGGAGAGATTGGGGTTTAGTATCAGACTGGTAATTCAATTTGGTTTTCATTGATGCTAAAGTAATTTATTAATCATTTTAATTTCGTAGTGCCATCAGTTAACAATATTTTGAACTGATTTTTGTTTAGTAGGAAGCACTCATGGATTAGGGATCGTCCACATCTATAAGCGTTAGGGAATCACAAGTGTAACTATAAAGAGGTCAAGCTAAATGTGACTTCCCCCAAAGATCACATAAAGCTCTCATCATCTTTGCTTTCACATAAAAATCCTATTTTTGGGATTTGTAAGAAATTTAAATTAATTTTTTTTAGATACCTATTTTATAAATAACTAGTTGACCCGGCGAACTTCGTTTCGCCAGAGAATCGAAAAATATTTCATGTTATTTTTATGAAAAATTATGCATCGTCTCATATAGGATTTACGACAGGTCTGTGGTGAACGCCATCTATTGAAAGCAAAAAGTTGTTTTTGCAATTTTTGTATCTTTTTGGGCAACTTTTTACATTTTTCTTTGCGTAAAAACATTCCTTGGGTAATTACAAACATTTTAAAAAAAAGATGAACAAAATCGGTCCGGCCGTTTTAACGTGATGTCGTGACAAAGAAATTCAAAGTGAATGTGAAATTCATTTTTATTTATATAGATCATAGCCATATTTTTTTTCAATCTTTGTTTGTTTGTGTAAAAAAGTTAGTTTATTTATTTGTTATCAGCGTAAAATTAGTTTTAGCGCGGCTTTCAGGCCGCACAACCTGTGCAGTCTAGTTTTTATTATTATATTTAATGTAGGTCAAGTAACTATTCTTTTAGAAAAGTAAGAATAATAATAAAATTTGTTACCAAATTTATACAAAATTAATAACGGGTATAAGGGCCGACTTTACCACCTCTAATTAAGTGGTAGTTTTTCTGCATTTTTTTCATTTCTTACTACAAACAAAATTTTAATTTGAATTCGTCGTCGATGTTTCGTCGTCGATGTTTATACCGTAATCACGGCAGCGTCACGTTAGCACAGTTTAATAGAGATTATAAGTGAAAAATAGTGAAGATTATAAAAAAAATACTGGTGATTGGAATCAGAAAAAGTGAGGAAACCGAATCTGAAAGTATTTCGGTAGTTTTTACAGGATAAGAGAGGTAATTTTCGTTTACAAATAGTGAGGTTATCAGAGGCTGATAAGAAACGTAGGATTGTTGGGTTGCAAAGTATAAGACGCAAATAAACAATAATGATAGATTTGTGGCTTCCGAGAGGTTGACTCGAGTAACAGATCTATACGCGTTGCATGAAGGTATGTCCGCTGAAGACCGAAAATACGAAAGTGAGGACTCAACAACAGAAGAAAACTCAAAAAAAAGGCAAGCTGCCATCGAAATTTTCAACAGAAGCAAAAAGATATTGAGATCACCCACAAAAAAAACGACAAAAGTTGGAAGTGAAATGGAGGAGCTAAAAGAAATGATGAAACAAATGCTAACAGAAATAAAGGGCATTAAGGAGGGTCAACAAATATACGAAAACGAGATTAAGATCCTAAAAGAGGAAAAGGGAATTCTAAGCGAGAAGATAGTCGCACTGGAGGACAGGGTGAACTTCATAGAAAAAAGGGAGAGAAAAAACAACATAATTCTGAAAGGAATAAATATGGAATAAAAATCGGCTTAAAGCACCCCTCGCTGCTCTCGGGCGCTTTAAGCCATTTTTCCAGCACATGTACTATTCGGAAAGGTGGTTGTGCAAGGAAAAATCGACTTAAAGCGCCCGAATGAAAACGGCGAGTAAAAGGACAAACGAATATGGAACAATTGTTCTCCAAATAATTGGAGGATGGGCACATAGAATGTTAGAGGTATAAATGGCAAAGAGGAGAAGTTAGCGAAAGAATTTACGAAGAAGAAGCTGGAAATATTAGGTATAACGGAAAGTAAAAAGAAGAGTAATGGAATGATAGAGATTGGAGAAGACCTGATAATGTTTTACAGCGGGGTCAAACCGAATGAAAGAGCAGCAATGGGAGTAGGATGTATAATTGGGAAAGAATGCAGGAAATCGATAAGAGAATGGAATTTCGTATCGGAAAGAATATTAACGGTAACATTACAAAAGGAACAGCAAATAACAATAGTAGTAGTATATGGACCAAACGAAGACGCACAAAAAACAGAAAAAGATACATTTTGGGAAATGATGCAATTGACAGTGGAAAATGCAATAGGTACGATTTATGTAAAAGGAGACCCCAATGCCCGAATAGGAAGCAAGACAAACATAGTAATGGGGAAATATGGCGAAAATAATTTAAATAAGAACGGAGAGAGGCTGAATATAAATAACTTAGTAATTGAAAACACATTTTACAACCATACGGATATACATAAATATACAAGAGAAGAACCGAACAGAAAAGAAAAATCCATAATAGACTACATAATAACCGAAAGAGGAAATAGGAGAAATGTAATAGACGTTAAAGTACATAGAGGATACGAAATCGGTAGTGACCATGCAAAAAATAGTAAAAGTGGTAGCAAAAATAAAGAAGAAAAAATGTAGAGAAACAAAGACGGAAATAGTACAAAAGGATGTAACAAGAGAGGTGGTTAAGGACTGCAGGCTGAGAGATGAAGAAATAAGAAATAAATATAGAATGATTGTGGAACAAAAACTGGAAATCGATAAAGAAATGAAAGACGAAGGATTGGAAGAAAGATGGAGGAAATTAAAAGAAATAGTGTTGGCAGCGGCAAAGGAAGCGTGTGGAACTAGTAAAATAAGAGGAAAAAAGAAACAGACAGCATGGTGAAGCAAAGAGATAAGAGATGAAATAAAGAAGAAAAAATTTATATGGAAAAAATATTTAGCTCAAAAAACTGAAACATCATATGATGAGTATAAGAAACAAAAAACCATGACTAAACAAATGATAATTGAAGCAAAGACAAAGTCGTGGAAAGAGTTTGGAAATCAGATGGAAAGAAATAAAAAGGAGAACCAAAAATTATTCTATAAAATAGTAAAAAATTTGAGAGGAACAAAGCAAGTTTCACTAAAACAGATAAAAGATAGTAGAGGCGAAGTATTACATGAAGAAAAAGAAATAATAGGTAGATGGAAAGAATATTTTGAAGGACTGCTATGCATGGGAAGTAACAAGAAAAAAAAAGAAAATAACACCCAAGAAACAAAGAAGGTAAAATTGACAGACGAAATTACAATGGAAGAAACAATGACAGCAGTAAGAAAAATGAAGCTGGATAAAGCAGCAGGACATGACGGAATTAAACCTGAAATGTTAAAATATATGGGAGAGAACGGAATGGAAGAGTTGAATAACATTTATAATTTGGCATGGGAACAAGGAATAATACCGAAGGATTGGGAAGTCGCAATAATACTATCGATATATAAAAAGGGCGACAATAGAAAATGCGAAAACTATAGAGGTACTTCACTGATATGTGTAGCAGCAAAGGTTTACGAAAGAATACTGGAAGCCAGACTACGGAAAATAATAGAACCAACATTAGAAAAATCACAAAGTGGCTTCAGAAAACGTTTCAGTATACAGGATCACATACTTACAATAAGACAGATAATGGAAAAACAGAGAAGACAAGATGAATGCTCATATTTATGTGTGTTTTGTGGACTTGGATAAAGCATTTGATAGAGTACTTAGAGAACAAATATGGAAGATATTGGAAGAGAGAGGGTTCAAAAAGAACTTGATACGAGCTATACAAAGCATCTACAGGAAGACAACAAACTATGTCAGAACAGGAATCGGAAGAATTTAAAACGATGGAGGGGCTAAGGCAGGGTGGTCGGTTGAGCCCTATATTATTTATAGTAGTAATGGACGTGGTGATTAAGGAAACAAAGGCAAAGACCAAAAAATTAGTAGTAGGATATCTAAACATGCAAAAAGTGGAGATATCAGAATGTGCATTTGTCGACGACCTATTTGCAAACAGTGAACAAAACCTGCAACACAACGTTGATATATGGAAGATGGCCCTGGAAAAAAGGGGTATGAAGATAAATTTAGAAAAAACCAAGGTAATGAAATTGGGAAAAATGGAAGGAGAAATGAAAATCAAAATAAATGGAAGACAAATTGAACAGGTGAAGCAATTCAAGTACTTGGGCATAATCATTGATGAAAATGGGAGTTACGAAGCTGAAATAAACAGTAGAGTGAATTCGGCAGCGAATTTATATTATGTATTGGGTAAAACAATTGTAAACAAAAAAGAAATTTCCAGGAGAACAAAAATTACTGTATACAAAACTATCTACCTACCGACACTAACATTTGGATGTGAGTCATGGAACTTGACACAAAGGATGAAAAGTAAAATTCAAGCATCAGAGATGAAATATCTGAGGAGAGTGGAGGGAGTAACAAAAATGAATAAAATCAGAAATGAAGAAATAAGAAATAGACTCGAAGTGGAACCAGCAATGGGAAGGGTAAAAAATAGTCAGCTGAGATGGTTTGGACATCTGAATCGGATGGAGGGAGATATGCCAGTGAGAAATGTATGGCAGGCAAGACCAGCAAGAAAAAGAACAAGAGGAAGACCAATGAAAACTAGGGACGACAATGTTGGACAGATCCTGAAAGAGAGGGGGAAAACCTGGTATGAGGCAGGACAATTAGCGTTAGAGAGAAGAGAGTGGCAAACATTTGTAAATAAAGGAACTTGAGAAGAGAGATGGAAACCTCAACACCTTCGGGTAACATGAGGATTTATGATTTTGAATTGAATTGAAGAATAATAATAAAATTTGTTACCAAATTTATACAAAATTAATAACGGGTATAAGGGCCGACTTTACCACCTCTAATTAAGTGGTAGATTTTCTGCATTTTTTCATTTCTTACTACAAACAAAATTTTCAAAACAATTTTATTTTTAATGAAATTAATACAATAACAGCTAATAAATTTTATTTGATGGAGTGATTATCAGGAAATTTTTTTGACACATTTTTTAACAAACTAATCTGTAACTAACATTGCTACCAAAAATCTCAGAGTCACTAATAATTTTCACAACCTGTCCACGTACAAGTCCATAATATCTAGCAACTGGATCATTAGCTAGCATTCTCATCAACTGATTTTCTTTTAATTTATATTTTTGGAGGAATTCTTCTTTTTCTTCAGAAGTCATGACTACATGTTGTGGCACCAAAGCATGTTGAGATATGTTAATCATAAGTTCTGATTCCAAAAAATGTTCAATGACGTATTCGGGAGCCACATTCACTAGCGCAGCTTTTGCTTGAGTCGACATGTTCACTTGAGTAACAAGTATAGCCTTGCGAACACTTTCGATTTGCATGCGTTGGATGTATGTTCTAATAACTTTTAGGCCTGGTTTAATATCGTCGGAAAAGAACACAAACATTTGAACCGAGAGATCGTCTTTATGCTGCACCAAAAGGGTCAAATCACTTCTTTTTGGGTTATTATTTTCAACAGGCTGGTCTCCAAATTGAACCTTAAAGTCGTCCAAAGATTGATCCATCTCATCTTGAGCCACCATATAACCTCGATCATGACAAAGTTCCAAAGCAGTTTTACGGATTCGCCATAACTTGTAAGTTTCTGTTTCATCGTTCATGATTTCAGTGTGTCAGGAATTTTACTTCAACTGAAACGTTGAATGCATTAATTTTAACTGTAACTTTAAATCAAAAATTGTACGCTAGGTTTAAATTTAATCAAAATTAGTTCAAAAAAATAATTTAAAAATATTGTAGAGTAAAAGAGTGCAGTATTTAAATTTTGTGCAAATTTTTTTTTCGTGCAAGTGGTAACTCTGAAATTTGACAGAGCTGCCACCTATGATTGTTCCAATTATTAAAAAAATTAAATAAAAAATTAAAAATTTTTAAAAAAACCTTTTATTTAAAATTACAAAAGTGCACTAAAAAGTAGAAAATAATTTTAATAAAAGCAAACAAAGCTTCGTGAAAACATCAATATAAAAGCGTGGGGCTGTTTATAGGTGGATAAGCAGGCTAACTATTGGTGTACAAAATTCATAACCCCACGCTTTTATATTGATGTTTTCACGAAGCTTTGTTTGCTTTTATTAAAATTATTTTCTACTTTTTAGTGCACTTTTGTAATTTTAAATAAAAGGTTTTTTTTAAAAATTTTTAATTTTTTATTTAATTTTTTATTTTCTAATTTTTTAGTCATATTTTTTCAAATACAGATTATGTATTTTAACTAATATAGATTCATCCTATCAGATTTCTTTATTTATGTGTTTTAGATGTTTGATACTTCACCCTGTATAAATCATTACGACGAAAAACTTTACCCTGAATGCGGTCCTTAAAAATGAGATTTAGAATTCTAAGTTACTTTCCACCCTGTATGATAAAATTGTCCAATGCGCATCGACGCATGCGCTTAATGGTTTTCAGTTTTTTCCCGATTTTTCGCTTATTTTTCAGAATTTTAGAAAAACAAAATTAGAATATGAAAATGCTCTGCAGGTGAAAGCTGTGTACCAAATTTCAGATCTCTAGGACGTCGGGAAGTTGCTTAAAAATGGCCTCAAAGCGGTCGACCCACACGGACGACGGTCTTCCCAAGTTAAATATAAGCTTTTAAAAATGGAGCCCTACACAAAAGAATAACGCATTTTTATTGTGAAAATTTATTACAAAAATGGGGAAAGTAACGGAAATTAGGTGTTACGTCATAAGCATCTGATTCTGAACTTTTGCAGTAGAAGTAATTTGAATTTACAGTTTTATTTCATTCAAAATATAATACTTACTGCAAAAAACAGGTAAGTCGCAATTTGATAGGTTTGTGTAAACCAGAGATTTGAATTTTAAACGTAAATGAAAAACGGGTTTAAATAAAAAAAAGTTTATTTACACTGAATTTTTCATGAATTTTAACCATATAATCGCACTTGGCTACAGTAAGCCAAAAATGTACCTACTTAACTGGTTATTGCAGTAAGCAACTATGATATGCTGGCCTTTCGTATGCAATGACGTAACGTTCAAATCTTGAAAAGTTTACTATAGAAATTAATTTAAAAACAGGAAAAATTTTAAAGTTACTAAATTTAATTAATTATTTTTCATAAGAACAAAAAATTATCTTACCTAACAAAATTTATAAAATAGAAAAATAATTCACGTGGTAGAATAACAACAGAATTTACACTTCACTGCTAAAGCCTGACGCAATTCATGTTGGTTGACTTATTGCCACCTTCGAATTCAAAAAATATTTAAATTAGTGGCAACACTAAGTTTTTTTAGAAGGTGGACAAAAATAGTTGGCGGGGAAAATTCTTTAGAATCTGAGATGTTATTACGGACATCTTAAAATAAATGGACTACTATTCAAGGTAAAAAAAAGTGTGTCCACCTATAAGGCCGCCATTTGTGGTGCAACTGTATTTATAGCCATGGACCTTAGTCCATCTTTATTAGTCCTATTACTAGTATTTAAAACATTACTAATATAAATATTTATGAATGGTCGAATGCATTATTATGCAGGCCGAATAACTATGGCTATCTGGTATGGTTGCAGTTTTTCTGTGTGAGTCTAATGCCAAACACCAAATCAATCACAGAAACCGTTTATGCCATAAAGTAATTACTTAATAATTTTTGAAAAACTCAGGATAGGCTAATAACAAGGTGCATGTCCCCAGCCCCCCCCCCGCCCCAATTCGAATTTTGACTCCAAACTAGTCTAAATCGTTTGTGCTTCGTTTGTACCTGTTTGTACAAACATTATTTTCGTTTGTACCTAAATAGTTTTTGAGAAATTTCAAAATTTTGCTGGGGGGGGGGCTGGAAACATGCTAGCCCTCCCCATGTCGAATTTTGACTCCAAAATGGTCTAAATCGTTTATGCCTGTTTGTGCAAACATTATTTTCGTTTGTACCCAAACAGTTTTCGAGAAAATTCAAAATTTCGCTGGGGGGGGGGCTGGAGACATGCTTTTTTAAATTTCGAATTTTAGATTCAAAATAGTCTAGAACGTTTGTAATTCGCTTGTGATTGTTTGTGCAAGTTTTATTTTCGTTTGTACCTAAATAGTTTTTGAGATTTTTAAGAAAAACATCATGATTACTGACGCGCATGATTGGCTTAACGAGATTCTGTTAACACGGGGAAACGCATAGAATTTTTTTAAATTTTGATTTTTGGATTCAAAATAGTCTAGAACAGCGTTTTTCAACTTATCAAAAAAGTTCCTCTGGGGGTACCATAGGGGGTACCGGTTGAGAAACAATTTTATCGCAATTTTAGAGTATTAATACATCAGATTTAACAAAAAAATCGAATTATCAATGGATTAGTGAAATTATACGATTAATCTTCATCAAAAAATCTATATAAGCATTTTAATCGGTACTATAAAAGCATAAAACCGTTAGAAAACGAAATTCGCAATGAGAAAGAACAGAAAGTACGATGAAAGTTATATCAAACATGGATTTACGCACACTGGAGAAGTAATCGCACCCAAGCCGCAGTGCATTATTTGTAATACGATGTATCAAATCAATCCATGAAGCCTTTCCTTCTTCGACGTCACTTGCTAAGAAATCATGAAAAACTTAAAGATAAACCTTTTGAGTTTTAGAATAAATTTTGAAGTTGGTAATAAATTTTTATTATATATACACAACTACCTCACATTTTCTAGGGGTACATGAAACCTCATAGAGGATACCAAAATTGAAAAGGTTGAGAACCGCTGGTCTAGAACGTTTGTACTTCGTTTGTGCTTGTTTGTGCAAGTTTTATTTTTGTTTGTACCCAAATAGTTTTTGAGATTTTCAAGAAATACATTAAAGAAACGGACGCGCATGAGTGGATTAACGAGATTCTGGGTAACACTTAGAGGATAACGGTCAAAATATTTTCTATCGTTTGTACTTCGTTTGTGCCTGTTTGTGCAAGTTTCATTTTTGTTCGTACCCAAATAGTTTTTGAGATTTTCAAGAAAAACCTCAAGGATACTGACGCGCATGAGTGGATTAACGAGATTTTTAGAACGGGAAAACGCAGAATTTTTTAAAATTTTGAATTTTGGATTCAAAGTTAACGAGATTCTGGATAACACTTACAGGATCAACTTCAAAAGAGTTGCAATCGCCTGTACTTTGTTTTTGCCAGTTTGTGCAAACATTATTTTCGGTTGTACCCAAATAGTTTTTGAGATTTTCAACAAAAAAGTCATAGATACTGACGCGCATGAGTGGGTTAACGAGATTCCCTTAGCACGGGGAAACACATGGAACACATAAGATATGGAACAACAGTTGATTAGAAACTTAAGAAGAGAAGGGAAGTATACGTTTAATCGATAATAACTCGTGAATCGGGTAATGGACGATTTTCAACAGTTCCTTCAAATTTACTGAAACATACTGGACATTCTCCAATTACTTTCAAAAAAATAGCGTCATTCGGTAATATTTTATTCCTTTTGAAAGATAAACAACACGGTTTTTTTGTAATTTGAAAGAAAATAATGTTCACTCAAAGTTGTAGTCCATTCTCTCGGTTCAAAAACTGAAAAATTTCTAGTGCTACAAGAACTTGGTCGATCCGATCTTTTATATACTGTCTGCTCTGCACTATACATCTTTGCCCATTCCTCAACTAATAGTGTAATTTTAAATTTTATTAGTTGATCTTTAGAATTTTCATTAAAATCGTCATCACTCAAACTACCATAATCGCGCATATCGAATTTCTGTGTTTTATTATCGTCTAAAGGAATTCCCAGTTTTGTTCTCATCTTATGTCGATTCATTTTTACTATCGTGTAAACATATTTCGCGTTCATCTTAAACTTTCCACAATCCACAATTTCTTTCCAAACTGGTTCGGTACATTTACTAATGCGTTTCTCTTCTTTGCTGTAAATTTGCGATTTGAATTTCTGAAGAATTTCAAGCAACAATTCAAAATTAATTTTTTCTGACAGTCTAGGCATAATTCTTTGATTTAATGAATACGTGAATAATAAAGGATACTAAATGTAATGTCTGTTGTACTTATTTATTTTTTTAAATAGTTTTGTTTATATAATATTTTACAAAAAATTACAAATTGTTACCAATATAAAATAACTAGTTAGAAAGCCCGTCCACGGACGGGTAGCTAGCCGGTGGATATCTATTTTAGAGGTATTGTTGGTATAGGCAACGTCGATGAAGCGGGAATATTTCGAACTTTAAAAAATAAATTACGGCTTGTGATCGCTAATATTTATTTCGTAAAACTGGGTTGAAATTTTCTAACAAATAAAAATAACAATACAATAACAATACAATAACAAAACAATAACAAAACAATAATGTAGTACTTACAATTTCTGCTTTCACCGATTTGCACTATAAACTCAATTCGCTAAAGCCAAAGCCTATGCTATATATGCCCCATTTTAGATTGTTTAAGTTGGCACAACCGGTGAAGACAGAACCTGCAAGCGCCAAATTCAAATTAAGCCAGGGGCGTATCAAGGCTGTTTAAAGTTTCTGTCACATACTCCCCTTCAGTACAGTGAACCTCTTCTTCGGAGTTCAATTTACTTTTGACATCTAGGACAGCTACTTTAGCGGCGGCTCTTGTGTACGATCCCTTTGGTGTCATCACTACTACCCGTCGAACTTGATCACTCTTCCCCTTGATAACAGCAATCACTTTCCCTTTTTTCCAGGAATCTCGATGTTTATCATCCATAATGACTACTACATCTCCAATCTCAATCGGCTTCACTCGACCAAACCATTTTGTAGTTCGGTTAATTATTGGGAGATACTCTGTTATCCATCGGCGCCAGAACTGATTTGCCATTTGCTGAGACAGTACATAGTGAGATCGTAAGTACTGATGGTCTTCGGAGTACTCAATAAGGGGTTTCGAGCCACTAGACGAGCCTAGGAGTAAATGGTTAGGTGTCAGAGCTTCCTGATCCTCAGTTTCGAGTGAGACATATGTCAATGGTCGAGAGTTCACGATGCTTTCTACCTCCATCAAATAGCATCGTAGAGACTCATCGTTGGGTTTCTTCATTGGCATCACCTTCATTAGAGAAGTCTTGACGGACCTAACTAGTCTCTCCCAACATCCTCCCATGTGCGGTGTTAGCGGGGGGTTAAACAACCAACGTATTTCTCTGAATTCGCGTCGATAATCATCTTGAGACATTTGTTTGTATAGTTCGCGTAGTTCGTTTGCGACTCCCACAAAGTTGGTGCCATTGTCTGATCGAATTTCGATCGGAGTGCCTCTTCTGGCAACGAAGTTCCGTATGGCCATCCAACATGAATTCTTGTTCAGAGAATGAACGATCTCCAAGTGAATCGCACGAATAGTTAGGCACGTAAACAGCGCGATCCACCGTTTCTCTGTTCTTCGACCAACTGAGACTTCGAGGGGACCAAAATAATCGAGTCCAACATAAGAAAACGGTGCAGTGAACGTGGCCACGCGTGCCGGTGGATGTTCAGCCATTTGGGGTGGGGACGGTTTCGCTCGATCGTTTTTGCATGCCTGACATGTCGATCTCACTTTTTGCACACAGCGTCGTAGTCGGGTGATCGCAAATCGTTGTCTGATTTCATTTATGACCTGTTCGTGGTTGCCATGTAAATATTTGTGGTGGTAATCGTTGATGATAAGATTCGTAACTGGATGATTTCGAGGAAGAATAATCGGGTTCATTCCATCGTATGTTGCTCCTACTACGTTGATTGCACGACCGCGCATACGCAATACTCCGGCTTCGTCAAGGAAAGGAGTCATCTTAAAGATTGAGCTTGATTTTTCAATGGGTTTACCAGGAGCGTTCTTCAGGTTAAAAATTTCTTCTTTAAAGCATTCCGATTGCACTTGGCGAAAGATTTCTTGTTCTGCTCTCAAGATTTCATCAGTGACTAACTCCCCTCGTCCATCACCTATTACTATCCCTTTTGCTTTCCAAAATATTCTTAAGATCCAGGCTTGCGTACGAATAAGTCTGCGCCATCGAGAAAAGCGTTCATACTTTGGGATTAAACTGGATACAATTACTTGGACATGGGTCATCACAGGAAACGCTTCTTCTTCGGTTTTAAATTTTGTATTACACTGTCGCTCTTTAGGCCATTCATCTTCGGGCAGGTACAGAAACTCCGGTCCAGTAAACCAACGACATTCCGAACTCATCTTAGGTTGATCTTTCCACTTAGCGGCTTCGTCCGCGACGTTATGCTTTGTGGGAACCCATCGCCACTCTTCCAGTTTTGTTACATCTAGGACCTCTCCAACACGAAATGCCACAAATTGACGGTATTTTCTATCATCAGATCTTAGCCACGATAACACATCGATTGAATCTGACCAAAAAGACCTACGGTTGGGTCTTATGGAATGGCTATTGATGATTGTATTGCATAGCCTTGATCCTAACACCGCTGCTTGTAGTTCCAGCCGTGGAACAGACATCAGTTTTTGTGGGGCGACCTTAGTTTTTGCACTGACGAGTACGCACTTAATGCCAAGCGTGCTTTCAAACCGGAAGTATGCCACTGCTGCAAATGCGTTGATCGAGGCGTCCACAAAGACATGCAATTGTAGATTGTTGTAAGATACCGATAAGTAACACCTTGGTATTTTGATTTCACTAAGCTTCGGTAGTGCTTGAGTCCATGCGATCCACTTCTTATGTTGCTCGTTAGTAATAGGTTGATCCCACGTAACCGATGATCGCCAGATTTCCTGTAACAATATCTTGACAAATACCAAAAAACTTGCAATCAGCCCTAGGGGGTCAAAAACCATCATTAAGGTTCTCAGGACCTCACGTTTGGTCGGACGACGTCGACCATCGATAATCTCCGTAGGCACTCGATCGAGATTTATGGAGTAGAAAAAAGTATCGTCTACAGTAGACCACCACATTCCAAGGACCTTTGAGCCATCCGGATTGCTATCTAAGTTCACAGCCTTATTTAAGATTTCTGCTTTCATGGCTCCGAGTAGACGAGTCGAGTTGGAGACGAAGTTCCTAATTTCAAACCCGGCTGCGGCATGAATTTTTACCACGTCTTGGGCCACAGTAATCGCCTCCTCTTTGGTGTCGAAACTATCCAGCCAATCGTCTACGTAATGATTATCGTTAGTCCCTACCATTAATCCGTTATTCCGAGGGTTACTATTTGTTTCGCCACTTCCTTTCATCCAAGCTTGGACGCGTTGCTGCGGCTCTTCTTTAGGCACTATCGAGACCCTATCCGATTCACCATCTGAATCTTCTGCTGCGAGATCAAACTTTTTATGTAAGTACTCCAGTTTTAACTTTAGCTCTGCCTCGAGTCGAGCATTCTCTAAACGTTTTCTTCTTTTAGAGGATTCTTTTAAAGTTTTCGACTTGCTTGACGCGCTTTTATTCGAGTTGAGACCTTTTCCTTTTTCTGATTTCGACGTATATGCAGGAACTGGATTATGAGTATGGACGAGAGTCAGCTCCTTCAGCCGTTCCTGTAGTTTCTTGATTTCAGCTTTGCGTTCATTATCTAAACATGGTTTGCAAACCCAGAGAACTTTCTCCACAGTTTCATTGACTCCCACGCAACTGAAGTGATACCAGCTATCACACTTGTTACATTGTACCATATAGTCGTTGTCTTTCGCGTCACATGCGTTACAACTTGAAGCCATATAGTTTCCAATTCGTGTGCGAATCATAACTTTAAACGTATACACGTGATAAATTAAAATTTCAAAATGTTGGTATAGGCAACGTCGATGAAGCGGGAATATTTCGAACTTTAAAAAATAAATTACGGCTTGTGATCGCTAATATTTATTTCGTAAAACTGGGTTGAAATTTTCTAACAAATAAAAATAACAATACAATAACAATACAATAACAAAACAATAACAAAACAATAATGTAGTACTTACAATTTCTGCTTTCACCGATTTGCACTATAAACTCAATTCGCTAAAGCCTAAGCCTATGCTATATATGCCCCATTTTAGATTGTTTAAGTTGGCACAACCGGTGAAGACAGAACCTGCAAGCGCCAAATTCAAATTAAGCCAGGGGCGTATCAAGGCTGTTTAAAGTTTCTGTCACATACTCCCCTTCAGTACAGTGAACCTCTTCTTCGGAGTTCAATTTACTTTTGACATCTAGGACAGCTACTTTAGCGGCGGCTCTTGTGTACGATCCCTTTGGTGTCATCACTACTACCCGTCGAACTTGATCACTCTTCCCCTTGATAACAGCAATCACTTTCCCTTTTTTCCAGGAATCTCGATGTTTATCATCCATAATGACTACTACATCTCCAATCTCAATCGGCTTCACTCGACCAAACCATTTTGTAGTTCGGTTAATTATTGGGAGATACTCTAATAAAAATAACAATACAATAACAATACAATAACAAAACAATAACAAAACAATAATGTAGTACTTACAATTTCTGCTTTCACCGATTTGCACTATAAACTCAATTCGCTAAAGCCAAAGCCTATGCTATATATGCCCCATTTTAGATTGTTTAAGTTGGCACAACCGGTGAAGACAGAACCTGCAAGCGCCAAATTCAAATTAAGCCAGGGGCGTATCAAGGCTGTTTAAAGTTTCTGTCACAGGTATTAATTTAAAAAAATTGTTTTTAAACACCAACGCTAACCTAAGCTCAACCGATGGATTTGTCTTTTAACATTCTTCATTAAAAAAAGTAAATCCCTAATACTGACAATTTTAATTGGTCACGTTCAAACGTTCTTAAGTTCAAAAATAATGATTATATAGCTGATTCAATCGCGGACGGGTGTCTCACCAACGTTGGAAATTTGTTTGGTGTGGAACTCGATCTCAGGGGAGTTGATTTTAAGTTGCTAAAAGCCAACGACGACAACAACCAATCAGGAGTGCGTTGTGTGTCTTAAAAAAAATGACACGCTGAAGGAGGAGAAGGTAGAGGAGTAGCGTGTGTTGGCCGTTTAGTATTGTGAAATACATTTATTAAAAATGTAAAAGTTTAATATTAAATTTTCTGGATGGATAATCCTCGCATTTACCAAGATAAAATTTATATATAAGTATCCCAGTTGAAATTTACTTGGTATGCAACTCGATTCCAGGAGAGGTGATTTTAAATTGGAAAAAAATTAGATCATTTAATTAATATAGGGTAATATAGACGGGCGTCTCATCAAGGTTGAAAACTTGATTGGTGTGCAACTCGATCCCAGGGGAGGTGATTTTAAGCTGGCATGATTAACGACAACTACCAATCAGAGCGCGTTGCGTGTTTTAAACAAAATGACACGCTGCTACTGCTGCTACTCCTCAAGCGCGTCATTTTTTTTGGACACACAGCGCACTCTGATTGGTCGTTGTCGTCGGTCATACCAACTTAAAGTTACTTTACCACTCCATATAGAAATATATATATAACCTTTTCTGATTGGAGTACTAAGGTAATTTTAAGTTGGTACGACCAACGCCAACAACCAATCAGAGTGCTTTATGTGTCCTAAAAAAATGACACGCTGGAGGAGCAGCAGCAGCGTGCTGGTCTTTTATATATGTGATAATCCTTTAACCCATTAATCCAGGGATAACTTTGTATTCAATACATTACATCCTTCCCTTCTTAAGTTTCTAATCAACTGTTGTTCCATAACTTATGTGTTCCATGTTTCCCTGTGCTAAGAGAATCTCGTTAACCCACTCATGCGCGTCAGTATCTATGATCTTTTTGTTGAAAATCTCAAAAACTATTTGGGTACAACCGAAAATAATGTTTGCACAAACTGGCAAAAACAAAGTACAGGCGATTGCAACTCTTTTGAAGTTGATCCTGTAAGTGTTATTCAGAATCTCGTTAACTTTGAATCCAAAATATTAAAAAATTCTGTTTCCCCGTGCTAAGAATCTTGTTAATCCACTCATGCGCGTCAGTATCCTTGAGGTTCTTCTTGAAAATCTCAAAAACTATTTGGGTACAAACAAAAATAAAACTTGCACAAACAGGCACAAACGAAGTACAGACGATAGAAAATATTTTGAACGTCATCCTCTAAGTGTTACCCAGAATCTCGTTAATCCACTCATGCGCGTCAGTTTCTTTAAGGGGGATCACCACTGTAGCAGCCTATAAAATAGCGTTTTTTTAGCAATTTTTTTTGGATGGAAGGAAAGGTAATAGAAAAATAATATTCAAGGAAGTCATTAAGTATTTATTTAAGTATTAGAAAAAAAATTATCGTTGTAAAATATTAAAAAATGGAGACACCGGAGCCATTCTCGTGAAGGATGTTGAATTGGAGGAGCTCTGCGGCGGCAAACCTAGTTGGCGCAAATTTGAACCTAAACAAAAAAAAAAATCACTCAATCTACATGGTTGTATCTATAGCACCACGGTAGGAATTTTAAAAATATTGATTTTTGTGTGATTGGCGAGTATTTGAATTAAAAAGTTCGATTTTTAACAAAAAAATGGACAATCATTTGTTAATAAATAATGTTTAAATTAACTTATCGAAAATTCCTACCGTGGTGCTATGCAAAATGTTATTTTTAAGATACTGTTAAAATTTTGAAGGAAAAGAATGAAAATTGTTCGAGTTATCTTTGCCGCCAATTTGAAAAATAGAGTTTTGAGATAAATGAAGTTGAAATTTTGAAATGTGTTATAAGCATGAAAAAATCAAAAATTTTACTGTTTAAAATTTTTACCTTTAATCTGCTACCCCAGGTCCATAAAGCTGCCCTTCTATATTTAAATTTTCATCCTCGTCTTTTTTCCTCGAAGATTTAATACTAGAGCGTGCATCTCTTGCTGCATCTGTCAATGACAATTCTGCTTGCTTGATCCGCTTAGCATCAGTGTTTTAAATTAAACCTCTGATAATTTGCTACAATGTTTATTCTTTTACTCCTTACACGCTTGATAATTTAAACTACACTGAAATATCGTGTGGACTGTGGAGTCCTCCACGAGGTTAGCTCGGTTAACGGTAAACCTCCCTAAGCCCTTACGGTACTTATCCTGGTAATTAGTACGGTACCTGATAAGGGGATCTCAACATCAGATTGAATTGTATATTTCGTACCTTTCTTACCTTTTTTGCCACTTGAATATGATTTTGGAGCCAAATTTTAAACGGACGCCGGTAAATTGCGCCAACGGTCAATATTTTCTTGGCTTTTTTGGATCGGTAGCTTAAGGACAACTAGCAAATTGCGCCAGCGGTTGATTAGGGAGCTTAAGTTGTAATACCCAAAAAGTGGTGTATTTAGTAGTAATTATAATATTATTTAATTCCCACAGTGGCGTAGTTTTTAGAAAGTTTTATTTTTAGAAAAATATATAAAAAAGTAACTGTAACCTACGCACAGCTGTACCTCTCAACGCAAATTCAATTTCTTTGGCATCATTTCTAAAACAATATAGAAAACAAATTATAAACAATATAAACAACAATATATTATTATTAATGAAGATTATTATTAATTATTTTTAATAAATATCTGCAAAATGATGACATATACGTTTTAGAAAATCAAATCTGCTTAGTTCCTTCGATTGATACAATGCTATGTTGAATTGCAATGTTTTTTGCTTGAGTATAGTTTTAGTACGGATTTGCTTCTGTTGATTAATACTATCGATTTTAACGTAAACAGAAATTTGCATATCTAATACGGCGTCCAAAAATGTGTAAAGGATGTGGATAAGCTGTATGAAAATTTTTAGCAAAATAATTGTGGAAGGACTCGCATGCGTTAGTTGTTCGGAACATATTTGATGTATTCGATGCCCAAATGTTTGGGGGGAACAAAGATTTTTCTTGTATGTATGTGTTATGTAAATATGAAGAATATTTAGAAAGTCTGGCATCTACGGGCATAATTTGCATTAAATCTTCATCAAAACTTTCAGATACTTCTGCGGGGTTTAAATACTGCAGCTCAAATGTCCATTTCAACCAATTTCCAATAAGCGAATTTTTATCTTGATATTCAGTTAAAAGTCCAAATTCTTTAAGTTTTCGGTACCACGCTTGACTGACATGAAAAAGACACCCTATAATTTCTGCTAAAATTCAGAAATAGAAAATGTCTAAATTAAGAGTAATATCCAGTGCTTAAGTACAATTTTTGGGTTTTATGTCATTCATTTCCAGGACGTTTAAAAATTTAAATAATTGCTAGCATGCCGAAATCTTTTAACACTTCTTTATGTAAAGGCGCTGAAGGTAATTAATTTATTTATTGGAATACCACGTTATCTGAAAACTAGAATGTGGGATTCTCCCCCCTCACCAATTCTAGTTTTCAAATAACGTGGTATTACAATAAATAAATCAATTGCCTTTAGCGCCTTTACATAAAGAAGTGTTAAAAGATTTCGGCATGCTAGCAATTATTTAAATTTTTGTAACGTCCTGGAAATGAATGACATAAAACACAAAAATTGTACTTAAGCACTGGATATTGCTCTTAACGTAAAAATCAGTGAAACTCCTACAGTGTGAAAATACGGGTTAAATACACCTCTGTTAAATTAAGACCCAATTTTTTTCAGTAATACTAATCCTTCTGTCAAACAAGCAATGGATTAAAATATAATAACCTTTTTTTTGACCCAATTTACGGTCAGCCGCAAAAATTTTTGGCGCAATTTACGGGTAGGATTAAAAAAACCCTTGACCGCTGGCGCAATTTGCGGTCCCCGTTTTAAACAGTGGCGTTAAAACTATTTTGTAACTTATTGAGTACAAATTTATAAACTGTTAAAAGTAGCACTACACACAAACAGTCCTGTTTACTGATAAAATTGTTTTTATAATTAATAATAATTATTTTTAAATAACAATAAAAATGTTTAAAAAAATAATAATTCAAGACTCAAAAACACACCACAACATCACCAGGAAAACTAAATAAATGAACTGGAATAAAAAAGAAAGATAGGCCGTGCCTTCCCAGTTCATGGTGTTATACCAGGCCCCTGACACTCTCGGCGGCACCTTTGATGTTTGCCTGGATGATTTTCGTGACCTTGAAAACCGGCGCCATATTGCTAGTATACTCCAAAAGCGGCAAATTCAAAACTTGTTATCGAATGAAAAGCACTAACATCTGTCATTAGTATAGGTAAAATATAAGAAAAAGTAAAAAATAATTTATTTTATGTTTAAATAAAGTAAAATTTACAACTTATTATATTATTAAAAATTTTTATTCTTAAAAATTACAATTGAATATACACGATTACCAATTGAACCTATAACCTATGCAATGTAAGTGCTTAATTTGTTTGTTGATATTTTTGAGATTATGGACATTAATTAATTGAAACTACGTATTTTTTCTACGAAAAAACTTATAATAATTTGCGAAAAACTTTAATAATAAGCGAAGAAGCTTATAATAATTAGCAAAACGTAAAATAAATACGTAATTTTAATTAATGTTCATAAACCCAAAAAATATCAACAAACAAATTTTTATCAAATGAACCATATCAAATCATGAATTTCAGTATAAGTGCTTAATTTTAAAAAGTATAAAATCTGTAATGTAAACTCACCTACTATTATTGTAGGGCCGTAATAACATTAATTAACACCAATCGCAGTTTTCTAAAATCTAGAAAAGACTTCATAGGTAGGGGAATGACTTGCAGGTTGCCACCCCTTAGCTTTTTTTATCATAACTCATCTTAAAATTAATATATTGTAAATAAAAAAAATACTTTGGAAAGAGGAACTATAATGCCACAATCCTAAAGTAGAAATCATTTGAAATTTCAAAAAATAAAAGTTCTACAGGCAATTTTCTAAAGTACCTAAAATCGACACCTTGAAATTTAGGCTTGCAGGTTGCCACCCCCTGTAAAATTGCTGAAAATGTAGAAAAATGGAAAGAAAAACATCTGATTGTAAAAATATATTGCATTTTCTTTGTTCTTAGTCATATTTAAAAACATAATTATAAAAAAATTTGTGTAAATTGGCATGAAATTGCCCGACGAGCAATGCATCATAATTCTTAATACCGCGGTCGCCTTTTCTAGATCTACGCGCTGCCATACTACAAATATTTCAAAATTGTAAGAAAAACACTTTACTTTTGACTTAATAACAATTGTAATCATCAAAAAATCATGAAAGCTGGCATACAAGTTGAAATAAGCGAAAAAAAAAGGGGTGGCAACTTACAAGTCTTAAAGCATGGCAACCTGCATTCTGAAGCTATTTTACAATAATTCGTACAAAAAATTTCCAATTTGTTTTATTTTTGAAATTCTTTTGGAATGAATTAAATTGAATATAATACAACACAGTAAAAATATTTACTTTGAATTTTATATAAAAATGATCAATTTATAATCACAAAACAAAAACACAATTTTAATTATTCACTTTTAAATTTACGCTTTTTCACACTTTCTTCAGTAGACACTGTAATATTGGATATTTTTGGACCAAAAGTAGTTTAAAATTGACCACACCTCCTTTGTTGACGATTTCAGTCGAAATTTTTTGTGTGGCTCGCTTAGATGCCGAAATTCAGAGACCCTGGCAACTTGCAAGCACTGGCAACTTGCAAACCTCTCCCCTACTAGAAATATTGCAAAAATAATAACACAATGTTTTGTTTACATGACATGTAAATGTCACTTGACTGTAAAATTCAAATCGCCATTTTGCCAGTTTCTGCGCGAATCTATGCGCACTGAAGAATTGTCCTTGGGATCCACCGTAGAGTGTCATTTCTTATTATTATATATTCTTTGGTTATACCATAAAATTAGTTTTAGTATAGTAGGTATCATATTCCTAGCTGGACCTATACATATTTACAAACTTATACCTGCTGGAAACAAGATACTATTATATAGCTTGGGTTTTTAAATGCTTTTAAATTTTTTAAAATAATAAATGGTTGCAGGTAGCTACTCTGGGCGAGAAAATACAAATTTTACGATTGAAATCTCGATGAATTCTGAAAGAGTATATTTTAAATAAGAGAATAAGCGGAGGTACAATGCCCTAAGTGCACCTGTTTTTTCAAAAATCGAATTTAAAAACTTCGATTTTTGCAGTAAATTTTAAAGCAAAGTCGCTCGGGATTGGTTAATTCTGTCGGTACGTGCACCCAGATATAGTCTTAGCTTTGCGCGGAGTGGGAGCGACACTTGCATTGCGATGCAGTAACAGAGCACTTCGAACGAAAATCATGGTTTTCAACCCTCAATGTGCTGGTAAAATGGCTTAAAGCCCTCGAGCGCAGCGAGAGGTGCTTTAAGTCGATTTTTCCTTGCACAACCACCTTTCCGAATAGTACATGTGCTAGAAAAATGGCTTAAAGCCCTCGAGCGCAGCGAGAGGTGCTTTAAGTCGATTTTTCTTCGCACAGTTACTTTGCGTTACAAATCCACTGTCACGAGTTTCACCTCTCAAAGATTCACCTTTTCATTGATCTGTCGCGCCTAGGGATATTTTTAAATTAGTTGTCGGAAAGGTAGCTACTCTGGGCGACAAAATACAAATTTTACGATTGAAACCTCGATGAATTCTGAAAGAGTATATTTTAAATAAGAGAATAAGCGGAGGTACAATGCCCTAAGTGCACCTGTTTTTTCAAAAATCGAATTTAAAAAAGCTTGATTTTCGAAGTTTAAACGCTCGTGATTGGTCAATCAACTTCGTTTGTGGGAGGTACGTGCGCCGATATATATAACAGGGTTACACTTTAACCAGTTAAAGGTAAGCGTTTTTGTACTTTTTCCTTCAATTAAATCGATTGCTGTAACGACTGCCACGCACGTGTGTAATTTTTAGGTTAACTTAGGTTAACTCCACGTTTTTCCTTTCTCTCCTGAAGTGCCTCACCACGTGGCATAGCGAAAGCAATCGATCTCTTTGGGGGTATTAGTTTAATTTCACAGGTCTAAAACGTCATGAACAATCCAGCAGTACAACGTCACGAGGAGACCCCTTCATCGGGCTCGCCCATTGAATCTGCAAGGAATGCCACGACGTATCAGACCGCCTTTGACCTACCTGCCATAATCGACGTTCTCACGTTGCCAGCAGACGAAAGTTTGCTTGGCCACAGCGAGAACGGCGTAATGCGCGACCTACGAAAGAACGGGAGGGAGATGCAGGCCGAGCGGGTCATAGCGGAGGACGCTCTTGCTCAAGCCAGGGCCACTCTGGCCCTAGCGGAGAAAGCTCTTCGTGACCTCGACCAAAGAATGGTCAACATTAACCTCCAATATAGCGAGAATTTCTATATTTTCGTCGAGAGACTCGATCTTCCCGAATCTCCCACCGGGGCCACCTCGGAGGAGGATTCGGAAAGCGAGACCTTGAACGGCGGCGATATCGAAAATTCTCACAATGCTGTTTTTTCCAACTCAGATTCAGAGCTAAACCCGGAGGTCCTACCAGCAGGTGACGCGCCGCTGAGCATCTCCACCCCAAAACCCAAACGAGGAAGAGATTCTGACTCGTCCATCGACTCATCGCCGATCACATCGCCTGCCTTGAAAATCCGCGTTGCCCCTAGAGGAGCAAAAGCCCGCAGGATCATGCAAGAATCCTCGCCGGCCATAACCTTAAAAGAGGCTAACCAAACCCCCGAACCTATGATTACCTCCCCCTCCGAAACGAGCGAAGAGCCTTCAGCTCCCGCCACTGAAGAGGTGGAGGTCGCCGAGGTTGACAGGATCATCGATCTAACGGGATCAGTCTCAGACGACAACCAACCCGAGACCGAGTTAAACAACTCAAATTTAAAGACAAAAACCTCAAGCCCTCTGAGCACAAACAGTCCATCAGGGGAGGGGGGTAACTTAGATTCTCAGGGGCCATCAAACAACCAGGGGTGGGAGGGCACCTTTGAAGGGATCTTGGGGACCATCCTGGAGGGAATCCCAGACGAAATCGTTCAACCTCCGGAACCGACCGTGCCGTCCATCACAAACGACGTCCCCCCCGCGCCCGAACTTCCAGCCACTGATGCCGCAGTACCCCAAGTACCGCACTCTGGCGAAAGTTCGGGATCACGTACCTCCAATCCAGCGCCAAAACTGACCGTGAAAACCAGTCGCGTCAGTAATATTAGTAAGAAGAAAAAGGGCACTAAAAAAGTCAATGCTTCAAAGAAAACCGTGCAGCTGCAACTTCCCGAGTGCGAGGACATGGAGGTGGACCCCCACCCGCCCACAACTCTCGCACCCGGGGAGCGACCAGCTGCAGGGTCTTCCGCCAAAACAAAAAAAACTTTTTAACAAAAAATTAAACCGACCTCAAAAAGGAAACTAAAAAGCATAAAATAAATATATTACATTTTGAGTCTTAATAAGTAATGTAAGTAACTAAGTTTGAGTCGGTGCAGAATGGGTGACTTTTGTTTTAATAATTTTTTTAAAGTAATTTAGTAATCGTTGATTTTTTGCACCGACTCAAAATTAGTTACTTACATTACTTATTAAGACTCAAAATGTAATATATTTATTTTATGCTTTTTAGTTTCCTTTTTGAGGTCGGTTTAATTTTTTGTTAAAAAGTTTTTTATTTTTCAATTTTTAGTGATTAAAATCTACTAATTACTACCTTAATTAATTAATTAATTAATTTGCTCGATATAAAGTTTTTCTCCACCCCAACTTTCAACAGAATAGGTTGACAAGTAAAAAATCAATAAATGAAAAACAATCATTCCCTATTTTCTACCATTACGGGTGCAATTTTCCCTTATTTTTTACCCTTACGAATGGAATTTTTTTGTGAAAATTAAATGGGACCACCATGGAGGTATACTCTATCGAATAAAAAAAAATTCATCAAAATCGGATCACTCTGTAAAAAGTTATGCCCGAACATACATAAGAAAAAAAAAAAAAAAAAAAAAAAAACATACAAACAGACGAATTGAGAAACTCCTCCTTTTTTTGAAGTCGGTTTAAAAACAAAAGTCCTCTCGGACGTTCAAACCAGGGGGATTTCAAACTCACAGAGCAAGACCAGGGCCGGCCCCGCTTGTCAGCAACAATCCGTAACCGCGGAGGGGGAGGTGGAGGGGTCTCAGAGGTCAACTGCCCAGCAGGAAACCCCTGGAACCCCCCCCCTTCCCATCCCCGACGCGGCACCCTCGACGGACGGAGGGATTGTGGCTGACAAGGCGGGCCCGGTACTGGTCACCAATTATAACCTTAAAACTCCCCCAATATTAATTCTAGACAAGTCCAAATGGCCTGCTTTACAGGCAAATCTTAAAGCTCGCTTCTCAGACTTCGGGAGGGTCAAAAACACTCGTGAGGGCATCCACTTATCTACGGACTCCATCAAAATCCGTAAGGCCATAGTCTCCCTCTTAAACGAGACACGGTGCAATTACGTGGTTTTTGCTCCCCCCCAAGAGAAGCCCATTAAAGTCATTATCAGGGGTCTTCCTCAGGAATTCGCTCCAGCGGATATCCAAAAGGACCTGGTAGAACAGGGCTTTCCAGTTACCGCGGTACACCAATTTAGGAAGGGTCCCGATAGAAGGACCCTACCATTGTTCCAGGTGACTCTTACGAAGGATCACCGCGGAAAGCAGATTTTTAACCTTACAGAAATTCTAAACATTCCAGTCACCGTAGAACATCCAAATCCTAAGAGTTACCTGGCTCAATGTTTCAAGTGCCAGAGGTTCGGTCACACGCAACACATCTGTAGGTCCAGTCTCAGATGTGTTGTGTGTGCCGGCCCTCACCGCGCCGCGGAGTGCACAAACAAAAACTCCGATAGATTTAAATCAAAGCTTAAATGCGCCATCTGCGGAGGTGAACACGCAGCCAACTGGTCTGGGTGCCCTAACCGTCCACAGATACGCCAAGCTAAAACAAAAATGCAAGGCCCCCCCCCCTCTCAGAGGAGTCAAACGGGGCCACAACAACAACCTTCTCAAGACGATGGATTCACGTTGGTGAGGGGGAGAAAACGCACCGCCCGTGGGGCTAATGGTCGTCCAACCCCCCCCTCTCAAACCTCACATCCAACTAAGGAAAACTCTGATCTCCTGAAGTCGGTCTATTCCCTCTTCAAGGACGGCCTGGCCACTCTGGCTAAGGCAGGCTTCCAGGAGGTTACTCATGATAAGCGCCCGATGCCAGCATGCCCCTAAAACCCAAATGTAACCCAACCTCATTGCAAATCGCATACTGGAATGCCAACGGGTTGAAACAACGCAGATTCGAACTCCTCGAATTTGCGAGAAGACATGATCTCGATGTCATCCTGGTATGCGAATCCCATTTAAAGCCCGGCGATAAAGCCAAACTCCCTAGTTACTCCCTCTACAGGAACGATAGACTCACTGGTCGCATGGGCGGCACTGCAGTCTACGTAAAATCCTCGTTAGAGCATCACGTAGTAACGACTCCGGAATCACTCACCCATGTCGAGGCGACCTCCGTCATGGTCCACACTGCCAATAAAGGATGGATCCGCCTTACATCGGTGTATAGATCTCCGATCCATAGGAAGCTTATCGATTCTGATATTACCTCCCTCCTGGGAGGGCCCGGCGAACAAGTCATCATCGCCGGTGATCTTAACGCTAAGCACCCTGCCTGGAACAGTCGAAAGACAAACCAAGCAGGTAAGCAACTTCTCGAACTAGCCGACAGTAACCGCTTCTTAGTCGACGCTCCGGCAGACTACACTCACATCAGGTACAACCCTTCTATCCCCAGGAACACCCCCGATGACCGTTATATTCCTGAACACTTCCACGACGTCCTCGACGTTGCAATTATTCAAAACCTGAAATTTTTGCATAGACTCACGGCTGTCAGTGAACTATCTTCTGATCATAACCCGGTCCTTCTCCAACTGGGGGAGGACAGGGAAGAGAAAACAAAATTCATGAGAAACAAAATTACCTGGCCAAAATTCCAAAGCTGCTTCCTTGACAATCTGGGCTCAATCCCCACCATCCATTCTTCCGACGACCTGGAACGGTACGTCGACTTCTTCGAAGGAAAAATTGTCAAGGCAACAACCGATGCCACCACCTCTGTCCCCTACCGCGATCCCCGAGACCAACTCCCAAGCAGCATTCGGGAGCTTATCAGAGAGAAAAACCGGGCCCGTAAACGCGCGCAGTACACCTGCAACCCGGTCCATCGGACCGAGTACAACCTTCTTAACTCCCGAGTCAAACAGGAGATCAGAGACCATCGTCAGTCCCTATGGGATTCCAAGCTGGAGGATCTTTCCTTGCAAGATCCATCAGCCTGGAAACTTATTAAGGGACTCAAAAATAAAAAATCTGCGGTTCCTCCCCTCGACGGTCCTGGCGGAACGGCCTTCAGCCCTCAGCAGAAGGCCGATCTTTTTGCCGATCACTTGGAACGCCAGTTCACTCCGAACGAGGACGTCCAAGTGCCCGCCTTCACCAAGACCGTGGAGGATCACGTGGAAGCCCGGCTTGGGGAACCTAGAGTCAACTTGGCACCAATCGAGCCAGCTTCTTTTCAGGAGATTTGTAAGATCGTCCGCGGCCTGAAGAAACGTAAAGCTCCGGGCCCGGACGGTATTACAAATCAAACCTTGACTCAGCTCCCCAAGAAGGGATTAGTGGCTATTACAACCATAATAAACGCGGTATTGAGACTAATGCATTTTCCCTCTAAATGGAAAATCGCAGAAGTCATTATGATACCTAAACCGAAGCAAAATCCGCGGAACCCCGGCTCCTACAGGCCAATCAGTCTTCTGCCGTCACTGGGCAAAGTGTGCGAAAAAGTAATTCGCACCAGACTGGTCAACCAAATGTTGGTGAAGCAAATTGTCCCTAATGAACAATTTGGCTTCCGCCCGGGCCATTCCACGGTACATGCCATATTGGGGCTAGTGGAATCAATCCTTGAAAGCTGGGAAAAGAAAGAAGCGGTGGGAGCAGTTTTCTTGGATATCGCCAAGGCTTTTGATAGAGTATGGAAGGAAGGATTACTCTACAAAATGCTCAAGGCGGAAATCCTACTAGCCCTAATAATTTTACTGGCTTCTTTCCTAACGGACCGCAAGTTCAGGGTGAGAGTGGAAGGAATCCTTTCCACCCTTAGGAATATCCTCGCGGGGGTACCCCAAGGGTCCATTCTTTCCCCGGACTTGTTCTCCTTCTTTACACATGACCTTCCGGCCATACTGACGGACCCCCGCACCCAGATCAAACTTTTCTGCGACGACGCGGGGATCGCCGCCAGCGGAAAGAGTCCGGAATTTATCACCCGAAGGTTGTTGGATGTCCTGGCGAGAGTAAGTGACTACTACCGTAAGTGGAGGATCGCTGTAAATCCTTCCAAGAGTACGGCCACTTACTTTACCAGGCGTAGCGACCAAAACCTTCGAAGGGTACATATATACAGACCGGGGAAAAAACATCGTCTTCCCCAAAACCCGCTATCGATGAACGGCACCGTCATTCCGTGGACCAGGACCTCCAAATATTTGGGGGTTATCATGGACGAGAGACTAACTTGGGGGCCCCATATTGACTACACCAGGGACAAGGCTAGAGGGGCCAGAGCCGCTCTTCAAGCTGTCACCAAAGGGGGAAGTAGTTTAGGCCAAAAACAAAAACTCCAGCTTTATAAAACCTGCGTCCGGCCCATACTCACATACGCGTCAACGGCGTGGGGGTATGCGCACCGGGCAAAGATTAAAAAGCTGGAGGTAATTCAAAGCAAAGCTTTAAGGCAGGCGATGGACGCGCAAGGCATGCGCATAACAAACGCCCAACTCAGGTCGGACTCCAACACGGAGTCCGTCGCAGAATTTATCCGTCGCCAGGCGGATAAATTCTACGAGGCTGCGGGTCATTCCGAAAACCCGTTGATCCAAGGACTGGGTAAATTCCATGAGGGTTCAACGCGGTTCACGAAGCCCAAAGCCATCCTGAACCAGGATCCTTCTTCCCCTTAATTATAAATTAACTTTAGCGACTCCAAGGGAACACCAACCAGCCTCCAACCCCAGGGACCCCCCGACTTGCGCCGGATCTAGGACCACCCTCCACAAGACCATTCAACGGTCGGAGGGAGGCCTAAATCCCGTCCAAGGGGGGGGGAACCGGGCCCTCAAAGAGGCTGGCAATTCAAAAAGCGTACCATATGCGCATTAACCGTCTTTTTCCCCTTTTCTTTCCCCCCTCTAGTTTAGGTACTACCAAGAGGCACCACGGAAAGAAAACCAAAGGAAGACTAATCATCCAAACTCAGGGGCCCCCCGACTCGAGCACGACCCGTTGGCCACCCTCAACTTCGATCATTCAACGATCAGAGGGAGCCTCGGGACGGGCATGAGGGGGGGGGAACCGAGTTCGACGGTCGGCAGATAGCATCGCAAACCGCACCACGTAGGGGGGGGCACAAATGCTCTCCTCCGTGCTCGTGCCTAGTTTGCCCCTACTTAGGAGACGGTGGGTTCTTCGGCGGGTTCTGGGGTTCGGTTCGACCGTTTGACAAACGGACGATCCACCTTTAACTGTGTAATCCGACCTTCAGCCGGATTACACCTGCCAACTTTCCTCGGACGGACATGGGACGGTGTATCGTACGCGGTACTCCCGAAAAACCGGTGTGTGTGAAGAGCGACTAGACGGGGCCTAAGAACTTACAAAAGAGGGCGGGGAGACTCACCGTGAGGTGGGTTCCCTCCCCCTCGCATTTCACTGAAAGGCTCAAGCCATCAATTTAAAAGTCGTTCGCGACTCTCTCGAGCCATCGTCCCCCCTTCTTTCCTCTGGAAAGTCCTTCCCCGGGACGTGCCAAAACTCCAAAGTCGTCGAGGGCGACAGCGGAGCATGCACCTCTCCACGGGACTATAGTCGGGATAAGGCTGAGGGCCGGTCGGAAGGATGAGCGGTTGGGTTCTAACGTCGGCATAACACGGCTCTGCCGGAGTTACCGTACCGAAGTTCCCAATCCGCCTCCCAAAGTCGGTACCAAAGCCACAACCACGACTCAAGGACCCACAGAGGAGAGTGGGGGGGGTCTGGCCTCTTGAGAGGGTCAGCTTAGAGCGACAGGAGGGGTGCGTTATGCGCACTCCGAACGCCATATTTAAGCCTCTAATTCATCGAAACTAGTAGAGATCGTGAGATCGGGACTAGAGATACCCATTAGGACAAGGACAATTACTCAGTAACTCTTGCAGTATGGTAGGAATGCGTTCTCCTTTTTTATTTAATTTAAAAATTTAAAATTATTTAAAAATTACTTCAGAAAAGGGTTACTTAAATTTAACGAACGGTAGTTACTTTTGCCGGTAGGTCCGGCTCTTGCCAGGGTGATTTTGATGAAAATTGACTCTCAGCACCCTTCGGGCGCTTCGAGCCATTTTCATCAAAATGACAACTAATTTAAAAATATCCCTAGGCGCGACAGATCAATGAAAAGGTGAATCTTTGAGAGGTGAAACTCGTGACAGTGGATTTGTAACGCAAAGTAACTGTGCGAAGAAAAATCGACTTAAAGCACCTCTCGCTGCGCTCGAGGGCTTTAAGCCATTTTTCTAGCACATGTACTATTCGGAAAGGTGGTTGTGCAAGGAAAAATCGACTTAAAGCACCTCTCGCTGCGCTCGAGGGCTTTAAGCCATTTTACCAGCACATTGAGGGTTGAAAACCATGATTTTCGTTCGAAGTGCTCTGTTACTGCATCGCAATGCAAGTGTCGCTCCCACTCCGCGCAAAGCTAAGACTATATCTGGGTGCACGTACCGACAGAATTAACCAATCCCGAGCGACTTTGCTTTAAAATTTACTGCAAAAATCGAAGTTTTTAAATTCGATTTTTGAAAAAACAGGTGCACTTAGGGCATTGTACCTCCGCTTATTCTCTTATTTAAAATATACTCTTTCAGAATTCATCGAGATTTCAATCGTAAAATTTGTATTTTCTCGCCCAGAGTAGCTACCTGCAACCGTCGTTCCGATTAATATGTTATGTCCGACGCGCTTGGGAAAAAGCAATAAATTTCAAAGAAAAAATTTGTTTAAGATAACAAACTTTTTACCACATATTCTAGAAGGTTCAAAGCATCTATTAAGTCATTAAAAAAAAATTTGATTTTTTGAAAAATCTACAGTAGTTATACCCCTTAAGGACACTAGGCAATCGAAAAGTCGATTTTTTTTTTTTTTTAATTTTCTGTAAGTACTATCCTTCCTGAACAAAATACCGTTTAGTTCATATGAAAATTCACAAAATTGTTGATTTTGTAAGCGAAAAGGTGGAGCGGTGCATCAAAGAATATATGCATGAACTGGATGTCAGTCTACCGCTGGTAGCAGAGCGGAGACCGTTACTCGGACGACTGTAAAAGTTACGATATGAGCTCTTTATTGTAATATATTATTATAATTAAATAGGATGTATTAAAATATACAAAATTTAATAATTTATTATATGAAATTTTTTGTAAAATTCAAATACTTCGATAAATGTAGAAAGAATCGTAGATATCTTCATGATTGCCTTTCCAGAGGGTTTAAGACCTAAATATCATGTTACATAGGGTTGTCCTAGGTTGTTAGAATAATGGTTTGGTCTTTACTTTAGAACAAAAAAGAATATTAAAAGAAATCAATTGTGAGTTGTTCACATTGAGATCAAAATCGTTGTCATATTGTAACTTTACTTCATTTTACTTGTGTTAATAATAAAAAAAAATAACAAAAATAAATTTTACAATAACGGTCTGATGCCGAAGCACTACTGCAAACATAATTCTATGCATCTGGATAGTTTTAAAAAAGGTAAATATGAGTAAAAGCACTTTTATCAATAAAAAAACTTTGAACGCGTTTTTCTCGACTTTTTATTTTCATTTGGTTTTTACATGATTCCAAAAAAACGGAGGTCTCTGGTGACTTGAAAAAAATTAAGGACACGTAAAACATGTGTAATTTGGGACTGAACCTCCGAAATAATCCATAAAAATTCGAGATTTTCTAAAAAAAATTGAAAAGTCGCGATTTTTACGTGCAATTATAAAAAAATCGCATTTTTATCGTAAAAATCGCGGTTTTTTGTCTACTACTTAAATAATTCCGATTCGATCGTTCTAATTTTAGGTTCAGTCCCAAACTACGTATCTTAGGAAACTAAAAACCATTTGTAGAGCCGAAAAAAATTAGTTCCATGAACGACAGCATGTAAAAATGGAAAATAAACACGTATATACGTTGCAGACTGTGCCGCCATTTTTTATGTTCATAAGGGCTTTATAGTATAATTTTTATTATCATTTATATATCAATAAACATTGGTTAAAATTACATTTGTGTATCTGCTTTCTTTCTATGTTAAAATTAATAAAAACAAGAGCGCGGATTTTGCGAATAACGATTGCCTAGTACCCTTAATGTATTTCTTGAAAATCTCAAAAACTATTTGAGTACAAACCAACTTGCACAAACACGTACAAACTAAACACAGACGTTTTAGACTATTTTTGTATCAGGAATTGGAAATTTTAGAGAAATTTTGTTTTACCACGTGTTACCTAGAATCTCGAAAATCTCAAAAACTATTTGGGTACAAACGAAAATAAAACTTGCACAAACAAGCACAAACGTTTTACAAACGTTCTAGACTATTTTGAATCCAAAAATCAAAATTTTAAAATTTAAAAACTATGCGTTTCCCCGTGCTAACAAAATTTTCTTTAAGCCATTCATGCGCGTCAGTATTCATGATGCTTTTCTTAAAAATCTCAAAAAATATTTAGGTACAAACGAAAATAAAACTTGCACAAACAATCACAAGCGAATTACAAACGTTCTAGACTATTTTGAATCCAAAATTCGAAATTTAATAAGTCATGTCTCTAACCCCCCCCCTTAGCGAAATTTTAAATTTTCTCGAAAACTATTTGGGTACACACGAAAATAATGTTTGAACAAACAGGTACAAACGAAGCACAAACGATTTAGACTATTTTGGAACCTAAATTTGACATGGGGGGGGCTAACATGTCTCCAACCCCCCCCTAGCGAAATTTTGAAATTTCTACCAGGCACACCGAGACAGACGAGACATGGCGAATGCACCCATCTACACTCTCGTTCACACAGCGGGCATTATGGTTATGGATTCGTTTAGAATTAAGAAGGAACTGGAAGATTATGCAGAATTGCACCTGGAAAACTTTCATCACTCGATCGACATCAAAGAAGAGAACTCTGCTCTGGAATCTCAAGTGGATGAAGACCGTGTTTTACAAAAATTCCAACAATTTAAGTGCCATGTTTGTAAGATGGAATGTTTCAATAAATTGCAGCTTATGAAACATTTGGCTGAGCATTCACCCGAGAAGCAATACGCGTGTAAAATTTGTGACTATAAATGTTCTTTTAAACATAATTTGAAAAGGCATACGATTGCTCACACTGGAGAGAAGCCATTTAAATGTAAAATCTGTGATTATAAAAGTTCACTTAAACATGGTTTAAAACTGCACATGAGAACGCATACGGGCGTGAAACCGTTCGCGTGTAATATTTGTGACTATACGTCTTCACTAAAAGGACAATTACAAAGACATTTAAAAATCCATACCGGCAATAAACCATTTGCATGTGAATTGTGCGACTATAAATGTGTATTTAAGCAATTACTGAATAGGCACATTATGAGAATTCATACTGGTGAGAAGCCCTATAGATGTGAACTGTGTGACTTCAAAAATTCAGTCGAGTACGAGTTGAAACGGCATGTTATGAAAAAGCATACCGACCAAAAACCGCTGACTTGTGAATTTTGTGACTATAAATGTTTGATCAAACAACAATTGAAACGGCATATGAAAAGTCACACTGAGGAAAAACCGTTTTTGTGTTGTCACTGTGATTATAAAAGTTCAATCAAACAAAGTTTAAAGCAGCACATGAGAACTCACACCGGCGAGAAACCATATATGTGTAGCGTTTGTGACTATAAAAGTTTGTAGTGATACATATCCACGATCAACTTTTTGACAACTTTGTATATTCTTTCTGTTGGTACCGTGATGAAATGTTTGTTTACTATATAAACAAAATAACATTTCATCATTTAATAACGATCTCTCACACAAACAAAGTTTTAATAAAACGACTAAAACTAAATTGGTGACCCCGACGATAGAAAAACGAACACAAGAATGACCAACGACAAGATGGCTATCATTAACGACGAGAAGACTATCGCACAGGATATCGCTAAGGTAAGCATTAAAATACCTCCGTTTTGGGAAGACGATCCAGCTATGTGGTTTGCGCAAATCGAAATGCAATTTATAATGAACGGTGTTAGTCAAGATACAACCAAATTCTATTATATTGCCAGTACTCTCAATCAAAAACAAGCGACCGAAGTTAGAGATATTATTCTAAACCCACCTGAGAGCAACAAATATGAAAAACTGAAAACGGAACTCATACGAAGACTGTCATCTTCCGAAGAGCAAAAGCTGAAGCAACTACTACAGCGCGAAGAAATAGGCGATAGGACTGCATCTCAATTCTTACGGTATATAAGAAGTCTGGCGAACGATAAACTTCCAGAATCTTTATTGAAAACTTTGTAGATTAGTCGTTTACCCACAAACACACAAGGAATCCTTGCAACAATAGGTGAGAAAAGCTTAGATGATATGGCAGTTATAGCAGATAAAATCCTAGAAACCCATCAATCTGGACAATACGTGGCGGTAGCTAGTACATCTAGTGAAAAACACATCAAGTCCTTAGAAAAACAAATAGACGACTTGCGTATAGAAATACAAAGTTTAATTCGACAAAGATCCAACACTCATGAGCGCTTCAGAAGTAAGTCACGAAATCGTAATGATCCAAAATTATGTTATTACCACAACAGATTTGGATCCAAGGCTAGAAAATGTCGTCAGCCCTGCTCATATAATTCGGAAAACCCAAACGAGAATCAGTAAATACGGCAACTGATTCTCACGTTCCACTAAGCCGTTTAACCATCACCGATAAAAAGACGAAAATCCAATACCTTATTGACACTGGAGCTGACGTTAGCGTATTCCCGAAAACCGCTTGTAGAGACCAAAGAACTGTACAAGAATTCAAGCTGTATGCGGCCAACAACTCCGTCATCAACACGTATGGATTTACAACAATAAGTATCGACTTTGGATTACGAAGATCACTCACGTGGCGTTTTATAGTTGCCGATGTGAACAAAGCAATCATTGGTTCTGACTTCCTCAACCATTTCAACTTGTTGGTCGATATTCGAAATAAAAAACTGGTGGATAACGTTACGCTTATGGAATTAACAGGTTTGTTAAAACACGATCACACATCACAATCTACGATACGTACAATAGATGCAAACAACGAATATCACTTGCTAATTGACGAATATTCTATTACGAATCCCAATATGGCAAGAAAATCATGTCTACATAATACGATGCACCGGATTGATACGTTACCCGGCCAACCTGTTACCTGCAGACCACGAAGATTAGCCACCGATCGTCTTCAAGTGGCGAAAAAAGAATTTGAAGTCATGATGCAAATGGGTATCGTACGACCCTCAAGAAGCAATTGGTGTTCTCCGCTACATCTTGTAGAAAAGAAGAATAAGGAATTTAGACCATGTGGAGATTATCGTATGCTGAACGCAAGAACAATTCACGACTGCTACCCTATACCACATATTCAGGATTTGGCTCAATCGCTTTCTGGTAAAAGAATTTTCTCCACGGTTGATTTGATTAAAGCATTTAATCAGATTCCTGTCCATCCTGATGATATCCATAAAACCGCAGTCACGACTCCATTTGGCTTATACGAATTCACTCATATGCCCTTTGGTTTGAGAAATGCAGCACAAACTTTCCAACGTTTTATTCATGAAGTAACAAGAGACTTGGAATTCTGCTACGCATACATTGATGACCTTCTAATCGCATCCGAGTCAAAAGAAGAACACATTAAACACCTTCGTCTATTATTTCAGCGACTACAGAAATACGGAATTACCATCAATCCGGCAAAATGCGTTTTTGGCAAAGACGAAGTTACGTTTCTTGGACATTCGATCAACAAAGAAGGAACGAAACCGCTACGAGATAGAGTCGAAGCAATTGTATCCTACGAAAAACCGACAACCGTAAAACAACTACGTAGATTCCTAGGAATGGTCAATTTTTACCGTCGCTTTATACCCAAAGCAGCATCGATTCAAACCCCACTCAACAAGTTTCTTATAGGAAAGAAATCAAACAATGATAAATTGAATTGGTCCGAAGACTCCGAAGCCGCTTTCGTCAAGGTAAAGAATGCATTATCTAAAGCAACTTTGTTAGCTCATCCATTAGCTGAAGCTCCTTTATCGATAATGGTCGATGCATCAAATGAGGCTATGGGTGGTGTTTTACAACAGAAAGTGAACGACGAATGGCAACCACTAGGTTTCTTTGCAAAGAAATTTAACACCGCACAGACGAAATACAGTGCGTATGATAGAGAACTTTTAGCTGCGTACTCAGGCATCAAATATTTCAAACATTCACTGGAAGGTCGACAATTTATTCTCTTTACTGATCACAAACCGTTAGTGTATGCATTCAAACAGAAACCTGAAAAAAGTACCCCTAGACAATTTCGACACCTCGATTACATTGGACAATTCACAACGAATATACAATATATTAAAGGCACGCAAAATGTACCCGCAGATACACTTTCTCGATTAGATAACCTCAACAGCATCAAAACGTTAACAACAACGATCAATTACAAAGAACTAGCGAAATCACAAGAAATCGATTCTGAACTTAAAATGTTTCTAGATGAATCTAAGACAGCAATCAAATTAAGAAAGATACATTTCCCCGAATACGAAACAACCATTTATTGTGACACATCAACAGATACAGTACGCCCTTATATAACCCAACCATTTCGGGCACAAATTTTTAACAACTTACATGGATTGGCACACCCTGGTGCGAAAGCTACTACTAAAATAATTACAGCTCGCTTTATATGGCCCGGTATGAACAAGGATTGTAAGGAATGGACTCGACAGTGCTTACCTTGTCAACGCTCGAAAATACAACGTCACACGATGGCTCCATTAGGTAATTACATGTTACCTTCTACACGATTTGAACACGTCCACATCGATTTGGTTGGACCCCTACCAAGCTCCAACGGATTTAAATACTGCCTAACATGCGTCGATAGATTCTCAAGATGGCCCGAAGCAATACCTTTGGAAAACATAACTGCAGAAACGGTAGCGAAAGCGTTCATAGCAAACTGGATTTCCAGATTTGGCGTACCATTAAGAGTAACTACAGACCAAGGCCGACAATTTGAATCTCACTTATTTAAAAATCTGTCCTTGCTGCTCGGTATTACTCATATAAGAACCACCTCGTATCATCCACAAGCGAATGGTATGGTCGAACGCTTTCACAGACAACTTAAGGCCGCAATAATGAGTCACGAAGAAGATTCATGGACTGAAATATTACCGATTGTACTACTGGGAATACGAGCGTCATTTAAAGAAGATTTGAAGGCAAGTGCAGCGGAGATGGTTTATGGCGAAGGAATACGTTTACCCGGAGAATTTTTCTCGGCAACGAAGGAACTTAACAACAATGATGAAGTTATATCTCGATTACGTCAACACTTCAATATTCTACGACCAGCAGAACCGCCTCTTCATGGTAAACAAAAAGTTTTTATGTCACGAGATTTAGAATCCTGCACTCATGTATTCTTAAGATTTGATGCCGTTAAGAAGTCGTTACAACCACCTTATAATGGACCCTACGAAGTTGTGAACAGAAACTCGAAGACATTTACGATAATGATCAACAACAAACAACATGTAGTCTCCGTAAACCGAGTAAAGCCAGCATACCTGGTTTCAAACGAAAACTCCCAAACACCTTCAAACGAACAGAAACCTTTTTCTAAACCTGCTCTTCCCATCAATCAAACGAATACTCAACCAGTTGAAAATACGAAGCAAACTACAAGATCAGGACGAAGAGTACGTTTCCCGACAAAATATTGTGACCTCGTTAAGAAGATTGAATATAGAAATGAACCACGTTAGCATCGTTCGATCACGGGATCTCACTAGGAAGGGGGTAATGTAGTGATACATATTCACGATCAACTTTTTGACAACTTTGTATATTCTTTCTGTTGGTACCGTGATGAAATGTTTGTTTACTATATAAACAAAATAACATTTCATCATTTAATAACGATCTCTCACACAAACAAAGTTTTAATAAAACGACTAAAACTAAAAGTTCATTCAAACAGGAGCTGAAGAAACATATGATGAGGATTCATACTGATGAGAAACCGTTTGCATGTGAAATTTGTAACTATAGATGTATCGTCAAGCAAAGTTTGAAACTTCACATGAGAACTCATACCGGGGAAAAACCGTTCGCCTGTGCGGTTTGTGACTACAAAGGAACAGTCAAGCATCAACTGAAACTGCATATTTTGAAAACTCACGCTGGCAAGTATGAGTACATTAAATGCGAGTAAAATAAAAAAACACGGTTTTTGAAATTATGTAGAAATTTTGAGTTTGAAATAAAAATTGAATAGTGAGAAAAAAAACTCGAAGTTATGCGCACGAATGGATTAAGGAGATTTCATGAACTACATGAACAGTAGGAACCTCGTTAATCCATTCGTGAGCGTAGTTTTCAGTATCCATAAAAAAGAGTTGAATAAATTTATTCTTCCCCAGAACCTCCCCCCCCAAGGTAAGGCTTTTTCCGGCACTATTTTTCCCCTAAAAACCACCACACTTCTCGCTTGTTCGATCTCGAATCTTCTTCTTGTCACCAACCTCTCTTTTCAAAATCCCCAAAGTTAACTAAAGTAACCATATAGAATTAAACAAACTTAACCAAACGTTAAAAATTTTGAATTTTTAACCGTAAGAAAAGAAAACAACATACAAGAAATTTTATAAAAACACTTTAAAAACCATTTGAAACTTTAGTGACAAGGTAAAACTAGATAAAATATTAGAAAAATTTTGAAAAAAGGGGGGAGTGATGAAACGCAAAACGTGGTATTTAAAAATTGAAAAATATACTAAAATGATTACAGAATAGTAATACGATATAGCGCTATTTCAAGGTAATTGCCTATCTTCAGTCGTATGTAACTAGAAAAAAGGAAAAACAAACATGAAAATGACTAAAAAAACTTTAAAAAAATAAACTGTAAAAATGCTTACCAAAAAATAAAAATAAATAAATTAAGCTAGACTTTCTTGCACGTGAGTTCAAGATGAAATAAAAACCACGTTTTGCGTTTCATCACTCCCCCCTTTTTTCAAAATTTTTAATCATTTTTCTAATATTTTATCTAGTTTTACCTTGTTACTAAAGTTTCAAATGGTTTTTAAAGTGTTTTTATAAAATTTCTTGTATGTTGTTTTCTTTTCTTACGGTTAAAAATTCAAAATTTTTAACGTTTGGTTAAGTTTGTTTAATTCTATATTTTACGACACATACTAATATCACACCTAATTCTTGAAATTTTCTTTTTAAGATTTATTTTCTATAATAGGGCAATCGCAAGATTGTTTTTGTGATAAAATTTGAAAATATTTTTCAAATTTATTTTCTCGAAGTTATGTTGGTACGGTGTATCACTGCTTTGAAAAACCCTGTCTGTGACAGTTATTCTGAAATTTTTATAGTAACCTTTTATTTCATCTTGAACTCACGTGCAAGAAAGTCTAGCTTAATTTATTTATTTTTATTTTTTTGGTAAGCATTTTTACAGTTTTTTTATAGTTTATTTTTTTAAAGTTTTTTTAGTCATTTTCATGTTTGTTTTTCCTTTTTTCTAGTTACATACGACTGAAGATAGGCAATTACCTTGAAATAGCGCTATATCGTATTACTATTCTGTAATCATTTTAGTATATTTTTCAATTTTTAAATACCACGTTTTGCGTTTCATCACTCCCCCCTTTTTTCAAAATTTTTAATCATTTTTCTAATATTTTATCTAGTTTTACCTTGTCACTAAAGTTTCAAATGGTTTTTAAAGTGTTTTTATAAAATTTCTTGTATGTTGTTTTCTTTTCTTACGGTTAAAAATTCAAAATTTTTAACGTTTGGTTAAGTTTGTTTAATTCTATATTTTACGACACATACTAATATCACACCTAATTCTTGAAATTTTCTTTTTAAGATTTATTTTCTATAAAGTAACCATGGTTGTTACATACAAGGTGTTACACAAATGCATCACATTCATAAATAGTTCATCGGGGAGGAGCCCAACCAACTTTTTTCGGAGGGGAGTAATCCCAAATTTGCCAACTGAATTAATTCAAAATTGCCAGCTTTTTGTATGTTTGCGACTGAAGCCCTTCTTTGATTTCAGTGGACTGTATTTTTTAATAAATAAAAACTTCAGTGCAACTTAGTTTTAAGCCTTTTTTATTTTCTTTGATGATACAAGCACTCATTTTATGTACACTTTTTACACATGCATCTCACCACGCTCATGCGCTTCTTCCAACTTTTTCGGTCGTGGCTCAAAGCCCGCCACCGGCTACAAATTAATGGCTTGCCGCTTAAACATTGTAGGTTTGCAACTTTTTGTAAATTTAGACATAAAAAAATGCTAAATTGACCAACTTTTTCTCAACTTTCTAAGATATTGGGGAGAGCTCCCCCCTCATGGGCACGTCCCTGTCATTTTTAAATTAAATCATGATTTTGTACGTCATATTGAATAAGATTTGTTCATTATTACGATGAATAAAAATTACAGAAATTCATAAAATTAAATGTATCATATTGATGAATAGTTCATCGTTCACTCAACTTAAACTATGATTTTGTACGTCATATTGATGATTTGTTCATCATTACGATGAATAGAAATATCAGAAATTTGAGAAATCTAATGCACCATTTTGATGAATATTTCATCGTTCATTAAATTTAAACCACGATTTTATACGTCATATAAATTAGGATGAATAAAAATATCAAACATTTGAGAAATTTAATGCATCATATTGATGAATAGTTGATAATTCTTTAATGATATTTTAAATCATATTGATGATTTGTCCATCATTAAGATGAATAAAAACTACAGAAATTCGTAAATTCAAGTGCATCATATTGATGATTAGTTCATCATTCATTAAATCTAATCCATGATTTTGTACGTCATATTGATGACTTGTTCATCATTGCAATGAATAAAAATTACAGAAATTTATAAAATCAAATGGATCATATTGATGAATAGTTTATCATTCTTTAAATTGAATTCATGATTTTGTACGTCATATTGATGATTTGTTCAACTTTAAATTAGGATGAATAAAAATATCAAAAATTTGAGAAATCTAATGCATCATATTGATGAATAGTTTATCATTCTTTAAATTGAATTCATGATTTAGTACGCCATATCGATGATTTGTCCATCATTAAGATGAATAAAAACTACAGAAATTCGTAAATTCAAATGCATCATATTGATGATTAGTTCATCATTCATTAAATTTATTCCACGATTTTGTACGTCATATTGATGATTTGTCCATCATTAAGATAAATAAAAACTACAGATATTTATAAATTCAAATGCATCATCATTCATTAAACTTAAACGATGATTTTGTACGTCATATTGATGATTTGTCCATCATTAGAACGAATAAAAATATCAGAAATTGGAGAAATCTAATGCATCATATTGATGAATAGTTCATCATTTCTTAAATTTAAACGATGATTTTGTACGTCATATTAATGATTTGTTCAACATTTCGATGAATAATAATTACAGAAATAAATGAAATCAAATACATTATATTGATGAATAGTTCATCATTCATTCAATTTAAATGATGGTTTTGTACGTCATATTGATGATTTGTCCATCATTAGGATGAATAAAAATATCAGAAATTGGAGAAATCTAATGCATCATATTGATGAATAGTTTATTGGTTATTAAATTTGAACAATGATTTTGTACGTCATTTTGATGATTTGTTCAACATTTTGATAAATAATAATTACAGAAGTTGATGAAATCAAATACATCGTTGTTGATGAATAGTTCATCATCGTTCATTAAACTTCATAAACGATGATTTTGTACCTCATATTGATGATTTGCTTTTATCATTATGATGAATTTCATTTGAAGAATATATTCTTAGTGTTCATAGTGTTCATCAATATGACGTAACCTTTTTTTTCAGTGTAGTCTCCGTGCTTTGAAAAGCACGTTAACCTGGTAGTCCTCCTGGATTAACAAAAGGGGTAGCGGGATAACAATGGTGTGGCGGCCCCCATACAATTTGATATTAGGAGTGTAAAATTCTTGTTTGGAATGACCAAAAATGAGGTTTGTATTAAAAATTAAGTTAAATTTTCCATTTGCTCCAAAACTAGGCCAAAAAATGTGTTTTTTTGAAATTATTTTAACATAAAATTTTTTTTGTTTATTTCAGGTCAGTTTCATGATTTTCATTGAGTAATTCGAAGTTGTTGGACTCTAAACTACAACATAGAATTTTTTCAGATTTTTTGCGCGTTCTAGGACCCCAGAAACTTGGTGCAAATAGCCAAAAACGTGAAAAAGTTATTTTTTTTTGGAATAAAAGGGTTTTTTCCAAGGGTTCTTGTAAACCCACAAAAAAGGGCTAAATAGCATAAGTTGCCCTATGATTTAGCTATATTTTGCGATTAATCGCATGTAAATATCTTAATTTATAGGCGCGACAAATCAAATTAAGTAAATTTTCTTTTTATTATTTAGTATAAAATCTATGTTTATAGTAGTCCAATGTAAGTAGATCCTTCATTTTTGTTTTTTTGAATCGATTTATTTTGGTGTTACAAAGAAAATAGCAAAAGTTGAGAACGAGATCACTGCCGCGTAAAAAGTTATTCAAGGTCAAAGTTCACAAGAAACGGTTTTTTGCGAATATCGCGCTTGCTATGGCTCGGAAGCTAATTGAGGTTATTATAAAAATAAAAGATAATAAAATTCTGCACAAAAATGATATTACATTTTTTTATGTACAACAAATGGTTTAGGCACAAATCTGCTTTGAAGTTTCCGCGTAAGACATATTATGCTGCACGTATTCATTCTATCCATAGCCTACTATGAAATGTAGCATAATAATGTCTTACGCGGAAACTTCAAAGCAGATTTGTGCCTAAACCGTTTGTTGTACATAAAAAAATGTAATATCATTTTTGTGCAGAATTTTATTATCTTTTATTTTTATAATAACCTCAATTTCGCGATATTCGCAAAAAACCGTTTCTTGTGCACTTTGACCTTGAATAACTTTTTACGCGGCAGTGATCTCGTTCTCAACTTTTGCTATTTTCTTTGTAACACCAAAATAAATCGATTCAAAAAAACAAAAATGAAGGATCTACTTTCACTGGACTACTATAATCATAGATTTTATACTAAACAATAAAAAGAAGATTTACTTAATTTGATTTGTCGCGCCTATAAATTAAGATATTTACATGCGATTAATCGCAAAATGTAGCTAAATAATAGGGCAACTTATGCTATTTAGCCCTTTTTTGTGGGTTTACAAGAACCCTTTGAAAAAACCCTTTTATTCCAAAAAAAAAGAAGTTTTTCACGTTTTTGGCTATTTGCACAAAGTTTCTGGGGTCCTAGGACGCCCAAAAAATCTGAAAAAATTCTATGTTGTAGTTTAGAGTCTAACAACCTCGAATTACTTAATAAAAATCATGGAACTGACCTGAAATAAACAAAAAAGATTTTATGTTAAAATAATTTCCAAAAAACATATTTTTTGGCCTAATTTTGGAGCAAATAGAAAATTTAACTTAATTTTTAATACAAACCTCATTTTTGGTCATTCCAAACAAGAATTTTACACTCGCAATATCAAATTGTATGGGGGCCGCCACACCATTGTTATCCCGCTATCCCCTTACCACCATTAAGGGGCAAAATAGTAGTTTTCGTCACAAGGCCGTAAAACGAGATTTTACGGCCGCGAGTGGGCGGAGATTTCAAGACGAGGCGAGCGTAGCGAGCCGAGGTGCCCGAACCGCCCCGAGCGAACGTAAAATCTGTTTGCGGCCGAGTGACGTAAACTGCTTTTCGTTGTAACGGGACTACCTCATTGGTAGTCTTGGTATCGAAATGTGTGAAATTCTGACATAAAAAGTTTTAAAAATTTCGGAAGTGTGTGGCGAAGTGTTACAATGTCAAAATCAGTCGAAGAAGAAAAGTAAGTAAAAAATTGTGTTTTTAATATTTGGAACTTTCATTCTATAATGTTGTTTATTTCATGACCCCCCCCCCCCCCATTTCCACTCCCTAGGGAGAGTCATGAAAGTCATGAAATAGGACGTAAAATGGCACTTTACAATCCGCAAAACAGGCCGTAAAGTAGTCATTTTACGGCCGGAACAACGAAAAATTTTTTTCTTTTGTTAATAATCTAGAATAGCGAAATTATAACGAAGGCTTTCGGTTAGGTTGCGACAGGAGTTGTCAATCGACGGGACTTCTATAGAGTCTGTTATATTGATCTGTTGGCAACGAAAAAATTCTGAGTTTTTATTAATGTTATAATTTTTATATGAACTTCAAAAAAGTTGAAAAAGTCAAAACTTCGCAAAATGAGACACTTTTTAAAATTATTTTTGATTTTATACCATATTTTTCAATGGTTTTTGCTTCAAAAACATTATTTTTTAAAAAAATTTTCAAAAACTTTAGGTTCATATAGAAATTAATATTACAGGGAAGATATGTACAAAATTTCATAAAGATTGATGAATAACTTTTTGAGTTATCAGTCCCGCCAATTTTAAAAATGTAGTTTTGAGATAATAGCGTTTTAAAGTTTAAGTAGGTACATAAAAATTCAATGATTTTAGTGACTTACCGATAGAACAACGTTATTCTTGACAGACAAAATAACAGCACTCGAAAGCATACAGGGTGTTATGCCCGTGTCCCACGGTCAATATTTCTATCAATATTTTGATGATAATTTTTATCAAAACCGTTTTGACCGTGGGATAGGTCATTTTGATAAAAATTTATAATCTGTCAAACGATGCTTCTATTTTAATGATGTCACATCAAATACTATAATCTATAGTATTTGGTCACATCAATATGTTGATAGAATACGACCGTTTCTATAATTTTCATGAAAAAATGGTTTTGATTGGTTGATGTGCTTCGTTTGTGTTCGTTTTCTAATGATGTCATTTTCAACACACACGCTTTTAACCTCACTTTTGATAATCTGTCATTCGCAGCAGACTACTTTTTATCAACATATTGATGAAAATTTTGATCGTGTGACTTACCTATAAATTTTTATCAAAACATATTTAATGACGTCAGATCTATCAACATTATCATCGGGCATTACAATTTGTTCATCATTATAAAATGATTAAAAATTACAGAAATTCATTAAATAGAATGCATTACATAGATAAATAGTTTATCAGTCATTAAATTTAAACGATGATTTTGTCGCCATATTGATGATTTGTTCATCGTTATGATGAATAGTGTTTATCAATATGACGTACTATTTTTTCTGTGCGGAAATGACACTCTTTTCTATGTGTCACAAAACAAAGTTTAAAATGTTAAAATTAATTAACAATAATTCACGTAAACTACTCGTAGACAAAAAAGCAGCTTTGTAGATTTTAATTTAATAATTATTCAGAGTGACTTATAGTAGATCAGCGCAGCGGTGGTGTACCTTGTATTTGTACGAATTATGGTCACTCTGAGAAGCTCAGTATTGTAGAGGTATAAGACATTTTTTAATACATGATGACATGACCCGTGGTAATTGCCCATTTAAGAATTTCCACAATTAAAAGTTTAATTTGATATTTTCTTGAATTTGAGTAAATTTAATTTTTACTTGGACGAATTGCGGTTATATTGTATTCAGTTGTTGCCTATTGTTTGGTATTATAAAAACGAGATTTTTACAGGTGGAGTATTGTTCCCAAACCTGAAATAAGTTAAATTAATCAGATATGACTACGTTTTGTTTAATTAAATTTTTTTTTTGTTATTGTTAATTTGTTTACCTTTTTAAAACAAAAGTGAGTGCGTACGAAGAGACCTGTAATTTCGTGTTTTGTGCTAATAAAACTAGATGGTGTTGGAAGCAATTCAAATTTGAATTAAATTGGTTACATTTAATTTTTTTGGAAATTTTTTTAATTTGGCTGGCTGAAATGACCAATCGGCATGAGACACGATTTCTAAAAACCTGGAAAGGACAGGAAGTGAAAAATTGGGGTGCGATAAGGGATTGCTGACTGAGGAGCCAAAGAGTAAAGTTGTGAAATCGAGGATAATAATGAAATTTCTCGATAAGTTATGAAATGTTACAATTTTGAAAATAAATTGAGAATTATAATTACAAGTATGATTGGTGAAGTGTCAGCGTAATGAGTATTATAATTTCTGGAAGATTGGATGATGGAATATGAAATTTTGGATAATTTACCTGATAAACTGGAATGATGGCCGTACATTGTGTGAAATCTCATCACGATTTATTTTCTCATAATGGCATTTTATGAAGTCATCATAGGGTAATTAAAATTTGAATTCTTTTATTTTGCGTTATTTCGACATTATTTTTATCTGGAATTTGAAAATTATGAGTTTGAGGAATTCGAGGTTATGCACGAGACACACTTTTTCAAACCTGGAAACTTCGTTTATAACAAATTAAGTTCACTTTTGCACTAATTTTTAAGCACTGTTACAACTATTTAATTATTGGTTTAATTCGTTCGTGGTTGTAAATAACTTTATTTCGATGAATCTTGTCAGCTCGTGTAGTGTACGCCCATTACAAACTTCTGTTGCTACCGATGGCTGCGTTCAGCTGTAAATTACGCGTTCAATTACAGGTCGGCGCAAACATTTAAATCAAACAATTTTAATTTATTATGTGCACAATTATTTTATTTTCAGCTTTTACAATAATTACAACGTACGATTTATTTACAAGTTATAGTAATAAATTTGACATAGTAAATGTGTGAACTTGTGGATAGATCACGTCAATATCTGGTTTATTCTATTGTTGAATTAGATTTAACGACAAAAATTTCGTTTTTGCTTGTAATCAAGACTTTAATTATTACCAACATTCGTCTAAGTAATTTTTTGTTAATACCCTGCATAAATTTTGTTTTATTTAATTGTGGAAATTTTAAAAATTTCGATTGAACTCGCTCCCTGGGAGAGCCTCCTATTGCAAACTACGACAAATTGGGCACGGACTGTAAAGAGTTGTTCGTCAGAACACGACAATACCTATTATTTATTTTCAAATTTAGAATTTCTTTATCGTTTCCGGTAACAACGTCGCGGTAGACTACCATTTTCTTTACTTGCGATATCATAACAACATAAAATTAAATTAAAAATTTAAAAAACCCCCGACAAAGAAATTCTTTAAAAAGTAAAAAATAAAATCTAAGCGTCGTTGTGTCGGGGACCTACCTACCTACTTGCGGCGTAGTAGGTAGTTGACGTGTATTTAAATTTCATAGTGTATCATTTTTAGTTGTATTCTGTTTTTATTTTATTTACTTAGCGGTTCCCCGACGCGACGACGCTTGGATTTTATTTCTTACTTTTTAAAGAATTTCTTTATCGGGGAGTTTTTAAATTTTTAATTTAATTTTACTTGATGCTTTTTAAACTTTAAATATTACTAGTAGGTACGGCCCTGCCTTCATCAACTTTTTATATTATAAGTACGGCCCTGATTTCATCAACTAGACTAGAAAACAGCAAATGATCTTCGAACGGCTAAACTGATTTTTTTGAATCATAACTAAAAACACTCTCGATCAAGTAACCTTTCAAACAAAAAAAACTAAATCAAAATCGGTTCATTCGTTAGGGAGCTACGACCCCACAGACAGACACACAGGCACACATACCGTCGGCTTAATCCGTAAACTACGTAACTCTTTATTGAGTCGAATTTGAACAGAAAAACCTTAACTCCGTTTTTTATTAAAAAAAGTAAAAATGTCCGTTAATTTAAGTCATATAACGATAAGAAACTCTTTTCACATGATTTAACCAAGTTTCTACTATTTTGCTAACATGCAAGTTAAAATTTTAGGAAGTTTTTTCCTTCTCATGTAAAATGTAGTTTACGTAGTTACGTAGTTTACGGATTAAGCCGACGATACATAGATACACACGTTAAACACATAACACCCCTCTTTTTGGGTCGGGGGTTAAAAAGGAGAAAGAATGAGATCTATTATTCTATGGAATAAGCTTCGTAGGAATAATGACATTCAAAAAGTCGCTGCCTCCCGTACTATTACGCAGACCACGATTAAAAGTAATTTATCGTTATTTTCAAGAATTTCGTGCGTCAATACTTAAATTGTTTTTTCAAGGTTACCTTTTTATCAATAGTTAAATTAAATTCAATCACGTAAAATGGTTGTGCTAAAATTTCATGTTAATCATCGTAAAATAATAAGCAAACATTTATAAACAACTAAATTACAAACAAACAAAAAAAAAACTAGATTACGTATGTAAATATTTAATATATAGGTAACATTTTAATTATTGTTATCGCTTGTTAAAATTTCAAGCGAAACTTAAGATATTAAATAAACATTGTTAACTTTTTGATGTAAACTTTATTAACTATATTTATTAATATTATTAATCGCTATGTGTACGAGTATTTGAACTTTAGTGGGTAACCTGAACCTTACAGCTTTAAAAAGCTCGCTTACGCTCGCTTTTCAATATAGCTGTGCGCCCAGTAAACGAATCATTTTCGAGGCTCTGCTAGTAATATACTATTAAAACCTTCGCATGGGTACACTGGGATCCCTCGAACTCTACGACTCAGAATGTAAAGAAATTCATTAAGTTTAAAATATAAACAATCTAGGCATACGCATTAGAGTCAATGCCGCCGTGCAAGATTTCGTATCTTTCTTATAAAACTTTATAAAGCAGAACCTTGGAGCTGAAATTTCGCAATGAAAACGTGACGCATCGGGAATGCGGGGCGCACGTCTGATAACGTAAACGTCCATCTTTTCTCGGCGCGAGCCTTCACTTTCATTTCGCCTTTAGGTTTAGTTTTATACCCAATGACTCGCGCACTCGCTGGACTCCTTGGTCCGTCTTACAAGACGGGTCCCGAAATTATCCGAAGCAATAGCGTCGCGGACCGGCTCGTGTTTGTAGGGTCTGCACTAGAGCGCCGCACGCGAAAACGCCGGCCGCCAGCAACGGCTGCTAGAGCCGAGGCGAACGAACGCGAACAGTTTCGCGACGGGTCGTGCGCCAACGAATTGGCGGCCCAGAGCCTCCTGGCGCACCGTCGGCCGGGACTTCGTCGCGGTCCGACGTAATGACGACCCCTCGCGGAATCGCATCCGTCGGTCTGCCCAAACGAACCTTTGACCGACTTGTAACCCAACGGGTCGCGACGTCCTACTAGACGGAGAAGTGCACTCGCCGTGGCCGACCCGGCGACGACGGACGTAAAACGAGGCGCCTAAGCGCGCCGAATTGTATACGCCGCGTTATATTTAGCCTTAGATGAAATTTACCACCCACTTTGGGCTGCACTTTCAAGCAACTCGACTCTGAGGATGGACCCTTCTCGAGCGCGCGACGGCCTGGCACCCTTTATGGGTGTTGCCCGGCTCAAGAAAGACGTGGGCGCGCCTCGACACTGAGGATAATCGGGTCATCCTCTGGGAAAAAAATAGGAACATCGGATTGGTCCTTGCAATATAATGAACAAGGTGAACCAAACCGACCGTATCAAGTAGTCGCATAGAGTTAATTTCAATAAAAATTATGCCACCCAAACGAAAAGCGATTGGTCGAACTGTAAATAAAGTAATAAAGTTTTATTGGCTGTCCAATAGCACTCCATACTACAGACAGACTGGTGACATTGGCAACAACGAATCTTCTTCTTGACAGCTTTGAAATTTTAGTGAAGGTTTCCTTTATATTTAAACAGAACTGCGGTCATCCGAGTTCCACCAAGTAAAAAAGTGTATCTGTGGTAACCCTGCAGTACCTACTGTCAGTGGTAAAATTCAAAAATTTTCTGTCATTGGCGGATTTCCAAATAGGCACCTCGAGCGTTAAAAATCAAGGAGGCCTCAAAATTCAGCTCTCAAAATAAAAAAATTTTTATTTAATTTATTAAAAAACTGAGACATCGGGAAATGTATTATTCGGTTTTTGTAAAGCTCTACGACGTTTTCCGATTCCCAAACATCGCCAAGCGGTGTTTGGTTTAATAAGCATTTTATATTTTTTACCTACGACGAGGAGCCAGCCCGACGTAGAACTCCCAAACTGGAGGACCAGCAAGACGGCCAGAATAAAGTTGTAACTTTACTAGGATTCGAACCGGGTATTGAGCGTTCGTAGTCAACTCACTTGACTATTACTCTCCGACCGTCTCGGAAAGACATCGGGAAATAACATTGAAACAACTGCTTGGATATATTTTAATGTTTGCTAATGTTTAGGTTGTATTAATTATGAAAATTTAAATTTATTGGTACAAGAATTATCAATGTTAATTTGATAAAATACTTTCAAATATCCATCAGAAATTTCTAGTTAAATAAGTGAAAATTTGATGGACTTAATTTTATGAAAAGTTCCATAATGTAGTTTGGGTATTAAAACAAATCCTCAGGTGAAATATTTCCGTATAAATTAGGTAGTATTTTCAAAAAAATCGTTTGCGGGGCTAACGTCCTCCCCTCTGTATACCGGAAGTTAAAAATGTAAAGCCCGTATGACACGATGCATAATTTTGCATAAAATTTACATATGTAAATTTTCTCTTGTGCTAAATTTTCATGTAAAATATTTAGAACATGTTCTAAATTTGGAGGTAAATGTGCGCAGTAGACATTTTTCCGCCCAGTTTGAATCAGTGTTGTCAATTTAGCGGTTTTCCCGCTAGATATGACTTATTGGAAGTTGCTTTAGCGGTGAAAAACTACCATTTAGCGGCTAATGGAAATTCTAACTTCATTGAAAGATATCTGACGGAAAATGTGACGATTTGTAAAAATTGCCGAAAGTCCTGAACTGATTATTACTAAAAAAAATTCGTAAATTTAAGAGTTGGCAACACTGGTTTGGATATTAATACGCAAGCGCGCATGCTAAATTTGTCATAAAAAATTGCACACGTTGCATACAGAAAATTATATTTTCGTTGTTCCGGCCGTAAAATGAGTGGTTTACGGCCTGTGCAGGGACGGCTTCCATACATTCACAAATAAAAATGAGGTGGTCCCGTCACAACGAAAAGCAGTTTACGCCACTCGGACGTAAAGAGATTTTACACCACTCGGTGCGGTTCGTACGCCTCGGCTTCGCTACGCTCGCCTCGTCTTCAAAACTCCGCCCTCGAGTGTAAAATCTCGTTTTACGTCCTTGTGACGAAAATTACTATTACTATAGCAGCATAAAATTGTGGTAAAAATATGAGCAAATTTACATATAAATTTTATGCAAAATTATGAAGCGTGTCATACGGGCTTAAGAGTATTGCAAATTTTGAAAAGGGGGGGCCTCAACATTGAATTGCGCCTGAGGCCTCATAAGTGCTAAATCTGCCACTGGCAAGAACGATTTTTGTAACACATAAGGTTGTGCCATTTCCTTTACCCATATCTTACTAGCTCAGTTTTTATCTTATTTACAAACTGCTCAAAGGAAAATAATACTCACTAATTTATTTTGAATTTATTCAAAAACATTCTTGAAAAATTTACAAAATTTTCACAACTGAAATATTATCGTCCTGTCCCTTTCGCACTCCATCTCTTCTTTCAATTGCTGTCGATGTGACAAGGCAATTATGTGAATAAGGCAATTCTGATTAGTTCCTAAAACCTCACTTTTGTATGTCAGCTACAGGTCATTTAATAATTTTTTGGGTCAAGTTCATTAACCAGGACTCGAAGATATGATATTTATAAAAAAAACTCAATGAAATTTGATAACATTAAAATAAGGAATAAAGCGTTTTAGACATGAAGGAATGTCGTATATCAATTATTTTAACTAATAATCGATTTTGAAGTTTCCAGTTTATGTTCAAAAATAGACCTTGTGTTGCATTGTGTCGGTACAACTTATTAGCACGGGAAGCGGACTTGTGGGGACCGACAATTAACTTGGGGTAAATTTCACTGTTTAGGGGTTTCACATCGAGAGTGATTCACCCCCTTCCTAGTAACACACTTTGCCGAGATAGACCGGTCTGAGTGATATCTTTCATAAGTACAGCTTTAGTCAAAACGGCCTGGAAGGTGCAAAGGGTCCAATCTCGGATCCACGCTAAATGAACACATAAATTTTGATTAAAAATGATGTATTGAATGATTTTTGCAAAAAATTTATGCAATGGGCGGAGCTACTCTGTTGGCGGCACCCAATCGTCGTTAAATGCTATTCCATGTAAAATTTTAGTGTTTTTCAAATAATAAGGTCTATTTGCAATGGTTCACAAATTTTCTATTTTATTATTTCTTTTTGGACCGTTTTATATCATTCTATTTTTCAGAAATTTTTTAAATCAGAGTACCGGTTGCTGAACTACTCCCAATTATTTTCTTATGTTATGAAAAAAATTGTGAAGCTTCAGTTTGACCTCTACTAACTTGTAAATAATAAAAACATAAAAAGAAATAGTAAAATTCATCAATTGTAAGACCGAAGATGTAGCTAATTTTGAGAAAATTGCTTTTAAAATTTTTTATGCAGCTGTATTAGCAAAACATTATAAATAAAACTTTTATGTTGATAAGTGATCAAATCGGTAACATGAATAAAGAACTGTCCCTTTCCCTTTGGAAGTCGTCGGAATACTTGGAGCAATATCTCAGATTTAAAAGTGAAATTAATTTCCACTTCGTAAATCATTTCTGTATAAATTCAAATATAAAATATAATTTATTGCTATAATAATGGATTATTTTTAATATAGTAGAAATTCTAAAAATATAATTTATTTTGATAAGAGAAAAAATATTTCACATCTACAAAATATCATGAATAAATATTCCATCCTTTTTTTTGTTAAAATACCCTGTTGAGGTATATAGTGCAAATAAAACCTACAAAATAAATAACAATTTTTAGGGCGTTTTTAAGTTAAGTTTGGTAACATTTAAAGCATAAATCTTCTAGTAATACTTGAGACGATTATTTAATAAAATTGAACTACTTAGCAACTTCATCTTCAGTCTTCTTTAAAAATCGGTCGCGGAACATGGTATAAGCTAAGCCTACTGTAAGGGTCCCCACAGCTAAGCCCTGTGCACCCACACGAAGTTGCATCAGATAAACGCTAGTGCTCATGTTTCCACGTTTCTTGTAAGCATAAACTCCGTACAGAACAGCAGCCGTGCAAACTCCAATAGCTACAAAAATTACCCATCAAATTCTGATAAAAAATAAAAATCTTAGCTTACCAATTGGAAAGAACGGAGCCTCCTCACTCTTCCTTGCCAATCTTTCAGCTTGACTTTCGTCCTCGAAAATAATTCTTGGTGGTTGATCCGACATTTCGTTACCTTAAAAATGGTAATGACGGAATTATGTAACAGTTGCATCGTAATAAAAAATTGTGCAATAATTGCATGCGAAATAAAAACGACGAAATGGGATGAAAAAAAATTACTTACTTAAAGACATTGTATTTTACAACGGAAATTATCACATGCAATATTATCAAACCTAATTTTAGACGTACTTGGACTTGAAGTACGAAGAATATTATCGACACAGCAACCTTTCGGTTTTGCACGTAATTTGAGAGTGACAGAATTCCGTCAGAAAACTTTGAAGGTTATCTTAGGTCACTGGGTCATTTTACAGTAGCGCACGGTGGAAGTGTCTATTTTAGGGCTCGATTTTATGATCAAATTTAATAACTTAACAATAATAAATTATGGATTTAATAAACATTTGATGCTGAATTGATAATAATAATAATATTTAATGGAGCCTTAATTTAAATTGATTTTGAAATATTAAATATTTCATTGTACATTTTAGATTTTTCAAATAGTTTTTTACTGGGAATTTATGTGCATAACCACTTGCCTCGAAAAATTGCGTACAGTGTCATACAAGTTGATATCGAAAACAAAGCAACTTTTTGTTCAACATATTGCACAGTTTATTGTTTCAAATCTTGTTCAATATTTAGTATAGTCTAAAACGAGCTTTATTGTGAGTGAGTCTTTATTCAAAGCAATTTCATTGGTTAACATTTAAAGGTCATTGATTAGTACAAAAATATTTTATTGATTCTTAAAAAAATCAGACTATTCGCTGTGTGCGTAGGTGTAGAAGGAATACGAAAATCGATCAAAGCGTTTGGAGTGGCCGGTAACAGAACTAAATTGGGACTTTATGTGATTAGTAATTTCAAGTCACTGATAATCACTGATTACCATGGACTTGGAAGGATTACTAATCAGTAATCACTGATTAGTGATGATTACATATAAATAAAATATGTCACTCAGCTTGCTGTGTTTTTAATTGACATAATAAGGTAAAAATAAATGTGACTGCAAGTTTTATGTGTTTGGAATGATATATCGTGATTAATTTTTTCAAACCCAGTCCTCATTATAATAATTCATAATAGTAATCAACTTTTTTGCACTCTTATTTTTCATTTTTTTTTACATGACTACTAGCCAGTTTAATAAAACTTTTAACCAGCCATTAGGTTGGTGATCGTCCGTTAAGTGCACATTTGCGTTTCATAAAGGTTTGTCAACACTAATTACTAATTAGCCATCACAGCCATCATTAGCCATTTTAACAGGTCAAATTTTTCCGATAAGCGCTTGATCGGAGATCAACAAGATATTCATTTCAACCTAAAATTTAAAGTATCGACAAAACATGTTTAAATTGTTTTGAACAATAAACAATGAGATATTTGGATTTACAGTAATTTCTTCTGTTATCAATAAAGGTTAAATTACATAAAAACACATAATATTTAAAAATAATTTGAATAAAACGGTGGCAGCTAGAGAAGAATGCGGGATGAAAAAAATCCCGTCCCGTCCCGCGCGCGAGATGGGACGGAACGGGATGCCAATTCATTCCGGCGTTTTATTTATAAATTTATTTTATACAATACAGCTAGAAATGAATGCGGGACGGGACGGGATATTTTTTTGTCCCGCAGGATATTTAAAATAATTAGTCCCGTGCGGAACATTTTATCAACTCAGTCCCGCGAGGGACGAAATTTTTCCCCCTGTTATTTCATAATTTAACTTATTGAATCCTTTCCCTACATTTACTCTAAGTAATATGCGTTAACAAAAAAATTAAAAAAATTCATTCGGGCTGCGTTGTACAAAATAAATCAAATGCGGGACTGCGGGATTCCGTCCCGCGCGGGACTGAGTTGACAAAATATCCCGCGCGGGACTAAATATTCAAAATATTCCGATGGACAAAAAAAATATCTCGCGAGATATCTCGTCCCGTCCCGCATTCATCTCCATTTTAAATTCAACAAAACAATTGCCCTAGTAATAGCCCAGTTTTCAGCAGTTGGAAAGTAGACGCCGTCAGGCGCATGCGCAGTATCAAATTTAAGTCATAATTTTTAATCAGCGCATGCGTCTGACCCGCGGGACGTGCGGGACGGGACGGGACTTACACGACGAGGCGGAACTGCGGGACGGGGCGGGACAAAAAAATTAGTCCCGCATTCATCTCTAGTCTAGACTCTAGACCAAACGTAAATTACGTATACAATACGTGTAATTGAAGACGTAAATAAAACATGTCCGAGGAGAACTCTTATTTATAGACCTATATAATAAACGTATATAATGTACCGATAAACGTATATTATACGTTGTGTGCTACGTCTATTAACCCCCCTATTCTGTAACTCTTCGTTATGGTTCGTTATCGATTTCATTTCATTTTTTTTCGATTTCATAACGATAACAAAAAGTTACAGATTAGAGGGGAATGTGTATGATGAAAACGTATATTAAACTTTAAAATTTTAGCGATGGATCCTCATTTATAGAGGTACTAGGTACTAGCTGACCCGGCAAACTTCGTTTTGCTTGAGAATCGATAAATGTGTTAACTTTTTAGCTGAATGAAATTCAGTTTTTTATTAAGAATACTCAAAACGAATTATATTGTGTCATTTTACTTTACACCCGGTTTTTCGGGAGTAAAGAAGCTCTTTTCGTCACACTTTATTTTTCTCCCGGGAGTAAAAAAATACCGGGAGTAAAAAAATACCAAAAAATTTCAAAAAAACAAAAATTTTCAAAAATCATTTATTGACATATTTAATCTTAACCACACAATTGTGAAAAACTTGCTTGTCTTGCGTATCTACAACGTTTTGCGGTTGTCTTCGGCGAACGTGCTTTTCGTCGTTTTCATTTTTGATCTTCAAAATATGCGCCTGTCGGCGCATAAAAACTCCTGTAGGAGAGACTAAAACACGTAGATCGACTATCGTGGCTTTGTAGCCTGAAATAAAAAATAATGTATAAATTCGCCCCATAAATACCGCTTTTTGCTGAGTTCGATAGTACCTACCACGTGATCCATCGATATCGAATTTGCGATTTTTTTGCAACGTGTCCATGAACATCGATAGATGCGACCACAATGTCGTATTTATTGATTATTTAACGATTATTTCTTGGTTTTTAGGCATTTTTAATTGAAAACACACGACACAATACACAAACGTGCAAACTTCACGAAAACAAAAATCAAAATAAACATGGCGCTCCAACATGGCCGCCCTCTAGGGTACCAACTGGTGCCAAGAAAAACACCATGGTTACAAGTAGAAGTTGGTTTTACACTACCACGATGTCAAATAAAACGTGTTATAATTTATAAAATTTATGCAATTATTGCAAAAAAATCGTGAATTTTGTCGGATATTATTCCCAAATTCACGAAAAGCTGTTCATAATACTCGGACTCCAGGGTTTTTCCATCTCTTGACTATTATTCCCCTCGCCGCCTTGCGGCTCGTGTCATAAACTACGTCTCGTGACGAAAAACATCCCCTTACGCCCTCGTGATATAAACTACTATTACTGTCTCAACCTTTATTTCATGGTATAAACTGATAAACTGATCAACTGATCGACATCTCAGGCAATTTGATCTGTTTAGTACTTGAGACGTTGATCGGCCGCAGCCGTCGTTCCCATCAACAAATTACGAGTTTTTATCTTCTAAAACATCAGCAGAACGTGTCAAGGAACTCAGGGAAAGACAACAGCAGCAACAAAAACTATCAAAATCAAATCCGCCAGCAAAAAAATCAAAGGAACCTTTGAATGAATGCATAAAAAGCGAAAATCAGACAGTAGCTCAAATTGCCAATAATTCTCAAATAATAATAATACCTCATGATGCCGGAGATATGACGGAAAAACGCCGATATTGCAGTGCAATATTTTGGAAAAATTAATTTTGTAAAAAGATAAAACAAAATATGCAACGTTTTGGAAGTTTGTGATTGGTTCTTTCCCTTTAACCAATAGTAAAATTGCAGAACGTTTTCAAAAAATAAAAAAATACCTAATAGTAATCGATAACATTTATTTTAAATTTTCAAGCTGTATGACGTTATAATCTATTTAACCGTTAATCCGTTGAGATATATTAATCATCGGAAACAAATCGTCGGCTGAGTATTGGAGTGTTCCATGTCCATTTTAATTTTTTTTTAGATTAATGCATCTACTTGTTATTAATATTGAATTGTACCATTTCCATTAAACGTGTCCAAAAATTCGAAAACGTTTGTGAGATATAGAGTTTTAGCTTTTTACTAACTTTTAAAAATTTACTTTAAATGAGTATTGTTTTGTTCCAAGTCCACAGCCAACCTATTGCATTACTAGGAGTAATCACGTGGGTAAGGACTTGGAACATTCCAATACTAATTTACAGGCAAGTAACGTTTTAATATTATTATGCATAATTACCTTTATACGCTATTATATTACGATATCGTAATTTTTACGAAAAATCTATTCTAAAATAGTCATTTTATTATTAGTATGCTTATTTAAAATTATTTATAAAAAAATTTACAAAAAAGTTTATGTCATTTGTTCCATGTCCATTTCGAATAATTAATTATTTTCAGAATACTATAATTTAAAAAAAAATAACTAGCACTATTTAATTCATGTGATAATACCCCAAATAATAAATTATGTATGTACTATTATAATCGACTACATATTTAGAAAAAATGCGTTTGAACCTGTAATATTAGATTCACAATTTTAAATTTGCCGCTATGAGGAAAAAATAATTTTAGTAAAATATTTTTCGTGCGCCTCTGCTTATTTGAAGGGTTTCCTGCGAAAACTAACGGTATTTTGGTAGGGACAGAAGCAAGATTGCTATACTCCGGGCTTTTTGGTGTTGACCTTCGTACAAGCTACACGTAGTGAAGTATTTAAGCTTTGAATTTTTCTTGTTTGAAAATTTGATTTTAATAAACAAATAAACCATAAATAAACTGCAATTTTTATGTAAGTAATTTTAAATTGATATTTCTAATTAGTAAATTTAAAGATAGTAGGTTTTAAATAATAATTACAATCGCATACACGTGCGTTATGATGAGTCATACATCGACGTTGGTTTTACATACATAGGGTGTTTTAAAATTAATGTTGCTTTGTTCATAACTACTTTAAACCTAATTATTTCTATTTGCATATATAATTATAAATTATATTTTGTATATAAATATTGGTGATGAAATTTACAATCTTGGCTAAGGCAATTACATATATGTTGGCTTTTTGGGAATGTACAGGGTGTGGAATATGTTTCATAATTATTAATTTATTATTGGTGTTGAGGTTTTATTGATGTATTAAAAGATGATTTTAATAGATCGAGAAGGTTGGTAATTTATGCAAATTCAGGGTATGAAAACAAGATGGCGCCGGTATAGCGTCATTTTGAGGTAGTGTAACGCCACTAGACGAGGGTTGGTAACTTATACAAATTCAAGGTATGAAAACAAGATGGCGCCGGTATAGCGTCAACTTTTGAGGTAGGGTGACGTCACTAGATAACGAAGTTTGCCCTAGGTTGGCTTAATATTATGAGCTTGCTGATGTGAATGTAGTAGTATGTACGAGCCTGCGGGGATGAACCTAGAACATTCCGTATTCGAGGCTAGAGTCTGCACAGGCCTCGCACGGCGTGATAACTGGCATCCAAAATCGTACACGATAGTTAGTATGAATGTATTTAGTAAACCATTACGTAGTAGAGTGTCCCCCAATCTACCATAAATATGTCCCGAGTGTAGGTTCGGTGGTATTGCACTATCCGAGGGGTAAACTTTGTTGTGTGATGTTGATTGGTTTGAGAAAGGTGATAAATATAACAATTACGAATTTTAGGTTCTATGTATGTATCAAAAGAAAATAAATAAATAAATACGACAAAGTCAAAAGACGCATAAAAATGCAATAACAAAGTCAAAAGACATAAAATTACAATACTATAAAGTCAAAAGACATGAAAAGATAATACAATTATAATTAAACTATTAATAATAATAAAATATTCTCAAAGAGAATCAAACAAATATCAATCGATAGAAAGGTTTTACCAAATTGCTACCAAGATTATTAAACGATTTACCAGTAAATATATATAAAATGTAATCAAAAGTCATTATCAATTCGTGTTCAAATATGTTCAGTTACTCAAGTATAATTGAGAGGTGGTGCCATTTAAGTTGGCTTGTTGTTCCAATCCCTGCTTTTTTTTTTCTTTTTTTTTACATAAATAAATATAAATTAATCCCATTTTAGTGTTTTATTGTGTTTATTAAATGAGTGGAGAAATAGGTGGCGTTTAGATCCGATGCGACGATCTGAGGTTGAATCATTGTGTAATTATGTAGATTTACTAACGACATTTTAGCATTACCAAGGTATCGAAGTGTAAGTTTGGATAGGAGATTAGTACTGACCTCACGACCTGTGTCTTTCGGTTCTAAAAAGAAGTTTGGTTCTTATCACGGCTTGCGCATTTACAACGTGGAGGTTCATTGACGATCACAGGCTTACGACGAGGTTGCTTGAATTTCTAATAGGTGGAGTTAAATGAGAGCGGGAAATTCAAATTCAAAGGTCGATATTACAAACCTTTAATTGCAGTTTTCTCGTAATTACCTTTTTAGGACTTGGAACACTCCAATACTCAGCCGACGAAATGTTGTATGAAAAGAAGTTTTCCAACTCAAAGTTATTTTGTTTATGTGCTATTAGGGCCGCGAAGCGGCTGGGGGGTTGGCCCGCGACAGCGGCCAGGGGGGCAAAACCCCCCAAGTTTACTATAAAAAGCTTAGAAACTAAGGGAGAAGCATTGCGTGCCAATATTGGAAAAAATGAAAATTTACAACAATTGCAAGAAGCTCCGGGTAAGATCGTAAACCTGGTTTTTGCACGATTAGCTGCTCTTTTGATGAAAACTTCGGGCCACTCAGATTTAATAAAAATTGGCAAAATATTATCTGGAGATTCAAATACTTTCTCAAATAAAATTGGAACCTCTGATGCTTCAGATGTTAAATATGCTCCTGTTACTGTTTGTGACGTAGAAACTAATTTTAACGGGCAACAGAAGAAGTTTTACTCCAGAAAATTTGGAAAAAGTTTTAATTTGTTACATTAATGTTTAACTTTATTTTTTGAATAAATTTAATCATAAAATAATGTTTTATTAATTATTACTGTCGTAATTGTGTTTTTTAATTATATATTTTGGACTGCGTATTAGTGCCTATAATCTAATTTTTTGTTGCCCATTTGCTTGCCTATTTTTGAAGTTTTTAGTGCCTAAAAATCCGGGCCTTATTCATGACTAATTATATTGATTATATAATTGAGATAATAATAAGAATAAGAGAGGGGAATATGTAAGTGCATTTTGCAACTTTCTGAAATTTTTATAAAAAAGTTTAGAAAATTAAAATTTTGAATTATTCATGGGCGTCCTTTGGGGGAGGGGGGCAAAAGGGTCAGCTGCCCCCCTTGTTCTAGGCTGTTTAATTTTTTTTTAGACATTTAATATTTCACCAGCTCTAGGTTTCAAAATTTTTTAAACTTTCGGTTTTAAATCATTAAAATTATTTGATAATAAAATATTTTTCTTATTTTGTCTTCCCCCCCTGAAAATGATCTTATGGACGCTCATGGTCTAATTGCACCACCTACAGGTCTGAATGTCACCTATTTATTTTTCACCAAATCTAATTCTTAGTTTTTCTCGTGTTTCTAATTTGTTTAATCTTTTAAGTTTTAATCATAATAAACTTTGAGGAAAATAATACTTGTACAAAATGTGTCCTTGCCTTCACGCAAATTTTGACGATCATGTATAAACTAATTTAATTCTCTGGTAGGTAACATAGTTTTCTATACCGTAATGGTGCCATACATGGACTTTGGACTTATAAGCCAAACCTAACCAAAAAGGGTTTAGTTGTTAACGTAATCTTTAAAATTGCTTTGAAAAGGCATAAGTGGATTGAGATTTGTTTCCATTATGGATAAGTCCATACTTTTGGCAGAATTTGAAGAAGCAATCCATGGTTTGCGAGCTCCTAGTAATGACTACAAAATTACAACTGACGAAATGGAGGTCACGGAAGGCGAACTTGAAGAATTGCACCACTCCATTGACATCAAGGAAGAAAACGATCCGGATTTAGAATATGAAGAGGATTTTAATGAGGTAAACTATAAACCATTTAAACCAATAATAATATTATTATTATTTGCTGTTCAGCGATTAAAGTTTAAACAAAAAGAAACTTAAAAATTTATTATATTTTCGGCTGTCAGAATGGACGAGTTGCACTATTTTTTTTCATATAAAAGTAAAGGTCTAACTGAGTTTTAAATATTTTTGAGTACTAACATAAGGTCAGTTTCTTATGGTGCTACATGGAAGCTGCAGTGGTACAACAGTGCAACATTTGTTGCAACTATGCTGGGCAGCATTAAGAAGCTGCATGCTTTCTGCAGAGCAGTTACTAACATATGTACCTACGTTGTCGTTATTTTATTTCTTAGATTTCATTGCTTGTGCAACCTTATGATAAAACAAGTTATAATATAGGATGATAAAACATTTATATTCAAGTTAAAAAAAGTAACGAGAAGTAAATTGTCGTAATTAGAGCTGAGCATTTGATAATTTCAGTTAATCCTAGTGTTATACCAAAGATAATATTATTCCTACGGGTAAGGTTCTTACGACATTGCGTTTGTCTCTTTCCTGTAGGAATATTCTCATATTACATAAATGAACCCGATCTGATGTCTAGGAACTTATCGGTCGAGGAAGAAAGTACATTTCTACCTACTTGATAATTTTGATGATACGCATTTTTCTTATAATATCGAAGTTTTTATTATACTTTTTGTGGTCCATTTTTACTCGATTTCAATGCTGTTCCATTAACTTGCTTAAATGTTATAATTTGTATCCAAAAATATAAAACAAAAATCGTTTTATTTTAAAAACGATATATAAAGATGTGCATGTACCTAGCACCGCCACTTTTGAAAATCGTTTTTGTTCATAAGGCTGCGTATCTTGGTATTTTTCAATCAACTGTACTAGTATTTAAAATTGTGATAGAAATGATATGACGAACATTATATCGTTGTAAATCAAAATAATTTTTAAAAATTGAAAGTTGATTTTTTTAATATTTTTTTTTAAAATAGCGCTTATTTGAAAAGAAACTAAAATGTTATAGCCCGGGAGGCAACGACAGAAAAAGTGCACCCATTCCTACAAAGCTAATTTTTTTTTTTAATTAATGTTTATACAGTGTTATTCAAGAAAGTTACAGATTTGGTTACAGTCTGCCAAACTTTTACCGTTGCGGACATTAGTAAAAAAGGTTTGAAACATGTAAATAAATAATATGTAAATTATATGACATAAATGTCAAAATGGCCTACTAAATCTCATATACCTACTAGACTGAAACTTTTTAGATTGACCAAGGACACGTACAAATACAGGATAATCACAGTCTGTCGCGTCGGAAGCGTTGTCATCAAGGGTCTACCACCCAGCAAAGTGTTAAAAAAATGAAATTGTTCGACTTATTTACGTAATTTACGTAAACTACATGTAGACAAAAAATCAGCTTTGTATATTTAAATTTAACAAATATTCAGAGCGATTTATAGCAGATCAGCGCAGCAACTACTCTCGGAAGATAGTGCATTATATTGCGTCTACCAAGGACTTAAAAACATTAGATGATTGGTAGACTATTTTTTTGGTTCTTTTATAAACTAAACTATTTGAAAAAAAAATTTGTATAAATAAGTAGAGCAACTTCATTTTTTTAACACTTTGCGGGGTGGTAGACCTTGATGGCAACGCTTCCGATGTGGCAGACTGTGATTATCTTGTATCTTTACGTATCCTTGGTCACTCTAAAAAGTTTCAGCTTTGTAGGAATAATGACATTCAAACTGTCACTGCCTCCCGGGCTATTACTTTTAACTTCTCCCACTCCTTAAATTATGATTTTTCCACTACTATCCCAGAGATACGGTTAGAGATATTTTGTAAAACGTAAAATTGGCGAGTATGCTGTGTGTTTAGAATATAATTTATCAAAATAAATAATAAGTATGCATTATGAAATAGTAAACATAGCATAATAAACAATAACAGTAACCTAACCCTTCCCTTTTTACATCAAGACTCAAATTCAGTTAATGTAAAAAATACTAAAACTCAAATTATTATTTTTTTATTTTTTTCATTTCATATTTTTTGTTATATGTATTACATTTGCAATAAACAATCACATAAAATCAAATTTTATTCGAAAAATGTAAGCATAATATAATATGCTGAAACAAACACCCCCCCTCCATAAATTAGTCACCTAATTTACTTTATTATAATTTAATTTATTCACCTAGTCAAAATCACCTAAGTAAGTAAAGTAATTTTAAGTTGATACGACCAACGACAACAACCAATGAGAGTGCGTTATGTCTTCTAAAAAATGATACACTTGGGGTGCGTTCCACTTAAAGCCCACGACGACCGCAGCGTGGTTCCATGGTTCTTTGATTGGACTAAAGATCGAGAGCGGTTATTTGATTGGACTGACAAACGACCGTGGTCGTCGTGGGCTTTAAGTGGAACGCACCCTTGAGGGGCAACAGCAGTAGCAACATAAAAAGGGGAAGTCAATAATTAAATATATTCAACTCGGCAGGTAGTAAAACCGTTTAATTTCATACCTCCCCTCCTCTTTTTGAGATTAGGTACGACCCTGGAATAAACAGCCATCTAGGGTGCGTTCCACTTAAAGCCCACGACGACCGCAGCGTGGTCCCATGATTCTTTGATTGGACTAAAGATCGAAAGCGGTTATTTGATTGGACTGACCGTGAACGACCGTGGTCGTCATGGGCTTTAAGTGGAACGCAATGCTAATATCTTAGAGAAATAACTTACAAGCTTTGTTTGGTACCACGGTCCTAGTGCTACACTAACTACACTACTACAAATTGTTTGGTGGTACGACAAAATGAAAGCTTAAAGAATTTAAAATACTTAGAAGCTTAATACCTTGACGTTTGACCACCTCGACTTAATCCACCATCAGTGGAACTTGCATATGGGATAAAAGTGACCCAAAACCGACTGGTGGAACTTACATGTCGGATTAAAAAAGATTTGACCCATCGGTGGAAGCTACAATCGCCCAACTAGATGGTGGATACAGGTAGAAATATTGAAGCCCACCATAAGGGCTATGTTTACACCGTAAAATGCTTGGTTCGGTCCGATCGGACTAAACGGGAGGGGATAGTTCGATGCGACAAAATATAGTTCGCAATTGCTTCGCAAGTGTTGACACCGTACACGAGAACCGAGGACCAAAATATTTAAATTTAAGCTACTTACTTGATAAATTTTATTTTATAACCTATAAAAATTAAAAATGAGCGCATTCGGTATTAAAAATACTCGAGTGATGTCGAATGCAGTCGAACCAATTTAGTTCGTATTTGGTCTGGTACTCATATTTTAAAGGACCGAACTAAAGCCGGACCAACTTGGTACCTGTATGTTTACACCAGGCGGACTAAAAATATAGTTCGGATATGGTCCCAATATAGTCCTGGTCCGCCTTTAGTCCGCGTACCAACCGTACGGTGTAAACCAAGCCAAGGTCTATTTTAGCGTGGCGTGCTTTTTGTTTGTTTACCGAGTCTCTGGATCTCATTGGTGCTTTCAAGATTGCTTATGTTGACCTGGTCCCTCAACGTCAAATTCAATTTTTCTAACCTGAATGGTTATACATATTTTTAAATTTATACCTGGCCCGTTGTAAAAAAGAGTTGCTCATCCTTGGAGTAGGTAGATTAACAACATTTCTTTTATTTCAAAATCAATATTTTTTGAAAAAATCTTTAAAAATAGAGGCACCACCGGTAGCGTAAACAGTAAACCAAAAAAATGTAAATATAAACATGTTATGGGTGGCTTCACAACAACCAATGCTTTTTAGATAGGAGTCCTGCATCTAGTGTAAAGCAGGCCCGTACCCAGGATTTAATTTCGGGAGGGGCACTTAGTAAAAAGTAAAATTTTTAATGGTTTTTCTTTTGAGAATTTTTATTATTATAAACAAATTTTCATTTACTTTGAAAAAAAAAATTTTTTTTTTAACATGATTTAGTGATTAACACACTACATGATTTATCGTATGACTTGTCACATGACTTCTCATATGAGGGATTTTTTTACGTTCACACTATAAGATTTTTGATATTATAGAAGTTATGGCTTTTATGATTGGCTGTTGTGATGGTATGATTTTAGCCATGACTTTTCTTATGACTAAGTCATATGATAAATCATGTAGTGTGAACTACCCTTAATATAAGATCGATGGGTTCAACCTTCGATCATATATACAATAGATAGGACATAGACCCATTTGTTATGAAGCTCAAAAAAGAACAACAAAGTTTGTTTTCCTTTTATAGTGCATCACAGGTTGCATACCTTCAAGAGCAAAGTGACATTTTAACGAGTGTAACAAAACAGTAAAAACATTAACAAATTATAAATTTTATTAATATTTAATTAGTTTTTGCGTGTAAGCTTCTTTTGTAATTTTTCTGAAGTTGCCTTTGACCCGCAATGTAATCTAATATTTGAAAAACATTTGGATATTAATTTAACCAGTTTTATAGCCATGGTTATACAATGGAACTTTATTAATGACCCATTGCACTATTAATATCATCAATCTTAATAATAAACCATAATAATAAATTAATACAAATTTGAAAATAAACGTAACCGAATTTTGCATTTATTGTGTAATTATTAATTGATTTCACATTTACCAATTTCTAAATAATATAATTTATTTAAGTATTAATTAATTTCGTCATTTTTGCGATATTTTGCTTTGTTTTGAGAATGATTTGAGTCTTTGTTTGCAATAAAAATATGTCAATGTGTATATTTAGTTGCAGCCGTTACAGGGGCTAACCAAAAGGAAAACAAACCCCGCGCACCCCACCAAAAAATTTTGAGCTTCAAAACAAAGTGCTTCAGGTATACGGCTATGACCTATCTATTGTATAGATGATCTAAGGATTCAACCACTGTACTAGTACCTACTGGCAGCCACCGTTGACCCAACCCTGGTCGGTACGCGACAACTGGGCGAATCCCACTGGGCGACGTATAATTGGGCGACGGACAACTAGGCGATGGGTAAACTGGGCGCCGGGTAAACCGGGCGATTGTCAAGCCGGCGACGGACAACTGGGCGACGGATAAACTGGGCGACGTGTAAGTGGGCGACAACCTGAAGCATTTTGAAGAATTGAAATATTTAGCATGAAACTTATTGAGTTTTGAGTATAAGAAAACTGTCGCGTTTGAAAATTTTGCAGGGATTTGCATTTTCTCACTTGATTTTTTGAAACATTTCATGCAGGGTGATCTAAAACAAAAACCGAAAAAAAAATTAACCAAATTAAAATCTATTCAAAAAAGTTACGACGTAGATTATGAACGACAAGTTGCTGGTTACCAAGCTGCAACGAAAAGGAGACGTTACCTTCAAGCTGACGAAAGGTTACGAATTATGATCGTAATAACATAATTGAATACCTTCGTGGCATATCATATAATTATAATATAAATTAATTTATTTGATAAATTTACTTTTTTATAGTAAATAAATAAATAAATAATAATAAATTACTATACTGTATAAAAAACACATCAGTTGTTCGGAGTCGACATCAAGCAAGAGTTACTATTTTTTCCGTCAAATTTAAGTTGAAAATAATAACTCATAACCTAACTATGAGATGATGAATCATTGTCTTTATTAGCTAACAATATCCATTAGGGCCTTTTTTTTAAATGCTCAAAATTTACAGTTGCGTCGCCCACTTATATGTTGTCCAGTTTACCTATCGCCCAGTTGTCCATCGCCCGGTTGACAATCACCCGGTTTACCCAGCGCCCAGTTTTACCATCGCTCAGTTGTCCATCGCCCGGTTGACCGTCGCCCAGTTTACTAATTGCCCAGTTGTCTTTCACCCAGTTATACGTCGCCCAGTTGTCCGGTTCCGACCCTGGTCGCCAATCCTAGGACCCAAGTTATCATTTCAGCGTTCGCCCAACGTTGGGCCGGTGGTACTGCCAACAGTTGGTCAACTGTCGGGTAAATGCTGTTTCAACCACTGTACTAGTACTGGCAACCAACGTTGACTCAACCCTGGTCGTCAACTCTAGGACCCAAGTTATCATTCCAGCGTTCGCTCAACGTTGGGACGGTGATGCAAACCAATAGTAGGCCAATTGTAGAGCACCGTTGGAACAATGCTGGGCGAATGCTTGGCCAATTGTAAATATTTTCCTGGGGAGTAATATTCAAAAATAAAAGTTTTTTAATCGTAAAAATCGTACATTTTATTTATTTGTACTTAAACAAAAAATATGCACATCGTAAAAATTAGATATTTTCTGTAAAAAAATCTCAGTTTTCAGAAAAAAAATATCAAATTTGAAAAAAAACTTGCCGCACTGTCAAAAAAGTCAATTTTTTTACTTTAATTAAAATTTTAGGGGTCTTTTGCTACTTATAATAAAAAATTAATATCTTCATTGAAAAGCTGAGGATATTTTACAAAAGAAATTGTACTTCTCGTATTTTTATGAATAATCTTTCTACTTCAAAAAAATTAACGAAAAAGTTAAAAAAATATAAAATTGTCAAAATTCAAAAAATCATTACTACGAAAGTACTTAATATTAAGAGCTAAATTTTTCAGTGAATCATTATTTTTATGCAGAGAATAACTCCACAAAGTTTGAAAAAAATCCGTGGGGGTCACACTTCAAAAAAAAATTTATTTGGTGGAATGACCCATATAAATAATTTAAATTGCGTTATTCATCTTTTCAGTTCTTATAATCTTTGATTGTACGTAGTATGTTCAAGTGTCTGCAAATCATCTCAGAACCTCAGAACAAAACTAAAAATGTTGTATATCACAAGGTGCTTCAATATCATTTTAATTTTTGTACATTTATTGAACTTCATTCATTTTGAGTATTTTTAATAAAAGACCAAAATGTAATATATTTATTTTTTGCTTTTCAGTTTACTCTTTTTAAAAAAATGGGTTTGCTATACGCAGTTTTTGTTCTTAGAAGTTTTATTACGCAGGATTCATTTTACTTTGTCTATTTATTAATTTATTAAGAGCAATATCCAGTGCCATATTGTACAATTTTTGTTTATGCCATTTATTTCCAGGACGTTACAAAAATTTAAATAATTGCTAGCATTACGAAATCTTTTAACACTTCTTTATGTAAAGGCAATTGATTTATTTATTAGAACAGGGGTTCCTAAACTTTTAAATCCCAAAAATTTGACGGAACCCCACATCAAATGATTACAAATAAAAAACCCTGCAATTTAAATATAACTTTCAAAAATTTATATAATTTTCAAAAATCAAAAAAATATTCAAAACTAAATAATTTCGCGGAACCCCGGTAACTTCTCCGCGGAACCCACTTTAGGAACCGAGGTATTAGAATACCACGTTATTTGAAAACTAGAATGTGGGATTCTCCCCCCACCAATTTTAGTTTTTAAATTACGCGATGTTCAAATTAGCAAATGAATTTCTTTTAGCGTGTTTACATAAAAAAGTGTTAAAAGATTGCGTAATGCTAGCAATTATTTAAATTTTTGTAACGTCCTGGAAATGAATGACATAAAACACAAAAATTGTACAATAGCACTGGATATTGCTGAGTCTTTTTTATGTGCGAAGTAGCTCTCTTTTTTATGACAAATTACTTCGAGCTACCTCAAAAATTTCGCGAGCCTCCACTGAAATTGTATCCTGGCTATGGCCCTGAGTGTTTCGATATGGGACGTTTAGTGATGGTAGCTTTGTTACAGGGTACTAAATGGCGTTCAAATAACCACTCCCAATTTGAAACAGAAGAGATAGAATTGCAGTTGGAAGATTTGCACCATTGTTCCATTAAAATTCAAGAAGACACCTCAGTTCACCGTTGCAAAACAAAAACAAGTTCTATACCGCTTATAAGTGAAATTTCTAATTGTAACTCTGGTAAGAAAGCGTTCCAATGTGAAATTTGTGACTACAAATCTGCACAAAAGGCACATTTAAAACGTCATTTAAAAACTCATACAGGTGAGAAAGAATTCCAGTGTGAAGTTTGTGACCACAAATTTGCCCAAAAGGAACATTTAAAATCTCATTTAAAAACTCATACAGGCGAGAAAGCGTTCCAGTGTGAAATTTGTGACTCCAAATTTATAGAAAAGAGTCGTTTAAAATATCATTTAAAAACTCATACAGGCGAGAAAGAGTTCCAGTGTGAAATTTGTGACTTCAAATCTGCACATAAGAATAGTATAAAACTACATTTAAAAACTCATACAAGCGAGAAAGTTTTCCAGTGTAAAATTTGTGACTACAAATCTGCACAAAAGAGACATTTAAAACGTCATTTAAAAACCCATACAGGCGAGAAAGCGTTCCAGTGTGAAATTTGTGACTACAAATTTACAGAAAAGCAAACTTTAAAACGTCATTTAAAAATTCATGCAGGCGAGAAAGCGTTCCAATGTGAAATTTGTAACTACAAATCTGCACGAAAGGAACATTTAAAATTCCATTTAAAAACTCATACAGGCGAGAAAGCGTTTCAATGTGAAATTTGTGACTACAAATCTGCACGAAAGGAACATTTAAAACGCCATTTAAAAACTCATACAGGCGAGAAAGCGTTCCAATGTGAAATTTGTGACTACAAATCTGCACGAAAGGAATATTTAAAAATCCATTTAAAAACTCATACAGGCGAAAAAGCGTTCCAATGTGAAATTTGTGACTACAAATTTGCACGGAAGGAACATTTAAAACGTCATTTAAAAACTCATACAGGCGAGAAAGAATTCCAGTGTGAAGTTTGTGACCACGAATTTGCACAAAAGGAACATTTAAAATATCATTTAAAAGCTCATACAGGCGAGAAAGCGTTCCAATGTGAAATTTGTGACAACAAATTTACAGAAAAGCAGACTTTAAAACGTCATTTAAAAACTCATACAGGCGAGAAAGAGTTTCAGTGTGAAATTTGCGACTTCAGATCTGCACATAAGAATAATATAAAAAATCATTTAAAAACTCATACAGGCCAGAAAGACTTCCAGTGTGAAATTTGTGGCCACAAATTTAGAGAAAAGCAAACTTTAAAACGTCATTTAAAAATTCATACAGGCGAGAAAGAGTTTCAGTGTGAAATTTGCGGCTTCAGATCTGCACATAAGAATAATATAAAAAATCATTTAAAAACTCATAAAGGCCAGAAAGACTTCCAGTGTGAAATTTGTAACTACAAATCTGCAGAAAAGGGACATTTGAAAAGTCATTTAAAAACTCATTCAGGCGAGAAAGCGTTCCATTGTGAAATTTGTGACTTTAAATCTGCATATAAGAAAAGTGTAAAACTACATTTAAAAACTCATACAGGCGAGAAAGCGTTCCATTGTGAAATTTGTGACTTCAAATCTGCATATAAGAATAGTATAAAACTACATTTAAAAACTCATACAGGCGAAAATACTTTCCAGTGTGAAATTTGTGACCACAAATTTGCATAAAGGGAACATTTAAAAACTCATAGAATTAACAATTGAAGTTGCGTAATTAATTATTCAATTTATAGTCCGGTCAAAATAGACATAAAAATAGGGGTACCTTTGCTTAAATTCCCAAGAAGCTGAAAATTTACATGAACATTAGGGATACCATTATAATGAATTTGTGAAAAGTCCCCATCTATTCCATGTGTGCAAAAAATGTTATGCGAGGTCAAAGTTTGCAAAAATGGGTTTTTTAAATTTTTTTGCGAAACGGTTAGTTTTATGAAAAAAATAATTTAGACAAAAATTGTAGATTATTTAATTATCTACAAAAATTGCCCTTGCACTTTTTTCCCTCAGATTCACCATATCTGAGAAAAGACGATTTTAAAATTTACTAAATTCTCCATTCCATCTAAATTCTCCATTGGACGTAGGTGGCGTGTAAACGTGTGCATATCACAACAATTAATACAACTTTAATAAATTTTAGAATCGCTTTTTCTCACAATTGGTAAATCTTAGAAAAAAAAAATGTAAGAATAATTTTTGTAGATAATTAAATAAGTACGATGTTTGTCTGAACTAAGTTTTTCATAAAAATAACCGTTTTGCTAAAAAAATTCAAAAAACGCATGTTTGCGAACTTTTACCTGGCATAAAATTTTTTGCACACATGGGATCGATGGGGACTTCAGAATTCTAATACCGACACAATGTCGGTACTTAATTCGGATGGTTGTGACGTAAGCTTCATCTTTCAAGATAACAACTGTATGTACATACCTATATTCTGAAAATTTCAACTTTCTACGGTTATACGTTTTTGAGATGAACTTGACACTAGAATTGAAGCAATGTACATGAAATTTCAAATTTTTAATCAATCAATATCAATAAAATACATCAATAAATTATCATTAAGCAACTAGTGACATTCTTATTGATCAAGGACCTTAAGAGTGATGTCTACCAAAGCGAATACAATTTTTCGAATAACGTTGTTATTGTAAAAGTTATTCAAAATTGGATTTCCCCAATGTGTTCTTAATGAAATTGTCTTTTTTGTATAAATAATTACAATTAGGTATTAGATATTAATTAAAACCAATAATTGTTATTTTTTACTTGAAAAACAAAAATTAAATTTTAAGTTTTAGACAATACAAATATCTTTATTGCATATTGGACACAATAAAAAAAATATTTTTAATCATTATTTTATTATTGAGTTATTCGAAAAACCATCCACAGCAGTGGAGTGATGTGATCGCTGGTTGAGTATAGAGCGGAAATTCTGGGTTCAAATCGCGGATTGCACAGAATTTCTTGGCTCGGCCTTCCGGTGGGCATCTACACTCCTGTGGTGATCCCTGATGTTTGTGTCGACGTCATTACCGTTGATACGGCTGCGTCACACACGAGAGTTTACAAGACAGGTTAAGGTAGACAGGGAATGAAGCCATGGGCCTTCTAGGCCTGTAGAGCTGTAATATATTCGAAAAACCAACTTAACACTAAATATGCCTTCAACGTGTGCTGCCTTGCGGTGATAATGAATATTATTCGTATCTCACTATTCATTATCTTTTTTCCTACGTAAATAGAGTCTTTGCCTCCACCTATACTAAGATTTTCCTTTCTATTATAAAACATATTTTTGTAATAACTCGAGGATCAATAATAATTAATCAATTTTAATTTAGCCACGGCAGTGGAGTGATGTGATCGCTGGTTGCGTTACGAGCGGAAATTCTGAGTTTAAATCTCGGACGCATCAGAATTTCTTAGTTCGGCTTTCCAGTGGACATTCGCACTCCGTGGTGAACCAAAAAACCAACCAACCAAAGTACCCAATCCAAAAAAAATAAAACATAAACAAACAAAAAACGAGTGGATGTGAGTCGGATGTGGTTGTTCGGCCTTCGGCCTCACTGGATGAGAGATGTGGCCATCACATGACTTTACCATACAAAAAACGTAGTTAACGATTTTGGCCGCTCCCTATGATTTGGTGCCCATGTGCGAAAATTTTATCGGCTGTCACTCTATACCAAGTCACCTTTCAAGGATCATTCCTTTTATAGATAACTCAATGTTATAAATTTTTCTTGTAGCTGTAGCTGACACTTGGCATCTGCGGAGCAGATGCGGGCGAAAGCCCGCTTATCTCCTTCATCTGGTTTTGAGACCTGACGTTGAGAATTTTATACAGGGATTTCAAACCCGAGGAGCGGCGTCGAGCCGGTGTCTTGTTTATTATTGCGCTATAAGGTAAGCACTGCGGGGCCGGAGGCTAACGTCGAATTGTCCGCGCGTGCACGCACGCGTGAGATAATCCCCGCGCCCGCGGCGGCGCGATGTGCTTACCTTGGGCCCCTTCTACAATAACAGAGCCTCAGTCGCGCCGTTGCTACAGCGTTTTTATTAAAATATAAAAAATATTTTTTTACAATTTACAAACTCAACAATAATCTAATAGGCGCTGAAAAATAAAATTTAAAAACACAAGCTGAAAAGGAAGAAGATTAATTGGACAGGACAATGACGGATATGTGTAACCTCCCCGGGGCAGCGTTAATACTCCTCACTTGAACACGCCGTCCTCGGAGTCAGAGTCTGAATACGATCGAGGTCATGGTCGGCAGCAAAAATCTGCAGAAGGGAACGTTTCTCATTGGTCAGCCCATTGGCGTTCCAATAAACGGTTTTTAGGGCTGCGGGAATTGTAGTCGTCATGAAATCTTATGAGCGATGGCGTGGGCTGAAAGACAGGAAAAAAAGTTAAACGACTCTGACAAACTGTCCGAGGGTTTCCTGGATCACCTCGGAAGACATTCCGAACCTGATGAGTTCTAGGGTGATCCTAACTATTTCGCGTTTGGACGCGGTGAATTTACCGCTATCGTCTGTAGGAGGAATGTTGGAAGGCTTGTCTTTTTTGGGAGCCTCGGATAGTTTCTGAGAGGGGACTGATTGGGTGGGCCTTGATCGGGCCTCCTGGGCGTTTTGGGAGGGAGCTGGTTGGGTAAGGTTTGACCGGGCCACCTGAACGTAGGAACGTTCATTGGTGACCGGCCTGTACGAGTGTCTCGGTTGGCTGTTGAAGGGAGTTTGTCGAGGGAGAGCTTGCACTCTCCACATTTTGGGGTACGATTTGCAGCCCTGGTAACTAGCTGGGTGGTCGCCACCACAGTTAGTGCAGGTTGCCGTACCTTTGGGTCTGCTGCACTCGGCCGTCCAGTGCAGGCCTGGGCACTTGACGCACCTGGGGGTAGCCTTACAGCAGCTCTGGGCGTGGCCAAAAGATTGGCAGCGATGACACTGCCCAATCTTGGTTTTTGCGTGGGGAACCTCAATCTTAACGCGTATGTCGTGAACGACATCCTCGTTGAAGATTTTTGCGGAGGTCGTTGTTTTAGGCATGGTGACCATGATGAGGGGAAGGGGTCTCCTACCCCGACTGCTCCTCATCCTGCCCACCGTGCAGTCGTAACCTTTAGCAATAAGGTCCTCTTGGACCTCTTTAGCGTCTATGTTGATGGGGATGCCCCTAATGACTGCTTTTAGGGGCTTTTCCTCTCTCAACTGGTGGAAATACCATCCTCCTTCTTCGGGAGTAAGTACTTCCTCGAAGTACTTATATATCGCCCTGTAGTCGTTTTCGCTGGCGGGAGTGATGCTCAGTCCGCCAGCGAGTAATTTGGCTTATGTAAAGTGAATCCCGCGCCTCGCGAATTCAGCCTTTATGCTTTTCCACTTAGCAGTATCCCTCAGCACTAACGGAGGGATTCTAGTTTTGAGTGGAACGGCCAAAGGGGATTCCTGACGGGGCGTCTGAATGGGGGGTGAATGGACTGGGAGAGTGTTACGGGGGTTGTCGGTGTTTGCAGAGGGGAGTGTTTGATCGGGTAGTTCATGGTTTGTCAATTGGATGATCTGCCCGTCTACCTCCATCGGTAGGTTGACAAGCTCACCCGCCAATTGGGAGCCAATTAAATCCTCTAGTGGGGGGAGGTTAACAAAATTATCCGTTAGATTGGTACTTACCTGTCCGTCACCAATCGGCTTCTTCTTCTTTTTGGAGTATCTGTCGCGGCTGCGTGACACACTACTTGAAGCAGGTCTTGATTTTGATTTTTTGCGCTGCTTACGCCTGGTCTCACGATCGCGTTTTCTTTCATCTTCCTTAGGTATATCCTGCAGTTTTGGTTGGCTGGATTCGGTCTTTTCACATTGGTTGGCCGGTATAATTGGCTCTTCCTTATCCGGCTCTTCGGTGGACATCGTGGCTTCTTCACTTTGCACGGTTACAGGGTTGCTCGAAACAACCGTTCTTCCTTTAATCGCGCTCTGCCTTTTGGCCTCAAACTTTTCCAGGCTTGAGGTGATCAGGTTCTTGTAACCCATCAGCTTCTTATGAGTGCTGATGGCGTCATCGTAAACCGCCTTTACCCTTTGGTAAGAGCGGCTATCCGGTCTTTCTCCCAAACTTTGATAAAACGCCTTCGTCGGGCTCGATCCATACGCGTCCAATTCCTTCTTTGTCTTGGCTGCCAGATTGGCCTGCTCCAATATGGAAGCCTCTAAATTGGCTAGCATGCGCTGGAGTTCCATTTCGGTTAAATCGGATAACTTCTTGGAGCTTGACATATTCTTCGATGACAGTTTGAGTCTTGGCAGGGAATCTAGGGAATCTGTTTTTTTTTTTACTATTATTTTTCGGTGAGTGGATTTATCTGGACAGTTGCCCATAACATAACTTGCGACATTATTAGATGTCGCCCTCTACCGACCACAGTACCAAACATACTCATCGCGTCACTAATTTATCCCAATCTCACGTTTCCGTGGACCGATTTTAACCAAAATCTAATCAAATCTAAGTTTCAATATAAAAGTACTAAATATAAAATTTGGTTGAGAAATTCCTATTAGTTTGGGCGCTAGAGCGCACACAAAATTAAGTGACATACAGACACACAGACATTTCTTGATGTTGGGTCTCTTTCAACTCGTTAGACCTCAAGGAATGTAAATCCGTGAAAATCTGAAAAAAAAATTTTTTTCGATTACATAACTTTCCCATTCGGTATGGTAAAGTAAAAATACTGAACAAATTAAAATTAACATTTAGAAATGTAAATTAAAAAAAAAAAAAAAATTTTATTTAATTTTTTTTTTATAAATTACAGCATTTGTTTTATAGCTTTCGTTTGATATAATCTAAAAAAGTTTTTTTAAAATGTTAATAGGGATGATATGGCAAGTAACACCTCATTTGAAAGGTCTTGCTTCCCTAAATTCAGTGCTATAATTTTTTTAAAGTTTTATCATTTATTCGAAAAAAAAATTGAAGCTGAAAAAATGCGAAATAAATCCGATATTTCAATACATTTAAGAATGAAAAAAAAAAAGAATAAATCAAATAAAATTAAATTAAAAATTTAAAAAACCCCCGACAAAGAAAATTTTTAAAAAGTAAAAAATAAAATCCAAGCGTCGTCGCGTCGGGGACCTAGGTCATACTGTATCATTTTTAGTTGTATTCTGTTTTTATTTTATTTACTTAGCGGTCCCCCGACGCGACGACGCTTGGATTTTATTTTTTACTTTTTAAAAATTTTCTTTGTCGGGGGTTTTTTAAATTTCTAATTTAATTTTATTTGATGCTTTTTAAACTTTAAATCGTTATTTAAGTTTTTTATCGGGGCGGTCGTTAGCATAGCGATTAAGCGCACATACTGCTAATACAGAATACCCGGTTCGACTCCCGGCGAAGTAAAAATATTATTCTGACCGTCTCCACTCGGAAGGCAACGGCAAACCACCGAGGTGTAGTTTGCCTAGACAACATTTAAAAAATGTCACTATGTCCTTTCGTAGGACGAAGGAATCTGAGAGAGAAACTTTGAATATTACTAGTACGACCTTGCCTTCATTTACTTTTTATATTACAAGTACGACCTTGATTTCATCAACTGGACCAGAAAATAGCAAATAATCTTCGAACGGCTAAACCGATTTTTTTGAATCATAGCTAAGAACACTCTCGATTAAGTCACCTTTCAAACAAAAAATCTAAATCAAAATCGGTTCATTCGTTTGGGAGCTACGACCCCACAGACAGACCCACATATACACACACATGTTAAACACATAACACCCCTCTTTTTGGGTCGGGGGTTAAAAAGAGAAAAACGCCTGGATAGGTTGATTTTAATTTTAAGGGGGCTATTTTTACTGCTATAATGCTATTCATAAACATTGACAGCTCAACCCTTGAAGTGAAGGGTGAACCACCCTTACAGTCTTGAATGCAATCAGGAATTGAAACACTTCTTTTATCATTTTATAAATTTTTGTAAGTATCAACGCTAAAGTTGCAAAAACGCAATTCACTTTTCTGATAAGAAATAGACCCATCTTCTCATTCAAAATTCCAAGGGTGGTTTGCCCTTTAACTTAAGGGTTGAACTGTCAATATTTATAAATAGCAGTAAAAGTAGCTTCCTTGAAATTAAAATCAACCTGTTCAAACGTTTTTTACTTTTTTGTTTTTAAATGTTTTGAAATATCGGATTTATTTCGCATTTTTGCAACTTCAATTTTTTTATTGAATAATTGATAAAACTTTAAAAAAAATTATAGCATTGAATTCAGGGAAGCAAGCTCTTTTAAATAAGGTGTCACTTGCCATATCATCCCTATTAACATTTGAGGGGTTGTCATCACAGCGCGAAGGGATGAAACAATGCGGGAGTGACATTAATCGCAAAAGTTGTTTCCCTCGATGATAAAATTGACGTGTTTTTGCATTTCTAAAAAAAAAATTCTGCTGGCCACAATCCCGTCTGTTTCGTTTTCAAAGGGCCACCCTGTATAATATAATCATGGGCTTGACCTTCAAAAGTCACATCGCCAATATATGTGGTAAGCTTTAGACCATTTAAACTTATAGACACGCCTTGATTATCAAGCAGTGAAGCAAACATAAGTAACGTCACTGGTGGGGTAAACTTAGACCACACTACATGATTTATCATATGACTTAGTCATAAGAAAAGTCATGGCTAAAATCATACCATCGCAACAGCCAATCATAAAAGCCATAACTTCTATAATATCAAAAATCATATAGTGTGAACGTAAAAAAATCCGTCATATGAGAAGTCATGTGACAAGTCATATGATAAATCATGTAGTGTGAACTACCCTTAAGGGGTAAATGCTAAGATATACCTGTAAATACCAACTATAAGTGAAGAAAATAATTAATTTTAGTATACCGTTAATATAAATCTCGATGCAATCCCACCAGTAACGTCACACATGTTTGCTTCAATTTCTATTCAAGAAGAGATAGGAAAGGGCGTGTCTACAAGTTTATATGGTCTAAGTGGTAAGCCGAGGCGCACGAACCATCGATCTTATTAATATAAGATAATTACACGGGGTAATGTAAACTGGTCCAAAAAACTACCTGAAAGTGGTAAACTGGGCCAAAAGCAATTTTTACTAAAATTTTGAAAATTGTAAACTGGGCCAAATGCAAATTTTATTAAAATTTTGAAAATGGTAAACTGGGCCAAAATCAGAATTTTTTAAGTAACCGCGCTAAATTGAAATTAAAAATAAAATTTTTTCAACTTTTATAAAACCACCATAGCACGAGGAGGATCCACGCGAAAACGAGTTTCACCTCTCAATGATCCACCTTTTCGTTAACCCACGGGCCTAGGGGTATGTTTATAATAAGGGTAGTTACCCGTGGTAGTGACCACGGCACGAGGAGGATCCACGCAAAATAGTAGTTTATACCACGAGGGCGTAAGGGGTTGTTTTTCGTCACGAGACGTAGTTTATGACGCGAGCCGCAAGGCGGCGAGGAGAATAATAGTCGAGATATGAAAAAACCTTGGAGCCCGAGTATTATGAACAGCTTTTCGTGAATTTGGGAATAATATCCGACAAAATTCACGATTTTTTTGCAATAATTGCATAAATTTCATAAATTTATAACACGTTTTAATTGACATCGTGGTAGTGTAAAACCAACTTCTACTTGTAACCATGGTGTTTTTCTTGGCACCAGTTGGTACCCTGGAAGGCGGCCATGTTGGGGCGCCATGTTAATTTTGATTTCTGCTTTCGTGAAGTTTGAACGTTTGTGTATTGTGTCGTGTGTTTTCAATTAAAAATGCCTAAAAACCAAGAAATAATCGTTAAATAATCAATAAATACGACATTGTGGTCGCATCTATCGATGTTCATGGACACGTTGCAAAAAAATCGCAAATTCGATATCGATGGATCACGTGGTAGGTACTATCGCGTTCAGCAAAAAGCGGTATTTATGGGGCGAATTTATACATTATTTTCTATTTCAGGCTACATAGCCACGATAGTCGATATACGTGTTCTAGTCTCCCCTACAGGATTTTCAAAGATTTTCAAGATCAAAAATGAAAACGACGAAAAGCACGTTCGCCGAAGACAACCGCAAAACGTTGTCGATATGCAAGACAAGCAAGTTTTTCATAATTGTGTGGTAAACATTAAATATGTGAATAAATGATTTTTGAAAATTTTTGTTTTTTTGAAATTTTTTGGAATTTTTTTACTCCCAGGAGAAAAATAAAGTGTGACGAAAAGAGCTTCTTTACTCCCGAAAAACCGGGTGTAAAGTAGTCACTTTACACCCAAAATCACGTAAAAGTATTAACCGTATGTTAACATTGCGTACGTCGGGTCCCCCGTACGGCTAAGTGAGAAACATAGATTTCTAAATCTCATTTTTAAGGACCTCATTCAGGGTGAAATTTTTCGTCGTAATGATTTATATAGGGTGAAGTATCAAACATCTAAAACACATAAATAGAGAATTCTGATAGGAGGTTTTACAGTACTCCTCGGTTACTTTGAATATAATTCGTTCCTTGTTGTATATATGTATGTATAATATGTATTAAAAATAAAATAAGTAATTTATAAATTTCATGTTTTGTTGAAATGTATTCCGTAAAAGTCGGAAGTCAACCCAAACCCAGGTAACACACATCATTGGGGCAACACTGGGCCAATACCGGCAGCAACGGCCCAACATTGGGGCAACACTGGGGCAGTATTGTGTGTTACCTGGGAAGATATTAATTTTACTATCCGTAAATTTTTTTCCTAAATTTTAAACTATAAACATAAATCTTCCACTATTTCTATAGGAAATTAAACTACATAAGCTGAAAACAAACAAATCTGCGCGAAAAGGTAGATCGGGCGCAAGGATGTAGATCTGTCGGTAGGTTACAGTTAGTTTCTGATATTTTTTTTTAAATAATAACAAAAAAGAATTCACACCGGCACACTACTCAACTATAAACATAAATATTCCACTATTTCTATAGGAAATTAAACTTTGGCCCAGTTGACCATTTTCAAAATTTTAGTGAAATTTGCTTTTGACCCAGTTTACTATTTTCAAAATTTTACCCCAATAGTTTTTGAGAAATTTCAAAAGTTTGCTGGGGGGACTGGAGACATGGGAGGGCTAGCCTCCCTCCCCCCCTATGTTGAATTTTTACTCCAAAATAGTCTAAATCATTTGTGCTTCATTTGTGCCTGTTTGTGCAAGTTTTTTTTTCGTTTGTATCCAAATAGTTTTCTAGAAATTTTAAAATTTTCCTTGGGGGGGTGGGGTGGAGACATGTTTTTTTTTTAAATTTTGGATTCAAAATAGTCTAGAACGTGGTTTAGCGGCTTTATCCCGTATTGCAGTATTCAATGAGTCGTCGTTAGATGTCGTGTATATCTCGGTGCAGTATTCGAAGATTCGTCCACAGATGTCGCGTTTATGACTGCAGCATTTGAAGAGACGTCACGATGTCGTGTTTATAGAGGTGAGATGTTCACGGATTTGAAGTTGTTTCGTTGTCGTATGATAAAGTTGTAAAATGGTTTATCCGTAAATGTAATAAATAAATAAACACAAAATTTCTTTAAAATTTCCAATTCCTGATACAACACTAATCTAGAACGTCTGTGTTTGGTTTGTACTTGTTTGCGCAAGTTTCATTTTCGTTTGTCCTCAAATAGTTTTTGAGATTTTCAAGAAAAACATCAAGGATACGGACGCGCATGATTGAGTTAACGAGATTCTGGGTAACACTTACGGGATCACGTTTGAAATACTCTGTCGTTTGTACTTGCTTGTGCAAGTTTCATTTTCGTTTGTACCCAAATAGTTATTAACACGTTGAATGCCATGGGGGTCACCGGCGAAGCCAAGATTATTAGAAACATTTAAAAAACTATATATATAGTTAAATTCACAACTACCAAGTTTGAATTTTAAAAAAGTTTTTATTAAAATTAAAATACACTAATGAGACGTTACAAGCATAAAGCATAAAGAACAACTGAGGAGCTTGAGTTTTAACTCAAGCTTTTATAAAATCGGTTGTTTACAATATTCCTAGATATTATCTATTGATAAATTTAAGTAAAACATAAGGTACAATGATTGATCGTGAAACAGTAAAAGATTAATAGAAATGAATTAAACAAACAAAATAACATGCAGCTGTAAAACTATTAAATAATGCATCGACGAGAATGAATTAAGTTTAAGATGCAAGCTATTATATTTGTAAGTTAAATTATTAAATGAACATTGATAAAAGAGTAGATTAAACCTAAATGCAGTAAAAGGTTTGCAAGTTATTTAAATACATTGATAGGAACATTGAAAACAATAGGTGGTTATGAATAATTAATGCGAAGGGTGATATCTAATATAATGTTGATTGGTGTCTCCTGGACTAGTGGTGACGTAACTCCTCCCTCATTAAGAGATTCAAACGTCCTCGTTTGCCAATGGATAAAGGTTCATTTCCGCAGCGTTTTCTTTGGAAATCTTGAAAATGGTTTTCTTTCTGCATATTCTGTCATGTAATCGTTTCCTAAATTTAAATATAATACCTATAAAAATTATAATGATTAAGGTTAAGACAGATGTGGTAAAGTAATGAACGTAGTTGACGAGTGGTAGTAGCGTAGATGGGTTTTCTTCGATCTTTTGGAGGTCACTTTTTAATTGTTCCAAGTTTTTAAGATGTTCTGCTTTAAGATGGATATTATACGATTCTTTTAATTCTTCTCTGTAGATTTGCGGTAGTTGTATTGAGAAATTAGTAAATTGAATGTTAATATTTTCTTCTTGTATTATTACGTTGCACTGTGTTTGTAAGAAGTTGGCTCCTTGTAGAGTTCGTTTGTCTATTTTATAATTACAGTTTTCAATTACTTCTTGTGGTGGATTAAAACTAGTAATGATTCCAGTAGATAGCACTATGTGAACTTTATGCATGCCTTCTACTCGAGCTATTGGGCACTTATTTACTTTTTGTAATCTGCACCTGGTGACGGCTGGATTGTAGCAAATGGTTTGATTTATGCCGTGTGTACAGTGATGTAACCATTTTTCTTCTTTATTTCTTTGCAGGTGGTAAGGAGTTGGTGGTATGAGAATTTGAGAACGTGAGTTAGGTATTGGGAAGATTTTCATTAATTTGTATGAGTTTGGATTTAGGATGGGTATTTTTAATATCATTACTATTGTGTTGTTTGCAATTAATAAAGTAAATTTTGATAAATCTAATATTTCAAAAAGGTGTGTATCATCCAAGAATAATAATTGGTCTCTCGTGTAAATTTTAGTTAAAAGATTATAAATTTCTTGTAATTCTGAAAAAGTTATTAATTCAATATTTGGGATTTCCAATCTAGCTAGGTTTATTGTTCTTTCTAATATTCTTAATATTTCATGATAATTTTGTATATTATACATCTCTAAATTTAATAGTTGATTTACATCGCTTAGTTCCGTTAGAGATCTGAAGGCAGTAATTGTGTCATTTTGAAAGTTATTGAATTTTCTCAAATCTTGTTCATAACGAGTCGTGATATGTTTAGCAAAAGAAGTAATAGCTGAAATTTTGGAGATCTGAGTTCTTTGATTAGAGAATAAAATCTCTAAATTTTTATTGATATTTAGGAGGTCTTCATCGTCCAAGTTACCTGTAATGAATTTTATCGTTTTACCGAGGAAATTAACTAAACCGCGTTTTTGTCTAAAATGTAATAGTTTTTCTAAAGTGTTCTCTACTGATAACGTTTCGGTATTTAATTGATTGTAGCGTCGTTGTGTAGGAGTATCTAGTGGTAATTTATGTTTTAAAATTAAACTACTTGCTATCAATTGTCTAAGACTTATTTCTAATTGGGTAAGATTATAATAAAAATAAAATTTATGATAGTGCGAATGTATTTTCGCTGTACCAAGTTCTTCGTTAAAGTATCCGTTAGTCTGTATCGGAGTCACTTGTAGTGGATACACGGGTGGTGCTAGGTCCAGGTTCATTAGGATCCTGTAAAGAGATAGGTTTTCTTAGTCTTTTTAATTTTCTAACGTGTGAGCTAGTGACTTTTCCTTTCGCAGATTTTCCTTCTACTACATCCTTTGATTTGTTAGAAATTAACATTTTGTCGTATAAAGGGTCTGTTTTTCCTGGTTTGTTTTTGCGAATAAATACAACGTCTGTATTGAGTTGTGGGGATTCTTCCCTATTTTGATTTCGTTTTTCAAGGATCTTTTCTTCTTTGTTTTTATTTTTGTTATAAATTTGATCGATAAACGGTAGTAGTTCATTTTTTCTTTTATTATTATATTCCTCATATATTGTCATATCTAAAGATAAATCTATTTCATGTTCATAAGGTCCGTATAATATAGAAAAGGGAGAGAATCCGGTAGAAGAATGAATTGATTGATTGTATATTAAAGTAGCTGTTATCATCTGATTTTGCGGGGTTTCGTTAGGTTCTTTTAGTTTAAGTATTCGGAGTTTTTCGACTAAAGTAGAATGTAGCCTTTCAATAGGGGAGTTTGAATTAGGATTGTTTATAGTGGTAAAATGTAGTTCGATTTTATGAAGTTGGCAATATTCTTTAAATGTTTTGTTAAAGAATTCTTTGCCTTGATCGCAAACAATGCGTTTTGGGTAATTGTGATGGGTAAAGTAGTGACGAAGTTTATTTAGTACCGTAAGGCCAGTTCCATCTTTAATAAAGTAGGCTTGAGCGTATTTAGAGAAAGAATCTATGATGGTTAAGAATTTACAGTTTTGAAAAGAGAAGGTGTCAATGAAAATTGTATGAAAAGGTTTTCGAGCTAGTAAAGGACCTTGTAATTTCACATTGTACGGATTTCTTTCGTATTTAGATTGTAAACATAGTTCGCACTTGTTAATTTCGTTAGTGATCATCTGTTTCATATTGGGCCAGAAGTATGTCATTTTTAATTGGTTATACGTTTCGATTATACCTGTATGAGTTTCGTCGTGATAACTTGTTACTTTATCTTTCTGATCATTTTCATCTAATACATCGGTATGGTATTGGTTAGAAAATATAAATTTTACTGAATTATTCATGTAAGTTTTGCATAAGTTTATTAGGACGTTTCGTAAATCTTGTTCTTTGCAGTAAATTCCATAGGTGATGTTTGGTCTTATGATCTCTTTGATCATTCGGGATAAATCTTCTTGAATATTTTCTTTTCTGATAATGGCAGTGTAGTGGATTCTTTTGAATGGTCGTTTTAATCGGATATCAAAGTTTTTTCCAAGTAGTACGATTATTCGATTATTAAAATTGTTGACTGGTTGTTCCGATATTGGAATTACTTTTCCGTTGTCTTCGTTGTTAACCGAATGTACCGTATTGTCCAAATCGTTTCTAATTTCTTGATACTCGTCAGAGTTGTCGTTTGCGTGGTTTTCTAAAATTTCGTCTAATTCATCTGGATTGGGTGGTGCATCTAATTGTGGGATTATTGATAAGTTATCAGTTTCTTTGGTGTTAATTTCTATTCTAGACAACGCGTCTGCCACTACATTTTCTTTCCCTTTTTTGTATTTGATTTGAAAATTGAATTCTTCAAGTTTTAGTTTCCACCTAATAAGCCTGGAATTTGGTTCCTTAATTTTGTGCAACCAGACCAAAGGATTATGATCTGTTTCGATTAAGAAATTTTGCCCATACAAATATGGTCTGAAATGTTTAGTACCATCAACTATTGCCAAGAGTTCCTTTTCTATAGTGCTATAATTTTTTTCTGCCGAATTTAATGTTCTGGAATAATATGCAATCGGTTTGTTATTTTGGCTTAACACTGAGCCTATAGCTACATTTGAAGCGTCACTCGTAAGTTTAAATGATTTTTCAAAGTCTGGATAAGCTAATATAGGTGCGTTGGTAATCAATTCTTTGCATAATGTAAAGCATTCTTTATAATCGTGGTCGTTAATGTTGATGTTAGCTCCCTTTTTAAGACATTTAGTCATAGGTGAAATTATTTTTGCAAAATTATTTATAAATCTTCGATAATAACCTACTAGTCCTAAGAAAGATTTGATTTGTTTCGTGGTTGTTGGAATTGGGTAGTTTTGGATAGCTATAATTTTCGATGGGTTTGGTTTTATTCCTTCGGGGGTGATTATGTGCCCTAAAAATGCAACTTCTTTGCATAGGAACTCGGATTTGTCAAGCTGTACTTTAAGGTTTACTTCTTTTAGTTTTTGCAATATAATTTTAACATGATTTAAATGTTCTTGTAGAGATTTTGAGAATATTACTACATCATCCATGTAGACAAAACAAAATTTATATAAAAATTCTTTTAGAACGTTGTCCATCATTCTTTGGAAAGTCGCAGGTGCATTTTTCAAACCGAATGGCATCCTTAAATATTCATAATGACCGTTGTTTACTGTAAACGCGGTCTTTTCGATTGATTTTTGGTCCATTTCGATTTGATGAAAGCCTTGAGCTAAGTCCAAAGTTGTAAAATAGACGCATCTTCCTAAATTATCAAGAATCTCTTCGATTCTAGGTAGTGGATATTTATCTTCGATGGTATTTTCATTCAGTTTTCGATAATCTATTACCATCCGATATTTTCTCTCGTTACTAGCGTCCATTTTCTTCGGGACTATCCAGACGGGTGCGCTATATGGTGATATGGAAGGTCTTATAATTTTGTTATCTAGTAACTTCTGGACTTGGTTTTGAATTTCGATTTGCATCGCTCTTGGGTGTCTAAATGATTTCGTGAAGATGGGGTGGTCATCTGTAGTTCGGATTCCATGTTTGATGTGATTTGTGAAACTAAGATCAGTGTTTTCGTAATAAAATACTTCGCGGTATTTTATACATAAATTTATTATTTCTTTCTTTTCTTCTTCATTGAGGTGTTCTGTTCTGATTAATTCGTGAACTTTGGGAAAATGTTTTCTATGAATTTCTACGGGGTTGTTGATATTAAAATACTGCGTCGGTAATACGTTAACTCTTTCATTAAAATTAATTTCGGTGCCTTCTATTGGATTTGGTATTTTGCAAATGCCATTTTTTGCTATCGCAATGCATTCAGGTATTTCAAGGTTGGTTTTTGTCTTTATGTTGGGTATAAAAACTTCACCTTCGTCAATTGATACGGGTATTTCAAGGTAATTTCTGTTATTTGATTTAGCATTTATTTCGTGATTGTTATATTCTAAAAAGAAAGGTATTTGTATGTCACCTACTGTAAGTGTCTTCGTCTTGTAATTTAGATTTGCTCCAAATGTATGCAAATCTTTGGTGCCGATAAGAGCGTCGAAATTTTTGTGCCAATCGATGATTCTAAGTTTGAAAGGGTCGCATATTCCTAACTCCGAAAGTAGCGGAAAATATAAATTTTGGTTTGATTTTACTTGGTTATTTAAACTCGAAATTACAAATGGTTCTGAATAAAAATAATTTTTAAATCTTGATGCAACATTGCAATTAATTATTGAATCAGTTGCACCTGAATCTATTAAAATTTTTAAATTTAATTTAGGTAAATAAAAGAACGGTAGTTTGGGTTTAGAACAAATTGAATTTAAATCTACGGTTGCTGGTTTTTCAAAGTAGGTGACCGAAAATTTTCATCTTCGTATTGATTTTCGAAATCTAAAGGTGTTTGCAAGTTCTCAATTTCTTGTTGTTCTTCTTCAAAATCATAGTATAAGTCGTTTTCGTTAGGGTATTCTTCTATGTCTACTTCGTTATTAAATAATTCTTGTGAAGTAAATGTTGGTTTGTTCGTAGATTGAAATTGATTTTGTCTAGGTTTCGTGGAAAATGCTGATGTCTGTACTGACATTGGAGTTGGTTTAAATTGGTTTCTTTGTTGTTCGGGTTTAGTTCCGAAAGTTTGTTTGTTTGTAGGAAATCTTGATTGTGCATAATGTGGTCTATTAATTGATCCGGAAAATGGTTTCGGTTGAAATTGGGGTTGAAAAAATGGTTTAGGTTGAAATTGATTTTGGGTAAAAGGTTGTTGTTGCGTAAATTGCTTAGGTTGAAATTGTTGGGAAAATTGTTTTGTTTGAAACTGAGATTGAGTTGTTTGTTGTCGAGGGTTTTGCCAATTGTTTTGTGAAGTAGGCGTATTTTTCGTCATTTGTGGAGGAAGTTTATGAGATTTATAGTCTTGTAATCGTCGTACATAGTCCGTGTAATTATTCTCCTGTATTTTGTTATCATATACGCGACATTTATTTAATGCCGCTTCTAAGTTGGGTAAATCAAAATTCATTAAATAAGTTCTGTACGGTTCTAATAAACCGGAGCAAAATATTTGTAAAGATTGGTTGTGATATAAATGTTTCTTAAATAAAAATGAGTTGGGGTCGGTTTCGTGTAATTGTACAAATTGAAGTAAATCGTTTTGTGCAAGTAAAATTTTGTCATAATATTCATTAAAACTTTCGTGTTTTAATTGAATTGTATTGCGTAAGGCTGAAAGTAATAATTCTTCGTTACGCTGGTCACCGTATTTTCTAAGAAGTGCTTCGCGTATACCGGGCCATTCTGTTAAGTTGTGAAAATTTAAGTAGTCCCTAGCTTCGTTTTTTATTTTTGCCAAGACTGATACATTAAACAAATAGGTTTGCGTGGGCGACAATTTACTTTCTAAAAATTTTGCTAAGTTGTCCACGCTCGTTACAAACGTAGAGAGATTACTTCCTGGGAAATACTCTGGCAATGACTTTGTTAAAGCCGTCAGTTCTCCCGTTTGAAACATAATTGTTGGAAATGTAATTGAATTTAGATTTGTATTTACTGTTTTGTAAGGACTAAATCTGTTACTTTTACTATTATTTTTAGAAGTTACACAACTATTTGGTTGTAAATTTTCAATTTTATCTTCTAATTCTAATTCGATGTCGCTATCGGACATTACACACAATAATACGATAATAAAATAAGATAAGGATTCAAAGACTTACAAAGTGAGGAGAAGGATCGTCATTTCCAATCTCAAGTACAATGGGTTGTCCTAGATGATTCCTTTCTTGATTGATTGATTTGATGTCTTCCTTCAAGGAACACAGATTGCGGATAACTTCTGAGGTGTAGAAACACTCCAAACACGATCTTCTCTCGGATTTTCCAAATAAGATTTGCTGTCTTGAGTTCAGTTTTTCTCTTGGTTTTTCCAAATAAGAAGTGTCGCACTTGTGAAATTATCCTGTTCGCAGCGCCAGTTAAATTCACAACTACCAAGTTTGAATTTTAAAAAAGTTTTTATTAAAATTAAAATACACTAATGAGACGTTACAAGCATAAAGCATAAAGAACAACTGAGGAGCTTGAGTTTTAACTCAAGCTTTTATAAAATCGGTTGTTTACAATATTCCTAGATATTATCTATTGATAAATTTAAGTAAAACATAAGGTACAATGATTGATCGTGAAACAGTAAAAGATTAATAGAAATGAATTAAACAAACAAAATAACATGCAGCTGTAAAACTATTAAATAATGCATCGACGAGAATGAATTAAGTTTAAGATGCAAGCTATTATATTTGTAAGTTAAATTATTAAATGAACATTGATAAAAGAGTAGATTAAACCTAAATGCAGTAAAAGGTTTGCAAGTTATTTAAATACATTGATAGGAACATTGAAAACAATAGGTGGTTATGAATAATTAATGCGAAGGGTGATATCTAATATAATGTTGATTGGTGTCTCCTGGACTAGTGGTGACGTAACTATATAGAATAAATAAAATAACAGTGCCTTTCAGCACCGTGAAGGTTGCCGATGACCTCGGGGAATTAAATGCGTCACGAATGATTACAAAAATTAACTATTACATATTGTAAATAATATTTTATCAAAATATGCAGCACATACTAAGAAATTCATTGTGGCCAGACGGACCAGCCATATCAAAGTACCGTGGCATTCAACGTGTTAAAATTATCAAGAAAAAGATTTAAGACACTGACGCGCATGATTGGGTTAACGAGATTTTGAGTAACAGCTACAGGTTTAAGTTCAAAATACTTTCCATCGTTTGTGCCTGTTTATACAAGTTTCATTTTTGTTTGTACCTCAATATTTTTTGAGATTTTCAAGAAAAATATCTGGGATACTGACGTGCATGATTAGGTTAACGAGATTCTCTTAGCACGGTCAAATAGTCTAGAACGTTTTTACTTCGTTTGTGCAAGTTTTATTTTTGTTTCCAAGTTTCAAGTATTATAAGCTTGATAATAGTAGGTCTATTTGTCATGTTACTCCAAACTATTTTGAGCAAGTTAGTATAAAAAATTGTTAAAATTGATTGGTGTAAAAAGGGGATTGATTTTATTTTGGTGATTTATATTAGTCTTAAGACCGGTCTGTTGCAAAAATTTAGTTGGATATTATTCCAAAAATAACGAAAAGGTTTTCATATTACTCGGACTCCAGAGTTTTTTCACCCCTCGGCTATTCTTATTCCCTCGCCTTGCGGCTCGGGTCATAAACCACGCATCGTGGTGAAAAACGACCCTTTACGTCCTCGTGATATAAACTACTATTATCACACTTATTTGATTTCTGATAAACGATTTCGTGCGATAAAAACGTCGATCATGAAACCCGTTTAATATATTACTATAATTTGACTCCCTGTACGAAGATAACAAAACGCAAAATAAATTCTAATATTTTTATAAATATGGCAGTAAAAATACATATAAAAACTAACACAAATTAACAGAACGAACATTTTGGTCGCGTTCCACATTTGAATTGTACATTAAAAAAATCGAATAAATAAAATTCCAGAACACAGTTTTATCAGCACGAATTTAGCGTATCTTCCCACATTTCGTTTACAAAATTGTCGTTACTTAACATATCACCGTTTGACAAGCACTGGTCCAAGTGAACACTCATTTCAGTCACATTAAACATTTCAAAACAAACAGGACAGTTATATTTCTTATCATCCGTTGGGGCTTCAACCACCTCCACCACGCCATCCCGTCCCTTAAAAACTTGATCGCTCATGCATTCGTCCAAGTGCGAATTCAGTTCACTCTTTTTTGTTGGTTTGTTACACACCAAGCAAGGGATGGTTTCTTCCACCACCAGGACCTCAATCACATCTTGGTCTTCTTCATTAAAAACTCTCTGAAGGCACTTAGCTAGATGACAGTCATAAACACGCGAATCAACTTCAAGATCACACACTTCACAAATCTTCATTTCAAGAGTCGTTTGGTTTTCGATCAAGCAAGCGTCCAAGTGAGCGTTCAGATCGCCATCCACCGGCCGATCACACACCGGGCACTGCATCACCACTTTTTGTTTCTTTTCAACCACTTCACTACTGCAAGGCGGAGACGACCGTTTAGTTGGCATAAATTTCTTTGCCCAGTGGTCCCGCACGACAGAAGTTACATCTCCATTTTTGGAACCACCAACCGAAAGAACCACTCCTTTACCGGTGAACGGTTTAGGAATGGAAATAACACTAGGCGTCTTCTTCGTACTTTCTTGCGTACCACACGCACCTTCTGGGGTGATATCTTGTATCGTCTTGATATTAGCCTTCGGAACGTCCTGATTTGAACCTTTTCCACTTAAAACAGGATAGAATGAGCGGATATCTTTCGAGTTAACTTCCTTCTTGTTCTTCGTTACTTTTACCACCTTTTCGGGTTCTTTCACCTTGATGAACGACCCTCCACACGAATTCTGATGGTCAGCCCACCATCGGTCGTAAGGGCCAGGTGCTCGGTTCATTGCACGTCGGACCATTCCAAAAAACGGTTTTCTTTGCTGACACGGTCCATTGCAACGCCACCAGTGCTGTTTATACAACCGCACTTCTTCATGGAAGTCGTGATATACGGTAATCTTAGTTCCTGCTTCCGAGTTGATCCGGTACATGTGCTTGTGAAACTCAGGCCCGTGGCCATCTCGATCCTTATTGTTATGCGTTACAAACAAATACGCGTGGATCATTTCATGCAAGAGCGTCTCAACCAAATCTTTCCGGGGCCGCAGCTTCAACAGCGGTTCACTCAACGTTATTTTACACAAACCACCAAACCCCTGATAGCTACAAATTCCAGCACAGCTCGTCATACGTTTGCTCCAGTCCACGCATACTGTCAGAAGTTTGTTCCAGAAATACTTCTCGTTAAATAGTCTAAACAGCAAGTAAATATCGGGGGTCGGATCTATCAGTTCCCAGGACGGGTCGATTAACGATGACTTGTTTTCCTTGTTTGATTTGGTGGAGTATGAGAGTCCACCAGGAGGTTTGTTGATTTTTACCTCATTTTCGAATTGTTCTTGTAAAAGTAACGCCACTTCGTAATCGGACCCACTCATTCTTGATCACATCAGCTTTTGAAACAAAACACAAATTTTCTTGTCAACATAACCTCAAAACACAAAAGCGGCTGACAGCTGCTAATGTTAATCTGCCAAATGACGATAAGATAAATTTGAATTTTTTTACCGTGTTCCACTTATTAGGACTTAGAAATAATATAGGAAAAGTCAATATTATCTAAAATTCATTTTGTGCAGACTGCACAGCTGATCGACATAAATAGTGTGTGATGCTGCTTAACGACACACTGACCTATAATTTAAATTCAAACGAAAGTTAAAGTTATTGTTTGTAATTTTTGCAAACACGCAAAAATTCTGCTTGTTGGTATTTTACTATTAACAATCGGCAGTTAACTTTTTAACTGTTACTTTTTTGATTTTTGAAAGTTCCTCAGGCAGTGGCGTAACCATAACAGTTTTCAGGTAGGGCTAAAATTTTTTAAAGTTAGGGATATTTTTGTGCGTTTGACTATTTATTGATTTCTTAGATTTAATAAACTAATGAAGGCGATTAATAATCGAAACTGTTTAAAGCACGAACGAGTGAAGCGAGTGAGTGTCTTTAATATCTAGTGGTTAGTATGTTACTGATTGTAGTTCTGTCGTTTTGGGACGGCGGGGAGGGTGGGTCAAGTAGGGGGGAGAGAAATAGAGTTGATGTAGAAGGTTGGTTTAGGGGGGGTTGCTGAGGGGGAGAGATGATGTCTTTTCGTCTGGGGGTGGGTGTTGTTGTCGTAGTTCCCAAGGTTGCTAATAAGTGGATTAGCTGAGAATTTGCTTTTTTTGTAAAAGTTTGAGGTGATGTCTTTTATAAATTGGTCTAGTGTTTTAGCACCCATTGCAGCACGGATCTGTCGGCTAGTCACAAACCAGGGAGCACCAATCGTCTGTCTCACACTACGATTGTGAAGTCCGTATAGTTTGGTTATTTGCGACTTAGACTCGAAGGCCCAGGAGGGGGCTGCATAAGTCAGGACAGGCCTTATGATTGTCTGATAAATACGTAGTTTGTCTTGAGGTTTGATCCGACTGTTGGATTTGAGGAGGGGGTACAAAGCCCCCCTTAGTTGTTTGGCTTGTTAGTTAAGCAACCGTTGGTGTGTCTAACCCAGGACAAGAGAGGGTCCAGAGTGACACCAAGGTAATTGTTTTGCGTCTACCAGGGAATGGCTACGTTATTCATCATGATTTTGTCCTGTGGCTGCATGTGCTTTGTGCTGAAAAGCATGGCTGCGCTTTTTAGGGGATTCACTATTAGTCGCCATTTGTGATACCACGGCTCGATGGTTTTGATGGCATCGCGCATGATCTTGAGAAGTCTTAGTTTACTGTATGACTTGGCTATCAATCCCACATCGTCAGCAAACATTGCGAGCAAGACCTTGGGGAGGAAAGGAAAGTCGTCAGTGAATATGTTGAACAGAGTAGGGGAGAGGATGGACCCTTGGGGTATCCCTGCAATGATAAGGCGAGGGGTATATTTGTGTCTCTCAATTTTGACGCTAAACCTACGTTTACAGAAGTAGGAGACAATGAGCTGAACCAGGCCCAGCTTCACCCCAGCTAAAAACATCTTGTAGAGAAGGCCTACGAGCCAGATTTTCTCGAACGCTTTCACTATGTCCAGAAAGACGCCCAGGCCTTTCTGACCCTTAGCGAAGTTTCCCATGATTTCTTCAACAACTCCGAGTACTTGGTGGGTGGTGGAGTGGCCTGCTCTAAAGCCAAACTGCATGTTCGGGATCAGGTTTAGTCTTTCTGTTTCGTCATTAAGTCGGGTCAGTATTATTATTTTTTTCATAATTTTAGCAATGGCTGGGCGGGATGAGAGAAATCGGGCGATAATTGGCGGGGTCAGAATGAGATTTTTCTGGCTTAGGTGTAACAATAACATCGGCAATTTTCCACTGGTCGGGGAAGTGTTTGAACCGTAGAAGAGAGTTTGCTATTGTGGTGAGAGCAGAAACGGCCTTTTTTGATAGGTTCTTTAGGGCTATATTAGAAATCGAGTCTCTACCGGGGACTGTGCTGGTAGAGGTGGATTTTATGGCTGCTTGGATTTTGTTGAAAGTGGTTGGAATGATAGGGATGGGGTTCTCCTGGGAAAGCTTTACAGCTGCATATTGATTCACGGTGTTTATATGTTTAATGAGCTTTTTCTCAGAAGTGTTGACAGAGTTTGGAGAGAACTGTGCTTGGAGAGCGTCAGCAAATAACTAATGGGGAGGGGGGACGGATGTAAGCCGTAGAATGAGCAGTTTTGAGGAGGGGGCTAGTTCTGACGTTTTTAAGTGCTTTTATCATTTCTCAAGCAGATCTGTCCTTGAAAGATAACGATTCTACCTTCCTTGTCCATCTCTACCTGCCAAAAGTTGGCATATTTAGTTAATTCAGTTGGAAAATTTGGGATTGCTCACCCATGAAAAAATTTGATTGAGGACGTCCCTGAACTTTTGAGTCTTTTTTTTTTTCAATACTTTTTAAAAAATTATTCACCATATTTCAGTAATTATTCAAGTGAATCCATGAACCTCAAGCTACAAGGTAAAAAACCTTTTTTTTATTTGGCGTAAGAAGTGACTTATCTCCACACCTCCGTGCTTTGTTACATTAAGGATTAGCTCTTCCATAACTTCTCAAATAGAGCTTGGTGGCAGCGAGGTAATTTACTAATTAATTTGTCATCGAACGGCAAATAAATTAAGTAATTACCAAATATTAAAAAAAAAACAAGTAATGAAGTACCGATCTAGAGGTTTACGAATGTTTTTTAATATTAGCCATTAAAAACTAATAATTTTAGGGATTTTTTAGAAGGGTTTATAACGATTTTTGGGGGGGGGGATAACTCACCCCTAGTTGCGCCTATGGCATCAGCTAGCTCAATAAAAAAAAACTATTAATTTTCTCGTCTATAAAAATTTACCATCTTCCACATGGGGTTTATCGCGTGGCCTTGCAATTTTTAAAATAAAATAATTATACTTTTTTTAAAAATCATATTATATTCTATTCCAATATCCAAATACTTTATACCTTCAAAAATTCAATTTTTTCTTGCTACAAAAGAAATATTACATAGTAGTCAACTTTCTTCACCAAAATTTAATTTTTTTTAATTTTACAAAATCAAAAATTTCTATACATACGAAATAACGACCATCCAGTCGAAGTCACCGTTCTCCAACCTCCCTCAAACTAAAAATTCCTCGCCTTGACTATCACACCAAAGGCGTCACAAATTTAAACTTTTATACAAAGTTGCACCCCCCCCCCCGCCGTTGTTAAAAAATAACATGACAATACAGTGTGTTCACGAAAAGTGGTAAAAATAGTTTTTTATTCAACTCCAAATTTTCTATTGGAAACTGTCAAAGTATATTTTTTTATACTTCAAATTCAACCGGAAGTAAACTTAAAATTTTTTTTTTCAAATGGAAACATGTCTTTTTTTAACATTTTTATAATTTGCAATTTTTCCTCTATAAATACATATAAAATTTTCATAAGGTTACATAAGAAAAAATTCGAAAAAACCCAAGATTTAAACAAACAATAATAATTTATTAATTACGTATGTAGAGTGCTATGAAAAACAAAACACCATTATTATGATATGACACCATTACACTCTTTCTATGGAGTCATTTCAAAATGGTAGTTTAGGCAAATCTATCTTTAAATTTAGAAAATTAAAAAACCAAAATCAATTTAGCATCTATCAATTATCACCAAATCGCCAGAATTTCTGCGAAAATTGGAATCATATCTTGAACAAAACGATGGCAATTTTGAAAAATTTATCAGATAAATAAAATGTTGTGTTTTCGGTGTCGTGATGTTTTGTTTTTCATGGCACCCTACATACCTATGTGTAAATAATCAGTAAATTATTATTGCTTGTTTAAATCTTACATTTTCTCAAATATTTTCTGATGTAACCTTATGAAAATTTTATAGGTATTTATAGAGAAAAAATTGCAGATTGCCAAAATGTTAAAAAAAAGAGATGTTGCTATTTGAAAAAAAAATGTATGCTTACTTCCGGTTGAATTTGAAGAATAAAAAAATATTCTTTGGCAGTTTCCAATAGAAAATTTGCAGTTGAATAAAAAACTATTTAAACTTTTATTTGTATCACATATATAAAAGACCAGCACGCTGCTGCTGCTCCAGCGTGTCATTTTTCACTCTGATTGGTTGTTGTCTTTGGTCGTACCAACTTAAAATTACCTTAGTACTCCATTCAGAAAAGGTTATATATATTTCTATATGGAATGGTAAAGTAATTTTAAGTTGGTACGACCGACGACAATGACCAATCAGAGTGCGCTGTGTGTTCTAAAAAAAATTACACGTTGGAGCAGTAGCAGCGTGTTATTTTTTAAAAACACACAACGCGCTTTAATTGGTTGTTGTCGTTAATTATACAAACTTAAAATCACCTCCTCTGGGATCGAGTAGCACACCAATCAAGTTTTCAACCTTGATTTCAGGCGGTTCAGGCCCGTAGCCAGGGGGAAGGCACCTTGGGGCACGTGCCCCCCCTCCCGAAATGTTCAGAAAATTTTTTTTTTAAAGTAAAGGAAAATTTGTTTAAATAATAAAAATTCTCGAAAGGGGAACCACCAAAAATTAAAATTTTTTAAGTGCCCCCCCCCTCAAATTAAATCCTAGCTACGGGCCTGCCGCGGTTGAACCAGCTATATTAATTAAATGATCCAATTTTTTACCAATTTAAAATCACCTGTCCTAGCATCGAGTTGCATACAAAGTAAGTTTCAACTGGGGTACTTATACAGGGTGGCCCTTTGAAAACGAAACAGACGGGATTGTGGCCAGCAGAATTTTTTTCTTAAGAAATACAAAAACACGTCAATTTTATCATTGAGGGGGACAACTTTTGCGACTAATGTTACTTCCGTATTGTTTCATCCCTTTGAGTTGCGATGACAACCCCTAAAATGATAATAGGGATGATATGGCAAGTAACACCTCATTTGAAAGGTCTTGCTTCCCTGAATTCAGTTCTATAATTTTTTTAAAGTTTTATCAACTATTCAACAAAAAAATTGAAGCTGCAAAAATGCGAAATAAATCCGATATTTCAAGACATTTAAGAATAAAAGAAGGAAAAACGCTTGGACAGGTCTGCTTCGTTTTCAAAGGGCCACCCTGTATATAAATTTTATCTCGGTTAATCCAAAGATTATCCATTAAGTAAATTTAATATTCGACTTTTACATTTTCAATAAATGTATTTCACAATAATAAACTGGCAGCACATACAACTTCTTAAGCGTGTCATATTTTTTTAAGATTGGTTGGACACTCGGATTGGTTGTTGTCGTTGGTTTTTAGCAACTTAAAATCTACTCCCCTGGGATCGAGTTACACACCAAACGAGTTTCCAACGTTGAGGACGTTTGAACGTGAACAATTAAAATTGTCAGTATTAGGGATTTATTTTTTTTAAGGACGATTGTAAAACAAGAAATCTATCGGTTGAGCTTATGTTAGTGTTGGAGTTTGAAAACCATTTTTTTTAATTAATACCGCTAAAATAGAGATCCACCGGTTAGCTGCCCGTCCTTGGACGGGCTTTTCAACTAGTCTAGTAATATTTAAGAATTATTCACTGTTACTACTTTTCGTGAACACACTGTATATTAAAGTTAAATGCCACTGCCAAGATAGTAAGAAAATTCTCAACAAAGAGGGGGGGGGGCATTTTTAATAGTAAAAATTTTGATAATAAAACTTCAAAATAACGAGTTATTAATAAATTAAAAATTGATTAAAAGATTTATTTAGCTTTCAAACGATTATTTCGTTCGTCATCAGAATAATATACAGATATTGTATCTTTTAATCAATTTTTAATTTATTAATAACTCGTTATTTTGAAGTTTTATTATTATCTAATATCAACGAGTTAATAATTTATATATGTAAAAATTTTGAAACTATACTAATTTAATACCATCAAACCCAACAAAAACAGTAAAAAAATTCATTTGCTCAGGCAGCAGTTTCCAAACTGGGAGAAGCGAAGAAAAAAATGGGGAAGAGCAAGATTGAAATCACTGCAGTAGCTAATATAGAATTCCATACATTTCATATAATTTTTTGTAAGATGAAAGTAATAAAAATAAGAAAAAAACATTCAAAATTGAAAATGAGTCAAAAACAATATTATATTTCCATAAATATCAACATCAGAGCCACTTTTAACCTACATTAAGTATGCTTAATTAGTTCACTTAAATTATAACTTTTGTAACCAAAATTGTGGCAAATCATGCCGACGACTGTCTGTAATTCTTAGTACTAATAATCTTTTTACCACACATCGCACAAATTCCTTTCTTGTATGAACACGACTGGCAATAATGTGATCCCACCTGATGAACCTTTTGCTTGCATATCCTACAATAAAATCATTTAAAGGTCACATAAAACACACAAGGTGAGAACCTACCTGCAGGCTTCAAATTGTTTCGTGTAGGGATTGAATCTGCTTTTTGTAGCCGTCAGAGCTTTGTTTTCGTTTACCTTACGTCCCCCCGATTCGGTAGTATTACGTGATCCACTCTTCCACGTATCAGGGGTTATCACTTTGCCCAATTTTGCTTCACATTTATCGCACACCATTTCAATTCTAAAATTTTAGAAAATGTAAAGTGAGGTTAGGTTAAAATAGAACGTTTAATTTAAAGATGATGGTATGGTAAACATTATAAAAATTAAAGAAATTTACCAATTTTGATTAAAATAAGGGTAAAAAACCTTCGAAAAATGATTAAATGTTTGTTGTGTTTTGGTCGATCTTCAATTTGACAGATTTTGACATAAACGTCAAATGAATAATGAAAGGTCAGTGGCGTAGCTAGGACTGTTTCCAGAACTTTTTTTCGGGGCGGTTTCAAAATTTTTATTATAATTAAACTTCAAAATATCGAGTTTTGAAGTTTAATTATAATTTGATATCAACGAGTTAATAATTTATCTATTCAAAATTTTTAGTGTCTCACTCCCGAAAATGTTTTTAGTAGCCCTTAATTTAAAACCCTATTTCCTAAAGCCCATATGACAGGATGCATAATTTTACATAAAATTTACATGTAAATGGTAACTAACCAATGAAAAACGTCCGATGGCTACTAATACGCTGTTTCTATTGGTTAGTTACCATTTACATGTAAATTTTATCTAAAATTATGTATTGTGTCATACATGCTTAATTGATGAAATAATGTAAAATAATTTTTTTTATAAATTTTGATATAAAGTTTTTGTTTTACAATGTCACGATACTGTGTTTACCTTTTTAAAAGCTTTTATTTAACTTGGGAAGACCGTTGTCCGTCGTCCGTCGTCCGTCGTCCATCGTCCGTCGTCCGTGTGGGTCGACCGCTTTGAGGCCATTTTTAAGCAACTTCCCGACGTCCTAGAGATCTGAAATTTGGTACACAGCTTTCACCTGCAGAGCATTTTCATATTTTAATTTTGTTTTTCTAAAATTCTGAAAAATAAGCGAAAAATCGGGAAAAAGCTGAAAACCATTAAGCGCATGCGTCAATGCGCATTGGACAATTTTATCATACAGGGTGGAAAGTAACTTAGAATTCTAAATCTCATTTTTAAGGACCGCATTCAGGGTAAAGTTTTTCGTCGTAATGATTTATACAGGGTGAAGTATCAAACATCTAAAACACATATATAAAGAAATCTGATAGGATGAACCTATATTAGTTAAAATACATAAGCTGTATTTGAAAAGATATGACTAAAAAATTAGAAAATAAAAAATTAAATAAAAAATTAAAAATTTTTAAAAAAAACCTTTTATTTAAAATTACAAAAGTGCACTAAAAAGTAGAAAATAATTTTAATAAAAGCAAACAAAGCTTCGTGAAAACATCAATATAAAAGCGTGGGGTTATGAATTTTGTACACCAATAGTTAGCGTGCTTATCCACCTATAAACAGCCCCACGCTTTTATATTGATGTTTTCACGAAGCTTTGTTTGCTTTTATTAAAATTATTTTCTACTTTTTAGTGCACTTTTGTAATTTTAAATAAAAGGTTTTTTTTAAAAATTTTTTAAGCTTTTCAATTGACAAATTTAAAATTAAAATTGAGTATTTTAGTTCACTCGCCAGGGGGTAGTGGCGTCTGAGTGGTGGTGTGCTGGTGCGGTAGCCACATCCAACATCGCCAACCGCCATTCGCCAGTTCGCCAGCATCAGCATGACAGCATGGCTTCCTGTATGACAGCATCGTAAATAATTTGTTCAAAATATTTTTAAATTTTTAATGAAGGGCCTCTACAAGGTACGAAGAAATTGAAAATGGTAAGTTAATCATGCGTTATTTTAATATTTGATATGGACGGAAAATTTTTCTTTTTCCATGTGGGCCACCACGTGTTTAACATGATGATTTAGTTTTTAATGTTTATGGTTGAAATCTGAATACCCATGAGGATAATTATTCTAGGGCGGTCTGATTTATTAGTTTATTGTAATAAATTTTTTAAAATTAAAGAAATTTTTTGGTAAAATTTATTTCTTGCTTACAGAGAGAACTCACATTTTTCGTTGAACGTCGTCGTGAAGACATAACATGAAGTGAGTTATAAAAACCTAATTAAGGTTCCCGAAAACTCACATAGAGAAACAGCAGCATCAAGTTCAATTTTTTTGTCTCCCGAGTTTGCAATTACAACTGCACTAGGCGAGAACGGACATGATTGTACTCTGGCACAGACCTCTCGCCGAGATTTTTGGTCGGCAGTGTACAGCTGGAAAGTTTAATAATGAAGTAAGTTTCTAATTCGATGGCCACTGATTGATCTGATAATAATAATAATGATGAACAAACTTACTATAGCCAAAAGGATAATGAATACTTTTGATTATAAAATTTCTTCCTGATTTCAATTTTTAATATTTTATAAATACTACTAAATTAATTGTGAAAGTTTTTAACTTGAATTAGTTTTTTTAGGACGATATGGGTGAGAAGAAGAAGAAGAAAATTGACGAGTTGGCGTTTCTACAGCTTGGGGGACCATTTTGATAGGTAAATATTTCTAGTACAAAATTATTATTAACTTCACAATGGTAATAATGATGAACAAACTCACAATAGCCAAAAGGATAATGAAAATCATTGATTATAAATTTATAAACTGAAAATTTTCTGTACTACCCTTTTATGTATTTCATTTATTTGAATAATCTAAGTTTAAATTTTTTTTAGGACAAAATCTTCATAGCATTAGAAGGAATGGAATATTGGTGTGTAGAAAGGTAATTTATTTCTTTTGATAAAAAACTCAAAATTTTTATATAATGATGATTAACTCTAGCCAAAAGGATAATGAGTACTTTTTGATTATAAATTTTTTTCTGATTTTTATTTTCAATTCTTTCATCAATTACTTAATTTACAGGTTTTTAATTTTAATTAAATTATTTTCTTTAGGATGATAGGGGTAAGAAGTTCAATCAAATGTTCCTGTTGGAAAAACTACTCGAGGATAGGTTAGCATTTAAAACAAGAGCTATTTTGGCATTTCTACAGTTTGGATCACAATTTCTAGAGGTAAATATTTCTAGTACAGAATTATAACTTCCTAATTATAATAAAAATGATGAACAAACTCATTAGCCAAAAGGATACTGAAAATTATTGATTATACACTTTTAAACTGAAAATTTTCTGTACTCCTTTGCATTTCCTTTATTTTACAGTCTTCTAAGTTTAAATTTTTTTTTCAGGACGAAATCTTCATATAATTACTGGGAATCGAATATTGCTGCCTAAAAAGGTAACCTTTCCTTTTATAATGAACTCAATATTTTCAGATAATGATGATTAACTCTAGCCAAAAGGATAATGAATACTTTTGATTATAAATTTTTTCCCTGATTTTTATTTTTAATTTTTTTTATAAATAATTTGATTGTACTAATTTGTAACTTGAATTACGTTATTTTCTAGGATGATAGGGATAATAAGAAGTTCAAATGTTTCTGTCCAGAAAGGTTAAAAAAGAAGCTATTTTGGTTCCTGTGAACAGTTTGGAAATTGAGGAATTCTGACATGGCATTTTTACAGTTTGGATCACCATTTTGAGAGGTAAATATTTTTTATGCAAAAATTATAACTTCATAACTATAATGATGAACAAACTCATTAGCCAAAAGGATACTGAAAATTATTGATTATACATTTTTAAACTGAAAATTTTCTGTACTCTTCTGTGCATTTCTTTTATTTGCATAGCCTGCTAAGTTTAACTTTTTTTCAGAGCAAAATCTTCATAAAATTAGAGGGAATCGAATATTGCTGTCTAAAAAGGTAACATTTCTTTTTATAATGAAGTCAATATTTTCAGTTAATGATGATTAACTCTAGCCAAAAGGATAATGAATACTTTTGATTATAATTTTTTTTTCTGAAAATTTTTTTATAATGTAGGTATAAATTATTATTACAAATTTTTCATTTTTGTTTTTTTATATTGGTAGGGAAGAGGTAAAAGATGTTTTCAATATTGGGACGATTCTAAAACCAGCGTGAGTGAGCTGAAGCATGAAGAATCTAATAAGTGTAGCCAGATGATTAAGGATACGATAAACAACTATGCCAGACCCCTGTTAATTGTAAATTGAACTAGTAGTAAATGGAAACCAAAAAGCTTGCACTTGCAGGCTATATATATTATATTTTAAATAAGAAAATAATTAACCCTGAAAATAAGCCTTACAGTGTGTTATTCCACCTCACACCCATAAAATGGTGAACCACAGCCACAATTTTGTAGACCCCCATTACAGGGGCATAAATGCAGTGGAGGGCTACTGGTCGCAGCTAAAAAGGTTTTTGCATCTACGATCTAGCCATAGCCAAAGGGGCATTTTCAATCAAAAAAAAAAAAACAGCCCTGAGATTTGTGGAAGAAATTGGCGCCCAACTCACCATTTAAGCGCTAATCTTCTATTTTTTGTAACATATTTTTAATTGTTTGTAATTTAAAAAAAATTATTGTTTCTGTTACTTGTATGTAAAAAAAATTAAATAATTTTTTCAGTTCAATTTCGTTTGCATATTTTAAGTTATTTTTAGGTTTTAAGACAAATAATAAGTGTCCATACTTTTATGATCGGTAATGTACATACCAGGGGCGGATCTTATCACCAGGCCGGGCGCCATGGATTTATAGGCTTCAATTTGGGCTTCTTAAATTCTTTTGGTCTCTCAAAAAATACTTCCAAATTGGTCCATGAATTTTTTATGCCTTTAGAGCTTTTTCTTTATTTTGTCTTTCAAAATTACATGAAAATTTAGTTTTTTTACCTTCATAGATCACCCGCTTTTATGAACTGCATCTGTTGACCAGATTTGAAGCGGCACTCTTTTTGGTGGTTGAAAATTTTTGAAGTTGATGTCTGTTCAGGTTTTCCCTGTTTTGGGGTTTCCCGTAGTCAGGAATGCATTTGGGGAGGGGGGGCCACTTGAAAAAAGGAAAATTTTCGGTGATTTTCCTTTTTTAACCTCCGCCCCAAAAAGAGGGGTGTTATAAGTTTAATGTGTGTGTCTGTCTGTGGGGTCGTAGCTCCTAAACGGATGAACCGATTTTGATTTAGTTTTTTTTGTTTGAAAGGTGAGTTAATCGAGAGTGTTTTTAGCTATGATTTAAAAAAATCTGTTTAGCCGTTTGAAGGTCGTCTGATATTTTCTAGTTGATGAAGACGTACTTGTGATCAGGCCCGTAGCCAAAGGGGGCACGTGCCCCCCCCCCCCAAAATGTTTAAAAGAAGAATTATTTTTGGAAGGTAAAAAATTTAAATTTTGAAAATAAAATAAGCCTTTTTACAAGTGCCCCCTCGAAATGAAAAACAAAGCATCACGACACCGAAAACACAGCATTTCATTTATCTGATAAATTTTTCCAAATTGCCACCGTTTTGTTCAAGATATGATTATAATTTTCGCAGAAGTTCTGGCGATTTGGTGATAATTGATAGATGATAAATTAATTTTGGTTTTTAAACTTTTTAAATTTAAAGATAGATTTGCCAAAACTACCATTTTGAAATGGTAAGTCTAATGGTGTCATATCATAATAATGGTGTTTTGTATTTCATAGCACTCTACATACGTAATTAATAAATTATTATTGTTTGTTTAAATCTTGGGTTTTTTCGAATTTTTTCTTATGTAACCTTATGAAAATTTTATATGTATTTATAGAGGAAAAATTGCAGATTACAAAAATGTTAAAAAACAGACATGTTTCCATTTGAAAAAAAAAATTTTAAGTTTACTTCCGGTTGAATTTGAAGTATAAAAAAATATTCTTTAACAGTTTCCAATAGAAAATTTGGAGTTGAATAAAAAACTATTAATTTAAACTTTTTTTTGTATCTAGTAATATTTAAGAATTATTCACTGTTACCACTTTTCGTAAACACACTGTATTGTCATGTTATTTTTTAACAACGGCAGGGGGGGGGGTGCAACTTTGCATAAAAATTTAAATTTGGGACGCCTTTGGTGTGATAGTCAAGGCGAGGAATTTTTAGTATGAGGGAGGTTGGAGAACGGCGACTTCGACTGGATGGTCGTTATTTCGGATGTCGGATGTATTGTTTTTCATAGCACTCTACATACGTAATTAATAAATTATTATTGTTTGTTTAAATCTTGTGTTTTCTCAAATTTTTTCTTATATAATTTTATATGTATTTATAGAAAAAAAATTGCAGATTACAAAAATGTTAAAAAAAGACATGTTGCCATTTGAAAAAAAAAATTATGTTTACTTTCGGTTGAGTTTGAAGTATAAAAAAATATCCTTTGACAGTTTCCAATAGAAAATTTGGAGTTGAATAAAAAACTAATTAAACTTTTTTTTGTATCTAGTAATATTTAAGAATTATTCACTGTTATCACTTTTCGTGAACACACTGTATATAACCTTTTCTGAATGGAGTACTAAGGTGATTTTAAGTTGGTACGACCAACGACAACAACCAATCAGAGTGTGTTGTGTGTCCTAAATAAATGACACGCTAGAGGAGCATCAGCGTGCTGGTCTTTTATATATGTGATTATTAAAGATATTAAAGATCTATCATTTGGACGCTAACTTTTTTGATAGGTGGCGCAGTTACTAAGGTTTAATTAGCCGTCTTTCATTGGTTGGTTTTGGTGCATCGTACCAAATACCATAGATTATCTATTGTATTTGATCGTACGTACACACTACACATTACCAACATAACGTTAAAAAATAAATTTGATTTTTTTTTCTAAGTTAAAAAAATTTTTGGAATAAGAAGAGTAAAAATAAAGTATTTTAGCTTATTTTATTGTAATTGTATATTATAAAGTATAACTGCCCAAAATAAAGTAGGATACTATATTATAAAGTATGGTAGGCAACCCTAGCTGAGCCCTGGTTTAACTAATAATTGATTTTAAAGTTGCAATTTTCGTTGAATATTGATTGACTACTACTGACTGATTTTCTACTTTCCTTCTTAATCTCCCTCCCTCTTTAAAAGTACCTTTATCGAGTTTGAAGGCTTTCAGAAATATTATCAATTAGCAGGCTCTTTAGTCCTCACATGTAATTTTGGGCCTGGTTATTTAAACAAAAAGTGAGCCCTCTTAAAGGTACATGTGCCCAGCGCCCCCCATGTCGAATTTTGACTCCAAAATAGTCTAGAATACTAAAATAGTTACCTAGAATCTCGAAAATCTCAAAAACCATTTGGGTACAAACAGAAATAAAACTTGCACAAACAAGCACAAACAAATTACAAACGTTCTAGACTATTTTGAATCCAAAATTCGAAATTTTAAAAAATTCTATGTTTTTCTATGCTAAAAGAATCTCGTTAATCCCCTCATGCGCGTCAGTATTCATGATGTTTTTCTTGTAAATCTCAAAAACTATTTGGGTACAAACGAAAATAAAATTTGCACAAACAATCACAAGCGAATTACAAACGTTCTAGGAGACTATTTTGAATCCAAAAATTAAAAAAGCATGTCTCCAGCCCCCCCCCCCCCCAAGGAAATTTTGAAATTTCTCGAAAAATATTTGGGTAAAAACGAAAATAATGTTTGCACAAACAGGCACAAACAAAGCATAAACGATTTAGACTATTTTGGAGTCAAAATTCGACATGGGGAGGGGGGGGGGCTAGCATGTCTCCAGCCCCCCAGCAAAATTTTGAAATTTTTGAAAAACTATTTGGGTACAGATCGACAGAACTTTTAGTTTCAGTTGCTATATATAACTGTTTGGGTACAATTTGATAGAACTTTTAGATTCAGTTGCTATGTGTAAACTTAATATATACACGGCAACCTCCCTCTAGAGAGCTATCGGGGACGTTGGGTACTATGTCTAAAAGCCGCTGAGAAAACCAGCATATCTATTCCCTTATCTCAAGGGTTGCAAGACCCGAGTAGGGATCTGTAGGTGGCAAGGTTTCCCGGCAGACAGGCCGAGTGCTGATCGGTGCTACATTTCCCAAGAACCACCCGCCACTGCGAATCCACCTCAGTGAGCAAGCTCACAAAAGACGGGGAGGTTAAGCACGCTTGCGCGAGAATTAACCCCGAGCTCCGTCTTCCCGCAGACGGTTATTTATTCGAATCCTCCCGTAAATCGTGGAGTTTAACTGATTCAGGGACGTCGCGTTAACGCCCTTTAGAGATTTACTTGCAATCTCAAAGTTCAAGCCGAGGCTTCGGAGTCCACCGAAGTCAACAACTTACCGCGCTGCCCAGGTCTCCCTGTAGCAGGTTAAGATTGTGACTTCTTAGTTATCCGTTTGGTTTCCGTCGGGAGATGAGATTTCAGATCCATACTGCGCTACCACTGTAAGGGTTGAAATTTTCATCCCCTCTGTTTGCCAGAAAGGAAGGTTTCCTTTGGGTCCCAAGTTACCCCATCGCGCAATACAAGTACTACGCGGTACCAACTTATTGTCCCCTCCGTTCACCAGAAAAGGGAACCTTACCGGCTTACGCCGACAAAGCACCCCATGGCCATTTTGCAATCAAGGTCTGTATCCAATGTCTGCCGGGTGACGTCCCCCATTGGTAACCGGGCCAGTAAGATTTTCTCTCCTCGGGACCGCCACGTAGGCTCTTACTTACTGATCCCTCGGGTTCACGGTCAGGAAGTCATGGACCAAGCACTCATACCCGGGCGTGTTAATTCTAATTCACTAGAGGATTTTGCCTTTGCAGTGCAGATCTGGTTTCCGTTGACCGATTCGTCCCAGCAGTCTCCGGTCGCCCACAGAATGGCTGCGGACTCTTGCCCATCTGCTGACCTGTTTCGCTAGTAGCCATTAGTGACGTTCCCCGTCGCGACAGCGAAAACGTCCTTCCGGGGCCGCCTCGTGGATGCTGACTACTTAACGCTTGCCGTGCAGCCCTGAGACCCAAAATGGTCTTTAAAAGCTAAAAGGGGGCACGGCCGTGGCACGTAATATGCCCTCGAAAGCACCAAGTACCACCTAAACCTGGAAGCAGAACGCAACCACTTAGATAAGCCGCTAGCTAATACTCGGTAACTTAAGAGAGTCATAGTTACTCCTTAGTTACATTTGGGTACAAACGAAAATAATGTTTGCACAAACAGGTACAAACGATGCACAAACGATTTAGACTATTTTGGAGTCAAAATTTGAATTGGGGGGAGGGATGAGGTAATGTAAGCTCCACTCCAAACTACACTTTGTTTTTTGCTACTTTATTTTTTAATCCAACTTGAAAACTCCACTCGCAACCATTTAACAATAGGTCATCTACTTACGTTGTAAGCAGGAGATTATGGTATGGTAATTCCTTAAGTAGTAACAATTTTACTATACAGGGTGGAAAGTAACAGATTTCCAAATCATATTTTTAAGGACCGCATTCAGGGTGAAGTTTTTCGTTGTAATGATTTATCTAGGTTAGGGTGAAGAATCAAACATCTAACACATATAATTAGAGAAACTGTATTTTAAAAGATATGACTAAAAAATTAATAATTTCAATATGAAATTGATCCTCACCCCATCGAAATAAGTTCTGTGGACGCTTATGGCGTTTTCTGTTAATTATTAATATTTTTTAAATTAAATAAAATTTTTAATTTTAATATACTATTTAAGAATAAAAATCATTGAAGAAATATCCACCGGTTGCAGGGTTGTAATGTTTAAAACATTTTGTTTTAAACAAGGTGTTTTAAACATGTTTAAAACAAAATTCATTTAAAACAACCATTTGTTTTAAACATGTTTTAAATGCGTTTAAAACGGGTGTTTTTTTCTGTGTAAGTTTAAAACATGTTTTCTTTACAATTTCAATTTTTTTTAAAGATTTTAAATTATAATTTTTTTAAAATTTATAAAAAATAAAAAAATTTTGTGACGGAAGATCGAACCACCATCCCTTCAAGTCCTATATTTTTTACTATTACGTCCATAAAGTACGTGTGGCGTTTTTGCCGATTTTCTGACCCCCCCCTTGGTAAGATTTGGCTTAATCTCCTCCCCACTCCCCTTAATCTCACGTGAAATTTTTCAAGTTGTGTATTTTTAGTGTCAATTCGTTTGGACTTATTAAAAAAAAACATAATTTGCTTAAAGACTGTTATTTAACTAGTAAAGACAATTAATTTAACCAAAATTCTTTGCAATTTTATATTGTTTCTTGCGGAAAAACAATTACCTGATATTCGCCGAGGCCCCCCTCTCTTCCCCATATGAAATTTAGTGAGATTCGGCTCGACGCCCCCCCTCCTAAACGCCTTACGTAATTTATGGACGCTTCCGTACTGATACTTTATATATTTTTGACTATGTTTCACTAAACGGATAATGTTCAAAATTTTACCATGTACAGAAGAATAAAAAGAAAATTTTCTGTAAAAACATTCGTGATTGACACATTTAAGAAACAATTTAAAAAGCGATCAAAACTATTTTATTGTTTTTAGAAAAAGAGGGATGGTTAAAAGTTTTCAGAAAAATTGCTTATTAAAGTCTCTTATCAAGAATTTTTACCAAAAAAAGTTTCATTAAAAAAAATTCTTTAGAATAATAAATTATAATAAAATAAAAACAAAAAACATGTTTTTTTTCTTATTATTAAATCTATGAGTCGGAAAGCTGAAAATTTCAGAAAAATGTTTTTCTCCGAGTGATTTGAAACAGATTTTTTTTTAGTTTTAAACATTGTTTTAAACATGTTTTGCTGTTTAAAACATGTTTTTTTTCTAAGGTAATAAAAAACCGTTTTAAACATAAAAAACTGTTTTAAACATAAAAAAAAATTAAATAAAAAATTAAAAATTTTTAAAAAAAACCTTTTATTTAAAATTACAAAAGTGCACTAAAAAGTAGAAAATAATTTTAATAAAAGCAAACAAAGATTCGTGAAAACATCAATATAAAAGCGTGGGGCTGTTTATAGGTGGATAAGCAGGCTAACTATTGGTGTACAAAATTCATAACCCCACGCTTTTATATTGATGTTTTCACGAAGCTTTGTTTGCTTTTATTAAAATTATTTTCTACTTTTTAGTGCACTTTTGTAATTTTAAATAAAAGGTTTTTTTTAAAAATTTTTAATTTTTTATTTAATTTTTTATTTTCTAATTTTTTAGTCATATCTTTTCAAATACAGCTTATGTATTTTAACTAATATAGGTTCATCCTATCAGATTTCTTTATTTATGTGTTTTAGATGTTTGATACTTCACCCTGTATAAATCATTACGACAAAAAACTTCACCCTGAATGCGGTCCTTAAATCGGGTTTTTTCCCGATTTTTCGCTTATTTTTCAGAATTTTAGAAAAACAAAATTAAAATATGAAAATGCTCTGCAGGTGAAAGCTGTGTACCAAATTTCAGATCTCTAGGACGTCGGAAAGTTGCTTAAAAATGGCCTCAAAGCGGTCGACCCACACGGACGACGGACGACGGACAACGGTCTTCCCAAGTTAAATAAAAGCTTTTAATAAATTGTTTCCCAACAATAACCTAAGCTTGACCGGCGAATTTCTCTTTTAATGGTCCCCCCTCATTTAAAAAAAAAAAGGTTTCCTTAACACTAACCTAAGCTCAACCGGTCAGGGTTGTAAAAAAACATGTTTTTTTTAAATAAAACAAAACAAACGTTTTTTTAAAAGCTTTTATTTAACTTGGGAAGACCGTTGTCCGTCGTCCGTCGTCCATCGTCCGTCGTCCGTGTGGGTCGACCGCTTTGAGGCCATTTTTAAGCAACTTTCCGACGTCCTAGAGATCTGAAATTTGGTACACAGCTTTCACCTGCAGAGCATTTTCATATTTTAATTTTGTTTTTCTAAAATTCTAAAAAATAAGCGAAAAATCGGGAAAAAACTGAAAACCATTAAGCGCATGCGTCAATGCGCATTGGACAATTTTATCATACAGGGTGGAAAGTAACTTAGAATTCTAAATCTCATTTTTAAGGACCGCATTCAGGGTAAAGTTTTTCGTCGTAATGATTTATACAGGGTGAAGTATCAAACATCTAAAACACATAAATAAAGAAATCTGATAGGATGAACTTATATTAGTTAAAATACATAAGCTGTATTTGAAAAGATATGACTAAAAAATTAGAAAATGAAAAATTAAATGAAAAATTAAAAATTTTTAAAAAAAACCTTTTATTTAAAATTACAAAAGTGCACTAAAAAGTAGAAAATAATTTTAATAAAAGCAAACAAAGCTTCGTGAAAACATCAATATAAAAGCGTGGGGTTATGAATTTTGTACACCAATAGTTAGCCTGTTTATCCACCTATAAACAGCCCCACGCTTTTATATTGATGTTTTCACGAAGCTTTGTTTGCTTTTATTAAAATTATTTTCTACTTTTTAGTGCACTTTTGTAATTTTAAATAAAAGGTTTTTTTTAAAAATTTTTAATTTTTTATTTATTGTCGAAACTGAATAAGTATTTGAAGTGATAGTATCCAAAGTCGATGCAGAACGTGAAAAACGGTAAATTATCTAATTATAATAATTTATTTATCAAATTAAAATACATAAATTTTAATTTTTACAAAAAGTTTTACCAAATATTGTAAATTCACTGTAAATTATTTATCGTCGTTGCACTGCAAAAAGCAACACGTGATTTAATTTATGTTTTAAAATTCAAAATTTAAAAATTTAAATTTAAAAATTTAAATTAGCTCACAAGGCTCATGAAGCCGTTCCACTACAAAAAACGACCATAACACCCGTGAGCAAAAGTTTATAAGTGGAACGCTAAATTACACGACCGCGGCGCGGTCGTCGTGGGCTTTAAGGTGGGCCTCTTGAGGTCCAAATCGACTTATGTGTCCTAGACATCTAGTTGGTAGTGTTCTCTTACGGTCAGAAGTAAAAGTTGAGTTGTAAATCAATCATCGATAAATCAATTTAAAACCTTAAATTAAATTCACACTTTACTTTAAATGTAGTTCACAATTACTTACTAGCGGCAGCCAATGAAATAAATGAAAATTAATTTAAAAAAAATTTTTTTTAGAACATTTAGAACACTCTTAATTTCCAGATTCATAATTTCTCAATTATGGCACTGGCGTTTTCAGGGGGGAGTAATTGGGTAATTACCCCCCCCCCTAAGAATTATTATTTACCTTTTTGCTTTCCATTTTTCAACAAATAAAGATCAATCTATGTTAAAATTTACATTGATATTTGTAATTGTAATTATGGCCTCAATGGTTGATTACGGTAACTTCAAGAATGTCATTGTGATATTCTGTGAGCTGTTTTACGATTGGAAACCTCAAAGTACCTAGTGTTGGTTCATCAATTAAAAAATTATTTCACTTATGAAGTCGTGCTCTACCCCATGACACTCTTAAGACCTTAAGAGTCATGCGGAAAAAACTCAAGTCGTCTATGTACGCAGAATTTACCCCGTTTTCCTGCAAATCTATGGAAGGGCGACTATTAAGGACGTGCCCAAGAGGAGGGAGATAGGTGGGAGCCCCTCTCTAATATTTCAGAAATTTGGCAAAAAGTTGGCAAAATTACTCAAAAATTGGTCAAGTTGGCATTTTTTTATGTCCCAATTTACAAAAGGTTAGCAATTGTTAATTAATTCAGTTGGAAAATTTCCAGATTTGGGATTATTTCCCTTTGAAAAAGTTGGTAGGACACGTCCCTGAGGACGACAGTATTTCGCAGTAGTGAATGGAAGCTTCTTCTTTTTCGTATGCTTCTCGACAGAAGCGTCGTGACCAATTTAATATGTTATTATATTATATGGTTTTCTTGTAAACCACCGAGAGTGGTTTGTCATTCCAAGAGGAGAGGGTCATAATGAGGTCGGATAAATGTAGTTGGATTGGGGATCGAACCTAGGGCTTCTAGCCTAAAGGCCGGTCCTTAGCCCGTTTACTTATCTTCTCTCTCCATCCTCACTCTGGATGGAAGCTATCTGGTTCATAAATTCGTTTGGCCTTGCAATGCCTTCTTCACAACCGTCGTTAAGAGCCATTTTTTTTTTATAAAGACACTATGGGTTCACGAATGTTGCCGTTGTGTTTAATGAATTACTCTACTCAGAGTGGCACCAAATGATTCGAGTGACTGCGGCGGATAAAGATTTACCAATCTCGCAAAGCTCAGGAAAAGTTTTTGGCCATTGAACAAAATATGTGTTGTCTCATTGAAGTCCTAAAACGTCACTTCAAAGATTGTGAAATTAAAGTCAATCAGGCCGAAGGAGATGCTGGCTTGCTCAATGTTAACTCCTGTCGCATTCCGAATGCAAATTCATGAATGCTCCTGCATTTTTACTTAGACCGTAAAGTCACTTTTTGGACTTTTTTCTGAGGTTGCGGTTTGTTAATCTACAAATTCTTGAAGCAGGTGAACAGTTTTTACCGTATGAAGTTCTGTGCGGTATTTGATCATGAGCAGAGTCTTAACATTGCCTCGCCATTGTTAGACTTTCAATATAAAAACCTTTCATACAATAATAATTTTTATTAAGTTTACAAAACTGAAAAAAAAGTTTTACAAATAACAATAAAAATATTACAAAAATATTTTTTCTAATTAAATTAAAATCTTTTGCTTCTGCTGAATATTTTTTATTATTGCTCTAAGAACGGCCATTGTTTGATCATCTTCAAGAACGACATCAAATTTATTCATAAACGCTGACAAATTGTTTGGCACATTTCCGTACAAAAACCCAATTTTTAAAACAGTCTTTGCATGATGAAGACCATCGGCCATTCCAGAATCTCCAAGAGAATCACCCATTAGAACAACATTCTCACGATTTTTGATTAATCCATAATACTCCGTTTCGTTCAGGGCAAACTCATTTTTGTTATAAATATGAATAGCCGAACTATTAAAGCCCTGAATGACTCCATATTCATCATATTTCAAAAAATTGGATATTACCTTAACATTCGAAAATAAAATATTAAATTTTTTCAAAATAGCTACCACAGTGTCGCCTAATCCGGCAGAGAATACTAGAACTGGAACTTCTCCTTTATTTAAATCACCAAATAACTGTTCAGTGCCATCTCTGAGATAAATTTTGCACTTTTCGGCTGTTTCTTGTATTTCTTCTTGGGAAACCTTCAATCCTTTTAGCGCATTTTCGGATCCGTTCCACCACTGTACCATCAGTTCTCTTTTTTCTTCTTGTGGTAAGCTGGCATCTAGTTCGTATGGAAAATATTTGTTAAACAAATTCTGCGTGGTTATCAGGTATTTTTTAGTTACGGAAGGACAGTGGTTGAATAAACTGAAGCTGCTGAATTTGCTGATTTCAGGATTGCCTTCTTCATGTTGCTTGGTTATGGTTCTATCAAAGTCTGACACAATTTGTAATGTGTTTGTTCCACCCTGTATAATCGTTTTCAGAATGGTATTCACTCTATCTTTATCTCTCATGTGTACGTTTGGATTATTTAGTTCTCTTATTTCCGAAATAAAATTGTTAGTAGTTTTCTGCAGTTGAGCAGATCCAAAACAAACAATTAACAGCAGAAACGCACAATAAAATTTACACATCTTCACGATAGTAATTAAAAAATATTACGTATAGTTTATATAGTTTACTTTTTACTTACTTACTTTTTCAAGTTATATTACCAATGTTAAAGGTACAAATTTGAATTTCAAATAAAATTTGAACAGAGGTGCATTTAGCACTAAATCATAAAATATTTTTTTTGCAAAATTAACTCAAGTTTGGCAAGAATTTTCAGTGGTAGGAGAACGTGCCAATATTGTTGTATAAACGGACCGAACGGATTTTCGCTTCTGCACATTAGCTCCGCTCAGTTGACTTGTTAACGGACGAGTTAACGGAGTTGTTAACGGTAAGAGTTAACGGACGTTTTTTATTGGTTAACTCTGTAATATTAGATTCACATTTTAAATTTGCCGCTATGAAAATAATATTTTATGGTTAAAATAATTCGCACGCCTATGGATTGGAATGCGAAAACGAACGGGATTTTCAAAAAAGCAAGGACAGAGGGACACATGGTAACCTCAGCCCTTTCTGGTTGAATTAGTACTTGAGTACAGACGTGCCTTTGAGATTTTCAAGTTTTCTTGTTTTGTTCGCTTGAGTTTATTTGATTTTTAAGAATCAAATAAACTATAAATAAACTGCAATTTTTATGTAAGTAATTTTAAATTGATATTTCTAATTAGTAAATTTAAAGATAGTATGTTTTTTAAATAATACTTTTGCAATCGTATACACGTGCGTTGCGATGACTCGTGCATCGACGTTGGTTCACATATATAGGGTGTTTTAAAATTAATGTTGCTTTGTTCATAACTACTTTAAACTTAATTATCTATATTTGCATATAATTATAAATTATATTTTGTATATAAATATTGGTGATGAAATTCAAATAATCTTGGTTATATGTTGGCTTTTGGGAATGTACAGGGTGTGGGATATGTTTTATAATTATTAATTAATTATTGGTGTTGAGGTATTGAAAGATGATTTTAATGGATCGAGAGGGTTGGTGGTTTGTAAATTCAAGGTATGAAAACAAGATGGCGCCGGTCTAGCGTCATTTTGAGGTAGTGTAACGTCACTAGACGAGGGTTGTTGATTTATACGTTTTCAAGGTCTGAAAACAAGATGGCGCCGGTATAGCGTCAACTTTTGAGGTAGGGTAACGTCACTAGATAACGAAGTTTGCCCTAGGTTAGCGTTGATATTATGAACTTCGCTGGTATGAATGTGTAGTATGTACGAGCCTGCGAGGATGAACCTAGAAAAATCCGTATTCGAGGCTTGGTCTGCACATGCCTCGCAGGGCGTGATAACTGGCATCCAAAATCGTACACGATAGTTAGTATGAATGTATTTAGTAAACCATTACGTAGTAGAGTGTTCCCCAATCTACCATAAATATGTCCCGAGTGTAGGTTCTGTGGTATTGCACTATCCGAGGGGTAAACTTTGTTGTGTGATGTTGATTGGTTTGAGAAAGGTGATAAATATAACAATTACGAATTTTGGGTTCTATGTATGTATCAAAAGATAATAAATAAATACGACAAAGTCAAAAGACGCATAAAAATGCAATAACCAAGTCAAAAGACATAAAATTACAATACTATAAAGTCAAAAGACATGAAAATATAATACAATTATAATTAAACTATTACTAATAATAAAATATTCTCAAAGAGAATCAAACAAATATCAATCGATAGAAAGGTTTTACCAAATTGCTACCAAGATTATTAAACGATTTACCAGTAAATATATATAAAATATAATCAAAAGTCATTATCAATTCGTGTTCAAATATGTTCAGTTACTCAAGTATAATTGAGAGGTGGTGCCCATTTAAGTTGGCTTGTTGTTCCAATCCCTGTTTTTTTTTTCTTTTTTTTTTACATAAATAAATATAAATTAATCCCATCTTAGTGTTTTATTGTGTTTATTAAATGAGTGGAGAAATAGGTGGCGTTTAGATGCGATCCGACGATCTGAGGTTGAATCATTGTGTAATTATGTAGATTTACTAACGACATTTTAGCATTACCAAGGTATCGAAGTGTAAGTTTGGATAGAAGATTAGTACTGACCTCACGAACTGTGTCTTTCGGTTCTAAAAAGAAGTTTGGTTCTTATCACGGCTTGCGCATTTACAACGTGGAGGTTCATTGACGATCACAGGCTTACGACGAGGTTGTTTGAATTTCTAATAGGTGGAGTTAAATGAGAGCGGGAAATTCAAATTCAAAGGTCGATATTACAACTCTGATAAACATTTATCATTTAAGGATTAACCAATAGTTAAACACATAACGGTTAAAATGAATGGCTATTTATAATATCTACATAATTAATACCTACATAATTATATTGGTTGACTTCTTAAAGGTTAAATGATAAGTGATAATTTGAATGAGTATAAATCGACCATTACTGGGGTTTAAAATTCCAAAAGTTGAGGTTAAAAAAAGTCATTTATTTTACGATAGGGAATAAGTAGTAAAAATGCAGAAAATTGAATTAAAATCCAAAAAAGTCGACTGCAAGAGCGGGAAAATTAAACTTTGCACACGGGTGAAAGTACCCCTAAAGACGGCCCTGCTTAAAACTGCACTATTTATAAATTTATACCAAAATATTTCTACAATAATAAAAGTAAATGCGAAAGGGCATCAAATAACTTGTCAACGAATACATTAATATGCAAACCTTGAAATTTCGCGTAGTAATTTAGGAAAATTTTTAATAATTTACACCAAGGACTTTTCATTGGTTACTGTAACATATTCTGATGCAACATAATATTTCCGGCTATTTACGATGTATGGTTGTCACCATAGATTTTATACTACTACATTAGATGGCATATAGCCATATACCTGAAGCCAGCGGCGGTGCGATTGCACCGGGCGCCGTCTTAAGAAAGCGTCAAATCTCCATAATATAACAGAAACAAAATATATGTTTTTTTTAGATATTATTGGCTACGTTTACACCGTAAAATGCTTGGTTCGGTCCGATCGGACTAAACGGGAGGGGATAGTTCGATGCGACAAAATATAGTTCGCAAGTGTTTACACCGTACACGAGAACCGAGGACCAAAATGTGACTAAAATATTTAAATTTAAGCTACTTACTTGATAAATTTTATTTTATAACCTATAAAAATTAAAAATGAGCGCATTCGGTATTAAAAATACTCGAGTGATGTCGAAAACAGTCGAACCCGTCGAACCAATTTAGTTCGTATTTGGTCTGGTACTCATATTTTAGAGGACCGAACTAAAGCCGGACCAACTTGGTACCTGTATGTTTACACCAGGCGGACTAAAAATATAGTTCGGATATGGTCCCAATATAGTCCTGGTCCGCCTTTAGTCCGCGTACCAAGCGTACGGTGTAAACCAAGCAATTGTTTCTCATCCAAACTACTACTATACCAATCTTTCGAAGGTCTGAGTTATAATTAATGTAAAAATTGTGTGTTCAGTTTAGTCCTTAGAGGGGAGAGGGGGAGAATAATCTCCAAAATGAAATCTCGCACCACTTGAAAATCGTGTTACAACGTCCCCTGTCTGAAACAGGTTGTTTTGAAGCACATAAATATTTGTTATTCTCTTGATTAGCCCAATCACTACGGTTGAATTGCTTTGTTGACTCTTGTGAGTAGCAGCCTATTCGTGCACCCTAAAAAGAAAACAAACTTTGTTTTTTACTGTTTGCTTCCATGTGTGCTTGTGGCGTTCAGATGAATTGAATATCTTGTTATTTTTAGGTTAGGTTAGGTTTGAAAACGATAGATGGCGCTGCAGTCGTTTAACGACTTTATTAAGTTCACTTATTAAAATTCCTTTTTGTTTCAAATTTTAGCAGCCTAAAAAAATCTTCCCTGATTATTCCTCTGATTCTTTAAGAAGTTTTGCGAATTAAATTTTTTTTGCACAAAAATCTAACGTGAGTTTTACTGATGGGTAACGTCCGGATTTTTAAGCACTGTTAACTTCCAAAATAGGCAACCAATTAGACTTAAAAATTAGGTTTTAGGCATTAATGAGTAAAAAGGGCAGTCCAAAATTCACAATTTTTTTGTTTTGATTTTTTTTATAACTAACTCTGTACACACGGTTCAGTGGCGTATCGCCAATAAATTTTCGGTTTTTTTATTATCCATGATTGATTTTGTTACACAATTGTTACACATTTATACTTTGAGATCTAAAGCGAAGGTATTTTGTTTCATTTGATTATTTTAATCAGAAGTATCGCTTTTAAATCCCAAAACACTACCACACAATTAAACTTTTTGGCTACTCAAAATTTATCTGTACGAGAAAAACAAATTCGAAGGTTAACTTATAATAATATTGAATTTAATTATAATTTTATTATGCAAATTATTGGTCTTAATTTTGACAAGTTTTTGCCACAATTTTAAGCAGTTTTTGAACCACGACCCCTGGAAATAGGGCTGGGCAGCAATACATGTATTTGAAATACATATTTTCAATGTATTTGTATTTTGTATTTCAAATACCCAATACAAAAATGTATTTTGTATTTTCGATATCAAATACAAATTACAAAATACAAAATACTTTAAAATCGATAAGGTTGTTAAATTTTTTAAACAATTTTATAATACTTTTTCTTTTGTATTTGAAATACAAAATCTTGAAAGTCTAGTATTTAAAATACAATTTAAAGGTATGCCAAAATACTCAAAAAAGGAGAATTTTCCGAAGATCATGATATAATTTTTAATTGGTTTTGATAACGGGCAGTGGCGGATTTCCCATTAGGCGCAGGAAAAGGGGGGCTTCAAAATTAAATTGCGCCTGGGACCTCATAAGTGCTAAATCCGCTACTGATAACGGGTTAACATTTTGACAGTGTTAATTAGCCATTTTACATCAAAAACGCACAATTAATTAAAATTGTTTAAATTTCAAGTATTGCAAGTGCTATATATGAAGTATCTTTTTGACCATATTTTGAATAATTTCAAAAGAAAATGATGAAACCAATAAAATGTTTCTTTCATTGGAAAGAAAAGAAACTGCGGCAAAAGCATTTTAAAACACGTGCAAATTTAGTGATATTTTTAAAAAAAATTTTTTATTAAATAGAACCAATAGAAAGACCGTATTAGTATCCATGAGACGTTTTTCATTGGCTAAATCCGCTATTGTAATCATCTTTGTCTTTATAACTCACTTTATAACAAAACCTTTTATTTACAAAACCTAACACAAATTAAATCTTTCTTAGTATATTCATCACAGCTTATTTATCACCCAAAAATTGAGAAATACCTAAAATAATACGACAATATGTCATTGCCGGATTAAGCCAGCACGGGGTCGAAGCAAATGTTGTCCGAGGCTCCTCTATTCTGCTGAACCACCATTTTCTACCTTTTTTTCTAATAATTAAAAGAGTAATTTTTTTTGAGGTGGAAACAGGGATTACTTTTTTCTCTACCCTTTCTTTAAAATAAAAACTTTTTGAGGATATTATTTATTAAAGAATACTTAATGGAAATTGATATAAACATTAAAATGAAGCCATTAAGGCGCGTATGAATCACCAATATTGATTAGTTTATTCAAGAATTGATTTCAAAGTTTCCAATTTCTACGCAAATTTCGACCTTATTAACGTATTCTATTTTTCGTCACTATGCTTTTACCTGGTTTTGTAACGGGGCGGACACGGACAACTTGGCACTTCCAACTCGGCACCTGTGACTCGGGACCGAGAAAACTGGGCATCAGGACAACTCGGCACCGGCGACTCGGCACCGTACAACTCGGTATCGGGAAAACTTGGCACCGAGCCAACTCGGCACCGGTTCTTCAATTTTCAGAGCAAATAAGCTAAGTCACTTGTGATTGCTGAATTCAGGCATTTTGTCGTCAGTCCGTGTAAATTACATTACTCTAAGATTTACGTAGAGAGGGGATCACGGTAGCCTCACTAACATTCGTATTATGCTTTAACAATGCACTTCGAGCAAAAATCATGTTTTTTTTATACTTAATGTACAGTAAAAATGGCTGGAGGCGCTCGAGCGAAGCAAGGAGTGCACCCAGTCAATTTTTACTTGCACAACCACCGTTCTTGTAGAATCCACGCAAAAACGAGTTTTACCTCTCAATGATCCACCTTTTCCTTAATCCACGGGCCTAGGGATATGTTTATAGTAAGTGTGGTTTTTACAAAAATGGCTCGAAGCGGCCGGAGCGTAGCGAAGTGTAAGCTAGCGTAGGGTTAATTTTTGTAAAAACCACCATGGCACGAGAAGGATCTACGCGAAAAAGTATTAACCGTACGTTAACATTGCGTACGACTAAGTGAGAAAATTTTCATCAACCGGACTCTTTTGTATGACCGCACACGTACCGACCATAGAATGCATTGATTCACCAATCAATATAAAAATTAAATTAAAAATTAAAAAAAACCCCGACAAAAAAAATTTTTAAAAAGTAAAAAATAAAATCCAAACGTCGTCGTCGCGTCGGGGACCTAGGTAGTTGACGTATACCGGGTGCTGAATGAGTTAGGCGAACATAGGATATTAACATGTAAAAACTTATTTTTGCAAATTCCTGCTTCCCTAATTATTTTAGAGAAAAATTGAAAGACACAAATATAATGTAGAAATATAAACTACGAATGATAAGAGCATTAGATTTTACCTAGCTTTTACGTAAATGGTCAAAAAATTCTTTTGAAATTGTTAAAACTTTTATTTATCAGACTTGCCATGGAAGTTTCCGAGGTAATTATTTTTGATAAATAATAAAAAACAATTGCACGTTGTTGACAGTTTTGCACTTTATTAAATTTCAATTTCATAAAATGGAATATTACCTTGGAAACTTATACATGGCCAGTTTGATAAATAAAAATTTTAACAATTTCAAAAGATTTTTTGATCATTTACGTAAAAGCTAGATAAAATCTAATGCTCTTATCATTCGTAGTTTATATTTCTACATCATATTTGTATCTTTCAATTTTTCTCTAAAATAATTAGGAAAGCAGGAATTTGCAAAAATAACTTTTTACATGTTAATATCCTATGTTCGCCTAACTCATTCAGCACCCGGTATTTAAATTTCATACTGTATTAATTTTAGTTGTATTCTGTTTTTATTTTAATTACTTAGTGGTCCCCCGACGGGACGACGCTTGGATTTTATTTTTTACTTTTTAAAGATTTTTTCTTCGGGGTTTTTAAAATTTTTTATTTAATTTTATTTGATGCTTTTTAAACTTTAAATATTACTAGTACCGCTCTGCATTTATCAACTTTTTATATTACAAGTACGGCCCTGATTTCATCAAGTAGACTAGAAAACTGCAAAAGATCTTCGAACGGCTAAACAGATTTTTTTGAATCAGAGCTAAGAACATTCTCAATCAAGTCAGCTTTCAAACAAAAAAACTAAATCAAAATCGGTTTATTCGTTTGGGAGCTACGACCCCACAGACAGACACACATATACACACGTTAAACACATAACACCCCTCTTTTTGGGTCGGGAGTTAAAAATGTTTCCAACTGGTGCCGATTATTCCAGTGCCGAATTGCCGGTGCCGAGTTATTCTGGTGCCGAGTTATTTCAGTGCCGAGTTTTCCCAGTACCGAGTTGTCCGGTGCCGAGTGGTCGGTTCCAAGTTGTCCGGTGCCGAGTTATCTTGTGCCAAATTGTCCTGTACCGAGTTTTTAACCAAATTTAAGCTCTAGTTGCAATGATTTGCAAAATTTTTGTTTTATATAATTGTCTTTTAGACCGCTTTTTTTAATTTGCGATCAGGGTTAATGCACTATCTTTTTATTTCTGTTGAGCTTGGAGCCCCTCGAGGCGCGGAGCCCGTAGCATTTGCTACTTCGTTTACTTAAATTGATTTCCACTTTTATAATTTCTTTGCTTATTAATTAGTTACTAACTTGGTGGTAATACTTAATCAACACTTTTTAAATAGTTGTCAAGACCGCACTTTATTAATGTCTCCTTACGTTGTATAGGGAGCGAGAAAGCTGACGTTAGCGTTTTCTCGAGTTAAAAAATTTCATAACAGACGTGCATTTTTTAATGCTATTAAGAGTGCTAACGTCAAACTTTATCGCTACCTTATCAATGTTTTATCAAGAATTAGCTTCTTTATTGGAGAATTAGTAAGAAAGCTAGACGGTAGCGCTTCTATCGATAATAAAGTAAACTTCTAGCGTAAACTTTTTTCATGGGGAAAGGGCACTTTCTCGCTCTCTATAGTGTAGTAATTCTCGTCTATTCTAACATACATAATTCTGGTATACCTGTGCAAATTGTAACCTGAAATGAATGGTATGAAAATTTTATAACGCATTTTTCAGTTTTTTCCAGAAAATGCTTAATGGCCTCTTTCTAAGTTCAAACACTTCGGGGATAGCACTTTTTTAATTTGTACTTTTAAATGGTTACAGACGTGGATACAGGATTTACTTTAAGAGGGGGGGGATGTTTGAAATTTGATCCGTCTCTTAGAAAATTCTTTCTAAAGAAAAATTTTTTTCTTATCAAAGCTATCATATCGATGAACGTCCATGGGAGGGGGAGGTGCAGATGACCCAATGGCTTTTGCTGCTTAATTTTTGTTAGACATTTAATATTTCACTAGCGTAAGTTTTTAAAATTTTCTAAAACTTTTGGTTTTAATGATTACAACTCTTTTATAATATTTTTTTTTGATTTTGTCTCTCCTCTTTTTGAAAATGATCCTATGGACGACCATAATCACTTATAATTGCAATTCAATGACACTCTGGGCCTTCCTAGGATAAAAATAAAGAATCAATAAATAATATTTTATTTTTGTAATTATTTTTACTGTTGATGATTTAGAATTTATTTCTAATCCAAAGTAATAAAAAGCCAGCACGCTACTGCTGCTTTTCCAGCGTGTAATTTTTTTTAAACACACAACGCACTTTGATTGATCGTACCAACTTAAAATCACCTTCTCTGGGATCGAGTTGCACAACAATCGAGTTTTCAACTTTAGCGAGCTGCCCGTCCGTCGACAGGCATTTCAGCTAGTATTATAATAATTTTGTAGAACTCTCTTCTTCCCTCGCTTCATAGGTGCGCTTCTGATTAGTTCCTTCATTTGTTACCAACCGAAAATGTTTTTTCAACTTAGAAATCCACTTCAACTCCAAATTCCAACTCACAAATCACAACCCTCCGAGTGAGGCGTTAGGCCAAACAATTTTGGCTTTTAAGTTGCACTCTGCATCAGTGAGGCCGAAGACCGATCAATAATATCAATAATTATTGATCGGTCTTCTTGAGAGAGAAAAACAAAGAAAGTTAAATGAAGTTATGTGCATGGTAGTGTTGAAAATGCATCAACTCCAGTAATCATATCTGGTAATTCACATGCAATTTTTATTAAAATTTGATTGATTTTTGAATTTGAAAATTTTATGGCACAGATTTGAAAAATTGTTCAAATTTTAACTTTTTAATAATTTTATGGGGCATGAAATACTCCGCAGAGCCCCGCCCAGGTTTATAATATAATAAGTACAATTTTATAAACAAGCGCCACAGGCGAATTTCTTTTAACTCACGTGCAAATTTATAAATAAAGTAACAGTTTTAGGTTTTGAAATATAAGAAATATAATACTTTGAGTCAAAAATCGTAAAATCATGCAATGAAAAATTCAAGAGTTTTCAAACAACTTTAATAATAGAGCGACATCCTTGAGCTTTCAAATTTAAAATCTTCGTACCTTTTTTAAAAATTTTAGAAAGCTGACGATTTAGAAAATCTACCGTACATCTTTTCATTTATAACATTTTCGACTTTTCTTATTCGATCTTCAAGTAACAACACAACCCAAAATACAGCGATAAAATTAATTTCCAAAATGTTTCAGCATTTCGATATTAAAAAATCGGTCAATCTTTCGTGATAATTCGCATTGTGTGATTTTTCCGGCGGTGACGCTTGAAAAGTAACGACGCGCGCGACGGTCCAAGTTACACAATTTTTTCCTGCGTTTACTTCACCGTGCACTATTTTATTTTTTATTAAAAAGAGACGGTATTAGATAACTTTTAATAATTTTTATGGAGCAGATGTCATATATGGTTGGTTAAGCACGCATGGTGGTTAAAGTTACAAAAATAACCAGTAGCGCTCGAGCACTCGACGTGCGCTTTACGACGCTGACGTCGTTTTTTTATTATAAACTTCCGCGTGTATTTTTTTGCACAAAATGTTTTAATTTGTGGTTTTTTGTGTACGAAATAGTGAGAAAAAAATGTCGCTATGGATTAAGTGCCTCCTGATTTTTGGATTATTTTTCTGCACCGGTAAGTTTCACTTTATAAATAAATTCGCGCTGCTCTAAAAAATTTATTTTTCGAAAATCCTCAACATTATTTTTTGAATTTCATGTCCGGTGACATATGCGCTCTTCTTGGAAGCGGCATATGGACGAAACGGATGTAAGTCTCGATACATATTTCCGTTGGCACGTGCTGAACTGTGACGTGAACTTTATATTAAAATAGGAAGTACACCCAGTGCTTCCAACTGCCTTTTTAATTATTACAAAACGCAGACACAGGAAAAGTAGGAAAGATGCGGGTGCCGTTCTGAAAACCCCATAAATCACCGCGCGCTTCTAAAGCGCAAAAAAGAAGACGTTGAAATAATTAATTAACGTGTGGTGATTCATAATGAAATTTGAAACATAAAGAATCATAACACCCGCGTGGATTATTTAAATAACTTGTAATTTAATATGGGCTAATAGAATAACAAGATCGGCTTTTGTTGTTGTTCAAGACGTATATTATATAAATATATACGTATATATTATAAATTTTGAAGTTGATTAGAACAGGACCGTAACGACTCGATAAATTTGTACTATCACGGTGTAAATTATTTATTGTTTCGAGAAATAAATAAATTAAATTTTACCCTTTTTTTCCTATTTTGAACAACATAAGATTTAACTGTGTCGTAATAGATTAACTTCGTAATTAATCAGTCCCACTCTGATTCGTTTAAAAAAATTCATTCTTTCGTGACTTACTTCTTATTTTGATTTGCATGAGATGTTGTTGTAAACACACATGTCATTATTTAGCCGGAAATGTACAATAAGAGTGGTCAAATGTCTGCAATTTGCGCTCAATCCAGATTTCATTTTGCAATTTTCCAAATTCTAGCGTGAGAATTTGTCCTGGTCACTTGATAAAGTGGTGAGTCAGAAAAATCAAAAAAAATTTCTCTATCTTCAAGCAAAATTAATATTTTCACTGTTTGAATTCAAATTTTCCCTATTTCGCTTATTTTCAGCGAGAATGGTGACATAACTGGTAAAGTTTTTTTCATGTGTTTACAAAAGAAAAATTAAAACATTTTTTAGTTATGTCACTATTATCGCAATAGACGATTTTGGATAAAAAATCATATTTTTGATGTTAAATTACCAAAAAGCCAAAAAACTAAGACATTTCGCATTGCAAAATCGGGAAAATCATTTGCACTATTGTTAGAATCTTGTCATATTTTGCTTCTATGTCCCCCCTCTCCGTACTGTTTCTTATTCACCCGCTTTATTATTTTTACGAAACGTCATTATTTTTTAAAGTTCTGGCGTTTTTTGTTTTATTTAATTTGACCTCAGTTTTGTATCACGAGGGTGCGTTCCACTTGAGCGCTTACGTGCTTACTCTACCGTCTACCTGATATAGTCAACGACTCTTTATCAAGCATCTGAGTTGCTGTGCAACAAGCTTTCACAGTTTATTTATAATTCGAAAGCACGCTATAATAGCGCAGCTAATGGATATGCGATTAGGGTCTTCTACTTTCTCAACGCAATTTTTTAAATTTTAAGTCGCAGAAAGACTGCAGACTAAGCGGTACTCTAAAAATATGCTCATCGTTTATCACTCATTTTACAAGTTGCAAAACAGTAAGCAATCTAAACCGTTAAGCGCTTTAGTGGAACGCACCCTAAATTTTGATTGTGTTCTTGCAAATAAATGCAGGCAACCTACTAACTGTTTGACGTGATTTTTTGCTTCATTTTAAGAAACAATTTTATAGCAGAGAACCTCGATGGTTTGCCATTGCTTTTCGACGAGAGATGGTCAGAATATTATAGTTTTTACTTTGTCTAGGCTCAAACCCTCGGTATAAGCAGTCAACATACTACAGCCGTTAAGATGTAAACGCCTTTTTGTGCTTTTAATTACGAAGAAGCTACAGAATAACTTTTTTAATGAGCGGAACAGTTCAAAATTAGTTACCATGAGTATTAATTATGGAATCATCAGTTATGAATCAGATGTTCATATCATAACATTGTGACCACCTTATAATTAAATGGTATTTTTATACAAAATGTGATTCAGAGCGCAAATTTAGTTACATCTAGAACGACAGTATTAATCAAGATCATGGGGAACAAATATTTCGCTAAATTGGTGCCCCCAAGAAAATGTCAAGAATATTTTTTGATATTAATTCTTTTCGTCCTTCCAATCATTCATACTTCAAGACGTCATGCGTTATAAAGCTAACTTTGCTTCCACTCACAATAAATAACATGCAACCTCACTTTTTGTAAATGGCATAGTTTTAAAAAGGGGAGGGGGCTACAGAACTAATGGTATTATAACTTAAAAAGTTATCTGGCTGAATTAGCATGAATGTATTTTAAAATTTTATTATTGGATTGGAATTTTATTTTTCATGGATCTATATATAAGTATTTTATTCTACTAATACTAGGACCGCCACACTATTCCCCTAGTAATAATTTTCATGTTTAGGAAAGAAATAAAAAAAGTGAATGGAAGAAAAGAAAAGGTAAAACAAATTAATTGTTTTATTAAAAATTATTAAAATAAAGCTGTTCGATAAACTACCGGGGTCACCAATTCACAGATTGACAAAAAGTCAAAAGTTGTAATATTAGAATATTGCACGGAAAAATATTTTTTATATTTTTCAGCTAAGCCCGTAGCTGGAGGGGGAGCAAACGTGGCCCTCTCCCTGAAATATTTAAAAGAAAAAAAATTTGGAGAACAGTTCATTAACCAGGACTCCGATTTTATTCATTTTTAAAGAAACAAATAACAGAAAATTGATCAAAAAGCAATGTAAAACAAAAAATTAGTGAACCGTTGCAAATAAGGCTTACTTTTTAAAATTTTAAGAACTTTTACATGAACGAAAGAACGAGAGAGATTATAGAAATGGTATGAGGCTCTACAACATTAGCTTTGCATGGATTCAGTGGTCCTTTCATCGTCAAACGCGCAAATTTAATTTAAGGTTTTAAATTGATTTATCGATGATGGATCTTAATCGGACACAGTTGCGTTGCTAAAAACGACTTTACGTACCGCTGCGCTCTTTCCGGTCGCTTTGCAACACTTTGAGCCATTTTAACATAGTACGCTGTACTATAATAAGTTATATCCCAAGGGGCTTTTCAATTAAAAAAAGGTGTCGCTGAAAAGGGGTTAGATTTTTCTTTTTTTTTCGGAAAATTTAAGCCAAATAAATTCCTACACAGTGATTTTAATTTTATGTTAACGTTATCATGGTGCAAATGCTACTTTTGCTTCCGTGTTTGTTCACCACGCCCAGCCTGAACCGTAAGTAAATCCACACGGACTGAGGACAGAAAAGTCAAAAGAGAAAGAATATTGAACAATTATTGCAAATTTTAAAATTAGTCATTTGCTAAACTAATCGATATACAACATTGGTCTGCTTCTAAAACGCTTTATTTTAATGTTTTCTATTAAATTCCGTTGAGTTTTATTTCATAAATATTATATCTTTGAGTCCTGGTTATAGAACTTCACCCTTATAAAGTAAAGTAGAGAGCGAATAATTTTTTATGTAATGTTTGTTTTAACTAAAAGTAAATTAAATAATAAGTAATGAGTTAATTTTACAAAAAAAATTTTTAATAAATCAGAAAAATAAAATATTGAAAAGATTTGTTTGTACAATAAAAATTTCTGAAGGGAATACCACTGAAAATTTTACTTTTACAAATGACTCCCTCCCCCTCTAAAAATAAAATTCTGGCTACGGGTCTTGAAGTACAATTTAATACAAATTTTAAAATTTAAGTTAAAATTTTGCAGTAAAATTTAATATAAATTTTAAAATAAACTTTAAAATAAAATCTGAACACAATTTAACATAAATTCTGAAGAACTTGTAGTTTAAAATAAATTGTTGAGTAAAATTTAACATAAATTTTTGGGTAAATTTTACCATAACTTTTTAAGCAAAATTTATTGTATTAAAAATCACATAAAATTTAATACAAATTTTCGAGTACAAGTTAAAGAAGTTTCGAGCTAAAATTTACCAGAGATTTTTAAGTAAAATTTAAGGTAAAACTTTGAAGTAAAAGTTAAAGTGGTTTTGAAATGAAATTTAACACTATTTTGAAGTAGGTACAATTAAAACAAAATTTAAAGCGAAAATTAAAATTAATTATGAAGCAAGAATTCAAATAAATTTTATTAAAATAGAAATTAATAATACAAAAAAAGTAAAATTTAAGCTAAAAGTTCAAGAAGTTTTAGGTAAACATTCTCATAAATTTTTAGTTGAATTTAGATGAAAATATCGGAAACAGTCACGGATGCCCTTCTGTAAAGGGATTAACTTCCTTATTCTGTAACTTTTCGTTATCGTTATCGAATCGTTAAGAACCGTAAAGTTTGGTTTCCATATACGACTACATTACTATTTAATGAAATTCTAAGTGTAAACCAAACTTTGCAGTTCTTAACGATTCAATAACGATAACGAAAAGTTTCAGAATAGACTATTTTTGTATCAGGAATTGCAAATTTTTAAAAAAATTTTGTGTTACCACGTGTTATCTAAAATCTCGAATATCTCTAAAATTATTTGGGTACAAACGAAGATAAACGATTATAAACGTTCTAGACTATTTTGAATCAAAAAATTCAAAGTTTTAAAAAGTTCTGTGTTACTCCGTGCTAAGAGAATCCCGTTAATCCGCTCATGCGCGTCCGTATCCATGATGTTATTCTTGAAAATCTCAAAAACTATTTAGGTACAAACAAAAATAAAACTTGCACAAACGAATTACAAACGTTCTAGATTATTTTGAATCCAAAATTCAAAATTTTAAAAAATTCTATGTGTTTCCCGTGCTAAGCAAATCTCGTTAATTCACTTATGAGCGTCAGTATCCATGATGTTTTTCTTGAAAATCTCAAACACTATTTGGGCACTAACGAAAATAAAGCTTTACACAAATGAATTACAAACGTTCTAGACTATTTTGAATTCAAAATTTCAAAAAATTTTATGTGTTTTTTGTGTTAAGAGAATCTTGTTAATCCACTCATGAGCGTCAGTATCCATGATGTTTTTCTTAAAAATCTCAAAAACTATTTAGGTACAAACAAAAATAAAACTTGCCCAAACGAATTTTAACTGTTCTAAACTATTTTGAATCTAAAATTGAAAATTTCAAAAAATTCTGTGTTTTTTCGTGCTAAGAGAATCTCGGTAATCCGTCATGCGCGTCAGTATCCATGATGATTTTCTTAAAATCTCAAAAACTATTTGGGCACAAACAAAAATAAATCTTGTACAAACGAATTACAAACGTTCTAGATAATTTTGAATCCAAAATTCAAAATTTCAAAAAATTCTATGTGTTTCTTCGTGCTAATTGTAAAAGAATCTTGTTAATCTACTCATGTGCGTCAGTATCCATGATGTTTTTCTAGAAAATTTCAAAAACTATTTGAGTACAATTAAATTACAATTGGGTAAAATTACAAACGTTCTAGATTATTTTGAATCTAAAATTCAAAATTTCAAAAAAATTCTGTTTTACCGTGCTAAGTGAATTTCGTTAATTCACTCATGAGCGTCAGTATCCATAATGTTTTTTTTTGAAAATTTCAAAAATTATTTGGGTACAAACGAAAATAAAATTTGTACAAACAAGCACAAACGATACAAAAACAATCTAGACTATTTTAAATCCAAAATTCGAAATTTCAAAATTAAGATAAAATTTTGTAGTAGAAGTTCAAGAAGTTTTGAAATAAAATTTATGAAAGTATTTAGTAAAGTGTAATTTTAATTGTTATTATTAACATATAATAATTAATTCTTGTATGTCCATCACTCCACTCCACAGCAGTGGAGTGATGTGATCGCTGGTTGAGTATAGAGCGGAAATTCTGGGTTCAAATCCCGGATTGCACAGAATTTCTTGGCTCGCCTTCCGGTGAACATCCACACTCTGTGGTGATCCCTGATATTTGTGTCGACGTCACTACCGTAAATACGGCTGCGTCACACACGCAAAGTTAGCAAGATAGGTTAGATAAGCAGGGAAAAGCCATGGGCCTACTAGGCCTGTAGAGCTGTTATATATATATAATATGTTTATAATAAAAACAAAATTACATTCGTATTGATAATAAGTATTTTACAGTAAAAATCAAAAAAATATCAAAAATTTGGTGTATTATAATATTATAAATTAAAATATAAGATTACAACTATTATCAATAAATTATAGTAATTTTTAACACATTTTGATAAATGATTTTACATCAAAATTTTGAAATTATTTACTACATTTGAACATAATATTGAAAATATTAGTAAAATTCTCTACAAATTCGAAGTTTTATATATTTAAAAATAATCTTGCATAAAAAATAAAATATTAATATATTTTTTTATATATTTATTCGCTCATTTTGATTTATACCACCTCCTGTAGCCATGCCTGATTTACCAACGATAATTTTTTTATTATTTTTTCTATAATTATCAGCTCAAAGTTTTGGTCAAAAATGTCTTAATCCGACCCACTGTGCGTTGATGTAAGAAAATATAAATCACCTCACCATCTCTAAAAATTCAAAATTTAAATACATAATTTTTTTGAACGTGTGTTCTCATGATGTAAAAGGGAAAATCGTAGGTACTCTAGGAAGATCTTACTTTTTAAGAGTTTTTTTCGAGATTAAAATATTTAAAAAAAATTGTCGTATCGAAAAACTTGAAGTTTAACTTCCCGGGCGGAGGAGGGGGGGAATCACGCACCTCCAGTGTGTCCTTTTTAGGTACGGGTCTAGGTTTTCGGATAAGTTTGTCTGACGAGATTTTAATAAGGCGAAAACATTAAATTATCCTCTTTTTTTATCTTGAAATTTTACCTTCTTTGGTTTGGTTTTGGAATTTGGTTTGGGAATTCAACCCCCAAAATGACACAGCGAAGGATTAAAAAAAAGTTGAAAATTTTTTTTTGAAAAAAACTCCTCTCATAACCAATATTCGGCCCTGAACTTCTGAAAAGTTCTGAAAACTTCGGCCTGAAAAGGACTTCTTTTTTAGCTCTTCCAACTTTTAGGTACATTGCACAAAAACTCAGTTTAGGTGCATAATTTTCAAAAATTTAAGCTATAATCACATTTTTGATATTTTATAAAACTCGAACTGTACATAAATAGTTATAAAAAGCAACACTCCAAAACTATGTTGATTTTTGTACCTCATAAAAAGTAGTGTTTATTTGTTCTGTTTTTTAAATAGAAAATATTTTTATTTTTATATTGTTTTTATAATAATTATTAGTATTTATTTTTAGAATTGAAGTTTTGTTTTGTATAATTTGGCTGTAAAAGGGGGCCACAAAAGTCCAATTGTATTTTTTGTTTTTAAAAATAAAATCCAAATTCAGAAACCAACTTTTTTAATCATAAAATATGACCTTCATAACGTTTTCGAATTTGAAAATGATATCTTTAAAATAAGAGTTGAAATGGGAAAAATCATAATTTATTATTAAAAAATTTTTTTTTAGTAGTATTGAGGAGACCATCAGGGTCGTGTTATATAAACTTTTTCTCTCAAAATATTGCGAGTGCGCCAACCAACCCCCGCCTCTTACTTATAACCAAGATTTTTGAAGAAAAAATACAGCCTTACTGATATTTTTCTAATTCCTCTACGTTTTTAAAAAACTTTAATTTTGTCGAAATTTTAGTTTAAACTTAAAATAAGTTCACTGCGCATGCAGACGTTCTACTAGCGGATCATAGCTGTGCGGAGTGCCAAGTAATAGAAGGTCACATCATCAACTTTTTGTTTCCTAAATTTTTAAATTTAAATTTTAACTGTCATAAAGTAAAAATATTTAATGTAAACGAGCTTGATCTTGAAAAATAAATTCCTGCTGTGTTTCTATTGGATGCAAAAAACTTGTTGAACCGCAACATTTACATCTTTCACAACACTTGACCCGCAAAATTGCATTCCTTTTCAATTTATTTTACCAATATTTGATATAAAAACCAGATATGTATTACGGAATTACTGGGTAACAAATATTTTAATTGAGTGTAGCGGTACCGATTACACAAACTTAGGAAGCAATTCGCTCTATTTTAGTATTCTGGAACCAAGCCATAGCATTTAAATCGGTCACTATCTAAAATAAATCATGAGGGTATTTCCTATTTCTGGGGTTATTTTTACGACAATGTTCTAATTTTCGCATTTTATGACAAAACAAAGTTTGTATTATATTATGTTTTTTTTTCAGTTTATGCAGACATTGTGGTTAACGGAATCATCGAAACGAATCCTGCCGTTTTGGGAAGCAACACGACAGCCCTCCAATGCGATTACGATTCTGGAAACGAAACCGGAGTGGAAGTGAAATGGTTTTTCAATCACAACATCCAAATCTTTTCATGGATTCCTTTTCTGAACGAACCCGAAGCTATGGGTCGATTTAGGCAAATTTTGGACGTGGAGAATGCTACGCTGCGGTTCAAAAATATCACTAGAAATTTAACTGGGGTTTATTCGTGTAAAGTTACGGGAGATCACACTGAAGATATTAAGTCTAAAATGATGATAGTCCATCGTAAGTAGCTGCATTCCGTTATGTTTCGTGGTGCGCTTTGACGCGTGCCATCTTGTAACGCTTCGATAATTTCTTACAAAGGAACAATTCGAATAAATTAAAGAATTTGTAAGGAGTTATCGTAGCAATTTAATGCATCCGTTACACGATTGTGGCGTACTTTCGCCAATTTTTGATTTTAAGTAATTAAAATGAAGGGCACGAGCCCCCTTTTTTTGCAAATTTTATATTCGTATTTTATGTTTTAGAACCACCAACAGGGACGACATTTTTTTTGGAGGAAGAGTCCGATGCGTTAATATGCGCTTGCACGGAGTCGTTTCCTTTGCCTGTAATCACCATTCAGGGTCATTACGTTTCAAGGTTGGTATTAAGGTTTCCCTTCCACAGCAGACTGTTTTATTAATTACTGCTTTTTAGCGACAAGAGAATAGGAGCGGAAAAACCTAGATCGTTTAAAACGGAAAGCGACGACGACTTATTTAACGTATCCACGATGATAAGGATGAACACGACGGAAATTTTGGAAACAACCGAATTTGTTTGCAACATCCAAATCCCGGGAACCCCCTATAACGAAACCTTAATTTACGTGCACAACATGACTAGTAAGTTTTTTGTTTTTCTGTCGTAAGTGGTTAGGTCCAAAATTTTCCTTCTTAACTGTTTCGGTTGGTTCTGAATCAGAAAATTAATATTCGTTAATGTGTTACTCTAAAAATAAGCAATGCTAAGCATGTGCCTTACTATTATTATTATTTTATCATAGGCAATGAGACGAAAGCGAACACTAATAGCGAAAATTCCACCATCTTCAGATCAACTGAAACTGTCTTAATTTCAACAACAATTAAACCTAACTCTCCAGGTATCTACAATATTTTAGCTACTTTTGGCTTGTCTTGATTTCGTTTATTTTGCGCTTTGCTTTTTCTAACGACCGTTGTTCTTAAAAACTTTTGTCTCATAATTACATTTTTTTTGTTTTTTCAGGTTTGGCAAGCAACTTGAAGATGTCGACCGGTTTGATCGTAACGCTTGCCATTTTCACAACGTGCAGGAGTTGAGACTGGTGGGGGTGCTTGCTGGAAAAAGTCACCACATCATTTTGTGTAAGGAACCGACACGTCCGTTTTTGCTGTGCTGCGTACGTGAAAAACGCGTCGTAGCTATTGCTCTTAATGTTATCAATAATATTTACTGTAAATATTGTATTTATGTTTATAAATTTTTATTAATTGTACATTATTTATTTTGTTAAAAGAAAACACTAGTCCGTATAATAAATAATTTTATAAAGTTAATTAAGGTTGATGACATTTATGTACAGAAAAAAATTGATTTTATCATAGGCGGAGTTTACTCTCAAATTTGGTAATAAAAATATAATATATTTCTCATTTCTAAAGTGATTATGCTAATTTCGATTTCGAGGGGGCGCACAACCCCAAATCCTTACACTAACTCCACCTGTGAGTTTGGTCCTATCTGACGCTTGATGTGTGCTTGATCTGAAAAGTTTTTTATTTGTTATTTTATTTTTCATACTTTCATCTATATTTTTAGAACAATATTTTGAATAACTTCGAATTAAAAAACTACCCCCTTCTCACTCGTTATATTAGATAATATACAGCCAATTTTGATGTTTTAAGTAATCTAAAAAAAGGAAAGGATTAGTAAAACTCTAGGTATATTATAAATTTATAACTATAAGTAATGTTGAGCCACCTAGCTTAGGTTGTCTAATTTTATTATTTGCATTAAAATTAATTTTACGAGTTAAAATAATATCTGATGAAAGTAAAATATTAATGTAAAATTTTTGCTTTTGAGGTTAGTTCTATTCAAAATAACAATTTTAATTGTAATTAGACAGAGATAAATTAAAGAAAAAATCTAAATCCGCCCTTAAATATGATTTGCCTCGTTTATGTATTACACACCTACGTTTTGTTCCATAAAATTCTGATTATTTTTAAAAAATTTTTTTGAATATTACACAGAGACAAATTTTTGGTGTTTTAAAGTAATTTTTACTTCAAATTAAAGCCTAAATCGATCTCACACCAATTTAAAATAATTGTTAGAAAATTCTTGAAGTACTTGTTTATAGGAATTATTACTACAATTTGAAGAAAAATTTACAGCAAATGTTGGAATTAAATTTTTTAAGTAAAATTTTCAACAAATTTTGAAGTAGTCTGCTGAAGCAAATTTTACAACAAATTTTGAAGTAAATTTAAAATCAACTTTGATGTAAAATTTGAAGTAAATTAAGAAGTAAAATTTAAAATAAATTTTGTAGTCAAATTTAAAATAAATTTTGTAGTCAAATTTAAAATAAATGTTATAGTAAAATTGAAATTAAATATTGAAGTAAAATTTAAAACAAATTTTCAAGTAAAATTTAAAACAAATTTTGTAGTAAAATTTAAAATAAATTTTAAAGTAAATTTAAAATAATATTATTTAAAATAAAGTAAAATTTTAGCACAAAAATTATAGCAAATTTTACTATAAAAAATTACAATAAAATTGTGAATTAGTGCCTCAATAATATAATAAAATTTACTTCAAATGCTTGAAGTATAAATTATAAAATTTTTGAAGGATTTCACAACAAGGCGTATAATAAATTTTAGCACAAAAATTATAGCAAATTTTACTATAAAAAATTACAATAAAATTGTCCATTAGTGCCTTAATATGATAGTAAAATTTACTTCAAAATCTTGAAGCAAAAATTATAAAAGTTTTGAAGTATTTTGCACCAAAGCGTATAATAAACTTTAGCACAAAAAAAGAGCTACACAGCCTAATTTTTTGCACTCCGTGCACTGGAGTATTCTATACCCCCCAAACTCCCCGGTTTAGGGAGTGCCACATATTAATGCATTTATTTGAAGCGGTTGAGACTGAAAATAATAATTAATTACATTAATCTTTGTTATCAGAGAGTAGAGTTGAGAAGCACTTTTCAAATTGTCGTTTTTATTGCTGAATTACTATCTCCCAAATTTGAGTCCAGTTTTGCTTATAATAATTAATAATGACTGCAAAATGCAATATAATAATTGGCTAAAAATCTCCTCCTCTTCTTTTTCGTCAATTGATTAATTTATATTATTTAAACCTTTTTCTTGCGGGGGAAAAGGAAAAATCTTTAAAAGACACCAGGAGAACCGCGGTCACTGGTTTCTGAGATTTGGAAATCTAAAAACAAACTCTCTAAAAACTTTCTTTCATATTTAGATGGTTACCACCTTACTAGACTGACACGTGGTAAATCTAATCCTTCTCCGTGTCAGTCGGTGTGACTTTTGGAAGCCGGAATAGAAAGCTTTACCCTTTCGGGACCTTTTTCTTCTTAGCTGATAGTATGTATACGTTTGTCGGCTTTCCTTGCCTTCAATAACGCCTTTATCTGGGTTACCATGTTCTCCTAGCCCTGTTCGTAGGTCAACATAGTGTCTATAATGTTGTAAGAAGTAGAGCTGGGGAGTTCTTCCCTTAGTTTGTCCAACCTGCTGCACATAAACAAGGTGTGTTCGGCATCCACAACCCCTTCTTTCGTGCAATAAGGGCAGTAAAGTGAACCTCTTCCTGAACCTGTGCAAATAGGTGTTAAAACACCCGTGACTGGTAATAAGGGCCTAGGTACAATAGTAATCTAAATCGCCATGCTTCCTCTTAGTCCATCCGGTTATATCCGAAATAAGGCGTCTGATCCACGCCCCTAGGAAGTCGCAAAAGCACCCTATTTTCCTTTTTAGTCTGCGGACTCTGATGTTCGAAGGTTGTGGCTCTTTCAAATACCAATAATTCTATTGGAGGAATTCCCTTAAGATAATCAGCTTCTCCTTCTTCCAGCAGTCTGAAAAGAAACCGGTGGTGGCATGGCCGTTTAGTACGCTCAAGAGTATTTCAAGAAACTCTTCCATGAGACTCTACGACAATTCGTCGCGGCTAATTCGTCGCGCGACAATTCGTTGCGGTCAATTCGTCGCGCTACAATTCGTCGCCTGAGACAATACGTCGCCTACGACAATTCGTCGCTTACGACAATTCGTCGCCTGCGACAATTCGTCGCCTGCGACAATTCGTCGCCTGCGACAATTCGTCGTCTACGACAATTTGTCACCTAAAATAATTTGGGCCGAGCGACAATTTATCGCGTGCGACGGTAAACCATTTTAAAATGTTTTTTTTTATTGGTATCCTAATGCTTATTTAAAGTACGCATTAGCGTGCTTAAATCCAACTTTCAAAAACGCGCGTGTTTTAAAGTTACCATGGCAACTTCAACAACCTAAGAAACGTGAAGTTAAAAAATAATTAATCTTTTGTGACTGATTGTAAAATTAATTTTTGTTTTTCTTACTTCCATGGCAACGACAGTGGTATACTGATGTCACATCACAAATTCGACCATTTCACTTAACTGTCAGATATTATTTCAATTTTTTGTAGTATCAATACCAGTATTAATGATTACAAAGTGTATCAATAAAAAAAAAAAATATGTAAAGTATTCGTGGATACACGATCTTTAAAACACTTGCTCTATTTCGAGCACTCTGGCTGCACCGTCGTGCTCGCAAAATCGGGCGTATTTTAAAGATCTTAATGTCCACTTATACTTTAATATACTATTAAAATTCATTTTTGAAATTTTTTATTACAATGGACGAGTTTCACTATTTTTTTTATTATTTGAAAGTAAATGTCAAACTGAGTCTTTAAAATTAAAAAAAAAATAATTGAGTACTCCTAACCAGGAGGCGGATCCAGCAACTTTATTAGGGGAGAGGCGATTTCATAGATTGTTAAGAAAAATACCAAAATATCGCGCGCGACAATTCGTAACCTAAAATAATTCAAATATATAAATTATTAACTCGTTGATATTAGATAATATTAAAACTTCAAAATATCGAGTTATTAATAAATTAAAAATTAATTAAAAGATTTATTGAGCTTTCAAACGATTATTTCGTTTCTCTGTTTCCATGACTTGTTTACATAATATCTGTATATTATTCTGATGACGAACGAAATAATCGTTTGAAAGCTCAATAAATCTTTTAATTAATTTTTAATTTATTAATAACTCGATATTTTGAAGTTTTAATATTATAAAATAATTCAATTCATTCGTATATTCAATGCAAAATCTGCATTTTCTGCATATCGAGTTTGCAGCCCATTTTGTTGGAAATGTCTCCATATACATTGAGTGAAATGGAAAAAGCACCCTCGTATTGTAACATTTGGAAATTCATTACGACATGCATTCATCGCAGCTACTTCGAAGTCGAACATAATTGTACTAACAAGATTTCAAAAATGAATTTTAAAAAACATTTTAAAATGGTTTACCGCCGCACGCTATAAATTGTCGCAGGCGACGAATTGTCGTAGGCGACGAATTGTCGTAGGCGACAAATTGTTGCGACGAATTGCCTGCGACGAATTGTCGCGCGATGAATTGACCGCGACGAATTGACGGTACACCCTTCCATGAAAGCCTTGATCACCTCGAAGAATATTAAGTCCGGTTTGCAAGCTATGACTTGAGCTACGTTATTGAGCTCTTCTGCACTGAACGGCTCAAAGATGACTTTGGTGTCATTTTTTCAGTCTTCTTAGGGGAGTGTGTGTGGGGGGGGGGCAAACAGAGTTTTGACAATTTTTCTTATCCGGGTTTTGCTCATCCGGGCAAGGGTCTCCTTCCAATATTATTGGAGACAATTTCACCGGTATTTAGATCGATTCTTATTTGCAGATTCTTATTATTGACAGATGTCAAGAAATTAACTAGTTGTTCGGTTTCTGCTATCAGCTTGTTTTGAATGAGCTTTCTTATCACTTTTTTTAGTGCTTGTGGATCTACACTTTTAGTAGTACTACAACCGCACTGCGGTTCGTCATTGATTTGCGTGGTTGAAGCGATGGAGTACTTAATGGAGTCATGATCGCTACAAGATTCCTTATCTAATACCTTCTATGTAAAGTTGTTCGACATGAGCGACATGAGAGTTACCAAGGTTGCGTCGATCACAGATTGTGATGCAACCTTTTAGAAGGTGAGGCATTTTCTGTGTTACCCACGTATAGATCTAATAAGAACATCGCTTTGAAGAGTAAATCACCACACTTGTCCGTGGTGGCAAAACTCCATTCAAGGGACTTTGCATTGAAGTCACCTTCAATAACAATCGGGAGTGTTCTGATTCTTGCTGCAGTCATCAGCTATTTTAGTGCAGCTTCTAAATCCAGCAGCTCTTGGTTGGGTGAACAATAACAACTGAAATAGATGGGTCCTCTGTTCTCTTCAATCTTCAATCACGTGAAATCCCAGTTCCATCCGCAACCACTTTTGATGAGTCCGGCATAAAAATAGACGCTCTTACTGCATTTTGGAACCAACCATTAGACTCTTTATGTTGTGGTAGAAAAGTTTACGACCTACAAAATTGATTTATGCTTCTTATTTGTCGCAATTCCGTTCGAATGACGTCAAATAATGTCAAATAATTATTATGGCTTACATATGTAAATGATTCCATTCCCCCTGGAGAAGGCCAAACAACCAGATTAATAAAAAAACCTTGCTCTGCGCTGATAACTACCTTTGGACATTCTTCAGGCTTAATGGCTATCCGGATATCCGTTAGTACCGCCTTGTAAAAAAGAGCAGGTTCTCTATCTGAGCCTTTACTTTTCTTGGCTGGTCTGGTTATGTTTTGAGGAGCGGTACGTGACATTTGGGCGCCGGCGTTTGGGCGCCGCCATTTGGGCGCCGCCGTTTGAGCGCTGGACTTTTGGCCGCCGGAATTTTGGGCGCCGGATTTTTGGGCGCCGCCGTTTGGGCGCTGGGATTTTTGGGCGCCGGATTTTTAGGCGCTGGACTTTTGGGCGCCGCCGTTTGGGCGCCGAGACTTTTAAGTGCCAAAAATGTCTACTGCGCACATTTACGCGCACATTTGTCTCCAAATTTAAAACATGTTCTAAATATTTTACATGATAATTTAGCACAAAATTTTGCTGGTAAATTTGCTGTATGCAACAGTGCATGATATTTTTATCATTATTGGTAACTAACCAATGAAAACCTTCCGATGGCTACTAATACGCTCTTTCTATTGATTAGTTATCATTTACATGTACATTTTATGTGCAATTATGCATCGTGTCATACAGGCTTTATAGATAAATAAATCTTAAAAAATATTTCCCTTCCCCATGTAAGAGTCCGTAAAATTTTCCATACTCCCCCCTCCTGGGGTGGGCAAAATATAAGATACAAAATACATTTTGTATTTTGGGCAATATATCGGGGGTAAATATTTAAAATATTGAATGTATTTTGTTTTGAAATGTATTTTAAAATTTGTATTTGAAATACATTTTGCCCCCCCTCTTCTTCCAAACCCTTACCATACCACCCTCTTCCCCATACCTTTACGTAATTAATGGACGGTCCCTAGGGCCGATGACAAGGGCGTTTCCAGCCAATTGACTTAGGGGGGGGAAGTAATTCATCTATATCAATGTAAATTTCAAAATAGATTAATCTTTATTTGTGGAAAAATAAAAAAAAATTCAATTTATTCTGGACCGGTGAAGATTTTCTTTATAAAGTGTTTTATTTTTATCAGCATTACCAACTCCGCAAAAATCACCAATAAATACTTAATACATAAGGGAAGATATCCACGCAAGGGTAGCACCTTAGATCAGTTATTTCATAATATAAGATCGATTGGTGGCACCCCCTCCATCTTAAGCCTGTATGACACGATGAATAATTTTGCATAAATTTTACATGTAAATGCTAACTAACCAATAGAAAAAGCGTATTAGTAGCCATCGGACGTTTTTCATTGGGTAGTTATCATTTACATGTAAATTTTATGTAAAATTATGCATCGTGTCATACAAGCTTAAAAAGTAAAAAATAATTTTAAAAAGAGCAAACAAAGCTTCTTGAAAACATCAATACAAAAATACAAACAAATAAAAATTAATTTTTGCTCCCCTCCATCTCCTTAAAAAATACATTTCGAAACAAAATACATTCAATATTTTAAATATTAACCCCCAATATATTGCCCAAAGTACAAAATGTATTTTGTATCTTGTATTTTGCCCACCCCTGGAAGGGGGTATGGGAAATCTTACGGAGTTTTACGTGGGGAAAGGGAATATTTTTTAAGATTTATTTATCTATAAAGCCTGTATGACACGATGCATAATTGTACATAACATTTACATGTAAATGATAACTAATCAATAAAAAGAGCGTATTAGTAGCCATCGGAAGGTTTTCATTGGTTAGTTACCATTCACATGTAAATTTTTATAAAAATATCATGCACCGTTGCATAGGTACAGCAAATTTTGTGCTAAATTTTCATGTAAAATATTTAGAACATGTTTTAAATTTGGAGGCAAATGTGCGCGTAAATGTGCGCAGTAGACATTTTTGGCACTTAAAAGTCTCGGCGCCCAAACGGCGGCGCCCAAAAGTCCAGCGCCCAAATGTCCTGGCGCCCAAAATTCTTGGCGCCCAAAAATCCGGCGCCCAAAATTCCGGCGCCTAAACGTCGGCGCCCAAATGGCGGCGCCCAAACTGTGGCGCCCAAAAGTCCTGACCCGTTGAGGAGTACTACCAGACGACCGGCTTTGCTTGTTAAGCATGGTTGCTTGATAAAGGTTTTATTGGTGGATCCTGCCTTGCGCAGTCTCCACCTAAGGCTTTTTTACTTTTGATCTTAAATTTGGTCCTACAAGTAACGGGAAATTAAAGACACCGCCGCATAGTGCCCCATGGATGGCGGGGGCTATATACAAAAGGTGCGCCTGGTACCTTGAGGTGTGGTGATTAAGAACTGAGCTTCCCCTCAGCCTTGCATTTTTTTTGCGTCACCCACCGTAGGAGTAGGAAGGTTTTTATGGTGGTGCCTCATTATTTACTTGGCCGGGGCGGTTAAGTCAAGGCCTTCGTGCCCCTTGTCGCTATTAGCGATCAGAAGATAGCCCAAAATTGACACAAAGAGTTTTACGTCCCGGACGGTCCCAGACCGACCTCTTGTCTAAACGACAGTCAAGGGGTTTTCTCCCCTATCGCTCGTCCCGGAGTTCACGCTTGTATATAGTTTCATCAAATCGCGCAAGCCCCTTCACGACTACAAGGTTGCAAACACCTGGGGGAGGAATAAAATACTAGATGACTAAATACGGCCAGCTGTGCTATAGTTGGTACTAAATAATTTGAAGTATTATGTATGTTAGCGTGAGCCAAAATATTTGCAATAAATGAAGCTAAAATAATATTCTTCTCGATTTTCTATATTTAGGTTCTTCTACTGTCTTCACACCCCTATGATAAACTGTGTTTTGATATAGTAATACTGTTATAGTTGATTACCAACCTAATAATACCAAATTAGGTTGGTATTACTTACTCAACGCATTTATTTAAAATTATTAGTCAGGGCAGAGTATTTCATTAACGTCATATACAGGTCCGGGTTCAGGTTTAGTAATCCTCACTTATTCTAACACGGCCATCCTGCAATTGTCGCGTCCCCGTGACATTTTTTTTTTTTTTTGAATTTTGAATAACGCCATAAATAACTCGGCCGCAACGCCTTAAATAACTCGGCCGCAACGCCTTAAATAATTCGGCCGCAACGCCTTAAATAATTCGGCCGCAACGCCTTAAATAATTCGGCCGCAACGCCTTAAATAACTCGGCCGCAACGCCTTAAATAACTCGGCCGCAACGCCTTAAATAATTCGGCCGCAACGCCTTAAATAATTCGGCCGCAACGCCTTAAATAATTCGGCCGCAACGCCTTAAATAATTCGGCCGCAACGCCTTAAATAACTCGGCCGCAACGCCTTAAATAATTCGGCCGCAACGCCTTAAATAACTCGGCCGCAACGCCTTAAATAACTCGGCCGCAACGCCTTAAATAACTCGGCCGCAACGCCTTAAATAACTCGGCCGCAACGCCTTAAATAATTCGGCCGCAACGCCTTAAATAATTCGGCCGCAACGCCTTAAATAACTCGGCCGCAACGCCTTAAATAACTCGGCCGCAACGCCATAATAATTTGATTCTACCGTCCGTAATAGTTATTTATGCACCAAGTCCTGAAAGTGCATCTTCTTGGCATGAGCGCGGAAATTTATAGACTGAGGCGCAGACGAAGTCTATAACCACGCAAATGCCAAAAAGGCACCTTAAGGATAAAGCGCATAAACTATTTTATGTGTAATTGGAATGAAATGCACATTTTCTGCAAAAATGTACGATAATAATTTAACGAAATACGTATGTTGCTAAGCAATAAAATATTTAAAATTCACAAAATACGTCAAAAATATATGTCAAAGTGTACATTTTAGTAGGATTGCACATAAAACAATTGAGGTTTTGACATTTCTGTACTGTAAACAGCTACTTTCAGTATTGTTTTCTATATGTGAAAATGTACATTATAGTATAAATGTACTTACCAAAGAAAAGCAATGAATCAAATTGCTTCACTAGTCATATTTTCCTCAAAATTGTCTGTTAAACCAGCCTCTCAACTGTTCATAAGTAGCCTCTTTCACTAGTTTCTCCAACCTCCAAATACACAACGTTCGTTAGCCAGCATTTCTATAATTTTGCTTAGTCCCAAAAACCTCCCGCTTAGCTTTCCAAATCTTACTGTTGCCAAATCCTATTTCCGCTTGCGCGATTCTTCCCTCAGAACATAAATGCATCCGACGTATATCAAGTTGCCAAACTTTTACCTTCATTAAGTACTGCTTCAATTCCGGTCAATATTGCAAACCATTCAATCTCCTTTCTGTTGTTCAACGCACTTTTCACTAGATCAGACAAGACTTTTATCACTGATTTTACCTGTCCGCCACCTCTGGGCACTCCCACATTTTTAAGGTGCAATTCAACATCTTCTCGTTTAAAACAATTAACGAATTCCGATGAAGTGAAAATTTCCGCTTTATCAGTCATGACTGCCCCTGGATGCCAGCTCGTTTAAACAAAAAACCCAAAGTAACTATAGACTGTTTAGAAGTTTTGTTCTCTACGAGAGCAAATATACGGATACTTCAGAAATGCGCCAATCACAACCAAGATTACGGTGCATTCACCGATATACAAAAATCATCCAACGCTCGGGACTCCACATTTCCACTCTTCGTCCATTCCTGACAACACACTTATATCACTATCCAGTACATATCAAATTCGGGGTCTCATCATTGAGAACTACGCCAAGTTCAATCCATAATTTCCCATGACAACGCACAATCCGGGACGCCGAATCGTCTTCCAACCAATCAATCTACGCCAGGGGTTCCCAACCTTTTTGCACCTGCGTACCACCTGGGAAAAATTTCTAAAAACTGGAGCTAGAATAGCGAGTTTTTAACGATTTTTTAAAGATTAAAATTTAAAATATCAACATTAGGAGTAATGGAACTTATCTTCACTCTTGCACACATCACTTACGCGTACCACCTGAAACGTTTCCGCGTACCACCGGTTGGGAGCCCATGATCTACGCCAGGAATACAACTACTGTCTATCGACTTCTCTTCCAGGAGCTTGCAAGGCGGTAGACTCAAAGCCAATTTTGCAATCCTCAGCTACAAGTTGAATTTCTTTACTATTATAACACTTCTTTTGCTTCTTAATTTAGATTTCTTTCATTGCATGCTTCGGGTTTTCTGAATATTTACAGTCTTTCTTTGAATGACCTATTTTTTTACAGTTGAAACACTTTTTTGATAATTTCTGTTTTTCTCATACGATTGCATAGTATCTAGCTTGAGTTGTTTTGGTACTCTTCGATGATCATCTTTGATTTCGCTATCATATTGTCGAAGTAAAGCTTTAAGATCTTGTTGATTCTTTGGTACATTTATTCGTATTCTTTGTCGAATAATATCGTTATTTATTCCACCAATGGAACGTATTACTTTCTGCCATTCCAGTTGAGGTTGGTACTACGTATTTTCTTTATTCCGTATTCACATAAACTAACAAGGTTTGAACTTTCTATATTAGCTGCCTTGTTTAGCTTCGTGTGCCATGTTTCTTGTTTGGGGAACGTTATTCAAAAGTCATACACAAATTATTCCAACTCCTATCAAATGGTTTCCATCCATCGAAAAACTTTATTTTTCATTTTCTCGTAGAGCGTCTCCCTCTTTCAATATCATAATGAAATCGGATATTTTAGTTCGTTTCTTTAAATCGTTTATTTGTTCAATCCATTATTCATCAATCAAAAATTTGCTATTAACGGCATCGTGCATTTGTTCTAAGTCCATCGGATATCCGTCCGGATTTTGAATTGCATTTTGGGAATCTTCTGTATTTTGATTCATTTTAAACCAAACGAGAGAAAAAATAAAACACAAAACCAACAAAAACCAAAAAAAAAACACGACAAAAAAAAAACTTATCCGTTTGCAGTTAAACGTTGGTTCGAATTCCACTTCTGATGTTAGCGTGAGCCAAAATATTTGCAATAAATGAAGCTAAAATAATATTCTTCTCGATTTTCTATATTTAGGTTCTTCTACTGTCTTCACACCCCTATGATAAACTGTGTTTTGATATAGTAATACTGTTATAGTTGATTACCAACCTAATAATACCAAATTAGGTTGGTATTACTTACTCAACGCATTTATTTAAAATTATTAGTCAGGGCAGAGTATTTCATTAACGTCATATACAGGTCCGGGTTCAGGTTTAGTAATCCTCACTTATTCTAACATGTATGATTGGCTTTGAATTATGGTCGTGGACCAGACTCGGTCTTTCGAGGAATGAACCTTCTTCCAACAAGCCGATATATTTGTTTATAAAATCTAACAACAAAATTGAAAAGTCAGGCGGTCTCTTAGATAACTAGTTTGGATTTAGGAAAGTTAGGTCTGCAGTCGATGCATTAGACAACCTAGGATGCAAAGAGTGAAACTCGTAAAACTCCAAAGTTCTGCCTAGTAGTGACATTAAGCGTGGAAAATGCCTTTAACATTTTCAAGGTGTTGCAAGAAAGAAAAGTAAATCCGTACGTCTACAATACTATCGCCACCTCTCTGAAAAACCGTAAGGTAAGACTAGATAAAAAAAGAGGCTTGGATAACATAGAATTATCAAGCGACGTTCAGCAAGGATTAGTTTTTTGGTCTCTTGTGGAATCTAATGTACAACGGAACATTCAGACTTCAGATTTCAGAAAAAGTGACCCTAGTGGGTTTATATCTCACACTGATCGTACGTGATTGAGAAGTAAACGCGGTGGTGGCTAAAACAAACGAAGCTATTAGTACCACCTTCCACTGGCCTAGGGTGAGGAAGCTGGCCTTGGTCCTGGGTAAGTACGAAGCGGTAATAATATCTGGAAGAAGACCAATACCGCCTGTCTACATCAACATAGACAGCATTAACATATGACTTGGAGATTTCGTTATTGTGCTCTGGCCATAAGGCAATGGTCTCATGATGCCAAATGTCAGAAAGCCTAAAGTCATAGCAACAACTACTGTACAAACAGTAATTCTGTATGCTGATCTCATTTGGCATACAGCATTAAGAGTGAAAAAGAATTTGGTGTTTAGAGAGACAGCGCTGGTGTTGGTTGCTTTACCATCAGCTGAAGCTTTTTTTGGACGAGTGAACGCTTACAAAAACACCATGGTTCTATGGCAGTGTAGATAGCGAGACTTTAAAGTTGGGCTACGGACAAAGCTACTTACATCAAACATCGATGGATGGGTGGCTCCAGACGGAGGTTTTAGTCAGTGAAACCTGAGACTATCGCCATAGATTGTGGTGGTATCTTAGATGAGATTCTCCCCCCCCCATCTTCAGAATGCATAGCATCATGCAATACAAGAATAAAACAAAAAAATTTAACTACTTTACATGAAACATAATATGCAAAGATTCATACAAAAAGTTGAGTTTGTTCGGGATTGGAGGCCTAACGATCTCCACTTATTTAATTTCATTGCATCGATGAAAGTTTTAAAATTTAGCTAACTTATTTAAAATACTTTTTGTAAAAATACTAAAGTTGCGAAAAATAATCCCAAAACGTGGAACATTTACATTGATCCAATTTACGAGGCCGCAGGCCGAGCCAAAAGTAGTAGCAAAGCTCAGCAAGCTCCGACTGTTTTATTTTGTTTTACTCATTTCTCTTAATCTCTTAATTTCAAGTCTCAAAGGCACAAGTTGAGCAGAGTGAGAACAGAGAAATTTTCATTTGTGAATGATTGGAAAGTTGTGTTGACGTCAGCAAGTAACCTAGTGAGAATAAAATTTCAAGCTGGTTAAAATTTGAAAAATGTTTGTTTTGAAAATTTGGTAGAAGATCCGCAAAGAAAAGTGAACTTTCTCTTTTGCTTTTCCCAGTGTCTAAGTTTGGACTTCATTTGGTGTTTTGGCTGGTGTCTTTTCCAAGACTGTTCATGTGTAGGAAGTGTTTACATCCTGTGAAACGGAAACAAATTTTTGATTTTTCTGAAAATAAAAACGTGGTTACTTTTGGGTGGAGTCCAAACAAGTACTTAATTTTGAAGCATCCATCGGATCTAAAATATTAGAAACTCAAAAATTCTTTGGACAAATCTAATAATATTCCGCTTAAATATATGAGAAAACGGGCGCCTAAAAAATTGAGGCGGCTAAAACCGAGTATAAATTAAACGTCTTTTTATTTTTAACATTGATGTATGGTTATTAATTATTATTCAGTAACGTGATGGCCACTTCCAAACATCTTTCACCTAGTGAGGCTAAAGGCCGAGCAACCAGATTCAATATTTTGTTACTCTTTTCCTATTGACTAAAAAGAAAACCTCAAGAATAACAACAAACAAATTTTATTTAAATATTTACAACATAATACAATTACAAAAAATAAGGTACATGGAGTATATTGCACATTTCCGTTAATAGCACGAACCTCCTCGTTTCTAAAAATACTTCTTGGTTCAAAAAAATGGTAAAAATCATATTTTGGTGTTTACAAAAAACAAGAAACTAAAACGAATAGGCTCAGTCTTTAAGTTAGTAGCTAATACAATAATAATCTAAAATTTTACAGAGCAGGTACATATGTACGTTAAAAATGATTACGTGACTCACCCTGTATTATTTTTTCAGTGTTGGGCGGCTTTATCATACGTTACCGTCGCATGATATCCAGTCTTGTCGGCCCAATATTCGACGTTCTGCATTCTTCCGTCTGGTAGTTGAACGTGGTATCGTCCTTTGGTCATTTCTTTGTCCTTAACTTCCTGGTGTCCAAAATTGTTTCCGTTATGGTAATCGAGGATTTGGTACCCAAATGCGTAGTTGGCTGCATATTGTAACTGCAAGAATTTTTATATTCAAAAAGAGAAAGCAACGATTTGGTGAAATTTATGAATAATAAAAAGCACAAAATTTAAATAATTTAAAATTTATTTTAATTAACAAGTAACATTTTAATTATTAAGTTGGATATCCGATTTAGCTGTTACTTGCGTCACTAAGCGTCTCATCTACCAAGTTTTGCGAAAGCGTTGTGTATTTTAGTCAAAATTCGTTTTTTACTGGATTTGTTGGATGTAATTCTTCTGTGATGTGGACGGTGGTGGTGGTGGTGTTGGTGAGGCTTGTGGTGATAATGATGTGGTATTTTGGGTACGTGCTGAATCACCGGTAACACGGTTACAGGTGGAGTGTGGATTTCTATCGGAAGTTTTTTAACAATTTCAGTTTTGGAGTAATCGTTGGTTTTAGTTTCCTTGCTTTTATGGTTGTCATTTGAGTTGTTGATCACGATTACGTTTACAGGTCTTTTATCTTCCACCGAAGAAATGTACTCTTTCTCGATGGTACTGTAAACATCTGATTCTACTGCTTCAGAGTCGTCCAAATCTGACTTTTCACCAGTTTCTCGCCTGTTTTTCAAATTTTGCATGTTTAGGTGTTTTCTTAAAATCGGAAGGTATGTATTCCGATTTGGGCTAGACCCTTGTGAATTGGGAAGTTTCCCGTTTTTGTAATGATGGACCACCATGGGAGCAAACGTGTTTGCTGAAACTCGTTGTTTTGTTTGTTCTAAATATTTGGTTTCTTCCTCTAATTTCTTTAAAACTTGCAACCGTTTTCGTTTTTCCAAAAGAGCAAGAAGTTGGTTGTCAATAGTTTCGTATTCATCCGAGCTTTCTTCAAACTTTATCGAGTTTTTATTACCTTTAGGATTTCCAAACCTTTCCCCCATTGGAACGTATTTTTCCATAACACCGGCACCTTCAGCTTCTGGATTAACATTCGTTTCTTGCACATAAAAATCTTTTTTATCACCACCGTCATCTTCGTAAACGTATTCGTAAATCACTTCAGAAGTAATATTATCATTATTATTGTCATCATCGATCACTTCGTACTCGTAGTAATACTCTTGATCCGTACCACGTTTTTTCCTACTTTTAGACGAACTTTTTATACTTACATCATCACCATCCTTTTTAGTCACACTTGCTTTGGTTGCAGGTTGATAAACTAGTTCACTTTTGGGCTCCACTGGAAGTTCGTTTTCCTGGAATTGGTTGAAGTGCCGCTGCTGTTGATAATCATCCACTTGGATGTTAGGCTGCTTCCGAGGATTAACAACGTCTACAAGGTTTTCCGTTATTGGTTTATCCATCTCCAAAATTTGCTGCAAACCCTGTAGTTGCACTTGCGGACTTTTTCCAATCAACCCATTCAACATTTCAATTTGATAGTTCGGCTGATGATAAACATTAACTGGAACTTCCTGTATGAGGTAAAGCGGAGGCGAACCAAACAAACTTTGTATTTCACGTTTCTTCTTCCCGACCACGTTTATTAGATTCATCATATCGGCGTTTTGCTGCTGCGTGTACCTCCACCTCTTTAAATCTATTTGGGGTTGTCTCCAAACCCTTTTATTCACAATGGAAGGCGCTTCGTTAACATCCTCGTATACTTGAGGAAGCTTTAGTTCAATTTTCGATGAACCCAGTACGATGAATTGAAGGAACAAAATCTGCAAGGTACATCAAATTACCATAAAGTAAATAACTTTAAAATTTAACCCACCAGCTTAAAATTCATTTTCCTGCGGTTCACTTAAAAAATACGACCTTGCTCTTGAAGATCAACATTGACACTGAAGAAAAAGTTACGATTATATTAAGGTGTGGGTCGTTTGCTATAAATTAAATTACCATATGCGAGAGAGAAAGCTACATGGTCGCAAACTATCGTCTTTCTTCTTACAACACGAAAATTTTCACACAAAATTTGATTGGTTTCTAACTTAAGGACCTAAAAATTTTGGAAAACTGTTGAAAAGTTGTTAAAAAATGTCGAAAAATCCTAAAAATCAAATTTGAAACCACTTTTAGTTGATCGATTACAAATAATTGGTACCGGTTTGCAGATGATGTTTACTTTCTACTCTTTTAATTGTGAGATTTGTACGATGTTAACGTAAAAGTGATTAATTTTATACGCGGAGAAGAAGTCATAATAATATGACGCAACTTAATAATTATGATTAAATTATCTCATAAGGTGGGTAAATAATTTTTTTCAAAAACTCATTCGAATGGAAACAATGGACGAATTTTTTAATAACCGATAATTAAATTTTAATTCGATTGAAATTAATAGAAATTAACAGTGAAAGTAGAATAAATATTATGCCTTTTAGAGAACATTTAATGTTGTAGAAAAATAACTAAAAATGGTGAGAGTATGAAATCGAAATTAAAGCAGAAAACAGGACGACGAAATCGGAGAAGAGATAAAAAATTGTAGTAAGCGAAGAAAATAAATTACAAGAGTGAAAGTTAGAAAATAAAAGGAAAATCTTGTTATGTGAAAAATGGGAGCGGAGAGGAACTAGGAAGAGAATAGAGAAATAAAAACACGGAAAAACCTAAAAACATAAAATTGCAGAAGAAACAAAGTAAAAAATGCGTAACAATTGAATTAAAATTCATAATAGTAAATGTATTTATATTATTATCCATTCAAGTTTAGTTTATGGTCATTTAAAATGAAGAAATACATTGCAATAGTGAAAGTTGTATTTTATTGGTATTTATCGATAAATCATATTAATTGAGGATCAATCCGCGCTAATAAATTAAAAATTCGCGGTTTTATTTTTAGATTATAAATTCATGTTATACAAAACACGACCTACAGCTCAACGTGGAATGAGAACACGGCACAATTAATTAGGAAGTTGCTGAGATTCAAACTTATGACCAGTTATGATGTTATGTTACTTATGTTTTTGCTTAACAAGCTTAGCTTGACATCGGAAAGGAAACTTAAATTTCGACAAAATGCTCGGACCAAAAGCCAAATAAGCACACTAAACTCCATCCACTTGCAGAAAATAGCAGTTAAAGGTGCTCTTAGACTTTGTAGTTGGAAGATATGGAATAACCGGCAAGAACCGGAGAGACTTATGCTGGGTCAGGCGCAGGACTATACTAAATATGTAAAACTTGACCTAAGCGTAAGTGTATCGCTGGGTACATCAAACTCAAGTATCTATTCCATTTGGAATATGCATACTTCCTTGGAAGTCTTTACGATTCATTTTCCAAGGTGAACCACTCCTCATCTTCTCTTTTTCGATACTCTAGATTGATTTCAACATAACGTGTGGATGCCCACTGGAAGGCCAAGCTAAGAAATTCTCTTTACTCCGAGATTTGAACCCAGAATTTCCGCTCTGTACTCAACCAGCGGTCATATCACTCTACGGCTGTGGCTTCGATGGGTACATATGCATCCGAATTTCAAGAGGAACTCATAGGCATTTTACTCTGAACAAAAATAGTTCAGGATAGATGGATCCGGGACAAAAACATTCAAATTCTTTTAGACAGCAGAGCGGCGCTTGTGGAACTCCGGGATTATAAGATTACCTCTGGTTTGGTGCTTGACTGCATCCAGACAGTGAATCAAATATCAAGCCAAAATGTTTTTTTTTCCGCTGCGATGAGTCTCCCACACTCTCAGGTCTGTTAGGCCCTGAGTCTTTTTCAAGATTTTTACCTTCCGCAAATGAACAAAAAAAGTCCATCTGAATCCATCTTGGTTCATTAATCCATAATATGATGGACTAAGTCACCCCGACAAATTAATTTTTAATGTATTAATTTGTCATATTTTTTGCACTTCTTTTTCTTCTGTTGTTAGTGAGTAGACTCCACTATTTTATACTTTTTGTTATGTTTGTTGTACATATTTATTTAACAAAACGTTTTTGTTTATATATTATTTTACAACTACAATTGTTACCAATATAAAAGAATAACTCTTTAACCCATTAATCCAGGGATAACTTTGTATCCAATACATTACATTCTTCCCCTCTTAAGTTTCTATTCAACTGCTGTTCCATATCTTACGGGCTTCCTTATTTGCCTTCTAGGACGATCTTGAGTTATACTGGTTTCTAAAGAAATTTCTTCTGGTGCTTTATTTTCTTCATTTATTTCTTTGTTCGATATGTCTATACTCGTTTCTTTATTCCCTTCTATACTACAGTTTGTCTCATCTTCCCTTACCTGTAATTCCTCTGTATTTTTATTTAGCTCTAATCCACCTTCCGTACATCTCGCTAAATCTCCTTCACTTGGTTTTTTTCTTTTTTCAAACCCTATCATTTCTTGTACTTGCACTTCCAAATCAGCAATCTGTTTTAATTTTGGTTTGAAAATTTGATCCAAGTGACGCTTCCATAATCCAATGTTTCCCGAAATCCTACACAGATACGTTCGAACACCTAAAATTTTCTCAATTCTTGCTTTGATCCAGTATGACTTGTTCTTATTTCGATAATCCTTAACATATATTTCATCCCCTACTTCAAACCTTTGCTCTCTTCCTTTCCGAATGATAACATGGTCTTGTTTTTTCTTGGTTATTTCCGGTCGTAAACAATCAAATCTGGTTCTTAATTCTCTACCAAACATTCGATATGCTGGCGTTACCTTCGTTGTGCAGTGCTCCGTGGATCGGTATTCCAAAACATACCGAGCAACTATGCAACTTGACTGTATTTCCCTGTTCTTAGGGTCTTTCAAAGCTTTTTGTAGTGCGAATTTGACCGATTTGACCGTGTTTTCTGCAGCGCCATTCGAAGCAGGGTGATATGGTGGGCTTAAGCTCTGTTTGATGCCATTTCTTTTGCAAAATGTTTTAAATTCTTCCGAAACAAACTGTGGACCATTATCCGAAACGATTTGTCTGGGTATTCCAAATCTGGCAAAAATTCTTCTTAAAGATCCAACTGTTTTTGTTGTTGTTGTATGGAGCATCTCGACAACTTCCGGCCATTTACTAAAAGCATCTACCATTACTAAATACATTTTGTTTTGGATTGGTCCAAAAAAATCAATATGTATTCTTTCAAAAACTTCACTGGCTTCTTGAAACTGTAATACTGTCGACTTAGGAGGACTTGATTTGCTCCTATTACACACTTCGCATAATTTTGCCGTATTTTCAATATCTGCGTCTATTCCAGGCCACCAAAAATATGATCTGGCTTTGCATTTCATCTTGACGATACCGTTATGTGTACTGTGTAATTCTTCTAAAAGTGTTTTTCTAAACTTGGGTGGTATTACCACTTTGTGTCCCCACATTATAATATCTTTTTCTAAAACTAGCTCATTTTGTCGATTTATATATGGTATAAATCTTAAATCTTTCTTAATTAAACTGTCTTTCCACCCTTGTCTTATTTCTGTCCACACTTTTGATAAAATTTTGTCTTTCGTTATGGCTTCCCTGATATTATTTGCCGAAATCGGAAATTCTAAATGATCTTGAATAAAATGCATGTAGCTATAATAATCTGTTATTTTTGCACTCTCCTGCACCGGTAATCTCGATAAACCATCCGCGTTTGCATTATCTTCTCCTTTTTTTTACTTTTTTTTACTTCGAAATTGAAACTATTTAAAAATATTGCCCATCTTTGAAGTCTTCCTGCCGCCATTGTTGGAATTCCTTTTTTGCTTCCAAACAAATACATTAAGGGTTTATGGTCGGTTGTTAAAATAAATTTTTTTCCCATTAGATATTGAGAAAATTTTCTAACCGAGAAAAATATGGCCAAAGCTTCTTTATCTAACATAGAGTAATTCTTTTCGCTAGTATTTAGGGTGCGTGAAACGTAACATATCGGTCGATCGGTTCCATCTTCAAACGTATGTGATAGCACCCCTCCTATTCCATAGGAGCTAGCATCACAACTAACTTTCAAGGGAAGTTTAGGATTATAATGAGTCAGCACATTGTCTGAAACCATGATTTCTTTTGCTTTGTCAAAAGCAGCTTGGCATTTCTTATTCCATTTAAGATGTTTGTCATTCTTTCCTTCCTTTAATAAACCATATAGTGGTTCTAACAATCCTGTGACATCTTTAATAAATCTGGAATAATAATTTATCATGCCCAAAAAAGATTTTAATTCTGTTAAATTGGTCGGTATTTTGCAATTTGCAATTGCTTTTGTTTTTGCAGGATCTTTTCGTAAACCTTCTTTATCTATTACATGTCCCAAATATTTGATTTCATTTTGAAAAAACGAACATTTTTCTTTTTTTAGTCTAAAACCAGCATCCCGTAGTCTATTGAAAACCTTTTCTAGATTTTTTATGTGTTCTTTTCTTGTTTTTCCAGTTACCACAATATCGTCTAAAAATACTACCGTATTCTCGCAATCTCTTAACGTTTTTTTCATTATTCGCTGAAATATTGAACAAGCCGGCTTCGTTCCGAAGGGTAATCTTTCCATTTTATAAATACCTTTGTGTGTGCTCCATGCCAATAACAATTTTGATGATTCTTCTAATTCTAGTTGATTGTATGCATGACTTAGATCTAATTTCGAAAATTGTTCTCCACCTTGAAGTGTTACGAATAGTTCTTGGATATTAGGTAATGGGTATTTGTCGTCTGCAATAATGGGGTTTATTGTGACTTTATAATCTGCACACAATCTTATCGATCCATCTCCTTTTAATACTGGAACCAAGGGCGTTCCCCATTCTGAACTGTTTATTGGTGTGATTACTCCTTCTTTTTCTAATCTTTCTAACTCTTCTTCAACTTTTGCTTTATATGCGAATGGTAAAGAACGTGGTTTTAAAAATTTTGGTACTCCATCATTTACTACTGATAGTTTAATTTTTTCGTATTTAAAACATCCCAACGTGTTCTCAAAAAGCTCTTTATTTTTTTCTAGGAGAGTATTTAATGAAAATTCTCTATTTTCCATGTGGTTCATAGTCATTGTTATTTTAAAGTCGTTCATAATATCTCTTCCTAATAAGGGTGCAGCGTTGTTTCCTTTGATTATAAGCAATTTGACTTCTTTCTGAACGTTTCCCAATTTCATCTTCACTGAAATTTCTCCTTCTGGCTTGAAAGTCGCACCGTTATATGTCTTCAAAATTGTTCTATTGTTTTTGAGTGGAATCTTCTTGAAATACTTATTGTATGTTGTCCAGCACATGGCCGAAATTGCAGAGCCCGTGTCCACCTCCATTTTGAAACGCAATCCGTTTATAAAACCATACCTACACATAAAATTGATTATTCTTTATTGAATTAATACAAGGTATTACATTATTCATTTGGAACTAATCCTCCGACACTTGCTCCGACGCCTCCTACACAAAATTTTTTCTTTCCCTACATACTGCTTCCAGATGACCAATTTTTCCACACAGATTACATCTAAATTTCTTATATTTGCAAAACTTGAAATTGTGATTACTATTTCCGCAAACTTTACATTTTAGTATTTCTGATTTTGTCATTCTAGCTTCATTTGTTGTTGATTTTTTAGCCTGCTTCCATCTTCGGGGCCCTTTGTTAAGACTGTTTACTTCAGTGTCTTCCTCGGGTTCATTTTTGATCTGCAACAAACGACTCGGCGTTCCCGTCGTTTGCTCTCGCTTCATTGCTAATTCGAATACTTCTTCCAAGGTTGCTGAAGCTGGTTCTTCTTCACAAATTCTGCAAAACACCGATTCATTTTTCAATCCTATCACAAATTTATCCTTTAAGATTACGTTCAACACGCTACCAAACTTGCAATTAACTGCTAGCTTCTTAATTCTTGCGAACCAATTTACTATGCTTTCTCCTTCTTCTTGTCTTGCTTCATAAAAAATTCGGCGTTCTTGAAAAGTTGACGTTTTAGTACAAAAATGCGTTTCCAAAATTTCCCACAGTTTAGGTAATGCTTTACTCTCTGGTGCTACTGGGTCACATAAATCGCTTAATGTCTCGTATACAGACGACTCCAGGCATGTTATTAATATTGCCACTTTCTTTTCTTCTTTGATGTCATTTGCCAGAAAAAATTGTGTAAGTTTTGCTTTGAAAGTTTTCAGCTTATCTTCCTGCCTGAATACTGGTAATACTCCTATCGTAGCCATGGTAATTAATATTTTCTTTCTATTTTACTCTTTTAACAATTAGTTACACCAATTTATCCTGTCGCCACTGTTATGTTTGTTGTACATATTTATTTAACAAAACGTTTTTGTTTATATTGTCGTATAACAAGTTACCTTTTAAAAGGAAATATGTAAATAAGCAATATGAATGACTTTTTGTTTTTTTTTCAATTGTAGAATTTGTGGTTTTTTTTTTTAAAAAAGGAAATTTTTTTTAAAGTATGTTGGCGCAATTTTTATTATTCAAATTTATGTTGAGAAGAAGTCACTGTAACACTTCTGTTTATTTTATAAGGCGCTTGTGCTTTCGTTTTAAGTTTGAGCAGTCAACGTTTCCAATTCAAGGAAATTTTTTTATATTAATTTGTAAACGTTAGGGATTTCAAAAGGAAAAGTTGGTAGCAGGAGTGGCAGAATAGAATTGTATGGAAATTTTGATTTTTCGAGTTTGGCAGAAAGCCAGAGATAATTTTTATCTTTTGGAAGGTCGTCAGGGCGAATGGACGTCCTTGTATGGTTTTCCTCGTCAGTTTTTCCCGAAATGTTTAATTTTGGACCAGTTTGTTTGAATTTGAGAATATAAGATTTTTCCAAAAGTTATCGGAGTGTAAAAAGCGTTTAAATATTTGGAATCGAGGAGTTAGTTTTTTTTTTGGCGTTCCATTGTAGCGTGATGCATGGTATGGAAGCGTCGTTAATTTTTTGTTATTGAAAACCAAGTTGGTGATTCAAATCAATCAGATCAAAATTGGATGATTAAAGATTAAAAATTTTAAAATATGGAAAGTGCGATAGAAAGTGTAAAAGTTAATTTTGATAAACAATTTTATTCCTATCAGTCCCATGTGTAAAGTTGGATAATCGGATATCATCATTGTTGGTTTGGTCCTGAAGATTGGGAGAGAATTTAAAAGGTACCCAACGTTTTTTTTTTGTTTTTTTTTCTGTAAATATGATAATTATCCAGAAAGTGTTTTGTAACCAGCAGGTCATTTTTATTAATATTAATAGTATCTGGTTACAAGCAAATTCATTGGAGAGTTGGCTTTGAATTGAAATTCATCGGTTCAAACGAAAGAATCGAAGTGTTATATGATTAATTGTTTTAATTTTTTTTGCGCAAAAATTATTTCCTTTCTTAATTATAAAATTAAACTTTGTGTTTAGAATATTCATATCGTTTGTTTTTTTTTTATTTCTTTTGACAGAAAGGCTGGCCGGAGCAAAAGTTTGTGCTCTTCTATTTGCGGATTGAGTTTCCCCAATAATTTTTGATTTAATTTTTATAAAATTTAAAAAAAGAGAAGTAGGAGAGTACAATATATTATTTTACAACTACAATTGTTACCAATATAAAAGAATAACTCTTTAACCCATTAATCCAGGGATAACTTTGGATCCAATACATTACACTTTTTCCCTCTTTTAGATAACCTTATTTCTTTCTGCTATGCAAAATAGTCGACGTTTGTAAATTACTCCTACGTTCATTATAATCTCTTGTAATGTGACCCTCAAGGGTTAGGGGTTTAACATTTTGATTTTTATGACGTGGTCTTAATCTACATCCGAGTAGCTTAAGTTACTGTTATTATTTAATAAATTTTATTAAGTTGCAGTCTAATTTATTGTTATTTCATTTGAATGATGCCATGAACATCTGTATAATTTATTTTTGAGTTGTTTTATTTAACATTACTGTTAGGTTTGGTAAGGATATAATTAAGTTGTGTAAGGTGTTTATTTATATACATTTTCATCATCATCATTATCATCTGCATGTTTTAGACTTATTGTCCGTTACGTCTCATCTTTCCTTGAGTTTTAAGAAAATACATTTTAAGAGTTTATATAATTTGTCCAACCACACAAAATGTTTATGTACATAAACCTATAGATTCATAGCACATTTTGCTGTAGTAAATAAATCCATTTGTACTTGATTGAACCGGTAAAGAGAACAGAGTTTTTTTTTGATAGTTTAAATGTCTCTCTGACCTCCTCCCCCCCTCAAACCGCCTGTCCGCTCACTTCGATTGTTGTTAGGTTAGGTTAAGTCAACAGCTTCACATAGCAAAATCAGTTTCCTAAGCCTCAAGTTTTTCTGAAAAACTCTATTAAAATTGCCATGGGATTGATTGGAGTTTAATTTAATACGACATTTTTTAATGCAAAAAAATTTAATTGACTCTTTTCCACCGTCTTTGCCTATATTTTTATTTATTTTACACTGGTCACTTCTTGTACATTTTTTTGTTTGATTTTAATTAGTGGGTCGTTAAAAGAGAGATCTATAGGTTGAGCTTAGGTTAGTATTAGGAAACTATTTTTTTTTATTAGCGGAACTTTAAAAAAAAGATTTATCGATGGAGCTTTGGTTACTGTTAGAAAATAATTTTTTTTATTAGTAGACCACTAAATCAGAGATTCACCGATCGAGCTTAAGTTAGTGTTAGGAAACGAGAGATCCACCAGATTTTTAATTTATTTCTTTTTAATCAGGCGTGGATGCAAGATCCCATTCTAACTCACGACCGAAGCTTTTTATTTTAATTAAATTATGATTTTTGAACAATCTTTTGCGAATTTTTTAAAATATATATGTAGGTAAAATCACACAAAAATTGCCTTCTCCTAAACGAAAATTTGTATCCGGGTTTGTTTTTAATGATTTTAATTTGAGCTGTTTTACACCAATAGTCATTATCATTTTATGCCTCTAGTTTTTCGTTAAGCTTCTTAAGCCGAACCATATTAATAAAATTTTTCGTTATTTCAGGTTATAAATGACCCCTTTATGTATCTGTTTTAAGACCTATAAAAGGGGTCTTTTCTCAAAAGGTCACCTCAAGGGGGACCAACCCGACCATAAAACTAACTTTTATAATGTCCTAGGACCTATAAAACTTAACTTTATAAGGTCCTAGGACTTATAAAAACAGTCCTTGTTGGGGTACCTGCCCGAACGGGTTCATCCGTTCGGGTGAACTCCTGTTTTTCGCTTATGTTGTTAATAACTTGACAAACAACTTGCGATCTTCACGCCATCTACCGATAGTTATATCAGAGCAAAGAAATTGTGAATTTTGTGGAATATTATCCCCAAAATAACGAAATTAAGACACCTTTAGTTAAAAAATTGGCAATTAAATTAAGTGCTACTTTACATTTATTTACAAAATCATAGATTTAGATAATATCCGACAAAATTCGAGATTTTTCTTGCAATAATTGCAAAAAGTTAGATTAAGTGTTACTTTATATTTATTTACAAAATCATAGATTTAGATAAAATCCGACAAAATTCGAGAATTTTTTGCAATAATTGCATAACGTGACCATCCGTCCGTCAATACGACGGACCGTCCGTTATTTCAACATGCTGTCCGTCAGACCAAATTGTCCGTCATTCGGAAATTTCAAAAGAAAATCATCCTTTTTCGCTCCAAAGAGACAAACATTGATCAACGACTTGCAAGCTTCACGCCATCTATCGATTGTTATTTTAGAGCTATTATATAAAATCGCGAATTTTGTAGGATATTTTTCTTGAAATAACGAAAAATTGTTCATATCACTCGGGCGATAAGGGTTTTCATCTTCCGGTCGATTATTCACTCGCCGCTGCGCGGCTCGTCTCATAAACTTTCGCCCGGCGGATGAAAAGACCCCCTTTATCGCCCTTGTGATATAAACTACTATTATTTCTTACTGTTTATTTTATTTTTAAATTTACTTATGTATTTAGCCTCAGATTAGGAGATTAATTCTTTAATCCTTAATCTTTTACTAGAAATTTTTTTTAGGAACCACTTTTTGTAGGTAAAGGATTAAAGATTAAAGAATTAATCGTAGATTAATGTTCTTTCCCGATTAAAATAAAGAGCAAAGTGACACATTGTTCGACGTTACTAGATAGATTATTTTTCTCCTGTGGCTTGTACAAGCAATAAAATGCACGGTAAGATAGCTCGGAGCTACTATTCCGTTAAATATTTGGAAAGTGTCGATTTTCTTCTTACAAATAAAGTGTCTCTTTGTTCCCTCGTAATAAAATTTAATTACTTTTTACTCAAGTATCTTGTTATTATAATATTATCTGTGAGCTACCCTCCCAATCATTAGATTGTAACGCATGCACTTTACTATAATAATTTGAGCGCCCGTCACAATGAGTCCCCACTATTTCACTCATTTGCAAGAACAGTGTCATATCATAACTCAAAATAAATTAATAGGTTTGTTTCAACCAGCCGTGAAACCGTGCAATGTACGGTTAAGCTCATGCGCAATAAGTAAAAATCATGCTCAATAGATAAAATTGATTTTGTTTTATCTATTGCGCAGCAGCGTGATAGTTCAATGTGCGGTCGGCAAGTTTAATGGCAAGTTGGAACAAACTTATTATTTTTGTGAAATTCATAAAAATAATTTAAAACAATAAAGGAGTATACAGAAACGCGCTTCCTAGTAATTTTCAATTTTTGAGTTGTGTCACTGTTATCTCAAATGAGCCATACAACATTATACACTGTTTTCATTTTTAAAAATTACTGGAATAATATTTTCACTTTAATCTAATTAAAATACATGAGATTTTTGAGAAATTATTTTAAATAGGTAAATTATAAGCTAATCGATTCGTTAGAATACTTAATAAAATTAATTGTAGTTATATGGAATATTCATTTTCAATCCTTCAAAATCTGTCCATAAACTGGTTATAGAACTTATGTCATTAGTCATTAGTCATTACTATGTATATGATTTTTGCATACTACACTTGCGTATAAAAAATAAGCATTTTTCAGCGTGGTACTATGGGTAAAATACATTACTTTTACGCCCTAGTGTAGAAAAGTTACTGTTTTTTGAATTATTTAAATCTAATAGTGCCACTTTTCACCACAAAAGAATAATTTATTTTCACAAAGTAAAGATGAAAGCAAACATTATTTGACGAAACTTTTCACATTAAACCCAATTTATATCGTTGATTTGCAAAAATAGTGACACAACTCAAAATACATTATTAATTTTGTAAAATTTATCATTATAATAATAAAAAACAAGAAATAGAACATCTAAATTTAACATAATAAAATATTAATTTAGGTTAATGAATAATAAAGAATAGAATATTATGTTTTATTTAAAAATTTTGGGAAAATAGCTCCCCCAGTCTCCCTCTAGTTGCGCCTATGTTTGGAAAGAAATGCTTTTTTAGTATTATTTATTACTGTATTTGATTATTTTTTTCCTGTCACCTGTATCGATCGAACCAAATCAAAAATATTTTCTTTTATTTTTGAATTAAAATTAGAGTTTTTAAAAACAAGAAAAATAAAAATGGCGTTTTCTGTAACGCCATAATATATAATTTATTTTAAAATTTTAAAAATTAATTTTAAAAATATTTTACTAATCGACGGTAATAACATTTTACCTTAACTCTGCACTAAAATCTGGTAAACCAAATAAAACTCTGGTTTAGTACCAAGATGGCCAACTTAACGGAAATATTAACCTATCTAGGGTTTCATCTCACTTCCTCAGTACCAGAGTTGGTTAGATTTGGATCATATTATTATGTGACTTCTCAAAACGAAACTTTGGCGATTGCTTGGTAGTTAACTAAAGAAAAATAGCTCCTTGAAGCTAATTGTAAATAAATCTTTAGAGTATCAAACAAACCAAATTCTCTGTAAGGAGAAATAAATATGCACAAAACTGTCAATACTGCAGTAGTAATAAATTTGATGAAATTCTGGTCGTTGCCCAAATATGCACTTTCTAAAATTTTGTGAATTCAGTTGATTGATTTGATTGACATCCAATCACTTCTTCCAAATTAGAAGTGCAAGTAAATGTTGTATAAAAAGTTGCAACCACTTTCACCATTCAAATGTCTATTGGGGTGTAATTAACAACTACTGCAGGTTTTGTTTACCATAAAAATAAAGAAAGTTGCGCAATATATCTTTTAGTAATCGACTAATCTCATCAAATGAATTTAACCTGCAGACATCAAAGTTGACCATATTGTTGATGAAGTAGAACAAATTTTCTGCGTTAGCAGTAATTGTACTTTAGAATTAAAATTAAATAATTTAATTTAATTTTTGAACTAGTGGGCTCTGATATGTAGTGAATTCTTCGACGATTTGCTCTTCTTTATTAAAAGCTTCTTTAACAGGAAAATTACAAAAACATAATAAGAAAAAATAAATAATTACAGAAAGGAAATATCTTTTTTTGAATGATTATAATAAACTTAATATTAATTAGCATTAATAAACAATTAATTATTATTATTAAATTAGTCAAATATTAAAATTCACAAATTTTTGCAATATAATCAATTGACCATATAAGGAAACATTTCCAAACAACTTTTAATTGTAATAATTATTTAAAAAAAGATTTTGCTTCCTGTCATTTTTTATTTCATCTTATTTTAATAATTAAAATAAATTATTCTGACGAAGTTTTTAATAAATAAGATCAAATCGTCGAAGAATACACTGTCGTACTGCGAAACCACCCTTAAAAAGGCACCATAGGGGATGTTTTCATTTTACTTTCTAAATTTTAAATTTATTTAAAAAGATAATTTTTTTTAAGTTTTGACTTTCATTGAAAATAAGTCTCTTCAACACCTCCGCTTTTTTATATGGCGCTTGTGCCGGTTTGTCAAATTTGAACAGTCAACAATTCTGATTAAGAGAAATTGTTCTTTAGTTAATTTTTGTGAATGAAAGGAAAATTAAAAAGTGTGCGTTGACAACGGCAGTGAAATGGTGGAAATTTGAATTTTTTGGGCCTCTTATCGACCAATAAACTCCTAGGTCAAAGTCCTGGTGTTGCGCAAAAGACTTTATGAAGTAAAATAAACGTCCCTAGCAATACCCGGATCTGAACGACTGATTAGGAAATTTCAAAATACCGCCAAGAAAATAAAGTCATCAATCCTGAAAATTAAGATCAAAGCATTCTGTTCGGAAGCACTTGCTAGACGCATTGAGAAAAAAACAAGAGGAAAGATAGGAGGGTTATTTTTAGTTATGGGCACATTCGAAATTTTTTGACTATCGATAGTTAGTTACTAATTTTGTTTTACTATCGATAGTTAGTAACTAAAAATTTAGTTACTAAATACCAAACCGAATAAAAACTATCGAATAAAAACTACCGAATAAAAACTATCGAATAAATTTTTAGTTACTAATAAACTATTCGAATAACTTTTTAGTTACTAAAACTATTCGAATAACTTTTCAGTTACTAAAACTATTCGAATAACTTTTTAGTTACTAAAACTATTCGAATAACTTTTTAGTTACTAAAATTATTCGAATAACTATTTAGTTACTAAAATTATTTAAATAATCTTTTAGTTACTAAAACTATTCTATGAATTTATTACCAATTACAATTAATGGCTTTAGATTAGAAGTTCCCTCAGTTTATTAATCTCTTAAGCCCCGGTAAGACACGATGCATAATTTTGCATAAAATTTATATGTAAATGGTAACTAACCAATGAAAAACGTCCGATGGCTACTAATACACTCTTTCTATTGGTTAGTTCCCATTTACATGTAAATTTTATGTAAAATTTAACAACGTGTCATACAGGCTTTAAGGGGGATAGATTATAAATTTCACCCCCTTCTCCCCCTCCCTGTTTTTGCATTTTTTTTATATTTTTCAAATATTTCTGATTCTACTTTCTTATTGGTTATTCTTCGCTTACAATTAAAATTCTAATATTTTTACATTGGTATATGGATTATCTTTTACAATCTTCTATTAAGCCCGTATGACCTATGCATAATTTTACATAAATTTTACATGTAAATTTTTATGTAAATTTGCTCATATTTTTTTCATAATTTTATGCAGCTGAAAATAATTTTCTGTATGCAACGAGTGCAATTTTTTATGACAAATTTAGCACGGGCGCTTGCGTATTAAAGTTTAAACCAGTGTTGCCAACTCTTAAATTTACGAAGTCCTTTAGTAACAATTAGTGCCGGACCAATTTTTACAAATTGTCACATTTTCTGTCAGATAACCTTTAATGAAGCTAGAATTTTAGTTATTCGCTAAATAGTAGCTTTTCACCGCTAAAGCAACTTTCAATAAGTCATTACTAGCCGGAAAACCGAAATGATATCAATTGATTAGTACTAAATATCATACTCAAATTTTATACTTCTAACTGACGCCGTTTTAAAATTATTTTAAAAAATGTAGTTTTAAGTAATGTTTACGTTTCGTTGAAACAACTGTGACGTCACTAGCGACGCCATAACACTAACAAGCGTTTTGGTGGGAATTTAAAATCTAAAAACTAAAATGTCATTTTTTCCAACTAAATCTTTATTATCTGCAAAAATATGTTATTTATTGTAAATAATGTACGTTTCTGAACATTATAAGACAGTTTTTCAAAATTTGTCATCATGCCTATTATTTAATTAACCTTAAAAGTCACTAAAAGCTATTCAAATAACTTATTTGAATAGTTTTAGTAACTAAAAAATCATTCGAATAGTTTTAGTAACTAAAAAGTTATTCGAATAGTTTTAGTAACTAATAAAAAGTTATTCTAATAATTTTAGTAACTAAAAAGTTATTCGAATAGTTTTAGTAACTAAAAAGTTATTCGAATAGTTTTAGTAACTAAAAAGTTATTCGAATAGTTCATTAGTAACTATCGATAGTTTCAATGAAGACTAACTATCGAATAATTCGATAGTTTTTATTCGATAGTCCCATCACTAGTTATTTTAAAAAGATCTTAGATGAAGTCGAAAAACATAAAAGGGACTTAGACAAAGTCAAGAATAACTTTGAAGACGACAACAACATTCATCTGGAAGATATAATCCAGAAGATGCAAGTTAAACTCGACAAGAATGAAAGAGTTCTAGATAGAGTGTAAAAAAAGCTCAATATAAACAGCAAGAAACAGATGGACTTGATGGAGTGCCATAACACCACCCTAAATGCAGTCCAAGTAAATTTTTCAAAAAGTGCTTAAAGCTGTGGCCTGCATATATAAAACGGCAGAAAAAACCAACAAGGAAATGACAACTCTACACGAGCGACAGTTTGAAACATCCTTAAATCCTGAGCACAAAAACAGGTTACAAGAACTCCAGCAAAACATGCAGAAATTAGAACTTAAGAGATGAAGTAAAACGGCCTTTGGAACATAACAGAAGGATATCGGAAATGACAATGGAGCTGCTCTATGTATCAGCTATGACACTCTCTGGTCAAGTAAGGAGAAAATAGACAAGATCTGCGCAAAACTCGCAGAAACGAGATGTGTTCATGGATTCTTGGCCGACACCATGCACAATATCAAGAATATGCTGGAAAGTAAATTTGCCCACAGCTCGGAGAGTCTTCCAGCTCCCGAGAAAGTCACTGACATCAGGATCAGCATAAAGCCTACTGTCAAGAAAGTCAAGGAAAAAAAACAACAGGGCGCGGTATCGGTACGCAGGAAGAGGAGGAAAAAAATCTCCGACAAACCGGAAAAAAAAGTCACAACGATGACCAAGACGGTCACCATGGATATCAGAGATATCGACTAGTTGGCTACCAAGGAAACAGTAAAAAAAGATATCAAAAGGTTAATGGAAGATACGTCTCCCTTAAGTATAATTCAGCTAACGCAAAGTTTTGGCAAGACAAAAGGACAATGATCAAGATAGATGAGTACAGCTAACAAAGAATGTTAGAATATAGCTGACTCAAGTTGGACATCTTCCAAGTCTCTGGAAAAGTTTTGGCCTTCCTATACGAGTTGATCCCCAAGATGGTATTTGGGCCTTCTTCTACCAGAAGAAAGATTACCTCGGGATTAGGTCGGGTCCCGGTGCTTTGCCTTTTGCCATCTCTCTAGCTGCCTCCTGCAGTTCTTCTGCCGTGAATGCGATGAACTTTGCGTTTTCCCTTATTTAAATCACCGGCGCGTGGGTTGGGAACAGGTTGTCTACTATTTTTTTAAATTCTTTCTCTATTGAGCCCGGAAAACTTATGTTTTTTAAGCTTTTGGCTACGATCTTATAGCCCACGTCTTAAAGGTCCTTCTCCAATTTGCCGAGGAAAGCCTTCCAGCATTCCCTCCGACTATTTTTTAATTACAATTATATCTAGGGAGCGTTTTTCTACGTTATACTTCATCTGTACGGTTTGCACCACTTCTCTATTTGGCCTTCTGGCTCGTAGGCGTTGAAGAAGTCTTACTTTTGTGGTGCATGAGCTTCTAATCTTAGCTATCTTAGCATTCCATCCAGTACCGTAGCTAAGATTTTATTTGGGGGGAGGGAGAGGGGACACCTTGTAAAAAGTATAATTTTTGGGGGTTCCTCTTTTGAGAATTTTTATTAAAAAAATTTTCCTTTATTTTTAAATTTTTTTTAACATTTCGAGGGAGCCGCTCTCTAGCTACGAGCCTGATTCCAACAGTAGACGGCTTTTTTCTTGTTTGTACCTCTCCTGGACATAGAGGCTTTGCAAATCTTGTTTTGGAAGCCTGTCAAGTCTTCTGAGAACCCGATGTTTTTCATTACTGATTATTTTATTGCCTCTCTTGCCTTCTCTTTGTCAAATTTTTTGGCGTTTCACCCCTGCTGCCGGCGCTCCAGAACCCAAGGATTTGGGTCTTCCCAAGGTGCGCCGGTTCAAAGGCTCGACATCAAAGCAAATGTAATCGTGGTCGCTGCCGACTTCCAACTCTATAACCCTCCAGTCGTGGATGTTTTGTTGGGGTTCTAAGCCCGGATAACCTAGTTTTCACAATGCTACGCTACCATGACGATTGGATGTGCATTGAAACTATGAATCACATTCAATACTCTTAGAAATGGAAAGGTACGGAAGGACACAAAAAGCTTCTGAACGCCTAATGCTACTTGTTTCTAGAATTAAATAAATTAATTCCCTGTAGGTGTAGGTAATTAATTGGTAGAGTTTTTGAAATGTCTTTCAGGGCGGCAATTGTGCATGTTGCAAGCTGATGGTTTCCTATGGTCAAGTAATAGTCGCGCTCTGCGCGTTTTGTTGGTCTTAGAAAGAAAACAAGCTCTATAGCGTCTTTAGTGACACTATCCGCAAAAACTGAAAATTGAGCGGCAGTTGATAATAAGGAACCACGAATGAAAGGGTCCGTTGACTTGGCCCCCCCAAGTTAAAATTTTTTCTCAAAAATCTAGCTCCCAAATCCTTATAGCTAGCACCAGCTAGCACTCAAGTATGAAAGCTAGCACCGTTATAGTTTCTCCACAAATCGCAAGTGAATCCGGAGGGGGCCAAGTCAACGCTAGTCCCTCCAAGTTAATATTTTTCCTCAAAAAGCTAGCTCCCGAATCTTTATAGCTAGCACCCAAGTATGAAAGCTAGCACCGTTATAGTTTTTCTACAAATCGATATTGAAATCGTTGCACAGTGGGGTATGTGGCTTCCAAAAGTGGCAATAAATGAAATTTTATTTTATCGGATTTATAAATTGGATATATATTTTTGGGGCTCTTAGTAGTATCTAAGAAATACTTTTTATAATTATTTGCACATTTATTTACTTAAAAAATGAGTTTATTTGAAAAAATTTAATTTATTGGAAAAAACACAGCAAGAGCTTTAAAGCTTCCAAATTTAGAGAGTATGTGTAAATGCGTCTCAAGTAAAACATGAATATAGCAAAGCTCAGCAAGAAAAATTTTTAAATTGCAATTATCATTATTATCCGCAAGAAAAACTAAAGTTATTAATCATAATTCAATCTTCCGTTTTTCAGATGCATGTCAGTGCCTTCCCCCCCCACTTTTGAATTTTTGGATAAATTTGGTGTCAAACGTTAGAGCATCGTTTGAGCTTGAATGAGCTTCCATTATTTTTGTTTGAACTTTAAAGGTCGCGAAATTATTGGTAAAAAATTACTGGGGTGGGGGGAGATGTAGATTTGTTTTTCCGTTTCTTTTCTCATTTTGAATTTATATGTGCTTTTGTCGATGTTAATCGATAGAGTATCATTTGAGCCTGAATGAGCTTCAGTAAGCAAGAGTTCAAGTTAATTTTTTACAAAGTTAAGGATCGTTGAAATTTTCGACTAAACTCCGAGCAACATGCGTTAAATCTTAAGATTTATTTTAAATCTCTTAAGTTTACAATCTATATACTTTGAATATAGAACTTATCTAAATAAGCAATATTATATTTTTTACAAATATAAAATTTTTTAAAATCGAATAATTTACCGAAATAGAAATCATGCTGAGAAAATCTAATATTGATTTGAAACAGCTTAACGTTGTTATTGTTGCTAATAAAAGCAAATGCATGATTCAATGGTTAAATTTTTGGGGCCCATCAAATATCTGTTAGTCGGAAATAGTAAAGCAATTGGGTAATATCTACTACCGTTTTGCCAAAATAAAAAATTTTAAAAACATTACAATTAATGCATGTTGCTCGGAGTTTAGTCAAAAATTTCAACTATTTATAACTTTGTAAATATTTAACTTAAACTCTTGCTCACTAAAGCTCATTCAGGCTCAAAGGAAACTCTATCAATTGACATCAATTATTGCACACATAAATTCAAAATGAGAAGGAAAACTGCAAAACATGTCTACAACTACCCCCCCCCCCCCCCCCCAGTAGTTTTTTGGAAATAACTTCGAGACCTTTCAAGCTCAAACAAAAATAATGGAAGCTCATTCAGGCTCAAACTACGCTCTAACGTTTTTGAGTTAAATATAGAGAATTTACATCCCGGGTGCTGAATGAGTTAAACAAACAGGATATTAATGTGTAAAAATTTATTTATGCAAATTCCCGCTTCCCTAATTATTTTGAAAAAAAATTGAAAGACACAAATACAATGTAGAAATATAAACTGCAAATGATAAGAGCATTAGATTTTATCTAGCTTTTACTTAATAGGTAAAAAAAATTCTGTTAAAATTGCTAAAATTTTTATTTATCAGACTGGCCATGTAAGTTTCCAAAGTAATTATTTTTGATGAGTAAAAAAATCAATTGCACGTTGTGTACAGTTTTGCACTTTATTAAATTTTAATTTCATAAAATGGAATATTACCTTGGAAAATTACATTGGCAGTCTGATAAATAAAAATTTTAACAATTTCAAAAGCATTTTTTGACCTTTTAAGTAAAAGCTAGATAAAATCTAATGCTGTTATCACTCGTAGTTTATATTTCTACATAATATTTGTTATAATCAATTTTTTTTTTGAAATAATTAGGAAAGCAGGAATATGCAAAAATAAGTTTTTTACACGTTAAGAGGGGCATTTTTTTCAGGGCCCTTTTAATTTAATCAACAGATGGCGCCTACTTAAATAATTTTATAAAATAAGAGGAATTTGCTATATTTAAAATATACCAAATTCGTTGAGTTTAATACTATTCTATAAACAATATTCTTGATCTTAAGCTATTTTAAGTTCGTATTGAGTATGTCAAAACACACTCACTTACAAAAAGAGATAATTAATTTTTAATTATGAATTGTGTTTTTATAAATAAATATTACGAACTCAAAATAGCTTAAGATCAAGAATATTGTTTATAGAATAGTATTATCTCAACGAATTTGCTATAGGTATTTTAAATATAGCAAATTCCTCTTATTCTATAAAATTAATTAAGTAGGCGCCATCTGTTGATTAAATTAAAAGAGCCCTGATTCAGTACCCTGTATATCTAGAGTATGAGATTTTAAAAAACTTTAGATTTAACGCATGTTGCTCGGAGTTTAGTCAAAAATTTCAACTATCCATAACTTTGCCAAAAATTAACTTAAAGTTTTGCTCTCTAAAGCTAATTTATATATAAATAAATATTTTAAATAAATAAAAGTTTTATCGATTAACATCAATTGCACATACAAATTTAAAATGAGTAGGAAAACTATACAACATGTCTACAGCTCCACCACTAGTTTTTCTCGAATAACTTCGAAACCTTTTAGGCTCAAACAAAAATAATGGAAGCTCAAACAATGCTCTAACGTTTTACACCAAATTCATCCAAAAATTCAAAAGTGGAGGGGATGCACTGACATGCATCTGAAAAACAGAAGATTGAAATATGATTAATAACTTTAGTTTTTCTTGCAGATAATAATGATAATTGCAATTTAAAAATTTTTCTTGCTGAGCTCTGCTATATTCATGTTTTACTTGAAACGTATTTACACATACTCTCCAAATTTGGAAGCTTTAAAGCTCTTGTTGTGTTTTTTCCGATAAATTAAATTTTTTCAAATAAACTCATTTTTTAAGTAAATAAATGTGCAAATAATTATGCAAAGTATTTCTTAGATACTACTAAGAGCCCCAAAAATATATATCCAATTTATAAATCCGATAAAATAGAATTTTATTTATTGCCACTTTTGGAAGCCACATACCCCACTGTGCAACGGTTTCAATATGGATTGGTAGAAAAACTATAACGGTGCTAGCTTTCATACTTGGGTGCTAGCTGGTGCTAGCTATAAAGATTCGGGAGCTAGCTTTTTGAGGAAAAATATTAACTTGGGGGGGCTAGCGTTGACTTGGCCCCCTCCGGATTCACTAGCGATTTGTGGAAAAACTATAACGGTGCTAGCTTTTATACTTGGGTGCTAGCTGGTGCTAGCTGGTGCTAGCTGGTGCTAGCTGGTGCTAGCTATAAGGATTTGGGAGCTAGCTTTTTGAGAAAAAATTTTAACTTGGGGGGCCAAGTCAACGGACCCATTTATTAATAATAGCACTCGCAAGCATACAAGGTGTTACATACTTACATTTAAATATACACTGTACCCCCTAGACCCCCGTTCCTAATGTCAAGATGTACTGGTACATCCATTTGGAATAATTGCTATTTAATTATCAATGGTCACGCTCTATATTAATTTTTGGGTTGCAGGTAACTACTTTGGGTTCGAAAATACAAATTTTACGATTGAAATCTCGATGAATTCTGAAAGAGTATATATTAAATAAGAGAATTAGCTATGACAGAATGCCTTAAATGCCCCTGTTTTATCAAAAATCGAATTTAAAAACTTCGATTTTCACAGTAAATTTTAAAGCAAAGTCGCTCGGGATTGGTGAATCAATTCATTCAGTTCATTCTCCTGACGGTACGTGCACCGTGAACTGGTCTTAGCTTTGCGCAGAGTGGGAGCGACACTTGCATTGCAATGCAGTAACAGTGCACTCCGAACGAAAATCATGGTTTTCAACCCTAAATGTGCGGGAAAAATGGCTTAAAGCGCCCGAGCGTAGCGAAGGGTGCTTTAAGTCAATTGTTCCTTGCACAACCACCTTTCCGAATAGTACATGTGCTGGAAAAATGGCTTAAAGCGCCCGAGCGCAGCGAGGGGTGCTTTAAGTCGATTTTTCTTCGCACAACTACCCTGCGTTAAAAATTCACTCTTACGAGTTTCACCTCTCAAAGATCCACCATTTCCTTGACCCACGGGCCTAGGGATATTTTTAAATTAGTTGTCATTTTGATCAAAATCACCCTCGCAAGAGTCGGATCCAGGCTAAAAAGTAACTACCGTTCGTTAAATTTAAGTAATTTAAGTTCTGAAGTAATTTTTAAATAATTTTAAATTTTTAAATTAAAATTTTTAATTAATAAAAAAGGAGAACGCATTCCTACCGTAACGTAAGAGTTACTGACAAACTTCAATCATTTATTCTGGTCTGGTGCGAAGCACCAGGGCTGTTGCCCTATATCTTCGCAGACTTGAAGAGTAAGGTTGCGGGCTTGCCCGCAACGTTACGTCGGGCGTACCTCTGAAAATTAGCGCGAAGCTAAGTCCTGGCTGTGTTAACCTGTGGGACCTACAGCTTTGCGTGGATAAATTTTGTGGCCGGGTTGGGGATCGAACCTAGCCCCGCCAAACTAGAGTCCTCTCCTTAGCCCGTTTACCTAATTCACCTTCTCCTGACAAACTTGTCAACAGCTACACTCTTATGTATAGGAGCGCACCGGACACCGTCATTTCGGCGATTCCAGTTCGGCACCGTCATTTCGGCGATTCTGATTCGGCGACAGGCAATTCGGCAACCCGATATTCGGCACCGCCATTTCGGCGATTCCAATTCGGCACCGGCATTTCGGCGATTTTGATTCGGCGACAGTAAATTCGACTACGTCGATTCGGCGACGAAAGATATACTTTTAATTTATTCTTCCAAATTTAAAATTTAAATGTACACAAAAACCTTAGTACCGACGCCTACGGCTTTTCGAACTTTTATTTAAAAACTCACAGTTAATAAAAATTGGTTTTCTCCCTACCTCTCTTAAATAGATCCCTTTTTTGTTATTTGCTCCTTTTCAATAATACTTATTGTATTAATCTTTCTTTGGTTTTCCCCATTTCAATATAATTCTTATGTATATCCTCCTTTTCAATAATGCTTATTGTGTTAATCTTTTCTTGGTTTTCCCCATTTCAATACAATTCAGCCTTTTCAATTAAATATTACCGTTTTCCTTAAGTATCTTTTCCAAAATTTCAATTAGCTCTCCACTTTTAGTAACGGTTTTCGAGGAGTCATAGATGGCATTTTGAGTTGAGTTCTTTAGTCAGTTGAGTTTTTACGCTAAAATAGTCAGTTGAGTTGGGTTTTGGTATCAAAACATTTCAGTTTAGACAAAGAAGAAGTAAGTGGAAGCGTTTCAGCGTAACATGTTATTAAGGTAAGTAACTTAAGTAAGTTTATAAGATTGCAATAATTGACATTTTATCTCCAGTTTATAGATTTCGCTGTATAGATTTTAATAAAAGTACTCCAGTGTAGTGTTAGAAATCAATATATTAATTTTTAATTCATAATACAATGGAAGAAACTCAAATAATTTTAACCAAACGAAGCAATGAAAAATATGCTCGTGATGGGTACCTCTATGTTAAAGATAAAATTAACACAAATAGTACTATTCAATTCTGGCGATGTGAAAGTAAGCATAAGGGTTGCAATGGCAGAATATGGACCAATATTAGAGACGGTTCGTTCAATTCACAGCGAAGGGAGCATTCCTGCAGGACCGTAGGAAATGCAGAAAACGTCGAACTTCAAAAACTTAATACTGTTATAAAACTTTTAGCCGAAAATACAATGGACAATCCATCGCAAATAAGAGCACGGGCTATTGCAAATGTTCCTGATGCCATAAAAGGTAACATTCCAAGCAATTCTGTCATGAGCAGAACGATACAACGGAAACGTCACCAAAATTCTGAAGCACCAGCAAATCCGGAATCTAGGGAACTAATAATCATACCGGAAGGTTATTCCACTTATGAGTTTAGCCCTGGTAATTTTGAGAGATATCTTCTTGCCGATTCAGGGAGTGAGAATTTGGACTCTGAACGTATTATGATATTTGGAAGAGAATATAATTCTAGTTGGTGTGAAAATATGTTAGAATTGTTTATGGACGGCACTTTTCTAATTTGCCCGTCTCTTTTTTCACAAGTATTCGTTATACTTGCTAGAAAAGATGGAAGAGCAGTGTTTCCTGTTTTGTTTTGCTTACTACCTAATAAGAGGAGGGAAACTTATGTAAAATTATTTAGTATGATCCGTGAATTGTGGCCTCAACTAAATCCGTTGAGTATAAGTGTTGATTTTGAGCTTGCCATTCATCAAGCGATTCGTGAAGTGTTTCCTGACGTTAATATACATGGCTTTTGTTCCTGAGAATGATATTTTTCATGCAATTACAAGTTTAGAAAATTATTTACCACCAGAATTTGATCCAATTTTAGAATGGTTTACAAATACATATATTGGACGTCTTAGAAATAATGGTACCAGAAATATTCCAATGTTTTCTTCAAATATTTGGTCTGTGTATCAACGCACGTTGGATGGAATTGATAGAACTAACAATTACGCCGAAGCTTGTCATCGAAAAATACAATTAGGTTTTGGTGGTGGTATATTTCATCCAACGTTGTGGACTTTTTTGGATAAATTAAGACGAATTCAAAAAACTTTTGACACAGAATACGAACGTATTCTAGCCGGACATGCACCTTCTAAAAAAAGGCCGCGGTACGAAGCGGCTGATTCTCGAATTTTGGGGAAGGTAACCAATTATAATTCTATTAATATTATAGAATATCTTCGCGGTATATCTTATAATTATAGCATGGATTAAAATTTGTATGTGTTATGTATGTAAATAAATATTTAATTTAAAAGTAAAAAATAATTTTTTTTAATATTTTTAATTTAAAAATTTTTAATAAATTTTAACACTTAAATAAATTTCCCGTCGCCGAATCGACGTAGTCGAATTTTCTGTCGCCGAATGGGAATTGCCGAAATGCCGGTGCCGAATTGGAATCGCCGAAACTAACATAGCCGAACATCGGGTCGCCGAATTGACCGTCGCCGAATTGACCGTCGCCGAATATTTAAATTCGATTTTTGAAATAACAGGTGCATTTAAGGCATTCTGTCATAGCTCATTCTCTTATTTAAAATATACTCTTTCAGAATTCATCGAGGTGTCAATCGTAAAATTTGTATTTTCGGGCCCAAAGTAGCTACCTTTCCCCAATTTTTGTGTTTTGGGTCTTGGAGTGCAGAGTGGCCTCCAAAAATAGAGATAGGTGAAAGTAAAAAATCGAAGATTGTCTTCAAAAACATACGTATTTCTGGGAGATCCATTCTGTTTAAATAATATTTATGCCGATTTAAATGACATCCTTTTTTAAGTACAATTATATATTGCATAACTATTAACTTCTTGAGCTGAAGTTCATCCTACAGTTGGGATGGCTTAAAGAGTGACAGGATCAGTATGAAGCTAAAAACTGGAGGTAGTATAATAAGTGTGTTTATCTTACTCTTCACAACAAATCCAGAATACAGACCTCCTGATCATGGAGGGTATTTAGAGCGATTTCGATTTAATCAAACCAATAATTTTTACGCTCAGGCGATTTGGTGGTGATCAGTGATCGAAAGGGTGGTAGCAGGAATGCCGTTAATCCATATATGTTGAGAATATAACGAATAAGATCTCTATAGACTTAAAGAGAATCGGCGCATGCGTGCATTGCGTTAGATATACAAACAAAATATAATATTCCTTCATTTAAATTTAAAATTAAAATAATTTAATGTTTAACAATTACATAATTTATAAAATTCCTGAAAAAATTAAAGATATAATAAACAAAGAAAATATATAGTTTGTTTTGATTAGTTTTATAAAAACAATAATAAATTACAATTTCAATATCTACTGGACCGAATAAACAAATATTTTACACCTGAAAAGTTTGGTTAAAATATTGTAAAGCGGCGTTCACAATAAAGTGGGGTCTTGCCTAGCTCCGGTAGAAAGCTAACAAAAGCCAAGTAGATTAAAGTATTTTTTTTTTTTTTCTATGGTTTAAAAATTGTTTATTGTGATTGGTGCTTGCTAGCTTTCTACAAAAGCAAGGCAAAACCCCACTTCATTGTGAACGCTGCTTTACATGTTTTCCGAATAACAATATAATAGAATGGCAGTAGGTACATATTGTCCAATTAACAAGATTAATTTTTTTTAAGCTGACATTACATAGTCTACTTTATTTTTTAATATTGTGACCTTAAATTAATTCACGCAGCTTGCTACCACTAGCCTTAAACTCCAGATTAACACTAGCTGCTAGCGAATGTGTAAGTCGGTGGTAGCAACAACTATTTCTTGATTTAATTTGCTGTCACAAAAAGTTTCTGAATTATTTGGACCGTGCAATATCAGCATTAAAACTAAAACTAACATAATATTCCAATTATTGGAGAATTTGTGCCGCCATCTTTGTTGCCTCAATAGCAAAAATTCTTTTCGGATTTTTAAGACGTTAAACATGGTTAAACATTTTTTAAATATTACAGGGTGCACTCAATAACTTGCATAAAATATCCTGAAACATTTGACTGCACCCGAAATGTCACCTAAGCTAAAGAACCAATTCAGCGCTTTTTCCGGAAAAAAAAAAACGATCAATTGGTTACGTAACAAACCAAAAATATAATAAATACATAACATCAACAATATAATATGAAGCAATCCAAAACTTGAATATTTTCTGAACCGCTTCCTATACAAAACAAAACACCTCTAACCTAAAATAAATAATAAATAAATATAAGATCAATCACAAAAATTGGGGAGCTTAAGCGTAACTTTTTTGATAAAAAAAGAATTTATCACGTATGCGGTTCGATTGGATTTCCAAGTTCGTCGATCTGCAGGGATGGGATCAAGGGTGGCATAAATCCGTACTCTAACCGTATATTGCTCTCAAAGTTTTGTCGCGCTTTTCTCTGCTTAGTCGCGTACTGTTGGAAATGAAAGGATGAGTGTTTTGGTGGAACCAAACCGATGTAATTGTTAAGGTTCATAGAACAGTAGGACTTGTAGATCCCCATTTGTTTGAGTTCAGCACAGGTGCTTTTGATGTGATAGTTAGGTTTGGGTGCGTATTGGAGTGGCTCCCTGTAGTTGTAGATATTGTGCTGCTTTATTGGAACCTGGTAAGAGTGTGGAATTTGATGAGGTTTTTCCATCATTCTAAATTTTGGATAGTCAATCGGAATTTTGTATTGTTGCAGTTCGCTGGGTTGAATTAGTTGCTTAATCGGTAAATGGATAGGTATCTGCTGAACGATGTAGGGCTTGCTAACGTAGTTTTGGGGGTAAACAGGAAAAGGTTTTTGAATTTCTAAGGGTAAATAAAACGTTTGGGCTGTTTGAAGTGGAATTTGGTACGGTTTGGGTGTTGGGATTTCGTGTATGTACTGCTGCGTTGGGATTACTTGCTCCGGTATATCCAAAGGAAGTCTCATTTCGGCAGGATGAGGTTGAACATTTTGGACCTCCACGTGGTAAGGCAAATGCTGGACGTGCTTTTCCACACTTTTTTGGATTTCAAAGTTTTTATTATGGTGCGGTATTTCAAAAATTTGTTGAATTTGCGGTTGAATTTGTGCCTCTTCTTGAGTTTGATCGGCTTCATCTTTATCAACCTGATTTGGTACGTCTGGAACCGGTTGTACCAAAGCCTCTGCTTGAGGTAGTTCGATTTCGTTATTTTGACTGAAAGGTAAAAATGTCGAGTTTATCAGTTCGAATGGGAAATTATCGGTTATCATCGGAACTTCTGAGGAAATTGGTAACAAAAAAGTAGTCGTTGCTTTTTCTTCGATAATTGGAGCTATGGTCGTTTCAAAGATTACAGGATTTGGTGTAGGTGCAGGCGTTTCAACCACAATGGGAACTTTAAAAATTGGATCCAAATGTTCGTGTTGTACTTCTTGCAATTTTTCGGTCACCGGTGCTATGGTGGTCACATAACCGTACTCGGAAACAATCGCAGGTGCTGCTGATGTACTCTCTCCAACGAACAATTTCACATCTTCATTCAACGCTTCATTGATTTTGTATAATTCCTGGGTGGTAAGCTGCTCAGTCGGTGAGGAAATAAAACTTGGAGCTGTGGTAAAGTTAATTTTGCTTCCATATCCTCCAGCCTGTTCCAAATTTGATAATTTTTCACTTAAGACAAAATCAGGGGTTTCTTCCAAAGTTTTGTACTTTTCAACTTTTGAACTTTTAGCTCTGATATTTTTGTAGGTGGGACGTTGCTTCTTTTTCTAAAAAATTTAACTATATAAAATTTGTTGATTTAAATTAAATTAATTTTTGTTTACCTTATTTTTTGTGTCGATTTCTGTGTTAGTTTGAGTTATCACCTTGTGGGTGGAATTATTCACGAGTGTTCGATCACTTTCTCCAAACTCGGCTCTTTCTTCATTGTTGTTTCTAGATAAAAAATATTTTTTATTAAAATTTATGTTAATATCGGTTCTTAGTTTCTTTTAAATATTTTTTTTTTTAGATCTATGCTTGTTAATTAATGTTAAACACTTAATCTTTCTAAAGAAAGTGCTTGCGACATGCGTAAGAATTAATAAAAATAATAGTTGACAGGAACGTAATAGCTCATTTGGTGAAAGCAAATTTTTTTAATATTTTAATTATTTTTAATATTTGAATGCTTTATTTCGCATTGTGATAAATAGAAAAGATATTAGAATGTACCATAACAGCGAGCGCCAAAACTTCAAGATAGTGTTGATTACATTAGGATTAGGAAGAAAATTATGTTGTCGGAAAAAAAGAGTAAATATTAAGCTTTCTAATATATAAAATTTTTACACCCACCAGACAGGTTTCATTATTTGTAGGTTCAAATTTTTGTTTGATTAGCTCAGGAAAGTGAAAACCTGAGGGTAAAACCCTAAACCCGCTTACGAACGCTCAAGTAGGCCATCGAGGCAGCAGCACAATTTCTGAACATTTTGTATTAAAATTCACTAAGGTAGTTTTTCTTTCAAATGAAATGCTGGTTTTTCAAATAATTATTATTTTACAATCAGTGTTGTTAAAGTTACTGGTTATTAAATAATAATCAATTTTAAAAAATTCGTACAGAACAGATAAAAAAATATACGAGTTGTTGGCGCCGTAAATAACGTTAATTACGGTATTAAAGAATTTATTACTCTTGTTTTCATGTTAATGTGTAAAGTTATTGAGCGACTCAAATTATTTTTATTACTGTACCTTTTTTTTCTTTAGAGTGAATTAGTATTACACAAATGCCGAGATGTGCGATATGCACTTTGTTTATGGCATTACTAATGATAATTCTCTGGTGCCAGACGTCTTTATGGATGAAGATTTCTAAACAGAATAATTCCGTGTCATACCATAATAAGCCCATCTTCACCAGATGTAACTGAAAGTGTTAAGACCCAACTAGTGCGTTTTGAACTCATGTGGTAAAAATTATTTAAAACATCATTTAGAAATGTAAGTGTGAAAAACATCCATAAATATAGGGAGCGAGAAAGTTGACGTTAGCGTCCTATAAAGTTAAAAATTTTTATCAAAAAAGTTATTTTTTTTAAAGCTAGAGGCGCTAACGTTAAACTTTCTCGCTCCTTTATTGGAGAATTAGCAAAAAATCTCGACTCTAGCGTTAAAAAAGCAAAGTTTTGTCATGAACTTTTTACATGAAGAAGGGGAACTTTTTCGCTTCCTATGATTAAATAAATATAAAATTTCATAAATAAAAAATGAATATATAGCAAATTTTTTTCTAAATTTTGAAACGTATAAATTTTGTTCAAATAGTGAAAAAATTTTGAAAAAGATAAATTGGGATCACTTTAAGGGGCGTTATACAGGATGGATTTAAATTTTGGAATCTCAGCTGGTAATACAAGACACTTTTCAAAAAACATAAATAAATAAAAGTAAAAAGTTCTTGTAAAACTCCAAATTTCTTTATAGGGAGCGAGAAAGTTCTCCTCCTTTACCAAAAAAGTTTATGATAGAAGTACACTTTTTTAACGCTAGAAGCGTTACCATCAAACTTTCTTGCTAATTCTCCAAAAAAGAGCAAAAAAGCTTAACATATTAGCGCCTATAGCGTTAAAAAAGTGAACTTTTATCATGAAATTTTTTAACTCTAGAAGATGCTGACGTTAGCTTTTTTGCTCCTTACAGAAATGCTTTTAAACGGAACCCGGAGCAACAAAATTTTACCCTGAGGTAGAAGACAAAAGAATTTATTACTACAAATTTGTTTTGATTGCTGATGAGGCGCAGACTATTTAAGAATAAGTTCTGAGCAGCTTTTAATCGGAGGCATAAATGCCGATTTTGTTCAATACCAGGGAGAAAAAATTTTTAATCCACTTTCTTGATGGATAATTCTCCGATTAACATAGATAAAGTTGGACCAATTAGGTTGTCGGACAGATTAATATAGCTGGAAAGTTCATCCACGGACGAGCATCTTGCCAAAATTGGGAATTCACATTTTTGTGGAATCCTCTCTGCCTGTATAATGATGGCAATTCATTAACCCAGGAAAACCACCGGCTTAGCGTCCCTTCCACAGCACAGATCAATCGATCGATTGGATCAAGTCACCTTCCAGGAATTGTGCCTTTTATTGATGATTCGATACCGATCGATGATTCCTACAAAACTCCGACGAAACAAAGAGAAATTATGCAATTCTATGGAAAGAGGTAGAGCTACCCCAATCAGTGTTCAGTAGTTGTAGCAAGAATATCTGGTAAAAATGTTATTTTTAATCGATTTAGGACTAATTTGAATAATCTCGGGTAAAAGCTTAGGAGCTTAGGTTATAAGTTATTTTATGTTATTTATTTTGCAAAATAAATACGTGTACACTACAGTTATTGTACTTAAATTAACTATCAATAGACCTAAAAAAGGGGTGTTATAACTTATAAGTTTAACGTGTGTACCTGTGTATGTGTGTGTCAGTCGTGAAGTCGTCCCAAATGGATAAACCGATTTTAATTTAGTTTTTTTTATTTGAAAGGCGACTTGATCAAGAGTGTTCTTAGTTATGATTCAAAAAAATTTGTTTAGCCGTTTGAAAATCATCTGCTGTTTTCTAGTTAATGAAGGCAGGGCCGTATTAGTAATATATTGTAGTAATATAATCTCCGTACCCAAATTTTCATAAACTAAAAATATATATTTAAAAAAAATTTTTCCAAAATTTTTAATTCAACTGCCGGATTATCAATATTATAGTCCAGCCAAGCCAATCAAAAAACTTATCGCACCCTCGCAGTACGTGACCTTGCAAACACATAAATCAAATTCTACTTCTCAAAATTGAAAATTCCTCTCTTCTTTTCCAAAAGAAATAAAAAGAACACACGAAAACTTTTCGCTGCACTTAAATTTTATTACTTTTGCAAAAATTTACATTCAGTGTAAAAAAAATTCGTGGGTCGCTCGCGAGTTCTCTATCAAAAACCAAAAATTTCCTCACTTTGGCTATCAAACCAGGGGCGTCACAAATTTAAATTTTCGAAATAAAAAAATTGCAATTAACAAATAAACCTCGTCCCAAAAATATACAACAATATAAAGTTTAAAAAGCATGAAATAAAACTTAAATTTAAAAAATAAAGATTTTCTTTGTCGGCGGTTTTTTAAATTTTCGGTTTGGGAAAGAAAGACACGAACTTTTGAAGGAAAACATAATAAGTCAAAAATAAAGTGGCCGATGGGGGGATCAAACCCACAACCTTCGTGTTATTAGCATGACGCGACAACTCTTGGATTTTATTTTTTTCTAACGATTTTCTTTGTTGGGTTTTTTTTTTAAAGTTTTTAATTTAAGTTTTTTGTTTTAAGCCTGTATGACACGATGCATAATTTTACATAAAATTTACCATTAACCAATAGAAAGAGCGTATTAGTAGCCATCAGACGGTTTTCATTGGTTAGTTACCATTTACATGTAAATTTTATGTAAAATTATGCATCGTGTCATACGGGCTTTAGAAGGAAAAGCTCGTGTTCTTGAAGAAAAGCATAATAAGTCAAAAATAAAGTGGCCCATGGGGTGATCGAACCCACGACCTTCGCGTTATTAGCACGACGCTCTAACCAACTGAGCTAATGGGCCGCTACTTAAAAAATAATCGGAGCTGTGTCACCCCGAAAAAGATCAACGGTTGTTGTTTTCGGTAATAAAACTAAACTTTTTTAAATCGCTGGGTTACGTCGTTTGTTGTTTTGTGTCCAGGTCAAGAAAATGTGATTATTATAAAATAACTATAAAAGTATCAGGTTTTAGAAGAAATTAGATGAATTTAAAAATGGCACAGTTTACAAAATAGTCCGAGAGCCAGCGACAGTTTCCATCTCGGATTTTATATTAGGAGTGCAAAAATAGATTTCTTCAATCAAAACTTTTACCGACTTCACCGAATGGATACGTAGTGTAAAAAAAATTCAGATAAAAATTCGGCCGAGACCTTAGATAAATATTTTGAAATCATAAAAATTTTTTACTATCTCACTTAGTTTTCGCAGTGTAATGTAAGTCACTAAATTTGCTGGTTTTCAATTTACTTTTTTTTACAAATTTTCGGGAGCGTTAAGATCTCAAACTTTAAAAATTTTACTTAAAAAATTGTTGTTTAATTTGTTACAGTGTTAAAAAAAATACTATCAAAATATTAAAAAGTATAATTAATTACTATAACTTTCTGTGAAATTTTACTACAAAATTGAAGTTTATTATTAAAATTATATTTTACTTAGAGAATATTTACCACTAAGAAGTAGACGCACAAATTTATTACAGTTCTTTCTAAATGAGGTCAAAGGCCGAATAAATATATTATTCATCCAGTAGATGTGCAATATAATATTCAATATTCACTATTGTCCAGAATCCAGGTAGTCCAATATAAATTTTTGCTAGAAAAAGTTTTTCTCCTCTAGACAATTTATATCATTACATAATAATTATGATTGGTTTGTTCATTAATTATGTAGCAAAAAAGTTTACCGATTGAAAACAAATTTACGATCCACAAATTGGACGCATGTATAAGATTTTTCATATAAATTTTCTTGGATTGAAGCTGCAAGTCAAACAACTATAGCTTTCATTCAAGATAAGATACCTAAAGAGTGAGGCCGAAGACCGAACAACACATTAATGATAATTATAACTGATCTCTGTGATTGCGGAGTTTAGGAGGATACGGAATACTCTTCAAATTAAAAGAAAGTTACAAGGTTGCTAAGCACACGTAAAATCTGTTTATTACTAATATAATAATTTGCTAGAAAGCTCTTCCTCTTCCTCATTTCCAATTGGTTGCTTCATTTAGAACCAACAAAAAATGCTTTCCAACTGAAGATAAGCTTAAGCATTGCAAAATAGACTCACCCATTTTTGCACCAGGGAAGATGCCACCTGCTCTTGCGCCCCTCTGCAAATTTTAAATATGTTGCTCTAATTATCAAGTTGTAATGATGAAAAAATTTCTTTTTCCTTTTTTAATTTCACAGAAAATGAGCTGGTTTTTAACCCCTTTCTCCTAAAATCATACACCGTTGACAAATCACAGACGGCTGAATGTTGAACTAGTAACTTTAACCAATAACCATTCTCTTCCAAAAACGCAGAATCGAAGCATGTATTGGTTGACAAGAAAGTCAAAAGCAATTCAGGTTCAAAGAGCTTTAAGAAGGGCATTTTTTTCAGGGGCCTTTTAATTTAATCAACAGATGGCGACTACTTAAATATTTTTATAAAATAAGAGGAATTTGCTATATTTAAAATAGAGCAAATTCGTTGAGATAATACTATTCTATAAACAATATTCTTGATCTTAAGCTATTTTGAGTTCGTATTGAGTATGTCAAAACACACTCACTTACAAAAAAAGATAATTAAACTTTAATTATGAATTGTGTTTTTATAAATAAATATTACTCAACTCAAAATAGCTTAAGATCAAGAATATTGTTTATAGAATAGTATTATCTCAACGAATTTGCTATATTTTAAATATAGCAAATTCCGCTTATTGTATAAAAATATTTAAGTAGGCGCCATCTGTTGATTTAATTAAAAGGGCCCTGAAAAAAATGCCCCTCTTAAGGCAAACATGTACTGCATATCCAGTGCATCATTTTGAAGAGAACTGTTTGAGGTTAGCTGTGATGCATTATAAACACCTCACCGATGACCATCCAAAACATTTATCCATTTTGAAAGATCGCGATTTAATAAAATCAATGAGAACGTACATTGTCTTGACGTCTTAAACCGGGGGATTTGGGATGTATGGAATACCCCCCAAGTTTAGGCAGACTTGCGGAGTATGGGTTTGCTAAGCACAAGTAAAATCTGAGTTGGTACCAAAAAAAATGCATACCAATGCATTATTTTATTTTGTTTTCTTTCCGTTTTTTTTGTCATTTTTAGATGATTTTTTAATTATTCTCTAGTTGTCTAAAAGTGGCAACGGGGGCCTATGTCTACTACTGTATTATTGAAGGTGAGATTTTTAGGTTCTATAAATTCAAAAAGAGGTACCTAAAAAGGTTCTAATAAAAGCGATTTTAGGTTCTATAAATACCAAAAAAAGGTCTCAAAAAAGTACTAAGAAATAGTAGTTTATATCACAAGGGCGATAAAGGGGATCTTTTCATCCGCCGGGCGAAAGTTTATGAAACGAGCCGCGCAGCGGCGAGTGAATAATCGACCGAAGGATGAAAACCCTTATCGCCCGAGTGATATGAACAATTTATCGTTATTTCAGGAAAAATATCCTACAAAATTCGCGATTTTATATAATCGCTCTAAAATAACAATCGATAGATGGCGTGAAGCTTGCAAGTCGTTGATCAATGTTTGTCTCTTTGGAGCGAAAAAGGTTGATTTTCTTTTGAAATTTCCGAACGACGGACAATTTGGTCTGACGGACAGCATGTTGAAATAACGGACGGATGGGTCACGTTATGCAATTATTGCAATAAAATCTCGAATTTTGTCGGATTTTATCTAAATCTATGATTTTGTAAATAAATATAAAGTAACACTTAATTTAATTTTTTTGCACTCGAATTTTGTCGGATATTATCTAAATCTATGATTTTGTAAATAAATATAAAGTAACACTTAATTTAATTGCCAATTTTTTAACTAAAGGTGTCGTAATTTCGTTATTTTAGGGATAATATCCCACAAAATTCACGATTTGTTTGCTCTGATATAACTATCGGTAGATGGCGTGAAGATCGCAAGTTGTTAGTCAAGTTATTGACAACATAAGCGAAAAACAGGAGTTCACCCGAACGGAAGATCCCCAACCCGGCCACAAAATTTATCCGACTCCGTGGTTCGGATTCCACGTAAAGCTGTAGGTCCCACAGGTTAACACAGCCAGGACTTAGCTTCGCGCTAATTTTCAGAGGTACGCCTCAATAAAAATCATCCGACGTAACGTTGCGGGCAAGCCCGCAACCTTACTCTTCAAGTCTGCGAAGATATGGGGCAACAGCCCTGGTGCTTCGCACCAGACCAGAATAATTGATGAACGGATGAATTGGCGGGGCTAGGTTCGATCCCCAACCCGGCCACAAAATTTATTCGACTCCGTGGTTCGGATTCCACGTAAAGCTGTAGGTCCCACAGGTTAACACAGCCAGGACTTAGCTTCGCGCTAATTTTCAGAGGTACGCCTCAATAAAAGTCATCCGACGTAACGTTGCGGGCAAGCCCGCAACCTTACTCTTCAAGTCTGCGAAGATATGGGGCAACAGCCCTGGTGCTTCGCACCAGACCAGAATAAATGATAGAACGGATGAATCGTTCGGGCAGGTATCTCAACAAGGACTGTTTTTATAAGTCCTAGGACCTTATAAAGTTAAGTTTTATAGGTCCTAGGACCTTATAAAACTTAGTTTTATGGTCGGGTTGATCCCCCTTGAGGTGACCTTTTGAGAAAAGACCCCTTTTATAGGGCTCAAAACAGATACATAAAGGGGTCATTTATAACCTGAAATAACGAAAAGATATTTTAGGTTGGTATTATAGTTTTAGGTTACGAAACCCACGGTATTAAAAAATAAATTTTTTTTTGAATTACCTTTTTTTATTTTTTAATACCCTACGATACCCTAATAATCTACGATCCAAAACATAAAACATTTTGTATTAGAGATGAAAGCGGGACTAATTTTTTTGTCCCGTCCCGTCCCGCGGGCCTGCACGTCAGACGCATGCGCAGATTAAAAATTACGACTTAAATTTAAAACTGCGCATGCGTCTGACAGCGTCTACTTTCCAACTGCTAAAAAACTGGGTTATTACTAGGGCAATTGTTTTGTTGAATTTAAAATAGAGATAAATGCGGGACGAGACGGGATATCCCGCAGGATATTTTTTTTGTCCAGGGGAATATTTTGAATATTTAGTCCCGCGCCGAATATTTTGTCAACTCAGTCCTGCGCGGGATGGAATCCCGCAGTCCGGCAGTCCCGCATTTGATTTATTTTATATAACGCAGCCTGAATGAATTTTTTTGATTTTTTTGTTAACGCATATTACTTAGGGTAAATGTAGGGAAAGGATTCAATAAGTTAAATTATGACTGAGTTGATATAAGGTCTGTTTGGTACCACAGTCCTAGTGCTACACTAACTACACTACTACAAGTTGATTGGTGGTACAATTACCAACCTACTTTTTACAAACAGACCAACAGACCAAACAGACCTATAATGTCCCGCGCGGGACTAATTATTTTAAATATCCCGCGGGACAAAAAAATATCCTGTCCCGTCCCGCATTCATCTCTAGCTGTATTGTATAAAATAAATTTATAAACTAAACGCGGGACTGAATTGGCACCCGTTTCGCTCAGGACTAAATCGGCATCCCGTCCCGCGCGGGACTGAATCGACATCCCGTCCCGTCCCGTCCCGCGCGCAGGACGGGGCGGGATGGCACAGGACGGGATTTTTTTCATCCTGCATTCTTCTCTATTTTGTATCTCTCGGTCTCTTTTCTCACAATTTTTTTGAATAAAATCTTTTTAAAATTTTTTCTTGTAAAAAATGAAGAAAAGTGTATTATTTTCAAAAAAAATGTATCTGTGGTAACTCTACATTTTTTCAATATTATTTAAAGTAGGTAATAACAATTTAATTACAACAAATTTAATTTTGAAGAAACAACACAATTTTAATTTAGGAGCCTCGTATGAGCGAGATTTTTTTTTCTATTGGAACTGAAAATTAAAAAAAAAAAGTTTTCAAAATGCTAAAAAAATAAGCCGTAAAAATTAAAGAAAAGGAAAACAAAGGCAACAAAAACAAAAAAATATGGCTTATATGATGTAGTTTTTCATGAAACGAATTTTGGCACTAATAAAATAAAAATAAAACCTAAAATAAAAAATTAAAGCTTTTAAAAAGGTAAAAACCTAAAAATCTTATCACTATTTATTATATTTAAAAAAACTAAAAAAAATCAAAATGAATTACCAAAAAAAATCCTTATTTTAATTTTACATTTTGTAATGTTTATGTGCAAATATCTATTCTATAAAAATAAATTTTAATTTTATTGGGTGCGGGGGGCAAGAATCTTGGTAATTTATGGGTGTCCCTAAATTTTTTCATTAAATTTTTTTATTATAATTTAGAGTAATTGCAAAATAACTATTTTACGAGAAATAGTCGAGATATTTTTTTTTGTTTGGTTTATCATTTTTTTCACAACGTAAAAATTCTTTTCAATGCCCTTTCAAAAATAATCACAGAATCGTAGAGGTAAAAATTTAAACCTATTAGAATCAAGATATCATTAAAAAAGTAAAATCAATTATCAAAAAAAATAGTACAATAGAATTTTAAATATATAAATTATTAACTCGTTGATATTAGATAATATTAAAACTTCAAAATATCGAGTTATTAATCTTTTAATTAATTTTTAATTTATTAATAACTCGATATTTTGAAGTTTTAATATTATCCAATAGAATTTTATGTTAAAACAAAAAGTTACGTAAAAACAAAAATAACCTTTAAAAATCGAAATTAATAAAAAAAAATAAATAAATAAATAATTGAAAAATCAAGGTAACTTTATCTTGATAACACTGACCTTGTTTTTCATATCCATGCAAAAAATTCAAAATTTTTTTATTCGCTGTTGCATTACTTTTCTTTATAAATAGGAAAGTAAAATCAATAGTTGTGATGTTATGGCTATTTTATGGTAGAAATAAGAAAGCCATACCTTCTGAAGATTTTTCTTAACAACAAATGTGTTTTATTGTTATTTAATTTGGACGTCACTGGGGACGTCCTGCATGAACAAAGATAGATCTTACAAAAAAGTCCGCATTTGTTTTTGAAAGTTTAGATGCGGGAATCACTACAAATCCGACATTTTTAACTGTTGTTTGGTTAGCTGCGGCTTTAAACTTTACTTTTTTTTATAAAGAAAAAGACAAAATCTTCAAATTTTGATTATAATGGTGGAAAAAACAGTTAAACGGCTTTAAAGTTTTCTTTTTGGATTTAATTTAATTTAAAAAAATATTTTTTATGCAGGTTGCATATTTTTCCAACGATTTTTTGTGCGATTCGCGAGGGACTTAAACTACTGAAAATTTAGTATTTGTAATGACAATGGGCTATTCTCAAATGCAAATTTTAAATTAAAAAAAAAATTAGTTTTTCAGTGGAAACACTGCGAAAACTGTAACAAATACGAAGAAATTAAGTGAGTAGTGATAATTTTTTCAATTAAAATAATAAGAAAGCCAAATAATTTGGATCTAATTTTGAGTGATTCTTAATGTTCTAAAGAATTTGATGGGTTTAAAAACCGTGAAAACTTTGTTAAGAATTTTGGTTTACATTGGAGAAGAATCATAATTTTATAAACTAAATTTTTGAAGAAACACAATCGCTAACGACGAATCAAAAATAAAATAGTCACTTTTTTTCAAGCTGTTCCAATTATAAAAAGCAATTTTAACGCTTGGATGATTGTCAAATTCGCAAATTAACAGGCGCGTTTGGACTACCGTAAATTAATCCGACAAATTGTAACACCAAGAAGCATTTTAATAGTCAACAATAAAACCACTCACCTTTCAAATTCCACAATTTGTCCATCGCTTCTGTCTGCGGCACCACTCGACTGAAACGAAATCTTAGTTTAAATGTGCCTTATTGTCTACAAAACTGAATTTTACCTCTGCATCAGGCAGCGAAAATCCATCACTTAATCCGATTAACGTTAACGTTAACAAAAGCGCCGTCGTTAACGTTTTCTGAAAAATTAAAAAAAATTCACTTTTACTCGTGCGAGATTTTGCCGAATTTACTTACACTAGAATTGTTAACCCACATAAATGAATATATTTCTGATTAAAGACGAGAAGATTGTGATTGTTTTATGATGGGAATTGTAGTTAAAATGTGAATGTGAAGTGGTAAAGGATTAACAATAATAACATTAGGTAAATATATAAGAAAATCTGGGTTAACGGTGCTCGTATCAGGTTTGATGTAAATATTCTGCACACTTTTATCTTTTTCAATGGCCAGAAACCTGATTTATATGCAGGGAATGGCGAGAACGCAAAGTTTTGGAAAAATTTGCACGAAACAAAAAATGGGAAGCGGTGAGACCGTATGATAAAAAACCGAATATAGGTTAAATTGAGTGTAGCTAATTGCATGCAAATCCGCGCTGTATACTATGTGTGAGTTGTTTTTAAAAACAAACGTTAATTATTTCTTCCCATTCGCCTCGTTAATATTCACACCGATTTATTTTTAATTCAACGATAAGTAACGGAAAATCGAGATTTTTAGGCTTATATTCAAAGTGAGTATGCAAATCTCTAAGTGCACTCGGATTTAAAGAATTGGAAAAAATGCACCAACCTGATATAACAACATGTTTATTCCAAATTAATACACTTCACACCAAAATCACCATCACTTGAAGCAGATGCTGAAGATTAACTGATCTCCTTTAGAAAAGAATCAGCATTTCATTTCGTTTATCCTTTCACCTGCCCAACCCATGAACTCGCTAGAGAATTGTTTAGGAACCGATATTTTAAGATAACTCTCGATATTACGTATAATGATAGCGTTTACTTTCAGAAAAAGAATTTTTAGTAGGAGACGTGTGCATTCTTAATGGTCAAAAAAGTTTATGTGACCACAAACCATAACGACGTGTTAAATAATAATGGAAAAACTTTTTTTTGTTAAATTTGAAATGCGCGCGATAAATTTTACGTTTTGAAATTTGTTTTGTTTATTTGCTTTTTTAAATGACCCTTTTTCAATTTTTTAAATTTTTGAAAGGTTTGTAAATTTAAAATTGCGGACTACGCTAAGTAGATTTTTTCAATTTTAAAAATAATTTTAGGGCACATCGCTGAATTTTGTTGGTTTCATCAGTAGTATTTATTAGCTTTGTAGTTATAATTCGGTTCAGGAATGTAGAGATTTCCAGAGCAAAATGTCATTTTTTAGTGAAAACTACATCGATTTGGTTGTGCGGCCTGAAAGCCGCACTGTACCTACTTTTTGCTTCTTTTTTTAAACCCAACATTTTTGTTTGATTTATGCAAGGGTAAATTTTGGCTTGAAATTTTAATTGTGGAATACTAGTAGAAATATAAACGTAATACAATGTAAATGTAAATAATATATTTCGCGTGATCGTGTGCAATTTGCTTGATTGTATGAATTATAATATTATAATCTTAATAATAAATAAAATTTAAAATTAAAAAGCTTGTTGAATATAATAGAATTAATTATATTATGCTCAATTAACTTGATAATTTTAATTATCATTATTTTTTAAAACATAATGTTATATTTTGTGTATTTTTCTTCTTATTTAAATTTTATACCCGACTTAGAACAGAAATGTTTTTAGAATAAAATAAAACTGCTGCAATAAAAATTTGATTAATTGATAATCATCATAAACTGATAAATAGAGGTGAGATTTTTAGGTCCTATATATACAAAAAAGGTCTTAAAAAGTAACAAAAAAAGTTATTTTAGGTTGGTATTATAGTTTTAGGTTACGAAACCCACGGTATTTAAATATTAATAGCCTTAATTTTTTTGAATAGCCTCTTTTTTAACCTCTAGCCAAACCTCTAGATCCATTTTTTAACCTCTAATCTCTAGGTACATTTTGTAAATCTCGGTCTTTTTTTTCCACAATTTAAAATAAAAAAAAATTTAGTTTAGAAGTGTCGTAAAGATGAGATTTTTTTTCTATTTGAACCAAAAATTAATAAAAAATTTCCAAAATGTTAAAATATGTCGTAAAAATTAAAAAAAAAAAACAAAAAAAAGGTAAAAATGACGTAGTTTTTCATGGAACAAATTTTGGCACCCATTAATAAAATAAAAAGAAGGTAAAAACCTAAAAACCTCATCTCTACTTATAAATAATAAAGTGATTGATTGAAATACTTAATTTTCTCACAGTTTTAAGTTAGTTTTTCCATTTTCTAAAGAGGATTTAAAGTTTTATGGATGCAAGGTAGTGAGGTACGACCGGGAAATAACAATTTTACTATTGAAACTTCGATGAATTCCAAAAGAACATATTTTAAATAAGAGAATTAACAGTAAGAGAAGGCCGTAAAACCACCAGTTTTTTCAAAAATCGATTTTAAAAACTTCGATTTTTATAGCAAATCGCTCGTTATTGGTCAATTTTGGCATTATGTCGTCAGCCCGTGTGAATTTAATTACTTTTAAGAAGGGCCTTTAATTTAAGAACTTTTAAGTCAATCAACAGATGGCGCTTACTTAACTATTTTTATTCAGAACTTGGAGGCTTTTATATTTAAAATATAGCAAATTCGTTGAGATAATACTATTCTATGAACAATAACCTTGGTATTGAGCTTTTTGATTTCTTACTTGGCCAGGTATTGAATATGTTAAAATACACTCACTTATAACAAAATAATTAAATTTTAATTCTGAATTGTGGTTTAATAAATTAATATTATGAACCCAAAAAAGCTTAATACCAAAAATATTGTTTATAGAATTCTATTAACTCAACAAATTTACTACATTTTTAAAACAAAAGCCTCCAAATTCTGTATAAAAACTGTATAATATTAAGCGCTGCAGCGCCATCTGTTGATTGAATTAAAAATCTCCGAATTAAAGGCCCTTTTTAAGCTATACGCAGAAGGGATAACCGGTGCGACATTAGCATTCGTATGCTTCAACAGTGCACTTTGTGCGAAAATCATGGCTTTTAATAGTAAATGTGCAGGCAAAATGGCTGGAAGCGCCCGAGCGCAGCGAGGAGTGCCTTCAGTTAATTTTTCCTTGCACAACCACTGTTCTTATAGAATTTACGCAAAAACGAGTTTTACCTCTTAAAGATCCACTTTTTCCTTAACCCACGGGCCTATAGTTTACTGAAATTAGCTTTTTTGATCTAAAAAATTAGATCTTTTAATTTTTTTTTAAATTAATTTTTTTTGGTGTTTTAAAAAAAATATTAAAAGTCGAGAACGAGATCGCTGCCGCGTCAAAAGTAATTCAAGATCAAAAGTCACAAAACCGGTTTTTTGCAAATATTTTTTTTTATTATCTTTTATTTATTTTTTTTATTTACACTTTAACGTGCATCAACTACTGGGTTATTAGCACTTCTAAATGTTAATTTTTAGTTTGTTCAGTATTTTTGTTTGTCTATGTTTTTTGGATTGGGTATTTTGGTTGGTTTGTTGGTTTTTTAGTTCACCACGGAGTGAGAATGTCCACTAGAAAGCGGAGCTAAGAAATTCTGATGCGTCCGTGATTCGAACTCAGAATTCCCGCTTCATAACGTAACCAGTGATCACATCACTCCACTGCCGTGATGGCTTTCTTTTATTTTTATAATATGTAACCTCAATTGGTCTCCGAGCCATAGCAAACGCGATATTTGCAAAACATTGTTTTTTGTGACCTTTGACCTTAAATAACTTTTGACGCGGCAGTGATCTCGTTATCACTAAGACTAAAATTAAATTAAAAATTTAAAAAACCCCCGACAGAGAAAATCTTTAAAAAGTAAAAAATAAAATCTAAGCGTAGTCGCGTCGGGGACCTAGGTAGTTGACGTGTATTGTACGTTTTATTTGTATTCTGTTTTTATTTTATTTACTTAGCAGTCCCCGACGTGACGACGCTTGGATTTTATATTTTATTTTTTAAAGATTTTCTCTGTCGGGGGTTTTTTAAATTTTTAATTTAATTTTATTTGATGCTTTTTAAACTTTAAATATTAATAGTACGGCCCTGCAATCAACTTTATATATTACTAGTACAGCCTTGCCATCAACTTTTTATTTTACTAGTACGTCCCTGATTTCATCAACTCGACTACAAAACAGCAAATGATCTTTGAACGGCTAAACCGATTTTTTTGAATCATAGCTAAGAACACTCTCGATCAAGTCACCTTTCAAACAAAAAAAACTAAATCAAAATCGGTTCATTCGTTTAGGAGCTACGACGCCACAGACAGACACACATATACACAGATACACACGTTAAACACATAACACCCCTCTTTTTGGGTAGGGGGTTAAAAATAAATCAATTCAAAAAAAATAATGAAGGATTTAATTTTTTAGATAATAAGCCATATTTTTGTTTAAAATGACTGAAAATGACTAAAAAAAACCTAATTTTTTTAGGTTGCTGATATATCAATGAACAAATTGCAGTCATAAAAATAGAATCTGTCGAATTAGGATTTAAAACTAGATGGTACCCCTATGTTATTAATCCGTGACGGTTGTATAGGGAGCGAGAAAGTTCTCCTCTCCCATAAAAAATGTTTATGACAAAAGTTCACTTTTTTAACGGTAGAGACGCTACCGTCGAAATTTTTTTGCTAATTTTTCAGTAAGAAAAGCAAGAAAGTTTGATGTTAGCGCCTCTAGCGATAAAAAAGTGGATTTCTTATATGAAATTTTTTAACTTTAGAGGACACTAACGTCAGCTTTATCGCTCCTTATTATTTGCAAAATTTTTTTTTTAACTTTTTTGTAGTTGTAGGGTATTTTATAAAGACCGGACCAATCATTGATTTATTGCGTTCTGGAATACTCCCAGGGTCAGGAGGCCTTTGACAATTTGAAATGTACGCAGTAAATTATGCTCATGATATCTTACAAATTTTCTTCAAATTTTATACATTTTTAGGGAACCATAAGCGAAATAATCGATAGTTTTTATTAGAACAGATGAATTTCTCTTATTGTTACTATCATTTTATTATAGAAAACAAATTTATCTTTACCATTTGATTTTTCAGTGTTATTCTAGCAATTACCAAAGAATATTTACTATAGGAACTAAAAGCGACACTCTACATAGTTTTTCAGTGAGCATCTTTACTAACAAAATGGCAACTGTTTACAGTATTTTAGTTGGTAAATTATTTTGGTTAACTAATGCAAGTAATGCAAACGGCAGCCATTGTGTTGGGGAATATGTTGCTTCTTAAGTGGCATTCACCAGTTTCCCCATATGGGGAGGGGTCACTACCTGCTGAGGAAAGGAGCCCTTGGCTTGCTGGGACCCATGACTTGCAGAAAAGCAGAGTATGGAGATTCACTTTTTGTTTGAGTAACCGGGCTTAAAATTATACGTGAAAGAGGGGGGGGGAGATTTACATAAAGGATCGTATTTGGATAGTATATGATTGGTAGATTTCAGTATTGCTGATAGATTTGAATATGTAAAATTAGTAATTTTACATCTGAGATGAGATTTTTAGGTTTTTATCTTTTTTTTTATTTTAGCTCCTATTTTTATTTTATTAGTACCAAAATTCGTTTCATATTATTTATTTGTACTTTTTTTCCTTTTTTTTTTAATTTTTACGATCTATTTTAACATTTTGGAAACTTGTTTTAAATTTTCAGCTTTAACTTGCCTTTTTTTTCTTTTTGTTTAATTTTTACGACCTATTTTAGCATTTAAAAAATTTTCTTTTAATTTTTAGTTTAAATAGAAAAAAATCTTGCCCTTACGACGCTCCTAAATTAAAATTATTTTATTGTTTTTTTTTAAATTTTTGTTGTAATTAAATTGTTATTAATTTAAATAATATTGAGAAACTGCAGAGTTGCGACAAATACACTTTTTTTTACTTTTGTGAAAATCATACACTTTTCTTCACTTTTTATGAAAAAATTATTTTCACTTTTTGTTAATATTCAGTAAATTTGGGGGGGGGGGTTGTTTTAAAAAGAGTCATTCAAAAAAATTATAAAAAAAAGACTGAAAGATACAAAAAGTTCATTTTGGCTCACAAATTTTTTTAAGGGGTTAAAAAATGGTTATTAAAAAAAATTGTGGGAAAAAAGATCGCAAGATACAAAATATTTCACGTTTAGTACTTTTATAAAACCTTTTTTTTTTGTATTTATAAGACCTAAAATCGCTCTTTTTAGAACCTTTTTAGGTACCTTTTTTTGAATTTATACGACCTAAACATCTCACCTCTAAAAATTACCAACCAATAAATTACCAAGCAGTGCCAGATTCTACCACCCTCGTACCATCTAAATACAATCCCCCATGTGAATGCTGCTTTATTCTTATAAAAAGTGTCCAAAAATTCACGTAAAATTTAAATTTTGTGCCATTTCTGCAGTAAAGTGTTGAAAGAAAAAGAAAGATAGCGTGACAGCTGACAGTTCAGAGCACGAACATGGTTCAGGGTAATTAAAAATATAACGCTACAGAAAACAACGCATTTTTGCAATTTTTTAAGATATGAATGTGGTTTCAACAAGACAGTGCCACAAGCCATGCAATCTAATGCACAATTCAATTACTGCATAAGTAATTTCCAGGTCCTTTTCTTTACGTTTTGGTGGTCAGAATTGGCCGCATAGAACATGCAATTTAAATCCGTTTAATTTTTTCTTTAGGGTTTTTTAAAGTCTATGGTTTATGCCAACAAACCCACGACCATCCATGCCTTGAAGAACAAAATAACAGAGTTACACATCAACGATACGGTTATGAAAAATTTTACAAAAAATTGCGTATGTGCCAGCAAAGCCGTGGAGGCCATCTAACCGATTTGGTATTCTAAAAATAACATTATGAATCAATAAAAGGTTTACATTTTTTTTATTTTTAATTTTTTATTTATCAAAATGGCGCGAAGCGCCCGAAGGGTGCGTAGGGTCAATTTTGATAAAAACCACCATGGCACGAGTAGGATCCACGCGAAAAAGTAACTACCGTTCGTTAAATTTAAGTAACCCTTTTCTGAAGTAATTTTGGTCCTAAAAATTTGTCAAGTGCAACACTATTATGCATAACTGTACGCGTACCGACAACAGAATGCATTGATTCACCAATCAGGAGCGATTTACCTTCAAATTTGCAGTGAAAATCGAGCTTTTTTAAATTCGATTTTTGAAAAACAGGTGCATTTAAGGCATTGCATCTCCCTTAATTCTCTTATTTAAAATGTACTCTTTCAGAAAAGTTCGAGGTTTCAATAGTAAAATTTGTATTTAACCTCGTTAGCTACCTTTATCCCATCATTTTGTTGTCAGTACGTGTAGTCTAGGCTACTCTTAGCTGTGACAAGTTCAAAAAAAAGGGCAGGCATTGGTGAGGTGTTTATAGTGTCTCGTCGGAAAAATAAAAAGTAAAATTTTTGCAATTTAGCCCTCTTGGTGCCTGTACGTCACTTTTTACCTTTCTTGTCTTATGGGTCTGCGTTTTTGGGATGGCCCTGTCACTTAATCAATTTATTCAAAGATTCATCATGTCTTGCACGCATCAAGACTCTACTTTGTTGCGTGCTGAACCAGTGCTGTGTTGGCTGGTTTACTAAGTATTTTTCACTGTTATGTCAAAGAAGATTAAGTGCGCTTTAGAAGTGGAAGGGTTACATTAGTCGAAGTTCACTAGTTGTAGCAACAACATCAAATAAAAATGTTATTTTCGATTGATTTACTACCTTTTTCAAGGGTCCCGATCTTGAGCTTAGGTTATTATTAGTTTATGTTATTTATTTAGTAAAAAAAGCTTATTTTTACAAGGATTCCTGTTTTGAGTTTAGATTAGTATTAGTTTATGTTATTTATTTATTAAAAAAAGAACATTGGTATAGGAACTGCGGTATTGAGCTTAGGTTAGTGTTAATTTTTGTTATTTATTCAATTGAAAAAACTTATATAGAATAGACTTGTAAGGTACATGTGCAAAGTATCTATTATCACTGCTAAAGATTTACTAAAAGCGTGGAGCTTACTACACTTGTACTTATGCTTTTACACGGTTGGGCGAAACCAAACCTTATTTTTGCATTTTGAATTTTTTTACCCTTAATTATCAAAGATCTATAAAATATTTGTGTTTCTAACTTCTGTTAACATCTGGTGAATTCATGTGCGTGAAGTTAGCCCCCCTTTTTTTGAAATTGTGATTTTTTTTATTTGTGCTCAATTGTGCTCAAGTTGTGCTCAATGTGCTTAAAAGAATTTTTTGATTTTGAACAAAAATAACAAAAAAAATCGAAAAAAACACTTTTTGACGCCAGCCCCCCTTTTTTTAAAATTGCAACTTTTTTTGGTTGTTCTCAATTGTGCTCAAGTTGTGCTCAATGTGCTTAAAAGAATTTTTTAATTCTGATAAAAAATAACCGCGTAAAGCGCGAAATAAGATTTCTACCTAGCCCCCCTTTTTTTGAAATTGCAACTTTTTTTGATTGTACTCGATTGTGCTCAAGTTGTGCTCAATGTGCTTAAAAGAATTTTTTAATTTTGATCAAAAATAACCGCGTAAAGCGCGAAATAAGATTTCGACCTAGCCCCCCTTTTTTTGAAATTGCAACTTTTTTTGATTGTACTCAATTGTGCTTAAGTTGTGCTCAATGTGCTTAAAAGAATTTTTTAATTTTGATCAAAAATAACCGCGTAAAGCACGAAATAAGATTTCGACCTAGCCCCCCTTTGTGGTGGCTTGAGGAATAGGAGGCTGGTGGGCTGCTAACATCGGAGGTAGCATAATGGGCCCGATTATGTGGCCTGAGTGCGCGTGAACCATGGTTTGCCCTCCACATCCAATCCAGAATCCAGACCAGCCCCCCTTTTTTGAAATTTTTCTTCTCATTTTGAATCAATGTGTGTAATTGATGTCAATCGATTGAGCTTCGTTTGAGCCTGAATGAGCTTTAGTGAGCAAGATTTTAAGTTAATATTTTAAAAAGTTATAGATAGTTGAAATTTTTGAGTAAACTCCGAGCAACATGCGTTTAATAGTAAGATTTTTTAAGGCTCACAGTTTACTCGAAAATTTCAAATATTCCTAACTTTGTAAAAAAATTAACTCAAAATCTCGCTCACTGAAGATCATTCAGGCTCAAACAAAGCTCTAACGAGTGACACTAATTTTATCCTAAAATTTAATTGGGGGGGGGGGCAGCGACATGCACCTGAGCCTGCTTAGCCACCTATAAATAAACAGCCTTACGCTTTTAGATTGATGTTTTTAAGAAGCTTTGTTAGCTCTTATTAACATTATTTTTTACTATTTATTGCACTTTGTAATTTTAAATAAAAGGTTTCCATGAAAATTTTTAATTGTTTTTTTAATTTTTAAATTTTTTAGTCATATCTTTACAAATACAGCTTTTGTATTTAAACTAATATAGTCCTATCAGAATTCTCCATTTATGTCTTTTAGATGTTTGATACTTTACCCTGTATAAATCATTACGACGAAAAACTTTACCCTGAATGCGGTCCTTAAAAATGAAATTTGGAAATCTATTTTACTTTTCACCCTGTATGATAAAATTATTCAATGCACACCTTTTTTCTCTTATTTCGCGCCTTACGCGGTTATTTTTGCTCAAAATTAAAAAATTCTTTTAAACACATTGAGCACAACTTGAGCACAATCAAGAACAATAAAAAAAAAGTTGCAATTTCAAATAAAGGGGGGCTAGGTCGAAATCTTATTTCGCGCTTTACGCGGTTATTTTTAATCAAAACTAAAAAATTCTTTTAAGCACATTGAGCACAACTTGAGCACAATCGAAAACAATAAAAAAAAATTGCAATTTCAAAAAAAGGGGGGCCAGGTCGAAATCTTATTTCGCGCTTTACGCGGTTATTTTTGATCAAAATTAAAAAATTCTTTTAAGCACATTGAGCACAACTTGAGCACAATCGAGTACAATCAAAAAAAGTTGCAATTTCAAAAAAAGGGGGGCTAGGTAGAAATCTTATTTCGCGCTTTACGCGGTTATTTTTGATCAAAATTAAAAAATTTTTTTAAGCACATTGAGCACAACTTGAGCACAATTGAGAACAACCAAAAAAAGTTGCAATTTCAAAAAAAGGGGGGCTGGCGTCAAAAAGTGTTTTTTTCGATTTTTTTTGTTATTTTTGTTCAAAATCAAAAAATTCTTTTAAGCACATTGAGCACAACTTGAGCACAATTGAGCACAAATAAAAAAAATCACAATTTCAAAAAAAGGGGGGCTAACTTCACGCACATGGTGAATTCACAATAGGGAAGGAATCGGCGTATCCTTTCTAATGGGGTTACTTTGCACCAATTTCAGTTTGAGGTGGCTCGGTTAAAGAGGAATTTTATTTACAGGATATTTGTTATCCATCTTGGTACAAATGACAAAATTGGTAAGACAAATAGTAGTTAAATTAGTAATTTTATATTGATAAAATTGTATTTGTTAAATTGGTTGGATTCAAATGATAAATTTTGGATCAAGAAAGTTTCAAATGACTTCGGCTCAATCATTAGCAGTTATTTGGAACGAAATCCAAATTTAATTGCATTGTAATGCAATTTATCAAAACTTTGAGTTTTCCACGCGAAGATGATTAAAATTTGATAAGTACATCTAAGATTAGAATTAAACTTTTACAAAATCGTTTAATTATAGTCGACTAAAATGGCAATTCAGGAAGTTCCCTGCCCCCTCGTGAAGCATTCGCACGTAACAAGGCGTTAACCTAAATTTAACAAAACTTGAAATGCATTAATGAGTTTTTTTAGTTCATTTCTAACACAAACAAATTTTTTCAACGGTTTTCTATTTCTCAAAAAAACGAACAGCGTCTCCGCTTTTCATTTTATTTCACCTAGTAATCATTGTTGTTATTGTTGATTAACAATCGAAATACGTTGATAACGGTCAAGTTTAAGGCAAGGTCGCTGTAAATACAAGTTTTTTTGTAAAAGAAAGTGACCCCCCCTCCCTGCACATACGTACGTGAACCACATAACAGCACACATGACTTTCGTCGCGATCAATAATCTCTTTCAAATTAAAAAAAATAATTACCTTTTTAATTAAGTAACAATAAAAATTAAGAAATTCGCACGTTAATTAAGTTTAAAAACCCAGTCCTGGTTTTAAGTAGAAAAATCTGCAAGTCACACAATTTCGAATAAATCGAGCGTGCGATGCATTTTAATTTTAAGGTTGTGAACATTTGGATTTAGTAACACAAAAAACCTCAATTATTGAAATGCGCTGGTTATTTGTGTCGCGCATCTTTTGTTTTTTCAAATTCGCGGATATTCTTTTGTTTTGCGGTTTCTTTTTTTTGCTTTTGCACCGACGTGTGACAAAATGTAACCCAATTGTTTCGCACTGGATTTTGTTTTTTCAGTTTCTCGCACAGTAGCTGCGATCAAAGTTCCTGTCAGTAATTAATTTAATTCAATTTGCACGTTTTTGCGATTTTTTACGCCCTAAAATCGGATGATCAATCAAACGGAATGGGAATTTCTCAAGGAATCGCCACGGGGCAACTTTAATGTTCAGGATCCTCCTCCGTTAAGAACAGCAAAAAGCGGCAAATTGAAATTTAATTATGGGATTCGTGTTTTTATTAATTGACAATTTAAAAACTTTTTTTTTAAATTAAATCGTTTATTGTAATTATTGGGGGACACGCAATCCGCAAATTAAGGGGCCTGCAACTTTTCGACTGATTTTCTTTTTAAATTTATTTTGTTGACCGTTCAAATCGCGCTTTAATTTCGAATTTTTTTCGCTTTAATTCGAAACCTCCGAGGGGCACAAATTACTAAGTTTCTATTTTTTAGCAACCGTCAAAATTTTTAAAACAAATCCCTGGGGGTTCAAATTTCATCGAGTTCCTGACACTTCTGCTTTTAGCTCACTTTCGGTATACCGAGCGTTTTCGCCCTGGGCGCAACTTTCACCCAATATTTCGATTTTGTTTATATTTTTTTAATCGATGCGCTTAGACGTTTATTTGTTTTTCGCAATCGTAAATTATTCTAACTTGGAAGTTAACGGTGGAAAGTATTTTTACGACTTGAAATAGAAGAAACAAAACAACATCGTTTGTTTTTATTGCAGGCCAAGTTGCAACTTCATTACTTTGAAATTTTTACTTTCATCACCTTACGAGGTTCGAGTTTCCAGGACAGTAAGACAAATTTAGGGGGCGACTCTCATTTTTCTAATTAACTGAACTTTTACTTTCCTCCTAATTGATCGACCCAATTCTGCGGAACAAAAAGAAATTGTTAAAATGTAAATTAACAGTTGAGAAGAATTTCTATTATTTTGGTTGCTCTGTTTCAATTTGCGATGATGTACAACCGTGGAAACTTAATTAAACTGTTAAATTTTGCTATTTAAGGCGGGAACAGCTTATGATACGGTCATTGTAAAAAATTTACGTTTATTTTCAATTTATTAAAGTGAAAGCGCTGTTGCGCGTTAAAATGATTTAATGATGTTATCAACTTTTTCATATTGACGTCTTTATAAATAATGATAGGTTATAAAATAACAATGGCGGTAAAATTGGCTTTCAAGTTTTACTTTTCATTATTTTAATCTGAACGGTAGCAACTGGACAAATTGGACACTTAAACTTTTCTGATGAGCCCTAATAATAACGAAATACCTAAAATCTTCATTCAACCGTAAATATAAACAAAAGAAGCGTTCACCAGAGAATGTTTTCGAATGTAATAAAAACGTCAACTTTAAATATTAACTGACCTTGAAGGTCGTCAAAATTTAATAGTTCCTCCGGGCAGTGCAAGTAGAAAGTAGAAAGAAAATTGCAGTTGTGTAACTGCGTGTAATAACTCAAAACCCGTCACTTGAATTGCGTAGGTAAATAAATTGTCAATTTACTTATCGACCCACCCTTGTATTTTAACAAAATGAGTGGATTTGTTTACTTCATATTATTTTAGCCGCAAGCTGAAGACAAAAAAATTGTAATTAAAATATCGAAAAAAAGTGTTGGTTGATTGGTAGTGGAAAAAGGTAGTTCGACACACTTCTTCCAGCGATCGACGAAAACACAGCGGATATTATTTTATAAACTAGTTCACCATACCTGTTATTAGATCGTTCGATAATTTATTTAATTTTTAACAAATATTTATTGCACAAGAAAATCCTTAATCGTAAATTTTTGTGTAAAAAAGAGAAAAGACACTTGAAACTGGTTCAATTATAACGTGAAATGTAAGAAATTTATTAAAAATTTAAAATGCGCAGGGAACATCATAAGAGGTTACCTAGTTACGACCACGAGAGCTCGAGTATAACATTTTTCAGATTTTTTCTAATAACTCGAAAACGGTAAAAAATATCAAAAATGTTAAGGAGGCTAAAAATGTTTAGCGTAAAAAGATGCATATTTTTAGTTCTAAACATTTTTAAATATCTTACACCGCTTACGAGTTATTGGAGAAAATCTGAGCAGATTAAGCTACACGAGCTCTCGTGGTTATGACTATTGTTTTATTTTAACTTTTAAAGTTATGCTAGATTATCAGAGAAAACCTCAAGAAAATGCAGTATTTATTAAGTACTTTAGATTTTAAGCACTATAAATCGTTAAACAACTCACGCTAAGTCGAAAATGACATTTGGAATGTAATAAACTGCCGAAATATTTTTAATAATATCCTAATTAATTTTTTTTTTTTGAATTTTACAAACAGAAATTAAATTTGGAGAAAATTATGAAGTAAGGTAATAATCAGTGGTAGCATTCCTGGTTAATTTTAATATCACTTCATATTTTTTCGATCGCCCAAACCCAAATTTTTAAAATTTGAAAGTGTCGCCCAAGAGCGACTAACGAAATTGTCTCCTCCTGTATACTATTATACTACATGAGAAATCGAATTAATGTTAAATTACCGTAATCTGTTAAGTCAATTAATTTCTCTTTATGGTTCAATTTAGGTTAATCATTAGGCTTTACGCTTTATTTGTTGCTAGTATTATGTAAAATGATATAGATTATTTTACAGTTATTAGCTAATGGCGCATAACAAATTTATTGCACTTCAGTTTTAATATGCAAGTTATTAATTTATCGGGTGTATTTTCCAGTTTCTAGGAAAATTTTTGGAAGTTTCTTGGTCGGTTTTAAATTGGGCCCAGTTATTAAAATATTCTTTTCTGTCGTAAATTGAAGATCTAAGTTTTTGCTTTAATTAAGTAGTCTCATTAAGTGTTTATTTTTTATAATTTGTTTATAAATTCTTTAACAAAGAGGTCAGAAGATTTCAAGTCAAGTTTGAACCAGTGATGTTTAGAATAGAAGAATATAAGCAAAGAGTTCTGACCCATTCATCAGAAAATTGGGATTACTTAGCTTCAACTACTAGACATGGCATACTACCTGATGATGTTTGTTGGTTCAAAAGTTTATTGGGAAATTCAGAACATTACTTGGATCTTCAGACATCAAAAAATCTGCGCAGTAACAAATTGTGGGTTGCCAGGCAAAAGTCCAATAACCGTTTTGATTATCTCGAGATGATCCGTGTACTGTGATAACAACGTTTACACAATCGAAGGACGGCTCAGTGAGCACAAGCTCTCCACGATTTCATTCCAAGTTAGTGGATAACGACTTTTGGTCATTACATTGTTTTCTCATATTTCTTGAAAATCCCTCAAAAAACGAAGGTAAATTGCTGCAACGCCAGCGGCAACATTTGCGTTATGAATCCACCAACCATTGTCGTGCAAGTTTAGCAAAACCCATAAATGGACAGAATTCATCACAAAAGATAGAAAATTGGAGTCAAATTAGAGCTCAAGCTATCGATCATATTAATTAATTGCTGATTTGGATTTTTCGGATTTTTTAGGTAAATTGTGATATCCTGTTGAAAAAATGATTTTCCGAAAATTGCACATTATACCGTCTCTAATTCAATCATCAAAAGACCATATTTACCACCGGAATTTCCTTTCCAACGTGAACATCACCGTCTTGTACAGCCAGCCGTTTAATTTTACGCAGCACATGGTAACTGTCCGTGTTTCTGTTGTCTTGACGCGAGAAGGAATCAATTTCTTCAAGAATACTTTCAAAACACTGTTTATTATAGTTGGATGCTCTTGATGTATCTCAGTTGCTTGTACGGTGTCCAAGAATTGCAATTATTTGGAAAAACTGTGGTGAATGATTGTTTACAGCATATGGAAATGAGAAATTCTCTCATTGGAGTGCTTTGCTGCGCAGAGGAAGTCTAGGACAGAAATGTCCGGGGAAAAACTACTCAAATAATCACGGACAGTAGAGCGGTCCTTGCGGCGCTAAACCGCTGCAAGATTATCTCTGGTCTTGTGCTACAATGCATCGAGGCACTGAACGTGATATCCACTCATAATGTTCTAACTCTCAGTTGGGTTAAAAGGTATGAAGGAAATGAGGGCAATGAGAAGGCTGATGAGCTGGCGAGGCTAGGTTCTAGAAACGTGCCGTGCGGTCCGGAGCCGTTTTTCTCGCTGGCTGTTAAAACCCTTGATGCCATCATAGAAGGGGAGACCCGCAGACTGCATGTTGAAAGGCAGGAGAATGTGGCTGGATGCCGTCAGGCTAAGGGTCGTATTCTCTAACTCTTAAAGGATCTTTACGGAAAGGATGCCTTTACGTAAAGGATAAACCTATTCTGTAATTATAAAAGATCCTTTAGTAAGAGGCCGTCCTTTAAGATCGATCTTTACAAAACGACGCGGTAAGGGATGCCTTTAGGTAAAGGATTTGCGTATTCTGTAACTCTAAGGGATCCGTTATTAGCGTTAAAATACACCAATTTGATCCTTTACGTAAAGGATGATCAGTAGACGCCTTTAACGAAATTGAAGTGTTGTTTTTATTAGTAAATGTGAACTTCAAAAGTGAATTTAATTATGCAATTAACATACCATCTGACAAACATGTAAAATATTATCTGAAGTTGTCTCGGAACAACTTACGAGTTATCGTGGGATGTTTTACAGGACACTGTAAGCTAAACAAATACCTGCACACTATGGGACTGGTTGACAGCCCATTATGTCGCGGATGTGAAAAAGAAGATGAAACAGTGGATCATGTGCTTCGCAACTGCCCAGTGTTAGCATCGAAAAGAGGATCCATGTTGGGGAGCTTCTGGAATAGCATGGCCAGTATTAGTGGCACACCGCCCTCTAAAGTACTTGAGTTTGCCCTGAGTTTGGGGTGGCTTGAGGAGTAGAGGGCTGGTGGGCTGCTAGCATCGGAGGTAGCATAATGGGCCCGATTATGTGGCCTGAGTGCATGTGAACCATGGTTTGCCCTCCACTTTCAATCCAGAATCCAGGTCTGACCGTGAACTTCGAATACTAAAGACTTCTTGTAGTAAAATCACCCACGGAAGCAAACAATACCATGCTGTTATAAGAACTAATGTTATCACGAAAGTTTTTGTAGCTTAGCGTATACAGATGACACGGAAGAGCGCAGCTTTTCAGCAAATCTACATATTATTATGAATAGATAGTACAGAAGCCCTCTAACCGTTTTAAAATAGTTAGGTTAGGTTAGGTTTTAGTTTGGTTAGATTAACAAATTTGTCAAAATTTAAAACATGGGAGATAGGTAATTTTAAAGCAATTAAAAGTCAATGTGCTTAAAATTGCAGGGATCTTAACTGGACACTGCAAATTAAATAAACACCTTTACATGATCGCGTATGCAAATGACCTAAACATGAACTTTGTTACTGTTTGGTTTTAACTTCAATGAGAGAATCTGTGTTGAGGGACTTCTGACCCGACATGGCTAGAATTGATATTACTCCGCCTGCAATGATTATGGAGTGTATTTTAGAGCTGGTATATGGCTTGGGGATTGACAAGATCGGGTTGATGTTGAAAACTGGAGGTAGTACAATGGACCCGAGTTTATCTTATCTCCACGACAAATCTAGAATCCAAACTGGACTACAGGGCAGTCTTGAAGGTCCATCAAAAACTATAACAGCTTTGAGGGTTGGAAAAGAGGCCTCTAGGAGCTGCTTTTGGCGGATCGCTGCGGCTCCAGGGCTGCATGTGTTAAATGGATTACTAGCCATGGAAGAGTGGACGACCGGACAGTCCATGAAAGTAAAAGAAAACCAGTCATGATAAAGATAGCCACATGGAATTTCAGAGGTCTCAACAACGACGAAAAACTACAAATTTTAGAAATAGTGATAAAAGACATTGCCATTACAGACGCCAGATTGCCAGACGCCAACCAAAACATTTTCAACAGCAAACTACTTCTGATGTTAGGAGACTTTAATGATAAGATCGGGAATACGACTCAAAACGATCACCTGAGAAAAGTGGTAGTAAAATTTGGCCCCGGACAGAAAAACAGAAGAGGGGATATGCTGCTAGAGTTTTTTATTGAAAACCATCTCTTTGTGGCTACTTCAAATTACCAGCATCATAAACGTCGACTCTACACCTGGCTATCACCGGACAGAAGAACGCGAAATCAAATTGACTACTTTCTTGTAAGAAACCGATGGAAAACCTCAATCAAAGACATCAAAACATATCCAGGCAAATATTGTGGAACTGACCATAATACACTCGTGGCGAAAATATGCCTTAAACTGCGCGTACCCAGGAAAAGGGCGATTGTGCCAAACAGATGGCACCTAGGAAATGAAATAAAATATATAACAGAAGCTATAAGAAATATTTGCAGCAAACTAAGATAAACTTGCTGAGATAATGAGAAGATTGGTAATCGTTAGTGACCAGTATGGACTGAAATTAAACATGAAAAAAACTAAAGTAATGATTGTAGATAGAGCCAAAAACAATCAGCCTCACATACAAAACATAGCTGGCTTTGATGTGATAAATCAGTTTGAATACCTGGGATCAATGATTTCTAATGAAGAAGGAAGTAGTGTAGAAATTCGCAGACGAATAGCTATAGCAAGATCAGCTATGAGTAAGTTGACCCCAATATCGAAAGATTAAACAATCAGCAAACACACAAAGCTCAGACTTGTTAATGCGCTAGTCTTTCCCATTGCCACCTACGCAGCAGAGACGTGGACTATCAAAAAAGCAGATAGCAACAAAATAAATGTCTTTGAGATGTGGTGCTACAGGAGGAAGCTGAGAATATTCTGAGTGGCTCACAGAAGTAACGTCTCCATATTATAAGAACTGAATATAGCCAAACGACTACTCACCAGAATAAGACAGCAATATCTCATATATTTCGGTCATATTGCCCGAAGAACAAGCAAGATGGAAAACCTCGTGGTACAAGGAAAGATGGATGGACGACGATCAAGAGGAAGGTCTCCGAAGCGATGGGTGGACCAGGCAAAGCCGCTAATAGATGAGAACTTACCGGGTGCAACACAACGTGCTCAGGACCGAGAACAATGGCGAACAATAGTTAGCAATATAAATTGACGCAGTGTGTTCAAAAGATGTCACCACACTCTTTAAGAGTAAGAATCGAAAAGAGAGAGATAAGAAGTCTGATAGAGATTCCATTTGAGGAAGCAGAACACGCCAACTCAAAAAAGCTATGGAATCGAATGAAACAGAAACTGGAAGCATCGGTAAAGAATAGTCAAAAACAGAAACAATCGGAGCCTAAAAATCCATGGACAGATCTGGCCATGGATAAATAAAGAAACGAGGGAACTAATCAAAAAGCGACAAAATGTTAAGATTGGGAGACTCAGCATGGAAAGCGCGTACAAAACATAATATACTAGACTAACGAAAGAAATTTTCAGTGCAGCTAGAAGAGACAAAAGACACACAAAAGTACACACGCAAAAAAAAAGTTGTAAATGTAACTACAAATGCAGTGCAATCTACTACAATGAGTTGCAAATATAGTGACAACACCAAAGAGTAGCAAAATTTACATGTCAATTGTTGTAAAATGACTGCAGTACAATTTACTACAATTGTTGTAAAGGTTTAACAGCATTGTAGTATTCGCGTTTTACATTAACAAAACGCCACCACGCGGAATAATTTCAAACTCGTTTGTAACGTATAGTAAGTACCAACACAAACACCATAAACAAACATTTTCTTTTGTTTACATTAACGAAACGCCGCCACACGGAATAATTGGAACTGCTGAAAGACGTAAAATTGTTATTGACGGTGGCGCCACCAACGGTAATGTAAAACGCGAATAAAGTACTTAAAATTTTGTTGTTATATGAACGTGTGCTTATGTACATAGTACTAATGGTGATGTTGTTTTAATACCTATAGGTGTAGTTAACTCTACGTTTACTGTGTAGTAAATATTGCTAATATTCAGTATAATTCACTTTTTGTGCTGTCTTTACTTGTACAACATTGTTAAATTAATTGTACTACACAATTGTTGCTATTTTTACATAGTGATGTTGTTACCTTTGAATTATAAATTAATTAGAACTACTACAATTATTGTGTGGGTTTGACAACAATAGCAGTATGCTTTACTTGTGTTTAATGTTATTAAATTAACAACTTTATAGGGTAAACGCATATTAACAGTACAAATAATTTTGTATATTTATTAAAATAAATTGCTTTATAAAGTTTCTTATAATTAATAATTATTGTAGATAATAAGGTAGGCTACTTCTTTAATAAGGTAAAACTACTGTACATAATGTGGGCGTATCCAATGGTCCAATAATGGTTGGTTTTGAAGTAGAAATCCCTGTAACTTTCGTATCCGTTGTTCCAACTGGGCCGCTGTCTGAAATGCATATTATATGTACCTCGTGAGATTATTATTTATATTTAATTAAGCAGTCAAGTCATAAAATTACCTGCATATAAAGCACGAAAACTTTTTGAACTTCAGTTTTTGAAGGCCTCCAGTAAATTCCAGATTTTTCGATTTTACAGTGGCAGTTCCAATCATAATGACAATACTTCGTTGTTACCTACAAAATTTGTTATATAAAACGGAAGATACACGTTAAGTACCTGTAAGCAACACGTGCTTCACGTCATTAGTTCTTAAAATCTGTTTTACATTGGTTGACTAGTTGTTTGGCACGTTGCTAGTAGATTTTTTCTGCACGTTATACACTGTTTTAACGGATTGACTAGCAGTCCCCTTTAAAAAATCGATAATGTTATTTTTGTCCATTCTAAGATTGCAATTTGATGTTTCAAGCTACTTACGTGGTTGTTGTTGATCCGTTGATTATAGTGATTTTGACTGTATTTGTTTCATGGTTTCATCCAAAAATTGGCAAAGATTTTTGTTGTTTTTCTGAGTAGAAGTAACAGGTTCACATTTCTTAAGTTTGTTTAGTTCGACTAGGTATAGATTTACAACCTCAGGTAGGTATTACCATGTTGACCCTCTAGGCCTCTAGTGGTAACTGAAAAAATAAACTTGCGTCTACCGTCTAGCAACAAAATCCTGCAACAAAAATCCTAATGCGCGCGCATCAATGAAAGTTGTGATCTTCATTTCAAAGCAACGATCTATTGAAAGTTTGAAAATATGTAATTCAAGTTTTATTAATTATCTACTATTTTATGGTAGCAAGTATTTAAAGAAGATCTTCTTAAAATTTAATTGCTTACTGTCACTCTGGAAAAAATTTTTTTACGTATATATGGCGTAATAGCAGGAAAAGAAGAACATCGTCTGGCCATTAACAACCAAGATGTCGATTTAGATGGTGTTCCTTACATAACGGTTTGTTTAGATGGAGGATGGTCCAAGCGAAGCTATGGACATACTTATGATGCAGCCTCCGGAGTTGCAGTTATTATTGGAAAACGCACTGGAAAAATATTATTTTTAGGTGTACGAAATAAATATTGCTCTGTATGTGCACGAGCTGAAAATCTGGGAAAAGTTGCGCATGAACATAAATGTTTTAAAAATTATTCGGGTTCGTCGTCATCCATGGAATGGGATATTGTTGTGGAAGGATTTAATTTAAGTATGTCCATGCATGGTCTTCGATACAAAACTTTTATTGCTGATGGTGATTCTACCGTTATGACTAGAATTAGACAGCATGTAACTTATGGTTCGGAAGTATCAAAAATTGAATGTTTAAACTACTGTTTGAAAAATTACAGCAAGCATTTGTATCGTATGAAAGGTGACACGAAAGGCATTTCTTTACAAGCAAGAAAATTCCTTTCGGACAGTAATATAAAAAAACTTGTCAAAGTTGTTCAGAAGGCGGTGTACGCAAATGCACATGGAGATATTACTCAATTAAAATCGGATATGCGAAATTCTGTATCATGCGTATTTGGTAACCATTTAGAGTGTCATGATTACATGTGTGATTCGGTCAAAGACGTATCAAATGACCTAACAGGACAGTTGGTAGCATCAGGAGCACATCATCACATATATGCAGCGTTGAATATGGTTCTAGCTAAAAGTAATCAATTAATTGACAACGAAACAAATAATCGGGCGGAACGCTTTATGAATATTCTGGCTCGTTTTAATATGGGTAAACGCCTCAACCTCATTCAACGCGACAGCTTTCAAACTAGGGCATTCTTATCGGGTATGCGGTATAATTTGGGACATTCTTGGCATCTTGAACCCTGGAAAAAATACTTCAATAAAAGTCCAGGAAAGGTATTGGAAAAATACGTAGCACAACAAGTTCATCACCATGAGCAGAAAAAGGTTTTAAAACAATTGAACCCTACGACTCCCGCCAAAAAACAATATCAAATAAGAAATAGGGCTACAATTGAAAAAGATTACGCTCCGAATATTTCTGAAATAAATCTATCGCCAGAGGAACTAAACGAAGAAACTAATAAGCTATTGGAGCGTCTTACAGTTACGGCCGATCAACAAAAAGAGATTGCCAACGCAACAATTGGCCAATTTGAAAATAGTCGGTTTATTTCAGAACAAAAATTTCGTCTAACCGCGTCTCATTTTGGTGCCGTAATCCGAAGAAGACCAACGACATCTTGTAATTTCTTGGTAACTACCATATTAAAATCCAAATCTTCCATTTGTACGGCAGCAATGGCTTATGGCAAAAAAAATGAAATAGTGGCTATAAGTAAATTTTCGAGTGAGCGTGAGAAGAAAGTATCAGAGGCAGGTTTATTTGTTGACATTCAGCATGGTTTTTTGGGAGCATCACCAGACGGAATTATTAATGAAAACGAAATAATAGAGGTGAAGTGTCTATATAAAGTGGCTCAAATGGTGGTGTCCCTTGAAGAAGCTGTTAAAAACAAAAAAGTGGCTTGTTTGGAAATGGAAAATGGAAAAGCAAAACTAAAAAAAAATCACGATTATTTTTATCAAATACAGGGTCAACTAGCTATTACTCAGGCTAAAGTTTGTTATTTTGTGGTGTACAGTGGTGATCACAATAAATTATTTATTGAAGACATCTATTTCGATGAAGTTCTATGGCACACCGTCATGCTACCAAAATTAAAATTATTTTATTTGGAATGTATGGCTCCAAATATAATCGAAAATAGACCGGAACGTGGGCTTAAATGTAGAGAACCATTGGCAATAATTGAAGCTCAAAAGAAAAGAGAAAATTCAAAAAAAAACGACTAAAAACTTTTTTTATTGCAAAATATAGTATACTTATTATGTAAATGAGTAACATTATTTGCACTCCAAGTAAAATGTCAAAAATGTTTATAAATTAATGGTTTTGAAAAAAATAATTGTTATATTATGCTATTTTAATAAAGTATTTTAAATAAATAGGTACATAAAGAAGTAATAACTAATAAGTAAGCGTTACAAAAATATTCGAGCCCTTGATAAGAAGCGGTGTATATTTTTAAATTTAAATTTTATATAATTTACTTATTTAATATTTAGTGGCAAACAAGGACGGATCCGGGGGGGGGCAATCGCCCCCCCCCTTAAAAAAATTATGCATTTTAATATAACGTAAAAACTAAAATTAATGGGAAAAAAGCTATCAATTTTGGTATTTTTCTTAACAATTTATGAAATCGCCCCCCCCCTTTCTATAAAACCATTGGCAATAATTGAAAAAGTTGCTAGAGCCGCCCCAGGTGGCAAAGCCATTTTGTTCTATCACTCTCTGTAAATGACTCGGTATTATTGATTCTATTTTGCTTGAGGTCTTTGCTAGGGATCTAAATGATTGTGACATCAATAAATCTCACAATATGAATTTACAACCCCGTAAATTAACTTATTTTTAAATTAACCCCGGAACTTAATGAATTACATATTATTTAAATAATGAAGTTTAGTTCGACGTGCGTGTAGCATCTATGTGTGTTTTCGCTGCGTAATAAGAAACTAAATAGGTAAGACGCATGGTATAAGTTATTATAAAATGTTTGTTTGTTTGTTGTAATTTAAGGCCTAATAGAGATAGCATGAAACTATATTGCACTCTGTTGCACTCATGGCGCAAGATGAGTAATCCAACTTCTCACGGCGGCAAAGAATTTTCATAAATCTGTTGGAATGTTGTGGGATGTAGAATATTCATTTGAGTTTTACAAAGTAAATGATTTTAGAAAAAATTATCGTTGTACCAAAGTAATAGAACAGTTGCAAAAAGATAACAAACGTAGACCTAGACAGGTAGTTTTCACCCATTCTGCAGGTAGTCAGATACCCTTCTCTCACGATCCACACCCTCTCATTTGTAACTTATAGAATTCTACTAAAAATGAGCCTAAATCTTATCATTTCTATTACTCAAGAGAGGGCCATATAAAATATAATTTTTAACAACCGAACATTATACAACTACCTAAACAAAGTGAGAAGCAAATAGATATCAATTTGCTATCCTTATTAGCCTCCTCTTAAGAATAAAATCTTTTAAAACATTCTTTACAATTTATATTCTTTTACCTGAATACTATAAGAAAAGGTGAATACAGGGTGGTATCACAACATTTTTGAATATTATTTTGACTTGTTAATTACGTAATGCTGTTGATAACATCCTATTGTCTATAATTATATAGTAGCGGTCTTGAAAACTGCATTGCAAATTATTTTTAGGTGGATTATTCAAAATTTACTAGTTTTAGAACTAAGTTTTCATCTATCATTACTAATGCATCACTGGACCAATCCCAATAGTACCTATAGGTATTTGTTTAATTTTTGATATTTAGTTAAAATGAGTTCATTTATTATTAATTAATAGCAATTAAAATATAATTAAAAAAATTTATATTATAGTTTAACAAATATTTACGATTCAAAAAAATGTGCTTATGTGACAATAATAATAATAATAATAATATGGTTTATTAAATTACATTATATACATATATAGATATACATTATAATAAAATAGGTACACGTTCAGCAGAGCTGGTTTTCGACACATACCCAAGGTGTAGAAGCAGAATCAATTGTTTTTCAACAAAGATTCCACTAGATTCGCTTTAAAAGCGGTTTTAGTCTTCGACTTTAAGATCAGCTCCAGATGTTTGTTGAAGACGGTGTACGCCATGTATTGAAACGCGCCTTCAAATTTAGATGTTCTATGGGATGGGACCGACAGATTCCAGTTACTTCTTAAGTCCCGGTTGTGGCAAGCTCCTCTTCTTGTAGTAAGGTTACTCAGGTAATTAGGGAGGGCGGTCTTGTGAATCGAGAATAGTTGCATGGCAAACTGCAATTCAGCCCGCGCTTCCATTTTCAATATTCCAAGCCTCTTGTATAGGGGTGTGACGTGTTCCCTGATATCGGTGTCAAAGGCAAATCGAAAGCAAGCATTTTGGATCACCTGTAACCTATGCTTCAGTTGTTCCGTGAGGTGATTATAGTAGACCGTGCTACAGTAATCAATGTGGCATAAGACTAACATATTTGCAAGGTTCCACTTAACATCAGACGGCAACAGGTTCTTAAATCTGTAAAGAGATTTTAGCTTGAAAAAGCATGTACTTGATATTTTGCTTAAATGATCGGAGAATGAGAGATGACTGTCCCATATCATGCCAAGATTCTTCACTTTCGAGCAGAAGTTCACTGCGCACCCATTGAGCTTAACTTCCACACTTTTGATGTCCATTGCTGCTTTTAGTCTGTTGGGACTACCAAAGCAAATGCATTGTGTTTTACTGGGGTTTAGAACTAAACCGTTCAGTAACGACCAATTAAGCACAGACTCCAAATTGTGGTTGAGGGCTTCTATAATACTATTAATGAGATTGGGATAGCCAGATACATATATTTGAGTATCGTCTGCATACATGTGGAAATTGCAGTCCTGCGAAAGAACCGTTATGAGATCAGCTGTAAAAATCGAAAACAGTAATGGACCGAGCAGGCTTCCTTGCGGGACACCTTTGTTACAAGTAAGTTCCTCAGAGTAGATGTTATTCCATTTTACACGTTGAGTTCTCTCCGACAAATAATTGGCCAAAAGGTTCAGAGCTGAGACGCTACAACCGTAGTAGGATAGCTTAGCGATTAGTAATTTGTGGTTAATAACATCAAATGCCTTACTAAAGTCTAGTAGGGAAAGTACTGTGACCATTGAGCAATCAATATTAGTGCAAATATCATTGATAATTTTTAACAGAGCAGTGGCAGTGCTATGCTTTTTCCGGAAACCCGATTGGTGCTCTGGAATTACTTTATTCTCTGTTACATGATCCAAAAGCTGTTCATACATGATGCTTTCTAATACCTTGGAAAGAGATGGTAAAATATTGATAGGACGTAGTTCGTCAAACTTGCTGGCATTGGGTACTTTAGGTATGGGAAGTATTAACGACTTTTTCCACACATCCGGTACAATTGAGTTGTTTAGGCAGGAGTTGATTAGGTCAGTTATACTGTCAAGACAGTAAGGAAGGACCATCTTTAGCATTCTGGAATTGATGTTGTCCACGCCTGTAGCAGTCGACTTCATTTTGCATATTATTTTGGCCACTTTGTTCATAGAAACACTGTGGAATACTAGTTCATTGGTGATAAGTGGGTGTTTGTTTGAAGTATAATAGTCCGTGGTCTTTTGATCCACAGAGGTGTCAGGAGCCACATTCACAAAATACATATTTAATTCATTCAGATCCACATCATCCAGATTTGTTTTATTCATGGGTTTGCGATGAACATTACCACGTTCAAAAAACTTCCACAATTTCTTGGGGTTCTTGTTGCATGCTTCGACTTCGTATTTGAAATAAGCTTTTTTTTCATTTTTAATCGCCTGGGATACTAAATTACGAAGTACTTTGTAGTATTCGAAATGATTAACTTTCCTAGTTTTGGTATACTTTTTGAAAGCTTCTTCTCTAAGTTTGATCATGGATTGCACAGTTTCCGTAAGCCAGCCTGGTTTGGTGGTTCCAATCTTGAGCTTGTGCATGGGAGCATGAGTGTCGAAGAGCGATAATATATCCGACGAGATGAATTGGAGTTTATTATTGATATTGGCTTCGTCCACACTACGTCCCCAATTTATTTTTCTGGCGTCCTCCCAAAAGGCGTCCTGGTTGATGTTACGAAAGTTCCTGCACCACGTATAGTTGTCTTGCGATTTCTTGGGAGACAAGTCAAGAACACAGTAAACGAGATTATGGTCCGTGATGTCCGACATATCAATAGTATTGCTTCCGGCAAAAGGTAAATTTTCGTTTAAGCAAATCACATCAATTAAAGTAGCTGATTGGTCAGTAATCCTGGTTGCTTGATCAATTACTTGAATCATATTGAAAGATTCGAGAACAGATTTGAAAGTAGCGGTTAGTCTACAATTATTATTGAGCCAATCCACATTAAGGTCACCAAGTATTATAACATGATCAAATTCAACGTAGAGTTTAGATAGCACAAGTTCGATTTCATGGAGAGAATTGATAGAGGCTTGAGGGGGACGATACAGTGTACCAACTGCAAACGATTTACCATCGATCACCATTGACAGCCAAAGCTGTTCTATGGGTCCATTATTGACAGCATCTGTATTAATAATTTTACTTCGTATAGTATCGTGGACGTAACAACATACGCCTCCACCTCTGCTAGGCCTATCTTTTCTAAATAAGGTGTACCCAGGTATAGACACCAAATCCGAAGGAAAATCTTGCTTAAGCCAGCTCTCGGTAACTGATACGATTTGAAAGTTATTTGCAGTAATTACGGCACTAAAATCATCAAAACTATTTAACAGAGATCTAATATTTACGTGACTTATTGAAAACGAATCCTTGGTTGATTTTAAAGTATCATTTTGGATAATCTGCTTAGGTCCCTGTTTATGGTTGTTAATATTCCTACCGCAATAAGAATGAATAAGATTTTAATGCGGTAGGCTGCCTGCAATTCTTAGCATTACACCTTTAAACTTTACATTGTTAAAAATTTTTAATCTCCACGTGTTTTTTTGAACCGAAATTTTACAAAGAAATATTTCTATAAGGACAAAGTCGATATTCGCTAGAAATCGACAAGTTTAAAATCAATTTCTGACCGAACTAATCGATACATAACATTTGCCCTTACCTAAATCGCTAAATTATAACTTCACGTTACGTTGAGATTTCATTCGTAAAATTAATATCTTCGGGGAGCGCTTAGGTAGCCCGCAACTTAAAAATCGTCGTTATACTGCCGATTTTTAATTTTGAACATTAAAAAATTGAGTACTTACTTACCTTTAAATAATAAAAAGTCATCCATAATTCTTTTCACTTCACGATTCATTTCAAAACTAATAATAATATTGTCCTCGTGTACACTGTACCTTAAGGTGCTGTTCAAACATAAATTAAGAACGAATAAAAAATTCTGCATATTCGTCAAAGCATAACTTTGACTACTACGGAAACTGAAGGATTGCAAAACATTAGAGTTACAATATTTTGTTACATAATTACACGAGGTAAATTTTAATTACTGCAATCCAGTGTACTTTTTACTTATCTTATTGTTACACCAAAATCAATTATCTTGAGTGATAAGCAAAAACACTTTATAGAGTTAGAAGTACATAAAAATTGTAAAGTTAACTACATTCATCTTACAACAATGCGTAAGTGCATTTTCCAGCTGATGTAGTATAAACAGCATGAGAGGTGCGTTTAATTTTACTACAAATGTTGTTCCTGTGACTACAATTATTTTACTACACGAAAAATGTAAATGTAACTACATCTTTTTTTGCGTACATTTCCTCCATATATGTATAATGAAATACAGACACACGTCAACAGTAATAAGCCTAGAGACTTATTCCGTAAGGTTAGAATGCTAACCAGGACCTTTACACTACGGAGTCTACCAATAAAAAAAAAATAAGGTAAAAGACTAACAACGAAACCTGAAACCATAAAAAGATGGCTCAAATATTTAGAAAATCTGATGGCAGTTGATAACGACGGAGATGACAATGAGTGCGAGTGGCATGACCTACTAGATAAAGAAAACATAGAACCTCCTATACTAAAAACGGAGATAGAAATGGCTCTTAATAAGCTTAAAAACAGAAAGTCGGTGGGAGTAGATGGAATACCAGCAAAAATGCTAAAAACGCTTTAACCGAAAGCAGTGGATACTCTACACATTATATGCAATAAAGATTGGACAACAGGAGTCTGGCCGAATGACTAGACGGAATCAATTTACATTCCTATACACAAAAAGGGCGCAAGAAACAACTGTGCAAATTACAGGACAATAGCAATTATGTCTCACAGTAGTAAAGTTCTCTTACATATAATTCATGAGAGACTAAAGTCGTATAAAAACCTTGATTAAGAAGCCTTTAAAACTCCAATAAGGTCTACGTGAAGGTGGATAACAACTTATCGGACAGCTTCTAAATAGCGAAAGAAGCAAGACAGGGATTATATCGCCTTTGCTCTTCAATATATTTGGAAAATGGATCATCAGGAAAGTAATAAAGGGCTTTGAAGCGGGTCCATTCGTTGGGGGGAAGAGAATATCTAACCTACGATACGCGGATTATACGATTATTATAGCCAGCTCAGAAAAGAAAATAGCTGAGTACCTGTTACTACGGCGAATGGAACATGAAAGCGTAAAAGTGAGTCTGAAACTTAATCCATTCAAATGTGTGCTGCTAGTGGTCGACCTAGCAAAGATTCTACCACCACAAATGACTGATATATGAGATGTTGAAAGAAGAAGCGAGATTACATACCTTAGAGCACGCATATCGGAAACGGGAGGTTCCGAGAGTGAAATTAAAAAGAGAATTGAAATGGCAAAGACGGCGTTAACAAATCTGACGACGATATGGAAAGATGCGGAGCCGAACATTTGAACGCGGCCATTTAAACGCGGCCGTTTGAACGCAGAGACGTTTAAACGCTAGGACGTTTGAACGCAGAGACGTTTGAACGCAGGGACGAGCGCGAGAAATTAGATGCAATTGAACCTCCCTTTATTTTGTTTAAATTTTATATTTTATTTATTTATTGTTATTATTAATAATAAATAAGTAATAAATGTTACTTTTCTTAACATACTTTTAACATAGCAAAAAATCTAAATCTGCAATCGGAAGTTTGAACTTACATATTTTCGGTTTTCTGAGTGGTACTCAGATAATACTATACATAACAATTACTTGAAATGGTTTAGTTTCGTGTTTTCTTTTCCAAAATTGTTAACTGCTTTGTATTTTTCCGTGTCGTGCTCAAAATCTGTAGTGTGATATGCTCGGCCACTCAAGCAACTCAACTATTGCCGGCACTGAATCCTTACGTGAGAGAATAGGGAGTCAAAAATTACAAAAATCATCCTTACGTAATTTATGGACGCTTCCTTACCAAAGAAGTTTGAACTTTCTCCCCCCCCCCCCCCCCGATAACAAATTTTAGGAGTTATGTAAACTGCTCTCCAAATTTGACCATAAACTGTTAACTGCCCTTCGAGCAAAAAGATTGCCACTAATCTAGGATGTCAACTGGTCTTCAAACTATGCTCTTTTGTTATTTGGCTTAATTTATTAATTCCTTAAAGTAGTAACAATTTTACCATACAGGGTGGAAATTAACATAGATTTCTAAATCATATTTTTAAGGACCGCATTCAAGGTGAAGTTTTTCGTTGCAATGATTTATACAGGGTGAAGAATCAAACATCTAAAACACAATAGCTTTGCTTGGTACCACAATCCTAGTGCTACACTAACTACACTACTACAAATTGATTGGTGTACAATTACCAACCCACTTAAAAGAGAGATTTACCGGTCAAGCTTAGGTTAATGTTAGGAAACAATTTATTTTTTATTAGTAAATTTTTAAAAGAGAGATCCACCGGTCAACGTTAGGTTAGTGTTACAAAACGATTTTTTTTAAAGCAAAACATTAAAGAAATAACCACAAGTTGAGCTTAGGTTAGTGTTAGAAAACATTTTGTTTTTAATAAGAGGAGACTATTAAAAGAGAGATTTACCGTTCGAGCTTAGGTTAATGTTAGAATACAATTTATTTTTTATTAATAAAGGGGGGGTCAATTGCATCTAATTTTTGGCGCTCGTTTCTGCGTTAAAACGTCCCTGCGTTCAAACGCCCTTGCGTTCAAACGTCCCCGCGTTTAAACGTCTCTGCGTTCAAACGGCCGCGTTCAAATGTCCTAGACCGGAAAAGATCATCATATCGGAAAACATATCAAGAAAAGGCTGATTGAGACACTGATATTTTCTTTTGCCGCCTACGCGTGCAAGACCTGGACAGTGAAGGCGGCGTGTCAAAAGAGGATAGAGGCCTTTGAGATGATATGCTATCGGAAATGATGCGCATCTTTTGGACAGCCTACAGAACTAACATATCAATTTTGCGAGAGCTAAACATAAAAGCTACTCTTTTTTTTACAACTTTTTCTTTATCCACTGTTGGATGTGGCCTCCCTTTTTGACTTCCCCCAAGTTGGGGGAAAAGGAGTTTTGCCCATAACTCGCCACGCTAGGCAGACAAGTTGGAGAGTAGTTCGCAGATCAATTTAAGACTTTTTAGATCGCAGCACATATCCGACGCAACTAATAAGATTATAATCCGCGGTTTCCCGCTCTCTATAGTCTATCCGTGTTTGATTTATGTACGTCAGACTGCTGGTTAGAACTACTAAACGGCTGTTACCAACAATTCAGAGACCCTAATGAGCTACTTTGGACATATCATCAGACGAAATGGAATGGAGAAGAAAAGTTGAAGGCAAGAGAAGGAGGAGACGGTCACCCAACAGATATATTGACCAACTGGCAAATCTCACTGGCCTAACCAGTGCTGGAGATGATGAGGAAGGCCGAGGGAAAGCTGGCGCACCGTGATGTCTAACTAACTGAAAAATATGTATGTAAGTCACTATAAGAATACCATAAATTTTTGTAACCATTCCTGTATTCCATAACTGTCCCCAACTCACACCATCTTATTTCATTTTTAATATTTTTCTATAGCTTTGAAAGGAATTTAATTCTTACCTGAAATAAAAAAATATAAATTAATTTCATTATTAATTATTATTTATAACTCGATACATTATAAAAAAATTATTTTTATTTAGGAATTTAAATCCGCACCTGACACAACATTTTACATCTTTAAAAATTAATTAATTATCACTTGTTGTTTCTTAGATTGTGTCCAAACGATTAAGCATAAAAGCATACAATTTTATGTGTACATCAGTAAAAAAAAATTAAAGAAATAGTAGGAAAAATGAAAATATTAATTTCTTCTGTTTTTTCCTCGAACTTAAAAAACTTCCCTCGTATGTATCGATTATGATTACTAGTGTAATATAATATGCTAATATATTTACCTTGTTATTAAATAATATGAGTGTATTTTTGAAAATAATCCCAAATAAATTAATAATAGATACTAATTCAAGTACCTACTTTTAGTTTTATTGATTTTTTAATTTACCAATTTTAAATTAAAAACTGCATAATATAGACTACGAAAGTGTGACGTCACGAAGCGCGCATGATTTAAAAACCTTTCCAAACAAAACGAATCCCTATGTAAATTGCCATAAGAGAATTTTGTATTGCTTTTTTTAAATCGATGTTAGTAAAATAAGGGATTTCGTGTAAATAGTGATAAATAAGGGACATTAAAAGGCGAGTTTTTCTAGTTTACAGTAACTGTTAGTGTATCAAGACGTTTCTAATTGTGTTTAAAATCAATTGAGGTTATGTTGTGATATTTTGTTTACATTATTTAACATTAGTTTACGTTTAGCTGATAAATTTAGTGATTAAATTAATTATTTATTCATTAAAATGATAATGCTCCACAATGTAATTACTATAGAGAGTAGAAAATATATAAATATTTTCTTTCTCGCAAACCCAAAAAACAGGAGAAGTGGATAAATTTAATCAAAGTAGGTATATTAAACGAAGTAGAAAAGCAGATCATAAGCCAACAAAATATTCATTGATTTGTAGTTGTCAATTCAAAGATGATCAAAGGAATAATGTACCAACTATAGGTATTTATTAGTTCCCGTTAATAAATCGGTTAAAGAATATTGTAAAATTTAATGTATTAATGTTAATAAAATTTTAATTTAAATCTAATTTTATCTTTTATTAATTTCAATTTACATTATACTTTACACTAATTTGGGTATATATTGATCAACATAAAATTTCTCAAGTTGTTAAATTATTTGCCAGTTTTACCTTTTATAATAGCAATAACGCAACCTTTAGTAGTCTATACCACTAAATGATATGTTGATCGATTCAAAATACGTAAAAGACCTTAAATTTGATCACAGTAATAAAATGATGATTCAATGATTGTTATTAAGATGTAAATTGTCATCATCGGCTTTTTCGGATAGAATCATGTTGGTCTGATTTACATTTCAGGTTAAGCCAGGTGCACTCCTTATCCATAACAGAAATGTTATAATGTGCATGAAATAACACCTGCAGCGCATGAAATCACTTTATTCCTCGAAGACAACAACATTGAGAAGAAACGATGTCACCAGACTTATCCGAAGAAACCTTAAAAAAAGTTAAATTACAAATAGAATTACATATCTACATTTATAAAATATTCTTACCTTAATTTGATTATATCTTTTCTAGTTTAATGCTAGCACCAACATATCAACATTACTTATGTGTCAAAAATCAGTTTTTCAATATCCCCCGAATGATAAACATTTTCGATCTTAACTTTATTTTCTTTATTATCTTCGTTGGTGAAGAACCTCATAATTGAAGTTATTTTCACAACATGTTTTGAAGTCATTTTAATTAAATTAATAGCTAAAATTAGCGATAAAATTATTAACCAAATGTAACAACATAACCTCAATTGATTTTAAACACAATTAGAAACGTCTTGATACACTAACAGTTACTGTAAACTAGAAAAACTCGCCTTTTAATGTCCCTTATTTATCACTATTTACACGAAATCCCTTATTTTACTAACACCGATTTAAAAAAAGCAATACAAAATTCTCTTATGACAATTTACATAGGGATTCGTTTTGTTTGGAAAGGTTTTTAAATCATGCGCGCTTCGTGACGTCACGACTTTCGTAGTCTATTATAACGAGTAATCCTACATATAGGCATCCCATACAACTAATATTTTGGTCAGTATAAATAATATTGAAGTATCAGTATTAAATCTAATTTTGGTTAGTATAATTTTGTTATTTTGGTCAGTATAATTTGTTAATTTGGTCAGTATTAATATTTGTTATTTTGATTAGTACACTCTGTGCAGGGTGATAATCCTGGACAAGTGCAGTAGCCATGCATCCAGTTTTTTGTTTGTTTTAGAAGACTCACAAACCACACTTGGAATGGTTTTTGTTTGAATTGATCAAAATTGTTCCAGTGGATTTCTGATACGGTTGAAATTTCCTCCTCTGTAACAATAGGTTCTTCATTGGACGGGGCAAATATTTTATATTGAATTGAATTTTCTCATGATATTGATGAAATTTTTACGTTGACTTTTGCCCATTGATGATCATTCGTCCAAAGCTGTAATTCAACTGTTGTCGCACTCTTGAATACTCTACTTTTAATGAAATATTTTTCTGACCACTTTTCTACTGTTTTAATGGTTAACTTAAGAAATCTTGACAGAGGTAACCTTTCACGAAATGTATCTTTTCTTTTTTATCACTAAATTGAGACTCCAATTCTTTGTTTGTAGGAGTATAATGCGCAATATCTTCATACAAATTTTGATAGAATCCGCACCATTGCATCTTCATGTAAATCAAAAAATTCTGTTTGCTTTTTTTGAAGTAATTACTAGATAAACAAAGCTACAGCTTTGTCAAATACTTCTTCATTTAGAGATAATTATTGTAATGTATCTATATCATTTATTACTTCTTTTCTCCATCAATACTTATTTGAGGTTTTTTCAAAACCTTGCTTTTCATATGTGCCGAACACATGATTAATAGTTTGAAGGAATACGCATTTTTAATTGCATTTGGGGCATCGGAGATTAAGTAATCGAGATTAATTTGCTCGTTTACTCTATTTATGCCGGCATATTATGTTTAAAATATAGGGTTCGTATTTAAATTATTATATTAGCTACAATAACGCCTAAATATAGGCTACTTTTCAAACTTCCGTTGATTTATCCTAACTAACTACTAATTAAAAAAAAAGAAAGGTAATAAAATTTTAAATATGTGTTAAAAAAGAAAGGACAAAGACAAAATACTTACACATAAAGGAAAGATGTACACCTTACGAAGGGGTCTACACTTTTCTTCTCTTCCTAACTTGGCATTGAAGTCTCCTAGCAAGAAACACACTCAGTTGCTATAAACTGTTGTTAGTCTTGCACTTATACTAGTCTTTAGATTTAATTATCAACTCAAAGGTGAGACAAGGTTTAGGTTTCCCGAGTTAGTGAAGTTTTACTTATAGACTAGGCTTCTATCTTGGTCCAGCTTAGGTACCCTTCTTTCAGAGGATTTGGTGACAGGTGGCCCTGAGCCACTTGGCCCTGCGACAACTCGCCTCGGACAACTGGCCTTATCGAAAACTGGCCCTGGTGACAACTGACCCCGATGACAACTGACCTTGGCCAGTAGTATACTGTTTTACCAGCGGAGAAATATTTTGTCAAATATTGACCAGCGAAGAAATATTTTGTCAAATATTGATTTTGTCTAAGTAGTTCGACAAAAATAGTACACATATCGGTGCCAATAACAATATATAAAATTATTTATTAAGAATACGAATTGTAACAATACAATAATAATAAAATGCAATTAAAAACTTCCAAAGTAAAATTCATATTCTTCAGTTAATAAAGAGCTGTGATGCATACATTACAAGTGAGCTTTAATCGTCGCGTCATCTGTAGATCACTTATCTGCCAATATCCGCCCCCCAATTTTTCAGAAAGTTGGCAAAAAGTTGACAAAAACACTCAAAAGTTGGTAAATTTGGCATTTTTTATATGTAAATTTACTAAAACCTGCAAAACTTACAAAAAGTTGGCAATTTTGAATTAATTCAGTTGGCAAATTTAAAATTTCTCCCCCTCAAAAAAAGTTGGTTGGGCACGTCCCTGGTCGATATACTAACAGAAACAAAGATACATCTTCTTAGGTGATGTAAACTGCCCTAATCCATAGATCAGGTAAAAATTGAAAGTTGTAAACTGCCCTCCGACCAAAAATAGCAACATTAATCCGGAATGTAAACTGCCCTAATATAGGTACGGTTTAGTAATTAATTTAGTGGGGATTTATTACCGGACCGGACTTGACCGGTGGATATTTTTTTTTAAAGATTTACTAATAAAAAATTAATTTTTTCTTAACACTAACCTAAACCCGTGGATATTTCTTTAATGATTAGTTCTAAAAAAATCGTTTCGTAACCTAACCTAACCTTTCCCGGTAGATCTCTCTTTTAAAGATTCACGAATTATAACGAAAGTTATAAACTGCCCTCCGACCAAAAATAGCAATACTAATCCGGAATGTAAACTGCCCATTTACATTTATATTTATTTTAAAAAAATATCGGTTTTTAAGAGTAACCTACCAACGGATCTCTGTTTTTAATAAAATGTAACTTATTACTACGCAGATTTTAATTTTACAAAATAAATAAATGGGTAATAAAAAATTAAATAAAAAATTAAAAATTTTTAAAAAGAACCTTTTATTTAAAATTAAAAAAAAAGTAATAAGTCTAAAAAAAGTAGAAAATAATTTTAATAAAAGCAAACAAAGCTTCGTGAAAACATCAATATAAAAGCGTGGGGCTGTTTATAGGTGGATAAGCAGGCTAACTATTGGTGTACAAAATTCATAACCCCACGCTTTTATATTGATGTTTTCACGAAGCTTTGTTTGCTTTTATTAAAATTATTTTCTACTTTTTAGTGCACTTTTGTAATTTTAAATAAAAGGTTTTTTTTAAAAATTTTTAATTTTTTATTTTCTAATTTTTTAGTCATATCTTTTCAAATACAGCTTATGTATTTTAACTAATATAGGTTCATCTTATCAGATTTCTTTATTTATGTGTTTTAGATGTTTGATACTTCACCCTGTATAAATCATTAGGACGAAAAACTTTACCCTGAATGCGGTCCTTAAAAATGAGATTTAGAATTCTAAGTTACTTTCCACCCTGTATGATAAAATTGTCCAATGCGCATCGACGCATGCGCTTAATGGTTTTCAGTTTTTTCCCGATTTTTTGCTTATTTTTCAGAATTTTAGAAAAACAAAATTAAAATATGAAAATGCTCTGCAGGTGAAAGCTGTGTTTCAAATTTCAGATCCCTAGGACGTCGGGAAGTTGCTTAAAAATGGCCTCAAAGCGATCGACCCACACGGACGACGGACAACGGTCTTCCCAAGTTAAATAAAAGCTTTTAATAAAAATTGGTAAAAAAGCCAAGTTATGCCAAGGCCAGTTGTCACCAGGGCCACTTGTCGCCAGGGCCACTTGTCGCCAGGGCCACTTGTCGCCAGGGCCAGTTTTCGCCAAGGCCAGTTGTCCGAGGCGAGTTGTCGCAGGGCCAAGTGGCTCAGGGCCACCTGTCGGAACACCAAATAGAGTACTGACTATTTCACTTATGCCCGTACCATGGACTTAGAAAGATAGGACCCGCAACTCCCTACCTGAAAGCTTAAAATTTGCGAGCTCTTAACCGTATGGGTTCATCACTTCTACCGCTAGGATCGCTGAATTCCTGTTCCAAAAATACGATTTAAATTCAAATTGAAAATTATTAATTTAACCAATATATGAAAATAAAACATTAAAGATTGAAAATATATTATATATTAAAAACAGTAATGCATTTTTCATACATGTACGTGCACTTTTATTCAAACTACAAAGGATTAAGTTCGGTAAAAAAAATTGGACAGCTGTCAACAGCGCGCATGCTTGGAATAGTGATAAAAGTTAAAAGAAATTGTTTTTTAAATAATCGAAATTATATAATTACTTATTAAATAACGTATTTTATTATTTAAAAAAACTTTATATGTATGAAAAAGTAAGTTTTGTAATGAAAATAATTTGAAAATAAAATATTCAAATGAATATTTTGGAACAGGAATTCAGCGATCCTAGCGGTAGAAGTGATGAACCCATACGGTTAAGAGCTCGCCATTTTAATCTTAGTTGCTAGTCCTATCTAGCTGTCTAGATGTCCTATATTAGCTGTCATTAAACCAATGGAAATAAAAACAACAAAACATTCATTCAGTGATTCGGCACTGTATATTCGGCGACGGTCAATTCGGCGACCCGATGTTCGGCTATGTTAGTTTCGGCGATTCCAATTCGGCACCGGCATTTCGGCAATTCCCATTCGGCGACAGAAAATTCGACTACGTCGATTCGGCGACGGGAAATTTATTTAATGCCCGTACTAATAGTCGAGGATCAATCCTCGGATCAATCCTAGATCCAGCGATCCTAGATCGTAACAACAATCTTGGCGTAACAAATAGTCCCGGCTTCGGGTAAGATCGGTGAATTCTAGATTTGATCTTGGATTTGGTAATATATCTAGTAATATTTAGTTAGTTTCTATTTATAACCATTATTAGTATCTATTTTATAACCATAATTTTTTATTTTATTATTAATTTTTAAAAAATTTTTAATTTTTAATGAACCTCATTGGTTACGATATCGCCTCTGCGCAAAGCTGCGCAAAAAAAAAAAAAATTTTTAATATTATATCGTCGTTCCTGTTCAGTTCCTATAATTAAAGTTTTTAAAAATTATTTAATTATTATGAGGGTTAATGCACTATGACAACATAGCAAACACGCATGCGCCAAATGATCCGAGGATTAATCCTGGTCAAAGCAAGATCGGTTTTCGAGGTTCAATATTGATCTCGGATCGTGTTCAATCCAGGATTATTACGACTATTGGTAGCATTTTTGAACGATCCGAGAATTAATCCTTGATCTCGGATTGATCCTCGACTATTAGTACGGGCATATGAGGGTTAATGCACTATGACAACATAGCAAACACGCATGCGCCACAATGATCCGAGGATTAATCCTGGTCAAAGCAAGATCGGTTTTCGAAGTTCAATATTGATCTCGGATCGTGTTCAATCCAGGATTATTATGACTATTGGTAGCATTTTTGAACGATCCGAGAATTAATCCTTGATCTCGGATTGATCCTCGACTATTAGTACGGGCATAAGTGTTAAAATTTATTAAAAATTTTTAAATTAAAAATATTAAAAAAAATTATTTTTTACTTTTAAATTAAATATTTATTTACATACATAACACATACAAATTTTAATCCATGCTATAATTATAAGATATACCGCGAAGATATTCTATAATATTAATAGAATTATAATTGGTTACCTTCGCCAAAATTCGAGAATCAGCCGCTTCGTACCGCGGCCTTTTTTTAGAAGGTGCATGTCCGGCTAGAATACGTTCGTATTCTGTGTCGAAAGTTTTTTGAATTCGTCTTAATTTATCCAAAAAAGTCCACAACGTTGGATGAAATATATCACCACCAAAACCTAATTGTATTTTTCGATGACAAGCTTCGGCGTAATTGTTAGTTCTATCAATTCCATCCAACGTGCGTTGATACACAGACCAAATATTTGAAGAAAACATTGGAATATTTCTGGTACCATTATTTCTAAGACGTCCAATATATGTATTTGTAAACCATTCTAAAATTGGATCAAATTGTGGTGGTAAATAATTTTCTAAACTTGTAATTGCATGAAAAATATCATTCTCAGGAACAAACGCAATTGAAGTAACCATTCTTGAGCGCAATGCAAAATCTACATCGGCACTGTACCTTTTTAACAAATTACTTGACGATAAATGTTTTTTTAAGTTCTTCACTAAGTGAAATAAGCAGCCATGTATATTAACGTCAGGAAACACTTCACGAATCGCTTGATGAATGGCAAGCTCAAAATCAACACTTATACTCAACGGATTTAGTTGAGGCCACAATTCACGGATCATACTAAATAATTTTACATAAGTTTCCCTCCTCTTATTAGGTAGTAAGCAAAACAAAACAGGAAACACTGCTCTTCCATCTTTTCTAGCAAGTATAACGAATACTTGTGAAAAAAGAGACGGGCAAATTAGAAAAGTGCCGTCCATAAACAATTTGTCGCATACAGAATGCAATTTATGTATTCTCTGTTATTTTCCTTACGACGTACTGTGTATATTATTTTTGATTAGGGCTTATCAAATTTGAACGCCCGGGATTGGTCAATTAAACTCAAGGCTTTTTGATTGATAATCAAAAATGGCAGTTTGATATTTTTGGTGCTTGGAAGTAAAATAGTTATTTTCGAGTTAATTACCGCATTTTTGAGTTTAATTGGTCGTTCCGACTACTGCCCTAATACACTTTCGTCAGAGTGTGATTTACCAGCAGCACGGTAGAACAAATAGGAACTGGGAGTTACATGTGGTGATAAAGAATTTTATATTTTGGAACTGCATAAATCGCCATCTATGTGAACCGTTGGAACTTCAAATGTAAACATTGGAGTCCTTATTATTATTCCTCAGCTGATTATCAATTTCGGAATTCCTCAGCTACGATCATCACCAAGACGGTTTGTGTATCGTTATTTTATATTCTAATATTCCACCTCCAGCGTATCAACCATTTGTTGCTTCCGTGACTATCTTGTTTGGCCATCGTTGTGTTACCACCATATACATCCTAATTATTCAACTTTGTTTGTAAAATCAATTGTTTAATAATTAGTAATTTATTATTTACCGCACTCCAGTGGCGTGACACTGTGTTTACTTTTGTTCAACCAACTTTTGTTCATACAGAAGCGCTTGAGGTGACAGACAGATATAAATATAATTTTCTAAGTGTGTTTGCTTTATTTTTAGCTTTTAAAATCATTTTCAACACTGGTGGAAGGAACTTTTGGACGAGATCTCGAAAGGAAGTGATTCTGCTAAAAGATAGTGTTTTTGGTATCAAATTCCCACTAATTACCAGGGCAAGCAAACTTAAGGTAGGCCACTTGGTGGATATTATTTATATTCAGTTTGTTAATCCGATTTTAGCGATTTTTTCACTCTAACCTGTTAAGGTTACATTTTTGTTGGTTGAGCGAAGTGACATTTTGTCATCGTTCGCTGGTAGTGCTTTTCGCTTATTTTACTCAAGTAAGCCTATTGCTGGGGCAACCAACCAGTCTCCTGGTGGTTTTTTCTTTGGTAGCTTTCAGCTACAAACATTTCTGTTTGGGACTTTGAGTCCGGCTTACTGTATTGTTTGTAATAGCAGTACCACTTTACATCTGTGTGTATTTGGTTGACCTGATCAACCATCTTTTTTGTAATTCAATAAAACTTGTCATTCATTTTTTCTTGTCTTACTGGCGCCCACAATTAATTCTTTAGTTAGCAGTAACATTAAGCTTGTTGTGCTGAGTGAGGTAAGTCATTTAAAGAATCTGCGAAACGCGTGCGCGCGACCCAGCTCTGGTACTGGACGGGGGTGTGTTCCCTTAGCTAGTCACCCGCAAACATCAACGGGGCATCGAGGCATTGGCGGTGTTTGTTCGCAAACTACGTTACAAATTCTAACATATTTTCACACCAACTAGAATTATATTCTCTTCCAAATATCATAATACGTTCAGAGTCCAAATTCTCACTCCCTGAATCGGCAAGAAGATATCTCTCAAAATTACCAGGGCTAAACTCATAAGTGGAATAACCTTCCGGTATGATTATTAGTTCCCTAGATTCCGGATTTGCTGGTGCTTCAGAATTTTGGTGACGTTTCCGTTGTATCGTTCTGCTCATGACAGAATTGCTTGGAATGTTACCTTTTATGGCATCAGGAACATTTGCAATAGCCCGTGCTCTTATTTGCGATGGATTGTCCATTGTATTTTCGGCTAAAAGTTTTATAACAGTATTAAGTTTTTGAAGTTCGACGTTTTCTGCATTTCCTACGGTCCTGCAGGAATGCTCCCTTCGCTGTGAATTGAACGAACCGTCTCTAATATTGGTCCATATTCTGCCATTGCAACCCTTATGCTTACTTTCACATCGCCAGAATTGAATAGTACTATTTGTGTTAATTTTATCTTTAACATAGAGGTACCCATCACGAGCATATTTTTCATTGCTTCGTTTGGTTAAAATTATTTGAGTTTCTTCCATTGTATTATGAATTAAAAATTAATATATTGATTTCTAACACTACACTGGAGTACTTTTATTAAAATCTATACAGCGAAATCTATAAACTGGAGATAAAATGTCAATTATTGCAATCTTATAAACTTACTTAAGTTACTTACCTTAATAACATGTTACGCTGAAACGCTTCCACTTACTTCTTCTTTGTCTAAACTGAAATGTTTTGATACCAAAACCCAACTCAACTGACTATTTTAGCGTAAAAACTCAACTGACTAAAGAACTCAACTCAAAATGCCATCTATGACTCCTCGAAAACCGTTACTAAAAGTGGAGAGCTAATTGAAATTTTGGAAAAGATACTTAAGGAAAACGGTAATATTTAATTGAAAAGGCTGAATTGTATTGAAATGGGGAAAACCAAGAAAAGATTAACACAATAAGCATTATTGAAAAGGAGGATATACATAAGAATTATATTAAAATGGGGAAAACCAAAGAAAGATTAATACAATAAGTATTATTGAAAAGGAGCAAATAACAAAAAAGGGATCTATTTAAGAGAGGTAGGGAGAAAACCAATTTTTATTAACTATGAGTTTTTAAATAAAAGTTCGAAAAGCCGTAGGCGTCGGTACTAAGGTTTTTGTGTACATTTAAATTTTAAATTTGAAAGAATAAATTAAAAGTATATCTTTCGTCGCCGAATCGACGTAGTCGAATTTACTGTCGCCGAATCAAAATCGCCGAAATGCCGGTGCCGAATTGGAATCGCCGAAATGGCGGTGCCGAATATCGGGTTGCCGAATTGCCTGTCGCCGAATCAGAATCGCCGAAATGACGGTGCCGAACTGGAATCGCCGAAATGACGGTGTCCGGATAAATCATGTAGTGTGAACTACCCTTAATATTTTTAAGTTTTAAAAATTGTTTTTATTTCAGTTTGATTGGTTTCTTTACATTGCTAAAAAATATTCAACAAATTTAACAATATCGAAAGTTATACCATTAGATACTAAACTATTTGCTATAGTGTAAGTAAAATCCATGATATTCTTAATTTATCCACAAAAGCAATTGAATTTATTCAATATTTAATATTTTTATTTTTGTAGATGTTGGCTACAGTATTAACCTACGTCTTAGTCGCAGTGCAATTTGAATTTTTAGATCCAATTGTTTTCTTTGGACACTAATCCACTACAATTATTTTAAATTGCTTCACCATCACATTTGAATATAAAATTGGTAACTTACTAAATTATATAGTTTTCTAATCACTGTATTACATTTTCGTGTGTATTAATTACTTGTAGTTGCGTAAAATTAAAATTTTGAATTTAAAAATCCCGCCCACCTCAAAGAGTATAGGAGCCGGAACGTAGAAATAGTATGAAGCGCTACGACAGAAGCTTCGTATGAAATCAGTGGTCGCTTCTTCGTCAAACTTGTGAATTTAATTTATAAATTGATTTATCGATGATGAATCTTAATCGGACACAGTTGCGGTTTTAAACACGATTCTACGTGCCGCTACACTTCTTCCGGTCGCTTTGCAACACTCCGAGCCGTTTATATTTGGTCCATTTTCAATCATTTGTTTCTTTAGAAATGTATAAAATTGGAATCCTGGTTAATGAATTGTTCCCCAAATTTTTTTCCATCTAAAAATTATTTTCTTTTAAACATTTTGGGGAGGGGGCACGTGCCCCCTCATTTTGACTACGGGCCTGACGTATGGTATACTACGTACATATATAGAGTGACCTTTTGAAAACGAAATACACGGGATTGTGGCCAGCAGAATTTTTTTTAAGAAATTCAAAAACATGTCAATTTTATCATCAAAGGGGACAACTTTTGCGACCAATGTCATTCCCGTGCTGTTTCATCTCTTCGCGCTGTGATGACAACCGCTGAAATGTTAATTAGGATGATATGGCAAGTAATACCTCATTTGAAAGGTATTTCCTGAATTCAGTGCTATAATTTTTTTTAAGTTTTATCAAGTATTCAACAACAAAATTGAAGCTGCAAAAATGCGAAATAAATCCGATATTTCAAGACATTTAAGAATAAAAAAGGGGAAAACGCTTAGGCAGGTTGATTTTAATTTCAAAGGGGCTACATAAACATTGACAGTTCAAACCTTATAGTAAAGGTCAAACCACCCTTGGAATTTTGAATGAAAAGATGGGTCTATTTTTTATCACAAAAGTGAAATGCGTTTTTGCAACTTTAGCTTTGATATTTACAGAAATTTAAGAAATGATGAAAAAATTGTTTTAATTCTTCATTGCATTCAAGACTGTAAGGGTGGTTCACCCTTTACCTTAATTTTCATTATAATTGGAATTGGTAGAAAATTTGTCATTAATAAACTTATTTTGATTAAGTTTATTTTAAAATTGGAAATATTATTTTTGAAAAATTTTTAATTTGCATTAGATTAGTTGGAAAATAATATCGTCGGATTTGCTCGATGGCAATATATTGGAAGTAATTTGGAAGAATATTGGATGGCACTTTTGCCAGGATACAAAAAGTTGAAAATTTTATAAAAAAAAAGTTTTAATTAGAAATTTGAATTTCGTAAAACGTGTTAGTTGACCTTTTACATAAAAAACGAAAATTTATAGTTGAGAATAGGTCTCGTTTAAATAATAATCTACAAGTAGATATTAAATTTTATACTTTTTTACAAATTTATTATCACAACAATAGAGACAGTCAGGACCGTCTTCAGGATTTGAAGTTTATTGAAATAATTAGTAAGAAAAATTATAAAATCAAAAGAATACCTTATCGGATTACATGTTTCAATCTAATTTACGATTCTACTCGTGAAGCTGATATCATCAGATCCCCACTTTTAACAAGTTGCCAATGGTGAACAAAGAGCTTGAACTAAAGAAATTTAAAAAGGTAATATGCAAATACCTAAAAGGACAAGCTTTTTATAATGTGAAGGAGTTTTTGAGGAACACAATAAACATCGTCAACTAAGGCAGGCGAATCCTCTGGGTCGTGATGAAAACCAGCTACCGAAGCTGATCCGCCATTTACGAACGCGTGCTGGAACATATATTTTGTATCTTGATAATTGCTTGTTTGTAATAAAGTAATGTATTATTATTATTATTATTAATTAGAATTAGAATCACTTGAATATTAGCAATCATGAATAAATTATTATTTAGAATTAGTGTTCACCGGTTTGCCGCGCTATCTCGCTCTGTCTATGCGCATGTCCTTTTATCTCCGCATTCATACATAACAACTCCTTTGCACTAAATTAACACTCTTCTATAAGCCGTTGTGATCGCTGGAGTTGAGAACGTCTTCGTAATCTTCTTGGACTGAAGTGTATTGGAGAGCGACACAAAACTTTTGGTGAAGCTTCCGCAGGTGGAAAAACCTGTGCTGCAAAAGTAGCACTAAGAAATGGAGCTGCGTCATGTAGAACAACATTCTTGATATGATTCGCGTATTTATTAACATGTCTAAGTTGGGCCACTTTACGATGAACTATCACGTGATAATATGCAGATACAAAACTTCATCTTGTCAAGTCCATCTTTAAATTTAAGGGGTGTCATTATGTCTTAACTTTAGTAAGAATAAATAACTAAAATTATTATATAATGGCACCCTTTAAATTTAAAGAAGAACTTGACATGATGAACTTTTGTATCTGCATATTATCACGTGATAGTTCATCTTAAAACGCCCAACTCTAGCTAGATTGTATAATACAAAATCGAGAAGATATCCATTTGAAGCCTCTAAAAATATAATGTATTGTCGTGTTCTATAGAACAAGCGCTAAAGAAGTCCATGCTGTTATAGTCGGAGTTTGCAATATAAGGCTCTCCCAGGGAGTGAGTTCAAGAAAGATTTCAAAAATTCCACAATTAAAATAAAACACAAATGCAGGGAATGAACAAATCTTTACTTAGACGAATGTTGTAATCAAATCTAAAGGAATTATACAAATGAAACGTAATCTTATCGTTAATATCATTTAACGCAGTTGGAATATCAAATATTTCACATAACTGTCCTACAAATTTACACATTTAATTATCAAATAATTTCTACAACTTGTAAGACAATTATAACGTTTAATAAAATTTTATAAATCTGGAATAAATTTGTACAAAAAAAATGATAAATTGTTCTCATTTAAATTTAAGTCTGGCGCCGAATCAAATAGTTCAAATTGATGGTAGCAATGACCGTACTAGTAGTTAGTAGAAAATGTGTAGCACGCAAGATCTTCCCTAAAACGTCGCAAGTTAAACACTTCCATAAATTAATCTTCTTAAAAACCGAATAAATTGGAATAGTGATTATAAAAGTTCTAGTGAATTTAATTAGCAAAGTGCGATAAATTAATTATTAACTGCACACGAATATTCAAATTTTCCATAACGTGCATCTTGTTTATCCTCAAAATCTTAAATTGCATTGTAACGAAAATGTTGAAAATAATTGTTGAAAACGTTCAAAATAAAAGAATTGAGATGCTATTTACCAACAAGATGATCCAAAGAAGCCAAAATTGAGCCATATGAAATTCATATTCATGACTTAACAAAATGAAGGACCATATTATACAGCATGACAGGTAAGTCTCCTTTCCAATGTTTCCACCAAACCATCAATCATCCCATCACACGAAATCATCGTTGCACTCACAATAATCTCTTTAGTTGCTCAACACTATTGCAAAACTATTTGCAAATTATTAAATTTATCAAACATCAAAAAATCTACAACGAGTTTGTTGAGCTCACGACTCCATCCCCGCTCATGGTCACTCTCTAACCTTTTATCAATTTTTCCCATTTTTACTTCCTGTCCTTTTTAGATTTTGGAAATTCGTGTCGAATGCCCATTGGTCAATTCCACCCGCCAAATTTGAAGAATCTATTGCCAAGTTAAACATTTCAAAATCACTACACAATAAGTTATTACACTATCTTGTAGTTCTAAGGCGTACCAACGATTGCAGTCTGCTACCACCGCACAACACTTTAATTTAAAATTAGGTATGAAAACAAAACATAAAAAAAATTACATTTCCAAAATTAAACGCTTTTCCATTTTTGATTAATTCAACTCTTTCAGGTTCTGGAACAAAAATCCACCTATAAAATTACGTTTCTGCGCACCATAACTATCAGTACAACAAATGAATACAAATAATTTCATTCGTCCGAGTAAAAATTAAAATCACTCAAAATTCAAGAAAATATTAAAATAACTTTTAATTGTGGAAATTCTTAAAATGCCCATGGTAAGTTACATAACAGTATATTTTGTAGACATCTGTGGCGTCACACAATCATAATTTTAATTTTTAGTTGCTTTTAGTTACCATAATTTTGTAAATTATTTTAATCTCAGTAGTTTTAAAATGATAACAAGTAAAATTGAAGTCAATAATTCACAAATTGTACCTTGTATTCAATAGATTTTAAATAAATCGATTTTTAACTTTTTTATTTAACGTCAAGTTTTTATTTAAATTAAATATTCAATATAATTTTTCTGATATTATCTGACAGAAATCTCAGTTATAAATAATTTATGCATACACTAGAACTCGATTACTACGATACAAAAATACTACAACATTTTCCAAATGTGAATAAAACTCTTGTTAGTAGTATTCAATATTTGTATAATGGTAATTTTTTTCAGATGTTGGCTGCAGTGCTGACGTACACCTTAGTTGCAATACAATTTGAGTTGTATAAGATTTGCATTTTAAATTAATTATTATTATTAAAGTGTCACTGTGTATTAAACTCTGTTGTGTATTGGATTTGCAAATAAATTTTTGATGTTAGTGAAATGAAATAAATACGGGTTCTAGTTACATAACCCCGACTCAAAGATATTTTATCTTCCATCCATCTCATTAACTAATCATCTAATGACTGATCTCCTGTACCATGAATTCCATGAGTTAAGGTTATTAGCCTATTGAATAATCGTAGTACTTATTTAGACTAAATTTTCCACATCATCATTTTGGGTACTAGAGAAATGATTTCCTCTCGTGCTAATGAAATCATGAGTTAAGATGAAAGACAAAGAAGGAAGAGTACAACATAATACATGTAAGTACAAATACAATACAAAGCCATGAAGTAGTAGAGCATGAGAGCAATGAGTAAAACATAATAGGCCCGAGTGCTACTTGGTTATCGGCTTAGTTGCACTTTGTGGAATTTATTCTGGTGACCAGTTTTGTTTTTGTTTACTGAAGTTTCCGTATCTGGTCCCAAGAGTAAAAATGTAATAAAAATTGACGGAAGTTTAGGCAAACAACAAGGTATGCCTGATGCTCCAAGGTTTGGTGATTAACAACCAAGCTTTTCATTAGCCTTGCATCCCATTGGGATCACCTATAGTAAGAATTGGGATGCTTTTATAGTGGTTTTTTATCCACTTAGCCTAGAAGATTAAGCCAAGACCACGTGCATCTTGTGACTGCTATCCTACCAAGATTAATCCTGAGAAAGTGTCTTTACATGCCACAAGAGGTTTACGGTATGACTTTTTGTGTTTTCAGTTAGTCTGCTCTTTAAACTACAACAGCTATTAGTCTTCAGAAGATGCTCCAGAACAGCTACAAAGACTTTTACGTCACGGACGACTCCAAACCGACCCCGATCTGAACGACAGTAAAAGGATTTTCCTGGGATTCACGCCTGTAGTTTCATCAAAACTCGCAAGCTCCATAATCACTGCGAGGCTGTAAACAATTGGAGAGAATTCCGAAAGATGCCAGAGAGCTACTTAAAAAGCTAAAAATTATGGTAGTCAAAATTTGTTAATATCATTAAAAGCTTTTATTTAACTTGGAAAACAAATCAATAACCGATTTTTCAGTTGGGCCTAAAACGTTTTTGAAAATTATTTTTGTTAGTGCACAAAATAAGATATACACATACCGTTATTTTCTTCTACAGTTTTACACGTAACTGTTGAAAGATTATTTTGATAATGTGACTTATTCACACTTGAAATCTCAGGAGAAATTAAATTTAAGAAATTAAAGAAATTAAATAAAGATTGTGCTGGAGAAGATACAAACTGAGGAAATGGCTGACGATTCTGAGACACTGTTGGGCTCCGACCTATCAGTAATAATTGTTAAACTTAACAAATTTTAAAATGACACACAAAATAAGATACACTTACCGTTATTATCTTCTATAGTTTTATGTGAAACTATTGGATGATTTTGATAATATAAATCCACATCACACGAAAGAGGAGAAATGGTAGATTGTGCTGGAGACGATACAAACTTAGAAAATGGCATACGATTCTGAGACACTGTTGGGCTCCGACCTATCAGTAATAATTGTTAAAAGTAATAAAATACGAAATACTATATCGTTGATGGGGAGTAATGTTAAGAAATGTTCCCTACCCTCTAATAATTCTCTACTCCTGCTGGAGAAATTCGGAAGCGGTGGTCTAGGAAGTTGTAATTTTTGTTTCTTATTAACATTATAAATAGTATAACACTATGATATCCCAGCACTAAACAATTTATTAACACCGAATAAATAACTTACTTAGTTTTATTAACTTACAAAACCTCAAGAAAACGGAAAAATCTTTTAACAAATTAAAAATTGATTTATTAAAATGATCGGGTGAAATTGTTGTTAAAGATAAAAATGAAGGAACTGGTTCAGGTGATCCAAATTTAACAGGTATCACTGACGTATAATGTATACATTATTGTATACGTATACGTCAGTTATTCGGTCTTTTCCTATTATAAAAATTTTAGACATTTCAATGACCAAACAAAGACGTCCAAACAACGTCTCTTAACGACGTCAACTTTTCGTCCTGAAAGTCACGTCATAATGTACGTCAGTTTTTGGGCCCCTGACGTCGCCGACGAACAATGACCAACAATTGACGGCATTATGACGACAGTGTGCCGCCTGGGGCTGTTGACAACCAAAAACGCTCATGAAGCTCGTCAACATAAACTTAAAAAAAAATATTTTATTAGGCCATCGAAAGACTTTTGTGTGGCCCTGGAATAGCTAACTAATCGATAAGTTGCTAAAATCATTAAATTTTTATGTACTCAAACTTCAAACTCATTTTTCTCAAAACTACATTTTTCAATTAAACAAACTTAACCAAACGTTAAAAATTTTGAATTTTTAACCGTAAGAAAAGAAACAGCATACAAGAAATTTTATAAAAGCACTTTAAAAACCATTTGAAACTTTAGTGACAAGGTGAAACTAGATAAAATATTAGAAAAATGACTAAAAATTTTGAAAAAAGGGGGGGAGTGATGAAACACAAAACGTGGTATTTAAAAATTGAAAAATATACTAAAATGATTACAGAATAGTAATTTGATATAGCGCTATTTCAAGGTAATTGCCTATCTTCAGTCGTATGTAACTAGAAAAAAGGAAAAAAAAAGCATGAAAATGACTAAAAAAACTTTTAAAAAATAAACTATAAAAAAAATTCTATATTTTACGACACATACTAATATCACACCTAATTCTTGAAATTTTAAAATTTAAACAGAAATTATTTTTAAATAATTTCATCAAACAAAAAATGTGCATTTGATATGCTACAAAAAATTCGTATGGTTGCTGTATAAATTGCATGTCAAGGTTGTCAATGTAATTCTTATGAGAAAACCATTGGTTGCATAACCGTAATGCTTTATGTTCCGTTTTAAATATTACTCGCGATGTATGCAATGTAAAATTAATGGAAATTTTCGTTCTTTAAAATCAATTTTCTTTAAATTGGCTGAGTTAAGGGATTTTTAATTTTTACCTGATGTATAACTAATTATAATCAAACGATATATTAAAAATGGTGCAAATTGGTGAGAGCCAATGTTGGCTGTCCCCTCGTGAGTTAAATTACAAAAATCAATCGAATTCAGTAACCTTAAAGCAATTTCACTACGCCTCAATAACACCGAAAGGCAACTGCCACACTGTTGAAGTGACCGGCCAATAATAGGTAAGTTGTAGTCACCTACAATCAAGAAAGTGCCTACAGAGTCACTATCAGCAACCAAATTATCGATGCGGTTCAGATGTTCACTATAAATCAATACTAGTATTGGATAGACAATATGCAATACATAAATGAACATGATGACGGCCCTTCGCACAAAGAGTGACCCAAAGGTCCTCAGCCGAAGTCGACCAATCCAACCGCACCCTTGAAAAAAGTTTAACATAATACAAAGATTAACACTCCACCACCCTTCTTTACAAGAAGATTACACCTATCACGTACACAATATAAGTTGTGTAATGTAATAAATTGACGGGTCTGTTTTAATTTAAACTTTATTATCTTTTTTAGAGAATTTAAATAAAAGTTTGTTTTTAAAAATATTTTTTTACTAGGTTACTGCTACAAAGCGCTACTTTCTTTTAAATTTCACAATAACAGAAAATTTAATGTATTGTAGTGACCCGTGGTAATTACCAATTTGGAAATTTCCACAATTAAAAGTTAAATTTGATATTTTCTTAAATTTGGGTATCTTTGATATTTACTTGGACGAATTGAGGTTGATTTGTATTCAGTTATTGTACCTATTGTTTGGTATGCTAAAAACGAGATTTTTATAGGTGGCGTATTGTTCCGGAACCTAAAAGAAATTAAATTAGTCAGATTGGACGGCGTTTTATTTAATTAGTTTTTTTTGTATTGTTACATTACTTACCTTTTTTTTAAACAAAAGTGAGTGCGTACGAAGAGACCTGTAATTTTGTGATTTGTGCTAATTGAACTAGATGGTGTTGGAAGCAATTCAAATTTGAATTAAATTGGTGACATTTGATTTTTTTTATAAAATTTTTCAAATTTGGCTGGCTGAAATGACCAATCGACAGGAGACACGAGTTCCAAAATCCTGGAAAGGACAGGAAGTGAAAGATTTTGGGGCGAGAAGGGATTGTTGACTGAGAAACGAAGGCATAAAGTAGTAAACTCGAAAAGAGAATAAAATTCTCGATGATTTTTTGAAAACGTAGCAAATTGCAAATAAGTTGTGAATTATGATAGCAAGTAATGTTAGTAAAGTGTCAGCATGATGAAAATATAATGTGTGGAAGATTGGATTATGGAATGTAAAATTTGGAAAATTTACCTGATAAACTAGAATAATGGCCGTTCATTTTATGAAATCTCATCATGATTTATCCACATTATAACCGAATTATTTAAAGTCATCCATACGGTAAATAAAATTTAAATTTTTTTACATTTTGCTATTTCAACATTATTTATCTGGAATTTGAAAATTATGAGTTTGAAGAATTTGAGGTTATACACGAGACACACTTTTTCAAATATGGAATCTTCGTTTATATCACATTAACTTCACATTTGTACCAATTTTAAAGCACTGTTGCAACTATTTAATTATTGGATTAATCTCGTTCGTTGTTGTAAATGACTTTATTACGATGTTTTCAATCAACACGTGTAGTGCATATTCGTCATTATCAACTACTGTTTCTACTGATAGCTACGTTCAGCTGTGAATTACGCGTTTAATTACAGTTTGGCGCGAACATTTAAATCAAACAATTTTAATTTATTATGTGTACAATTATTTTATTTCAGATTGTTTAGCAATTACAACGTACGATTTATTTACAAGTTATAATTATAAATTTAAAACAGTAATTGTGTGAACTTGTGAATAGATCACGTCAATATCTGGTTTATTTTACTGTTGAAATTGATTTAATTACAAAAATTTCGTTTTTATTTGTAATCAAGACATTAATTAGCACCAAAATTCGTCTAAGTAAATTTTTGTTAATGCCCTGCATAATGTTGTTTTATTTAATTGTGGAAATTTTGAAATCTCAATTGAACTCACTACTTGGGAGAGTCTTATATTGCAAACTCCGACAAATTGGGCACGGACCTTAAAGAGTTGTTCATCAGAACACGACAGTATGTAAACTCCCCTAATACCGTAACAACATCAGAGAGGGCAGTTTACACTTTTCCCGTTTTACCTGTTCCATGGATTCGAGCAGTTTACTTACAGTTAGGTGACTATCTTTCTCCATTATACATCTACCTCTATCTCTATTCCCAGTTCATATTATTTTCATAGATGTAATCTACCGGGTGCTGAATGAGTTAGGCGAACATGGGATATTAACGTGTAAAAATTTATTTATCCAAATTCTTGCTTCCCTAATTATTTTAGAAAAAAATTTAAAGACACAAATATAATGTAGAAATATAAACTGCGAATGATAAGAGCATTAAATTTTATCTAGCTTTTATTTAGAAGGTAAAAAAATTCTTTTAAAATTGTTAAAATTTTGATTTATCATAATCCACCATAACATAAACATAATTAAACATAATTATATATATATTGTCGTGTTCTGACGAACAACTCTTTAAAAGCCGTAGCCGTTATAGTCGGTAGTTTGCACTTTTGAGACTATCTCAGGAGTAGGTTCTAAAAAATTAATTCTCAAACTATCCACAATAAATGAAACAAAAAACTATCCCTGAAACTCAGGGATAAAATTATAATTTAATTCGATGAAAGTAGTAGTCATAATCAAATTAATAAACAACTTGAGACGAAACCTTATAATTAAACTTTATCAACGCAATCGATAATTCCAAAATCATGAAGAATTATCCTACAAATTTACACATTTAAACTTCAATAACAGTATCTCCAATTTGTAAGATAATCAACGTCATATTATAATTTAAACAAAACATCTGTAATAAAAATTATACAAAATTTGAAAACTTGTTTTAATTTTAAATATTGGCGCCTTTTAATTGTAAAAAAGAGTTGGTAAACGTGTTATACTCGTCGACGATATAATAGTCACTACCGAATAAGCAAAAACTCGTGCAAAAAAAAGTTTGTCACATAAATTTAATTTTTGCAGTTAAATAACGCGACTTAATTATTAAAATAGTTCCACCGTTGTGCTTAATTAATTAAACGTGAAATCCGATGATAAATGCGACTTGAAGTACGAATTTAATGTCAAATGTGATTAACCTCAAATAATTCCGTTGCATAGTGACAAATTTCAAAGACCATCGTTGAAATAGCGTGAATAAACAATTTAAAAATTATTTACCAAAGTGATGGCTTGAATAATTGATGATTGATTTTCTTAAATTCCTTGCATCCATGATTTTACAAAATGATGACCTCATGTTATCAGTAAGTAAAATTTTCCAAAACTTCAAATTGATCACAATGAATTTCATAACCCTCTTCTTTAGCAGCACACATTCAACAAGATTCCAGTTGCTCAGCATCCTCACCAAAATTAATTACAAATTTGTAATTTTCAAACACTCGAAGATAACACCTTGAAGCCGTTAAATCGTAGACTTCACACCTCCATTACTCTATAGCAACTGACTATTTATCTCGTTTCCTGTACTAAGTTTTCATCGGAAAAATCGTGTCGCACTCTGGTTGGTTGGTTTTCCAGCGAAATTCGAATTTTCGATGCCAAATTCAACATTTTGGAAGTCACTAAATTTTAAATTGCGAACTACACTTTTAAATTAAAAACACTGCATCGATGATCGTAGCTACCTTTATACCAACTCAATTCAAACGTAAGTTAACAATTCAAAGAACAAACAAAAATAAATTAATCAAAAATTTAACGTTTTTCATGTTTGAAATGTTTAATTTCCAGGCTATACGGACTAATCTCCAAACTTAAAATCTCGTCTCTGCACGTATCCCTTTGACACGTAATTGAAAAAATTAACAGGTTACTACTCATCTGATTAAATTAACGAAAACTTCAAAAACAAAACTTTGACCAAATGAAAATTTATTTGTGGATAATTTTAGAATCTCCAACCTATCAGAATCCACGTCAATATATATAATAATGTAGTAAACATAATAATAAAGTAAATAAAATAATAATAAAGTAAACATAATTACATTGCCATGTAAGTTCCCAAGGTAATTATTTTTGATAAGTAATAACAATCAACAACGCGTTGTTTAAATGTTTTGCACTTTATTAAATTTTATATTCATAAAATGGAATATTACCTTAGAATCTTACATGGCCAGCCTGATAAATTAAAATTTTAATAATTTTAAAAGGTAAATGTCCCTGGACCCCCCCAAATCGAATTTTTGGGTAAAATTTTGGTTAAACGTTTGAGCATCGTTTGAGCATAAATGAGCTTCCAATATTTTCGTTTGAGCTCAACCGTCGCGGAGTTATTTGCGAAAACTTTTGGAGGGGGCTGAAAACATGTTGGCCCCCCCCAAGTGGAATTTTAGGGTGAAAATGGTGTCAAACGTTTGAGCATCGTTTGAGCATCAATGAGCTTCAAAATTTTTTGTTTGAGCCTCAACCGTCGCGAAATTATTCGCGAAATTCTTGGGGGGGGGCTGTAGACATGTTTTTCTATTTTCGTTTTTATTTCGAATTTTTTTTTGAAATTGATGTCTATCGATAAAGATTCGTTTGAGCTTGAATGAGCTTCCATTCCCATCATTTTAATTTCATTTTCTGCAAAGTTACGAGCATTTCAAATTTCGAGTACTCCGGACAAGTACCGTACAAACATTTTCTATTTTAATTTTATTTTATCGGATTAAAAATTTTGATCCGATTAAAAAAACTTAATCCTGCTTAATTACAATCATCATTTTGATGGAATAATACAGAAGGTGTAATTTTAGAAAAGAATATTATGTTTAATAGAATATCGTGAACTAATAAAATGGTGATAAATTATAATTTTATTAAAAGATTTAAAAAAATTTTAAAAAGGATATAAACTAAATAGGTCAAAATGACATTTTACTTAAAAAAAAAAGTTTATGGCCCGGAATCGAGCGCAACTTTCAATATTCTGAAAGTTAATGAATGTACCAGACAAATCGAATTTTCTAGAAAAAGTTTTGTTAACCTTAATGGGTCCATACCTAGTACCCGGGTACTATTTTGACTTTAAAACGTCATATCTTTTTTTCTATCCGGCCGATTTCTTTGAGCTTTGGTGACATCTCTCAAAAAATGGTTGTCTGCACAAAAAAAATTTAAAAAAATTAAAATAGTCATATGAAGTAAAAGTTTTTTGAGATTCTTTAAAGCTATACTTAATCCAGCCATACGTAGTACCTGGGTACTACATTACTTTCTATGGGATATAAATGGTACAGAATAGCTCAATTCATTCAAAATTGTTCTAATATTTATTAATAACAATTTATCATAGTATAAAGTGTTAAAATATAATTTGTTTTACATTTTACTTGAAATTAACTTTAGAATAGAGGCAATTTGAAATAAAAAATAAAACAAGTTAAATTTCAATGTATTATGCTCTACAAATTGTTTTAGGGACATTGATATGAGGTCACACAAGTTTTTGGTATTTCTGGAAGCTTTTCCGGGTCTTACTTTGCCTTTTTGGAACATTAAATAACCATAAAAATCAGTATCATGTTACTTTCATGCGTCCAGCAACGTCTAGTTTGTGCGTTGATGTTGATTGTGCAAGTAGAATTACCGATTGTTTTATCTTAAGGCCTAGAGTATTTTCTATACTATATTTTAAGAAATTGAAGCATATTACTAAAAAATCTTTACTTTTTTTTGTGATGGACGATAAAAAAATTTTTTGCTTGATGCAAAAACTCCCGCTGTAGTTAATATTACAAAATAAGCTTTAAATTCGTCAATTGTTAGTTTTTTTTATCAACATATCAAAAAAATCTCTTCTTTTAGATTGACTTGGTGGAAATGTATTCCAAATTGTAAATTCACAAAACTTCATTTCACTTGACTCGTTTTGTTTTTCGCAACACCGATGTTCGTCTTCAGTATCGCTATCGTTACTTGGTTTAATTTCAACTACATTTCTCAATTGATCCAATATCCTCAAATATTAAAAGTTCTAATTTTTGATTAATTAAACTATAATTAATACGAATATATTAGATGTATCATGGTGAATAATATTAGGAATACAGAGATACAAAAAATAGCTGTCACCGATTAATGAAATTTACCCAATTATTTCCTTTGAGTACACAGTTTACACAATTATACGTCTCTATCACATTACATCAATTGATAGATTTATTAAAAAAACCACAAAAATTCACGAGTTGCACCAGGTAACAAATAATTATTAAAATTTATTTCTATTTTAAATTAATTGGCATTCATTACGTTACTGAAAAATGAACTATTGCAATCGAGAACGTAAAATCTGCTCTCGCCTAATCAGCTTTACTTCAGAATATTGTTTACAGTTTAATAAAATTTTGACACAATCCGTGAATCACCATCACATTATGTATAAATGTAACTCGATATAAACATAATTGTAACTAAAAACGCTTATATGAATATTAAAAATCCGCTAAAAGATTGAGCACAACAAGAATTACATATAATTATATGGTAGTACCCGGGTACTACGTATGGCAGATATAATGTGTAAATTTGTATGGACCCATAAGGGTTAAACGTTTGAACATCAATAAGTTTTCAATATTTTCATATGAGCCTCAACTTTCATTGAGTAATTTGCAAAAACTTTGGAGGGGGGCGAAGAGGTAGTTAACAAGTTTATCTTTATCCCATCTTAAAGTAGAATTCTTCTTCTTCTTCTTAAGGTGCCGTCTCCTAATATCGGAGGTTGGCGACCATTAATATTAATATTAAATGGTTCTCTTGGCAAATTACTCTCGGTGGTTTGCCATTACCTTCCGAGAGGAGAGGGTTATAATGAAGTTGTATAAATTTTTGTAGCCGGGTTGGAGATCGAACCCAGAGCTTCTAGCCTAGAGTCCAGTCCTTAGCCCGTTCACTTAGTTCACCTCTAACTCAGACTCACCTCAACAGACTTATTTGCGAAATATTTGGGAGGGGGAGGCATACTAACGCCTTCAAGTGGAATTTTGGGGTGAATTTGGTGTTAAACGATCGAGTATCTTGATGTTCATACTTTTGACATCAATTTTATTGCAAGATTTAAAAAAAATTTTAAAAAGGATATAAACTAAAAAGGTCAAAATGACATTTTACTCTAAAAAACGTTTAAGGCCCGGAATTAAGCGCAACTTTCAATATTTTGAAAGTTTATGAATGTACCAGACAGGCCCGTACCCAGGGGGGGCACCTGGGGGCACGTGCCCCCTTCAAAATGTTCAAAAACATTTTTTTTTTTAAAGTAAATGAAAAATTGTTTATAATAATAAAAATTCTCAAAAGAAAAACCATTACAAATTTTACTTTTTACTAAGTGCCCCCCCCCGAAATTAAATCCTGGGTACGGGCCTGGTACCAGACAAATCGAATTTTCTAGAAAAAGTTTTGTTAAACGTTTGAACATCAATAAGTTTCCAATAATTTCATTTGAGCCTCAACCTTCATGGAGTAATTTGCAAAAACTTTGGAGGGGGGGGGGAGAGAGATTGCTAACAAGTTTATCTTTATCCCATCTTAAAGTAAAATTAATTTTGTTAAATTGGTGTCAAACGTTAATGTATAGTTGGTGAGAGACCCAAGAGTTCCAAATTTTTTGTTTGAACCTCAACAGACTTATTTGCGAAATATTTGGGAGGGGGGAGGCATACAAACGCCTTCAAGTGGAATTTTGGGGTGAATTTGGTGTTAAACGATCGAGTATCGTGATGTTCATACTTTTGACACCAATTTTATTGCAAGATTTAAAACATATATTAAAAGGAACATAAAACAAAAAAGTCAAAATGTCATTTTGCTCTAAAAGAATTTTTAAGACTCGAAATCTAGCGCAACTTTCAATATTCTAAGTTATTAAATAAATATGTAAAAATCGAATTTTTTAGAATAATTTGAGTCATAAGTTTGAGAATCATTGAGTTTCTAATATTTTCGCTTAAGCTTCAACCGTCAAGGAAAAATTCACAAAAACTTGGATGGGGGAGGGGATATTTCCCATACTCAAATAAAATTTTTGGGTGAAATTAATGTCAAACGTTTGGTATAGTTTAAGCATCATAAATTTTTAGAATATTGAAGGTTCCGCTTGATTCCGGGTCTTAAACTTTTTTTTTTAAGTAAAATGTCATTTTGACCTTTTTAGTTTATATCCCTTTTAAAATTTTTTTAAATCTTTTAATAAAATTATAATTTATCACCATTTTATTAGTTCACGATATTCTATTAAACATAATATTCTTTTCTAAAATTACACCTTCCGTATTATTCCATCAAAATGATGATTGTAATTAAGCAGGATTAAGTTTTTTTAATCGGATCAAAATTTTTAATCCGATAAAATAGAATTAAAATAGAAAATATTTGTACGGTAATTGCCCGGAGTACTCGAAATTTGAAATGCTCGTAACTTTGCAGAAAATGAAATTAAAATGATGGGAATGGAAGCTCATTCAAGCTCAAACGAATCTCTATCGATAAACATCAATTTCAAAAAAAAAATTCGAAATAAAAACGAAAATAGAAAAACATGTCTACAGCCCTCCCCAAGAATTTCGCGAATAACTCCGCGACGGTTGAGGCTCAAACGAAAAATTTTGAAGCTCATTGATGCTCAAACGTTTGACACCATTTTTACCTCATAATTTTACTTGGGGGGGGGGGCTAGCATGTCTGCAGCCCCCCCCAAGAATTTCGCGAATAACTTTCCGACCGTTGAGGCTCAAACGAAAAATTTTGAAGCTCATTGATGCTCAAACGTTTGACACCATTTTCACCTCAAAATTCCACTTGGGGGGGGGCCAACATGTCTACAGCCCCCCCCCCAAAAGTTTTTGCAAATAACTCCGCGACGGTTCAGGCTCAAACAAAAATATTGGAAGCTCATTGATGCTCAAACGATGCTCAAACGTTTGACGTAAATTTCACCCAAAAATTCGATTTGGGGGGGGGCCAGCGACATGTACCTAATTTTAAAAGAATTTTTCGTGATTTCGGTTTTTCGGGAGTAAAGAAGCTCTTTTTGTCACACTTTATTTTTTTCCCGAGAGTAAAAAAATACCAAAATATTTCAAAAAACAAAAATTTTCAAAAATCATTTATTGACATATTTAATCTTAACCACACAATTGTGAAAAACTTGCCTGTCTTGCGTATTTACAACGTTTTGCGGTTGTCTTCGGCGAACGTGCTTTTCGTCGTTTTCATTTTTGATCTTCAAAATATGCGCCCGTCGGCGCATAAAAAATCCTGTAGGAGAAACTAGAACACGTAGATCGACTATCGTGGCTTTGTAGCCTGAAATAGAAAATAATGTATAAATTCGCCCCCTAAATACCGCTTTTTGCTGAGTTCGATAGTACCTACCACGTGATCCATCGATATCGAATTTGCGATTTTTTTGCAACGTGTCCATGAACATCGATAGATGCGACCACAATGTTGTATTTATTGATTATTTAACGATTATTTCTTTATTTTTAGGCATTTTTAATTGAAAACACACGACACAATACACAAACGTGCAAACTTCACGAGAGCAGAAATCAAAATGAACATGGCGCTCCAACATGGCCGCCCTCTAGGGTACCAACTGGTGCCAAGAAAAACACCATGGTTACAAGTAGAAGTTGGTTTTACACTATCACGATGTCAATTAAAACGTGTTATAAATTTATGAAATTTCTGCAATTATTGCATAAAAATCGTGAATTTTGTCGGATATTATTCCCAAATTCACGAAAAGCTGTTCATAATACTCGGGCTCCAGGGTTTTTCCATCTCTCAACTATTATTCCCCTCGCCGCCTTGCGGCTCGTGTCATAAACTACGTCTCGTGACGAAAAACAACCCCTTACGCCCTCGTGATATAAACTACTATTTTAACCTTTTAGGTAAAACCTAGAAAAAATCTAATGCTCTTATCACTCGTAGTTTATATTTCTACGTTTTATTTGTGTCTTTCAATTTTTCTCTAAAATAATTAGGGAGGCAGGAATTTGCTAAATTAATTTTTACACGTTAAAATCCTATGTTCGCCTAACTCATTCAGCACCCGGTATATCTATTTTCATTTCTTGTTTTAATATCAAATTTTTATTTTAAAATCAATATCATTTATTTTTTATAACTATAAATAAATAAGTTATGTTTACATTTCAATTATTTTGAAAAAGGAAGGAGTAAATAATTATCGACTAAATTTAAATTAACCATTTCAGTTTGTAGTGAGCAAGTAAATTGACAATAGTGTATAAACCGCGATCAGTTATTTTTCGCTTAATTTTTATTTAATAAAAATGGCCCAGGAATTGGCAGAAAATTGTTTGCACTGTGCTATTGGTGTAATTTTTGACAGTTCTGCTTCTTTTCATGGATTATCAATAAAAAATTTCAGTTGCAACCATACAAATAATGAAGTGGTTCTAATAAAAGAATCCATTTTTGAAATAATAAAGAAGATATTTTATGCAAGCTTTTATCTGATTATAATTTTATTATCTATTTACTATAATTCAGTAAGAACCTATAATGCTATGAAAGACGATAACTCTGCCTACTATCTGTGGCTCAGAATTATAGATTTTATTATATTTGGACTAGGATTTTTTGTAATTATTAACGGTTTATTAAAGTATCCACGAATGCATAGACTGATGGTACTTTATGATTCCGTCATGAAAAATTATAAGAAGTATTCGGGCCACAATTTGATGTCGATTGATGATGCTATTTACTTTCGAAAACGTACTTTTATAGATGTCATAATGCTGTACTGTATATTTTGTATTACATCTGTAGGCGTATTTTGTTTTCAAATTGATACCGATTGGTATATAATTGAAAAAGTTGGAATGATTATTTCTGTGAGTGCATGTAGTTTGACTTCACTTACAAGTTTGCTGTACCTCAGGCTTTTCTACCACGTTTATAATAAATACATTAATTTCTTAAAACTGGATCTGGAAAATTTGCTTTATGAGGATGCTATTTGCTCTACAGCAAATGAAAATGATTGTATTGTGGCTTTACCAAGAGAAAATATAACAAATTTGCTAATTGGATATGCCGAGACTTACATTTCATTTGTCAAGTTTATCAAAGTGTTTAACGATTCTATCTGCAATCCTTTAATGCTGATTATAATTTTATGTGGAGTTGGTTTCTTTATTGGTGGTGTTTTTTTGTTAATACTTACTGTGGTATATAAAATTCCGGTTTCTTCTAAGTTTTTAATTGTTGAAGCTGGAATGTTGTTTATGGTATGCGGATCAGGCTACAGTACAACACTAATTTCTCGATGTACTTTAATGGTAAGTACCTAAACAAATTTTACTATTTCACTATATATATTTTGCACTTTTATTTAACTCTTTGAACGCTTAAGACCGGCCGACACGTGTATAAATTTGATTGATTGGTTAAACTAATTAACATTGTTTGTTTAACCAATCAATGGGTTCTTACCAAGTTTGCTAACAAACTTACACACGTGTCACACAGTCTTTAACTGTTGTATACAGTTAGCTTTTGTAATTTTTATTTATTTTTGCAATAAATTACACGATGGTGGCGGTGCGACTAATTTTCTTGCTGTATAGGAACCCTAGGCCTTGGGTTTGCATCCCCAGATGTTAGTATAAAAGTACAGAGAAAGCCCTTAATTCGACAAAAGTCCTCTGAAGTCTAGATGAAGTCTAGCTGAAGTTTTAGGTGATCTAGTCAGTAGAATTTTACTTTAGAATTATAGTAAACATTTTGAAATTAAAAATCAAAGTATCAAAGTTTAGTTGTAGTCACAGTAACATCAACTAAATTTCGATTTCTATTTTTTCAATTTAATTTCTCTTTTTAATTTTCTATTTTTTTGTGTTAGATCCTGAATATTACCTAGCTTACCGTTACCATTTTTAACGATGATTTGTTAAAGCAAATTTGCTAAATCCCAGAAATTGCAATTAAGGATTTCTTCAGAAAATAATTTTTTTTTATTTATTTTTCAGTTGTATAAGTTAGTGATTCTTAAACAACAAATTTAATAATATAAACTTTTTGTTTCAGAACATTGAAGTGATAAAATTACTGGAAAAATTTCCATTGTGCAAATTGAATGCTGAGGAAAACTTTAAGGTTTGTTTTGTTTATTTACTTTAAAGTTATGAAAAAACAGAGCAGTCTTCATCTGCAATTTACGAAGGCGTGTTACATCACAAAGCAAAGATATTGTCATGTTTCAAATTGATCCTGTTTTAATTTTAAATAAGGGTGACCCGAAATATTTTGACATTTTTGTAGAACCTATGAAACGCGTATACGCGACCCGTATTATCTCAGACTGTAGACTAAATATCCGTAAAATTAGCTACATTTTTTTTGTTTAAAAGGATCAAGTGGCGTTCTGACCACTTTACTGCCAAAGTTTGGAGCAAATGTTGTCTACTTTCGTAGCGCGTAATACAAGCAGTTGTATATAGAAGATACTTTATATTATTCTATAATAAATTAAAAACAAAAAATTCTTTGGATACGAAATTATAAAATATTGAGTATTATTAGTGACTGATTTACGGAAATAAAGCCTTCACCAAATATCAATATAATTATGCCTATATTATGTTGTGTTCTTGTACCTACTATTTTTAAATTTTGAAAATTGTTATTTTTTTCAGTTTGATTGCTTTCTCTACATTGCTAAAAAATATCCAACAAAATTATCTATATCGGAAATTATACCATTAGATACTAAACTATTTGCTAGTGTAAGTATAAAAACCGCGGTTTTCTTACTTTGACCATAAAGGCAATTGAATTTATGCAATATTTAATACTTTTGTTTTTGTAGATTTTGGCTACAGTATTAACCTACCTCTTAGTTGCAGTGCAATTTGAATTTTTAGATCCAATTATTTTCTTTGGACACTAATTCACTACAAATATTATAAAATGCTTCACCATCACATTTGAATATAAAAAATTTGGTAACTTACTAAATTATACAGTTTTGTGATCACTGCATTACGTTTTCACGTGTATTATACTTGTAGTTGCTTGAATAAAATGTTTGTGAATTGATTTTAAATTTTTATTATATCGCCAATAATTTTAAAATAAAATCTGCTACTATCGAATATCGGAGCTGTGCTAACCTTGTAATATTTAAATTATAGTGTCGCGGTTCTACGACTCGAGCAGGTTTTCAATGTTTTGTGTAATTAATTAGTAATTAGAAATACATCATCAATTTGTAATTTTGAGCTGCTACTCACAAATGACATCAAAATGATTTATCTGATAATTTTATCTCTCTTTAAAGAGGCACTTGTTTGTCAAAATTCTTCTAGAGGCGCCACCATCGTAAAATTTAGTAAAATTTAATTTTAAATCTGCTTCGCAAAACGATTAGCAATGTTGATTTTTTTTTGGTAAACACTATTTACAAATGGATGTCGTACTGGCGTTTTTCGTTTTTATTTGCCTGTTTTAATTTGTGCTTGAAAGCAAATGTTTGAGAGATCTCAGAGTGACGATGTCCTAGATATGTGAAGGACCTTGATCTTGTGCACCACCTGGAGACGGCCGATCCACTGTTGTCTGACCACCACCCTGTACTATTTTTCTTATTTATTTACATTACTCCTATTTCCTCTTTCGGTTATTATGTAGTCTACTATGGATTTTTCTTTTCTGTTCGGTTCTTCTCTGGTATATTTATGTATATCCTTATGCTTGTAAAATGTATTTTCAATTACAAAGTTATTTACTACACAAAAATCTATTAACCTCTCTCCGTTCTTATTTAAATGATTTTCGCCGTATTTCCCCATTACTATGTTTGTCTTGCTTCCTATTCGAGCATTGAGGTCTCCTATTGCATAAATCGTACCTATTGCCTACCTTATTGCGTACCTATAATATATTTTCAATCTTTATTGTTTTATTTTCTTATTGGTTTAACAAATAATTTTCAATTTAAATTTAAATCGTATTTCTGGAACAGGAATTCAGCGCCACCTAGTGATATAAGTGATGAACGCAAATTTTAAGCTTTCAGGTAGGGAGTTGCGGGTCCTATCCTTCTAAGTCCATGCCAGGAAGTCATTAAGGAAGCAATCTATCAAAAAATAACGGGATCGATGTGACACGAGCGAGGTTGGCAGGTAGACACATCGACTAATTCTACTATTCTAATTAAAAACCCCAAAAAAGATACTCCTATAACAAGTCAAAATGGTTTTTGAATCGATTCAAATTCGACCATTTACATTTACCATAAAAAAAGTGGGCTATAGTGGCTACGCTACTAACTAGAACTTTTTCAGAATTTAACCGTCTTACAGTACAAGCAAGAGAAAGGTCTAGGATTTCCTCTCTGGATCTAAAGACTTTCGATATTATTCGAGGACTAGGAAAAAGCTTTTTTTAAAATAACCAAAATGTGGAGAAAATTAAATTGAAAACACATAAAATATAAGAACAACATATTTTTTTAAATTATTTTATTAATAATAATATTTTTAGAACAAAAGCAACAATTTTGAAATTGCCAAAAAAATTGATATAGTCCAAAAAAAACGTCATTGGTGATCTGACAAGATTTTTATATTGTTTATATTGATGTACTACGTTAAAATTATTTTATATTTTAATTTTAAAAACCTTAGATTTAAGAAATTCTGCTAAAATCTGGCAACTTTTAAAATAAATTTAAAAACTTACAATAGTAACATAATGGCAACTTACGTTAGCAGAACGAAACCATGGTTAAAATTAACCTGTTGAGGTGCATGTTCTTAGCCACCCCCTATTTTTAATAATAAATTCTTAATTGTCTAAATCGTTTGTAGTTTGTAAAAACCAAACGGTTTTTGAGATATTTCAAAACCTAAACTAAAATTGTTTGGATCGTTTGTGTTTCGATTATCCATTTTTGTGTAAGTTTTATTTTGTTTTTTTTGCAAATAGTTTTTGAGATGTTCAAAAAAACATCAATCAATATAAGTGCCACATAACAAAAAAATAAACGCAAATATAAATTTACTAAAATATAGTGAACAAAAAAACATTAGGAAAACGAGAGCAGGTGATCTACATTGTAAAAAAAACATGTAAAGGGCATAGCCGGATTAATATGAGAAATCTGCCCCCGCGACTTTTTTGGCTCATACTCAGGGGATCGATTTGGTGTCGAATAAAAATAATTCACACCAATTTTTAGCTCTTTAACTCTAACGGTTGTCGATATTTTCAAAAAAACCTGTTTTTTCAATTTTATTTTTATTTTTATAGTAAAATTCATAATTGATCAATGATGAATTTTTTCCTAATTTTTAGGAGTTTAAGACACGAGAAAAAAATATAATCATGATTTTTTAACGAAAAGCCGATTTTTGGCAGACGATTGAAAATTAAAATCTTTTTTTTTTAGCCTTTTTAAAATATGTCACTCACCAAAATTTGTCAGAAAATGTCTATTATACTCCTCTACACTCATGAATTTTTTTTTGTATTTTTTGAAATGGTGGAACAATATGAAAAAAAATAAAAACTCATTTTTTTTCTAAAATCTTGCGTTCTAAATAACTTATATTGTTTTTAGCTAAAAAATATATTTTAAAATATTTTATTATTTTAATATATTTTAATATTCAAAAACTCTTTAATTTTGTTTTTTGTTAAACCCCATAGCATCAAAACTAAGCGAGCTATGATAAATTGATTTTTTGTATATTTTAATTTTAAATATAATAAGTTGATCTCTATTTATTTCGGCGACAAAAAATGTTAAAAACACCCCCTAATTTAATTACCATCGCAATTGAAAATAATTGTTATACTACTTCACAATTAACTTTATTTATGTACTTACTTGTAATATGCTCTAGTAGTTTTACAGGTTTAAAGTCTTTAGTTTTGAAAAAATTTGAGGTTGATTTGAAGAGAGCACTTTTGCAATTTTGCAAAAAAATTGCCTTTTCTTAAAAATATCTCAAAATTTATTAATGATACGCAAAATTTTATAAAATTAAAAATTGTAGGTTTGGCTTCTCTAAAAATTTTGGTTTTTGTTGTAGTATAAAAATTGTATAAGATATGGCCGTTTAAAATTTGCATATGTTCGTAAATAGTTGACATGTTGTTCAAACCCTTTCAGCTCAAACCATTTCAAAAATACGGGCTAAAAAAATTTTATTTATAATTTATATGAAAAAAATAAGAATCTACTTTATTTTTGTTATTAGCTCACTTAGTTTTGAGGCTACGGTATTTTATAAAAAATAAAAATAAAGGTCTTTTTAAGAACTTTAAAAAAGATTTTATAAGTTTTCCCCAAAAATGCATTATTTTAAAATATATTAAAATAATAAAATATTAAATTATTTTAAAATATATATGAATTTTTTCATGGTAATCCTTATTTATATTTATTTTTGGCAAAAAAATATTTTGGACAAATTTTTTTTAGCTAAAAAAAAATATAAGTTATTTAGAACGCAAGATTTTAGAAGAAAAAATGAGTTTTTATTTTTTTTCATATTGTTCCACCATTTCAAAAAATTTAAAAAAATTCCTGAATGTAGAGGAGTATAATAGACATTTTCTGACAAATTTTGGTGAGTGACATATTTTAAAAAGGCTAAAAAAAAAAGATTTAAATTTTCAATCGTCTGCCAAAAATCGGCTTTTTCGTTAAAAAATCATGATTATATTTTTTTCTCATGTCTTAAACTCCTAAAAATTAGTAAAAAATTCATCATTGATTAATTGTGAATTTTACTATAAAAATAAAAATAAAATTGAAAAAACAGGTTTTTTTGAAAATATCGACAACCGTTAGAGTTAAAGAGCTAAAAATTGGTGTGAATTATTTTTATTCGACACCAAATCGATCCCCTGAGTATGAGCCAAAAAAGTCGCGGGGGCAGATTTCTCATATTAATCCGGCTATGCCCTTTACAATAAAATTCGAGTAATTTTAATAGTAAAATGCATGTAAAACTACATATTGTGTAATACTCCAGTAATGTAGTGTAATATTACGTATTTTAGGTAATTTTACTTATATATGTGATTTTACTTGAAAAGTTGCAAAATTGATATATTTAGTAGCGTTATCTGCTGGTTACCTTTTAAATTAGTTTTAGAATTTTTTTTTATTATTTACAAATATTGCTACTTTATTATTACGTTCCAAATTACCAAATTACATACTTTGAATAAATGGATTTTGATTTAATGTTTTTGCTGTGTTTACTGGATTATATTATTAAATTATTTTTGGTACATGTTGTAAAACATCTGATTCTTTATAGTAAGAGCTAATGAGATAATCCGTTTAGTACGGATTATGCACGTAAGCCGCCTTACGACACGACGCACGCCGAGTTTTTCTAACAAAAATTAAAAACTTTAAAATTGATTACTAGATGGGTGATTCTTAGATAATTGTGATTTTTTGTGTCTAGTACTTTATTTATTATTCAACATGATATTTTTCGATCAAAAAACTATAAATATAATAAATTTAATAGTATTTTACCTTCGACATTGTATATTAAAGCACAAGTATTCATGGACGATGAATAACTTACAAAAATATGCCCAAAATATCAGTACCGTGGCATGTCTGATTTTTGTTTTTCAAACTAAATGTATAAATTTCTATAAAGACTGATCTTATAATCTAAAGTTGAGATTTTATAACTAAAATCTATTGTATATTTCATCAAATTATGCTGTAATTATACCCCAATATTAATTGGTAGAAAGGAATAATAGTTATTGATTTATGTCCTGGAATTTTATTCAATTTTTAAATTCAAAATATTTGCCGCCTAAGCGCCATCTTTTATTCAGTTTCCTTCGCTCACTCTAGTGGCATTTTAAAGAAGGATTATTTGTGTACTATTCATAGCTGTGAGTTTATTTTTAGTCTCTATGTTATGACAGAAATAAATTGTTTTGTTTTTGAAAAGGTAAGTCATAAAATTACATGTCAGTGCCATGGTATTAAAGTTTAAGCGTGTTAATACAATATTTAGGTTAATTATGCTGAATATTTATTTAATTTTACGTGTAAAATCGAAATTATTTGGAAAATTATTTTAATCATTTGCAAAAAAGTTAGATTAGGTTAATTATACATTCAAATGTAAGTACCGTGGATATCAGTACCATGGTAAAAATAATTAATAACATTTGAATTCATATTTTTTTAAATAAAATACCAAAAATATCTCTGTATAATCATTAAAATCTTATAATTTATCATATGTTTTATTATTTTAGGATTTTCAAAAGGTTTAGGCAAATATTTTGAATATTTCATTTAGATACCGTGGCGTTGAAATTTTCAATGTTTGTTCTAGTTTCTTGTCTGTTCAAGTTGTAGTAGAACTACGTTACAGGCTTCATTCTGAGCATAATAAAAGACCAATAGTACCCAAAACACAAGTTTTGGAGCATTTTTAATTTTATAAAATTTTGAGTTGTAAAAATCACAGTTATGTGAGAATCACCCAGATAAACTAATCGATTATGACATTCCTCCATATCTAAAACACTTTGTTTCAATGTTATCTATCAAACTATATTGAAGTTTTTTTTAATAAATACAATACCTTCGAGTCCCGGTTTTCGAACTAGACTCACTGTAGTTTAAAACCTTTTAAACAAAAAATATCACAATACATTTTATTGATTATTACAACTATTCGGTTTTAAATGAGGTCAATGTTAAAATATTTAAAGTTAAAATATTAAAAATTCATTTATTTGTTTCACACGTTGAAATCAATATATTTTCGCTTACCCTGATTTTCTCCAAAACTGTATAGGTAAAAACGAAAATAAAAGAGGTACAAATAAAGTTAAAAAAAAAACAATTAAATTCTTTGAAACTAAAAATCAAAATAAGGAAGACTGGCCAAGTATTTGCTTTATTGTCCGCAGATACAAAACATTTTAAAGTAACGTTTATGTTTTTTAAACGATTGCATTCAAGCTTAGAAATTATTTTTATCCATTTTGCAATATTTGATGTTGATTTTGCATCTATTCTTTTTTTATATTTTAGGTGAATGGTAAGAAACGTAGACCTTTAAATGCAAATTTTACGATTGAAACCTCGATGAATTCTAAAAGAGCATATTTTAAATAAGAGAATTAGGTGAGGAAAATGGCCTTAAATCCAACAGTTTTTTCAAAAATCGAATTTAAAAAAGCACGTTTTTCACAGTAAATTTTGAGCAAAGTCGCTCGGGATTGGTGAATCCCCAGGTAGCACACTATGTTGGCGCAATATTAGTGCAATATTAATTTTCAATATTGCACCAATATTGAAAAAAGTTTACATCTCGATATTGGGGCAATATTGATTTCCCAATATTTCCCCAATATTGGAAGTCAATATATTGCGCTAATTATTGAGAAGTGAACATTTTCCAATATCGGCGAAATATTGATTTTCAATATTGAAGCTATATTGATTTTCAGTATTGTGCTAGGATCGACGTGTAAACACTCTCAAATCAATATTGATTTGATATATTTTATTTCTTTTTAAACCGACTTCAAAAAAAGGAGGAGTTTCTCAATTCGTCTGTTTGTATGTTTTTTTTTTTTTTTTTTTTTTTTTTTTTTTATGTATGTTCGGGCATAACTTTTTACAGAGTGATCCGATTTTGATGAATTTTTTTTTATTCGCTAGAGTATACCTCCATGGTGGTCCCATTTAAATTTCACAAAAAAATTCCATTCGTAAGGGTAAAAAATAAGGGAAAATTGCACCCGTAAGGGTAGAAAATCGGGAATGATTGTTTTTCATTTATTGATATTTCACTTGTCAACTTATTCTGTTGAAACTTGGCATGGAGAAAAACTTTATATCGAGAAAATTAATTAATTAATTAATTAAGGTAGTAATTAGTAGATTTTAATCACTAAAAATTAAAAAATAAAAAACTTTTTAACAAAAAATTAAACCGACCTCAAAAAGGAAACTAAAAAGCATAAAATAATAAATATATTACATTTTGAGTCTTAATAAGTAATGTAAGTAACTAATTTTGAGTCGGTGCAAAAATCAACGATTACTAAATTACTTTAAAAAAATTATTAAAACAAAAGTCACCCACACTGCACCGACTCAAACTTAGTTACTTACATTACTTATTAAGACTCAAAATGTAATATATTTATTATTTTATGCTTTTTAGTTTCCTTTTTGAGGTCGGTTTAATTTTTTGTTAAAAAGTTTTTTATGTTCTTTATTTGAATTATATATTTATTTACGGAAATATCACAAGTAATCAAATATATTACAAGATTTAAACATTATACAAGCATACAAATTTACATTCTTGATCATTTTCTGACGTATCTAACTACGACTCTTCGAATAAACGCGACATCTATCGACGACTCTTTAAATAAACCCGATAATATTAAGAAATAATTTTTAAACATTACATTGTTTTGCCAGTGTCCTTTTTGGATATGTATTGTAGCACCAAACATCCCATGTAAACCTGACAATTAAAATTTAAATATTTTTGTTACTTACCTCATACCACAAAGCAAGATTCGAACTCATGACCGATCATTTAAATGTTACAAGAGCCAACTACTCTAACCACTCACCTATGGAGGGTAACCTATTAGTTTATTAAATTTGTTTACATTTAACTGCATAGTTGTTATTTTCGGAGCAAATCTGATTAATAAAATGTTTTATAAAATAATATGGAAACAACATAAACAATATATTATACTTATAAGCCAACATTTTGGTGCAATATTTATTTCCAATATTGGGGCAATATATCATATCAATATTGTCTGTCAATATTAAACCAATATTGGTGCAATATTAGGTCTGTTTGGTATCAAAATCCTAGTGCTACACTAACTACACTACTACAAATTGATTGGTGGTACAATTACCAACCCACTTTTTACACCAATCAATTTGTAGTAGTGTAGTTAGTGTAGCACTAGGACTGTGGTACCAAACAGACCTATTATTTTCCAATATTGGGGCAATATAAGATATCAATATTGCACCAATATTGGCTAAATTTTGGTGCAATATTGCACCAATATTGATCACCAATATTGTCTGTCAATATTTAGTCAATATTGGGCAATATATGTAAAATTATACATCGTTTCAACCAGACTTAAGTTAATAATATAATATAAGTTTTTTTCTTAGATTATCTTTTGGGGTGGATTTCATAAAATTTTTAACAAGACATTAAATATAAAAGAGGATTTCTATTGGCTTGTTCGAGTTAACGGACTTTTTCTATTGGTTAACTACGACTTTTTGGTTAAGTCGACATTAACACTTTTATTATGAAATTAACCCTTAATCTCTTTGCGGTTGGTAACTAAGTTTTCTATCGCTCGAGCATATAACGGTAAAAAATTTTTTTTTTTTTACAAATATTTATTAACACTAGACCTAAAATAAAGATGTTATAAGTTTAACGTGTATATCTGTTTTTCTGTCTGTGGGGTCGTAAGTCCCAAACGAATAAACCGATTTTAATTTAGTTACTTTTGTTTTAAAGGTGACTTGATCGACTTGTGTAACTAAACTATAATGTAGGCTCATCCTATCAGAATTCTCTATTTATGTGCTTTAACTGTTTGATACTTAACCATATATAAACCATTACGACGAAAAATTTCACCCTAAATGCGATCCTTAAAAATGGGATTTGGAAATATATGTCACATTCCATCCTGTATGATAAAATTGTTGTTTTTTCCAATATTGGAAAACAATATTGCACCAATATTTGCTGAATATTGATAGACAATATTGAAAACAATATTGCACCAATATTGGCTGAATATTGACAAACAATATTGGTCATCAATATTGGTGCAATATTGCACCAAAATTTAGCCAATATTGGTGCAATATTGATTTCATATATTGCCCCAATATAGGAAAACAATATTGCACCAATATTGGCTAAATATTGCCAGACAATATTGATATCATATATTGCTCCAATATTGAAAAACAATATTGCACCAATATTGGCTGAATATTGACAACAATATTGGTCATCAATATTGATGCAATATTGCACCAAAATTTAGCCAATATTGTGTTATGTTCTAGTTTAATCTTAATTTATTTATGAATATAGATATTCTTATATAGTGATTATATGACTATATAATAGGTACCAACCTATAAGATAATCATAACATCTTCCTTTTTTTTACAAATAATAATAATCAAAAATAAATTAGTTTGAAAACGTAAACCTTCGTGGTGGATATATCTGTCTTCCATATCTTGTTCTCGTTATTGTTTGATTCTCATCATCCTCGCCAGCACATGTTGTTCTGCTTTCCAAGCCTTGCTGGTTATCCAATTCATGACCGTCCTCACTTATCGCATCACTTCCATTTTTTTCTATGTTACTTTCGTTTTCTTTTTTTACATTGCTGGCACTGTTTGACTTTAATATTTGTTCCCTGTTCCTTCTGAACAACTTTCCCTCGGGCGTCTGTATTATAAATGATCTCCGGTCATGTAATTCTCTCTTAACTGTGCCTGGTATCCATTTTTCAGTAGGTTTTAATTTAAACCTAACTTTTTCTTCTGGTTCAATAGTACGTAACGGTCTCGCACTCTTATTATGATAATATTTCATTTTTTCTATATTTCTTTCTTTTATTTCCTTATACTTTTTTTTATTGGCTAATTTTGGTTGTAAATTTCTTTTTAGTGTTGGAATCTTTGATCTTAAACTTCTTGACATAAGTAATTCCGCTGGGGATCCTAATTCTCCCTTCTTTGCGTTCCTATACTGTAACAATGCAATATGTTTGTCGCTGCCAGTTTCGTCACATTTTTTGAATAGTTTCTTAATTGTTCCAATTGATCGTTCGACTAGACCATTTGATTTTGGGTAGTTAGGACTCGAAGTTTTCTTTTCTATATCCCATTCCATGCAAAAATCACTGTATTCTTTTGAGTTAAAAGGTGGACCATTATCAGACATCATTATTTGGGGAATCCCATGTCTTGCGAATATAGCTTTCAAGTGCATAATTATTGTTTTCGCCGTAAAATTCCGTAAGGTTGCCAATTCTACATATTGAGAATAATAATCCACGACCATTAAATATGTTTGTTTGTTGTATTCAAATAGATCAACTCCGACTTTTTCCCATGGTAGTGACATTGCTTCGTGCGGTTTTAATGGTTGTTTTTGGTTGTTATTTCTATGTGTTAAACATGCCTCACACTTATTAATTAGATTTTCTATATCATTATTAATCGATGGCCAATATACTGTACTGCGTGCATTATTTTTACATTTTTCCATTCCCAAATGACCTTCGTGTATTGTTTGTAATAATTGTTTTCTCATTGTTTTTGGTATCACGACTCGATTGTTTTTGAAAACCATTCCATCTATTACGTGAATATCATTTTTTACTTTGAAATAACTTTTTACCAAATCATTCACTGAACTTTGATGATCCGGCCATCCATTTACATAGTATTTCATAACCTGCTGTAACGATTCATCACTTTTTGTGGCTTCTTGAATTTCCTTGAGTTTCCGTTCTGACACAGCTAAATTTTGTATTAGCAAATTTATATGTAGCTTGTTTTCTTTATCAATTTCTGTTAGCTCGGTATTCTCATCTTTGATGACTGCTCGTGACAGAGTATCAGCTACATACATTTCTTTCCCTTTTTTGTATATTACATGCAATTCATATTGTTGTAGTTGTAACATAAGACGTTGTAGCCTAGCGGGTACTTCGTATAAACTTCTTTTAAATAATGGAATAAGTGGCTTATGATCCGTTTCTACCGTTATTTTTTGTCCATATACATATTGATGAAATCTCTTACACCCATAAACTATGGCTAATAATTCTTTCTCAATTTGAGCGTAGTTTTGTTGACATTTGGTTAGTGTGCTTGATGCATAGGCTATTGGTCCATCATTATGCATAATAACAGCTCCTACTGCATCTTTTGATGAATCTACTGACATCACAATATTCTTTTTGTTATCAAAATATCTCAATATAGGGGCATTAGAGATCAATTCTTTTAACTTCTCAAATTCCTTTTGATGCTCTTGTTCCCATTTCCAAATTACATCGCTCTTTTGCAAATTTCTCAGGTTACTTGTTTCTAATGACATATCTTTAACAAATGCACTTAGATATGTTACCATCCCCAGAAATCGCTGTAATTCTTTTACTGTTTTTGGTGTTGGCATTTCTGTAATTGCCTTAATTTTATTTTTATCTGGAACTACTCCATGCTTGCTAAATTCGTGACCTAAAAATTTTATATTATTAAGACCAATTTTACATTTTTCTTTGTTGAACTTTAATCCATATTCCTGCGCTCGTATTAAAACTTTTGAGAGAGTTTTATTATGTTCTTCCATATTTTCTCCATATACTAATATGTCATCGATATAAATAATAACATTCTCAATTCCTTGAAAACATTCCACCATTCGTCTATGAAATTCTTCCGGCGCCGCGTTGACTCCAAATGGTAATCGTAAAAATCTATATCTTCCAAATGGCGTTCCAAATGTGCATAACTTGGAACTTCTTTCGTTAAGTTCTATCATCCAGAATCCTTTGTGTGCGTCCAATGTTGAAAATATTTTTGCACCAGCTAAACAAGCTTTTACTTCTTCTATGCTTGGAAATTGATAATGAGCCCTCTTGAGAGCTTCATTTAGTTTTCTTGGATCTAAACAGACGCGTAGTTCTCCCGATGGTTTATTTACTAGGACCAGAGAGTTTACCCATTCAGTAGGTTCGGTAACTTTTTCAATTACATTTTGCTTTTCCATGTTCTCCAGTTCTACTTTCAACTTATCCATTAGTTTAAAAGGCACTCTTCTTAAGGGATCTATATGTGGTATGGCATCATTTTTTAATTCTAAATTCATTTTACCAGGAAGTTTTCCCAGACCTTTAAATAATTTTTCATATTTACTTAAATCAAACATTTCCTTATTCATTTCATTGTTTTTTTCCGTTTTCTTTTCATTAACTTGCGCAATTCTTTGAATTAGGTTTAACTGTCTACACGTTGGTAATCCTAGGATCGGACGACATTTATTTTTTATTACATAGAACTCTATATTTCTCCATTTATCTTGAATTCCACATAAGAGTCTACATTTTCCTATTAAATCCATTTTTTCGCCACTATACGTCATTATGATTGCAGTCGTCTTTTCAATCTTATCAGGTTTTATATTTAATTTATTAAAATCGTTATAGGATAATACGTTTGCTTGGGCACCAGTATCCAACTGACATTCTAAATTTTGTGCTTTAATTACTACATCAATAGTCCATTCATCTTTTTCTCGCTTTTCATTAGTTTTGTTTGTAGTATATGCTATATAAAATTCATTATAATCTTTATTAGTTTCAATAAAATTTACATTTTTTGTTTGACACATATTCGCGAAGTGATTTATTTTTCCACATCTGTTGCATATTTTACCATTTGCCGGGCATTGTCTTTCGTGTACCTTTCCACATTTATAGCATTTATCATTCATATGTTTTCTTTGTCTTGGAGATGCATCTCTTTGCCATTGCTTCGGACCTTTTCTTTTGTTATAGTTACCATTACTTGCTTCTTCGCGTTTAGCTAATCTTGAAATTGTATTTTCTCTCTCCTCTACCAATTGGCTTGATTGTGCTTTGGCTAATTCCATTCCCTTGGCCACCTCTACTGCCTTGTGTAATTCGATATCGCCCTCTTGAAGGAGCTTTTCCCTAATATTGCTGTGTTCTTCATTTAATCCACATATTAATATACTTCTTATTATGTCTTCTCTAAGATAATTTAACTCACAGGTTAAACTTAAGTTTTTTAAATCGGTTATAAAGCTTTCTAGGCTTTCTCCCGGTTTTTGTTTTCTTGAAAAAAACTTATGCCTCTCAATTGCAATATTTTTCTTTGGAGTAAAATATTCTTGAAATTTTTTCACCAAGTCTGCAAATTTAATTTTCTTTCTATCCACATTAAAGGATTTAAAAATCGTTATTACGTCCCCACCCATGTGATACAGCAAAAGTGCTACTGCTCTTTCTGGATCTTCCTCTACATCAGTTCCTGATGCCACTAAATATATTTCAAATTGAAAATACCAATTCTCCCATTCCACAGCTAAATTTTCGGCATTTAAGTTAATCGGACTCATACTTCCGTTGATTTGTTTTTTACTTTTTTCCATTTTAATCACTGGTTCGGTTTCTTCTGACACCATGTTATGTTCTAGTTTAATCTTAATTTATTTATGAATATAGATATTCTTATATAGTGATTATATGACTATATAATAGGTACCAACCTATAAGATAATCATAACATATTGGTGCAATATTGATTTCATATATTGCCCCAATATAGGTGCAATATTGCACCAAGATTTAGCCAATATTGGTGCAATATTGATATCATATATTGCCCAATATTGGAAAACAATATTGCACCAATATTGGCTGAATATTGACAACAATATTGGTCATCAATATTGGTGCAATATTGCACCAAAATTTAGCCAATATTGGTGCAATATTGATATCATATATTGCCCCAATATTGGAAAACAATATTGCACCAATATTGGCTGAATATTGACAAACAATATTGGTTATCAATATTGGTGCAATATTGCACCAAAATTTAGCCAATATTGGTGCAATATTGATTTCATATATTGCCCCAATATAGGTGCAATATTGCACCAAGATTTAGCCAATATTGGTGCAATATTGATATCATATATTGCCCCAATATTGGAAAACAATATTGCACCAATATTGGCTGAATATTGACAGAAAATATTGATACCATATATTGCCCCAATATAGGAAAACAATATTGCACCAATATTGGCTAAATATTGCCAGACAATATTGATATCATATATTGCCCCAATTTTGGAAAACAATATTGCACCAATATTGGCTGAATACTGACAAACAATATTGGTCATCAATATTGGTGCAATATTGCACCAAAATTTAGCCAATATTGGTGCAATATTGATTTCATATATTGCCCCAATATAGGAAAACAATATTGCACCAATATTGGAAAACAATATTGCACCAATATTGGCTGAATATTGACAACAATATTGGTCATCAATATTGGTGCAATATTGCACCAAGATTTAGCCAATATATTACAACAATATTGGTCATCAATATTGGTGCAATATTGCACCAAGATTTAGCCAATATTGGTGCAATATTGGCTAAATATTGACAGACAATATTGGTCATCAATATTGGTGCAATATTGCACCAAGATTTAGCCAATATTGGTGCAATATTAATATCATATATTGCCCCAATATTGGAAAACAATATTGCACCAATATTGGAAAACAATATTGCACCAATATTGGCTGAATATTGCAACATTGCGCCAACATTCTATATTGGCGCTATATTGGGGCAATATTTCCCCCAATATTATGTGCTACCTGGGTCAATTCATTCAGTTCATTTTCCTGACGGTACGTGCACTGAGAAGTGGTCTTAGCTTGGCGCAGAGTGGGAGCAATACTTGCATTGCGATGCAGTAACAGTGCACTCCGAACGAAAATCATGGTTTTCAACCCTACATGTGCTGGAAAAATGGCTTAAAGCGCCCGAGCGCAGCGAGGAGTGCTTTAAGTCGATTTTTCTGCGCACAACTACCCTGCGTTACAAATCCACTTTTACGAGTTTCACCTCTCAAAGATTCACCATTTCCTTAATCCACAGGCCTTGGGATATTTTTAAATTAGTTGTCATTTTGATCAAAATGGCTCGAAGCGCCCGAGCGCAGCGAGGGGTGCTTCAAGTCAATTTTGATCAAAATCACCCTCGCAAGAGTCGGATCCAGGCGAAAAAGTAACTACCGTTCGTTAAATTTAAGTAACCCTTTTCGGAAGTAATTTTTAAATAATTTTAAATTTTTAAATTAAAATTTTTAATTAATAAAAAAGGAGAACGCATTCGTACCATAGCGTAAGAGTTACTGACAAATTTGTCAACAGCTACATTCTTATGTATAGCAACGCACGTACCGTCAACACAATGCCTGGCTTACCGTGATTAACCAATCACGAGCGATTTATCCTTCGAAAATCAAGCTTTTTTAAATTCGATTTTTAAAAAAACTGTTGGTTTTAAGGCCATTTTCCTCACCTAATTCTGTTATTTAAAGTGTGCTTTATCACAATAAATCGAGGTTTTAATCGTAAAATTTTTATTGGGGGGTCTACGTTTCCTGCCGTTCCCCGCTTCGCTCTTCTCCGGGTTTACTACAAGTCTCCACTTGTACAACCAGGGTTGAAGAAGTTTCAGCGTATCACGAACGATAGTAACGTTTCTCTTTCGTCTCGGGTGAGTTGTAACGATCGCAGTGTCGTCAGCGAAAATACCCATTGTTATGTTTTGGGGAATGAGAATGTCGTGGGTATATATTGTCGTGTTCTGACGAACAAGCACTAAAGAGGTCCGTAGCTCGTTGTTCGGAGTTTACACTTTTGAGACGATCTCAAGGAGTAGGTTCCAAAAAAATTTATCTTTAAACTATCCACAATCAATGAAACAAAATTTTTACCAGGCATCAATAAAATTTTACTCAGACAAATTGGTAATGAATAAATTTTATAATAAGCAGAAAACAGAATTTTTGTTAAACCAAATTCCACAATGAATAAATCAGATATAGACGAGATTTATCTACAAGTTCCCACATTTACTATTTCAAAATTATTACTGTAACTTGCAAACAAATCAGGCATGATAAATTGTACAAAATGAAATAAAAATAATAGCACACATTTATTGTCTTATTTAAAATCTCGCGCCGACCTGTTATCAACCACATAAAACCAAACTGTTACTTTTTATGCCTATTCACGAATGAAGTTCGATGTAACGTGTATCACAACCGTAGATTTTAATCGTCGTATACAAAAAATTAAAGTTAATCTCGACGGTAACTAATTATTGCAAATTTTAAAAATTGGTGCATCGAAGTAATTAAAGTTGATGTAATACTCCAATCAAACTGTTGTCCACTAAATTTCCAGGTTCGTATAAAATGTGACTAACATAACCTCTCATTGTAATTTTTATAAATTCCGTTTTCAGAAAAATAATATCGAAATAACGCAAAATAAAAGAATTTAAATTCTAATTACCATTCGATGGCTTCATTACTTGTTGTTAGATGTGAATAAAACTCGATGGAAAACATCAAAAATGCGGCCATTTTACAACTCCAGATAGAAATTTTTCATATCCAATTCCGGAAATCAATCTTGCAGAAAAACCATCAAATTCATCCTACTGACACTGTACTCATCATAATTGCAACTATAATTTACAATTCATGCTGAAATTCCCACATTTCACAACTTATCGAGAAAATTTTGTCTTCCTCGAAAACACAACTTAACACGTCCACCTCTCGGTCAGTAATCCTTATCATTCTACCCAATTTTCCTTTCCTTTCCGTTCTAGGTTTTTGGAAATCGTGGCCCACGCCGATTCGTTGATTTTTCCAGCCAAATTTGAAATTTTCCAAAAAAAATTTAATATCACCAATTTTAAAAATGCTTTTCAACAATTACCGCACCATCTAGAGTTATTTACAAATAACACGACGTTATAGTTTTCTATGGACGCATTCACTTATTTATCAAAAAGAAGGTAAACAAATTAACAATGCAAAAATTTAATTAAAACAAAATGCAGTCAAATCTGATTAATTTAACTTTTTAGATTTCTGGAACAAAATATCCATCTATGAAATCCTGTTTTCTTATTAACAAGCAAAATAATGACCATTAAGAGAAAAACCATTCAACTTGTCAGAGTAAAATTCAAAATCATACAAAATTCAATGAAAGGACAAATCAACATCAATTGTGGGTATTTTAAACTTTTGGTAATTAGCTCGTCCCACGTCATCATCCCCTTCTTTTACGAGTCAATTTTTTTTTTACAAAAAATTGTGAGTAAAATAACACAAAAAATTTCCCTTAACTTTAAATCTTCAAATTTCCCATAATTTAAATTAATTACAACTATTTACAATACAAAATGAAAATCCCAACTAACAAATTCAATCGGCATTAAACTTATAATTTTCATCCTAATTCTTATCTTACTTTAATTTTTCTTCATCAAATTTACAATTTTATTTTACAAATTTACTCACTAATTCATCAAAACAATTTCTTCCACTATGTAACTTTAATTCATTCATCAAAACTGATAGAATCCAAATTCACTAAAATACCTCCTAACTTTTCAAAATCTTAATTTTTCCTTGTGGATATTTAACAATTCTAAAATTTCACTCGTACCTTGCAATCCTACTGATCATCAATTGTCCAATTAACTTTTATTTACTTAAATCCTTCACCGTGGCTTTCAAATTACTTAATTATTTTATTTTATTTCCTAATTAATTATTCATAAATTTCATATCAATTCACTTTTAATCTCATTTCATAATTCTTTATTAATATTCCCCATTTTAATTAAACCCCTAAAATTCTTAAATATCAAAATTTCACAGTGACAAATTCTTTAGATAATTATCAACTTTATTATTAATTTTCAATTATCTTGCTAAATACGACTTTAATTTCCATCATTAAATTTGTTGTAATTTTTCCACCTTACTTTCAGAAAAATCTTCATTAATTAAAATTGCTTAGTATCTCATTTAAACTTTTATTCTACCCATGTTCTAATTTTTAATCATTTATCACAATAATTGGTCAGGAATGTTTGATGCTCATATTCATAATTTTATTTTTAATTTTCTCTGTTATCATCAAATTTACAGTTTTAATTTTAATTCAATTTTATTAAATTTACAGCTATCCCCTAATTTTAACTTATCTTACAACTACTAATTTCTAAATTTAATTAATCATATTATTTACAAATTTTTAATTTTATTCAAATTTTACTAATATTTTAAATTTTCAAAATCCATGTTAATTGCAATTGTCTTATAATTTTCAAATTTCCTGATCTTTATTAATTTAGGTTTCTATTTACAAAATGATTTCCATCGCACCCTGCGATAGGCCCATTTTAACATGACACACAGCCATTCCTTTCCTGCAACTTTCTTCGTGCAAGAAATTAATTTACAAAAAATTATCAATTTAATTAATTTTGAATTTTTGTCAGAGTTGTTTTTATCAAAAATTTCAAAATTTTGTTTAATAAAATAACCTAATTTTTCTTGTTCGTGTTCTTTATCTTTTGCTTGAAATAAAAACAAACTTTGTTGCTGTTCATCCAACTTATCATTTATCTGAAAAATTTTAAAATTGGCTAAAGCCTCCTCTTTTGAATAAACCTTTAAAACTTTTACCTTAAATTTAAATTCTTTTCTCTTAGTTTTATTTATACCTGGGTATTTTGTAAATTTCAATTTCCTTTTGGTTTTTAACTTTCTAAATTTTATCCCCCTAATTTGTTTACGAGAGAAAATTTTTAGTTTATAGACATCATCAACAATTTTATCATAAATTTCATAACTAACAAATTCTACACTTGCAATTAACGGTTCCAAATATTCCTCTTTTATGAGACAACTTTCAGTAATCAAATTTTCCTCTACCTGTATTATTTGATCTACTTCAATAATTTTACTATCAACATTCTCTATCCCCTCGTTATTTACTCCAAATTTTTCTTCTACAACAGGACAATCTACAATAATTAAATTTTTCTCTACCTGAATAATTTGATCTATTTCAGTATTTTGGTTTGAAACCTTTACTATCCCCTCGTCTTTTATTTTTAAATTGTCAATTGTACTTAGATTCTCATATTTATCTAAGACCCTTAATTCGATTTTAACCTCATTAAGGTTATTTCTTAGCTCTATTTTCATTTCAGATAATTGAATTTTATATTCTGTTTGCATTTCTGCTAATTTATTATCATAATCTAATTTCATTTCCTTCATAAAATTAGTAAACCTATCCCAAGTCAATTCTCCTCCTGTACTTTGTTTAGGGTCACATGGTTTATTAGTCATTCCCAGTGTATTATCCATTTTAATTTTGTTTTAAATAATCCCCTTACTTTAAAAAATCTTACAGCTAACTCTATCAAATGAAAAATCCACTTTTGTTTTTCGGAGCCCCACGTTCGTGCGCCAAATAAAGTTGTCGTGTTCTGACGAACAAGCACTAAAGAGGTCCGTAGCTCGTTGTTCGGAGTTTACACTTTTGAGACGATCTCAAGGAGTAGGTTCCAAAAATTTTGAAAATTTTCCCAACCAAAATAAAACTCAAATGCAGGGAATGAACAAATCTTTACTTAGATGAATGTTGTATTTAAATCTAAAGGAATTACACAAATGAAACGTAATCTTATCGTTAATGTCATTTAACTTAGTTGGAATATCAAATATTTCACTTAATTGTCCTACAAATTTACACATTTAATTTCCAAATAATTTCTACAACTTGTAAGACAATTACAGCGTTCAATAAAATTTTATAAATCTGGAATAAATTTGTACAAAAAAAAAATTATTTCAAAAAAATTGTTCTCATTTAAATTTAAGTCTGTCGCCGAATCAAATAGTTTAAATTGATGGTAGTTTTGGAACCACTGATACGAAATTGGTAGCAACTACTAACACGCATGTAACACATCGAAAAGTTAAACACATTAATTAATCTTCTTAAACGAATAAAATAAAATAGCGATTATCATAGTTCCAGTAGTGATCCTAATTAGTAATGTGCAGCAAATAAATTATCAAATGCATACGAAGATTCAAATTTTTCATAGCGTGCATCGTAGTTAACCTCAAAATTATTTAAATGCATTTCGTCGAAAATATCAAAAATGATTGTTGGAATCACGAAAATTAAATTAATTAAGATGTTAATTTACCAATAAGATGGCTTCAAATAGATCAGATTGAGTTGGATGAACTTCCCATGTCCATAAATTAAAAAAATTTGTCGATGGCTTCACACTACAGTAAACGGGTAAATCTTCCTTACTAATCCATCCATTTTCTCGTTGCTTATCGCTATTGCAAACCATTTTTCAAAATCAAATTATCCAAACATCCAAATTTTCTACGAAGTCGTTGCGTCTTCGACTTCCTACACTACTCAACTCTCTCCAGCAACTAACTTTTTTATTCCTTTCCTGTTCATCCAGCTTTTTAAAAAATCGTGTCAAAATCCTATTGGTCAATCTCACCCGCTAAATTTGAAGAATCCATTGCCAAGTTAAACATTTCAAAGTTTCCATACAACAAATCATTACACTATTTTGTAGTTCTCAGGCGTACCAACTATTGCAGAAGCTACCACCGCACAACACTTTAATTTAAAATTAGGTAAGTAAACAAAACATAAAAAAAATTACATTTTCAAAATTAAACGCTTTTTCATCTTTGATTAATCCAACTCTTTCAGGTTCCGGAACAAAGAATCCACCTATAAAATTACGTTTCTGCGCACCATAACTATTAGTGCAACAAATGACTACAAATAATTCCATTCATCCGAGCAAAAGTTAAAAACATTCGAATTTAAGAAATTATTAAATTAAATTTTCAATTGTGGAAATTTTCAAATCTTTATCTATCACGGCTCATGTCAACATGTTGAAGAGCGCGGGGAATAGGATAGATCTTTGGGACACCCCCGCGTGTATAGGTCTAATCGTGGAGAATTGTGCATTGATTTTGACACGGAAGGTTCTGGCACACAGGTAGGATGTGATAAGCCTCACTAGGCTTGGATTACTCTAGCCATGTAAAGCTTATACAGCAAACCTGTGTGCCAAACTTTGTCATAGGCTTTGGCTATGTCCTGTAGGACAGCCAAAGCCCTATGGCCTCTGGAAAAACCTTCCGTGATCTTTTCTGTTACTCTAAGAATTTGATGGGTGGTCGTGTAACCCTGGCGAAAGCCGAACTGTTCGTCGGAGAGGATGCCGAGCCTTTCCACCTCGTCAAGAAAGCGGGAGAGCATGATTTTCTCCACTATGCTGGCGATGGAGGAGAGGAGGGATAATGGTCTGTAGTTGGGGGGATTGGACCAGCATTTTCCCTGCTTAAGTATGAGGATGACATCTGCCAACTTCCACCTGCCGGGAAAATGCTTCCGTTTAAGTATGGCATTGATAATTGCAGTTAGCACTGATATGGCCTTTTTAGGAAGGTTTTTCAGCGCTAAGTTGGGAATTTGATCAGGGCGGGGGCTCTTCTAGAGGAAATAAATTTTATGACACTCTTTATTTCAAAATAAGAGGCGGAAGGAATGGGGTCGGGGTCGGCTTGCATTAATCTATCTCGAACCGTCTTGTTAATCTTGTCGATATGTTTTAGGAGGTTACGGTCGGACGTATTTTTAATAATAAATTCTAAATAGTCTAAATCGTTGGTGGTTTGTGAAAACCAAATGGTTTTTGAGATATATCAAAACTTAAACTAAAATTGTTTGGATCGTTTGTGTTTCGATTATCCATGTTTGTGTATGTTTTATTGTAGTTTTATCGCAAATAGTTTTTGAGATATTAAAAAAAAAACATCAGTCGATATAAGTGCCACATAACACAAAAATAAAACCAAATATAAACTTACTGTAATACAGTAAGCAAAAAAAAACATTAGGAAAACATGAGCAGGTGATCTACTCATGGAAATGTCAAAAGGTACAGAAAGTCACAAAGATCTAATGGAAAAGCTGAGAGGAAGTCCTAAGGACTTCAAATGAGGCAACCGAGGATGCAACAGATCATAGTCAAGAAGATTACTGTCCAGGTCAGAAGTTCCTAGATAGGGTTGGGCCACTTTACGCTGAACTATAACGTGATAATATGCAGATACGAAAATTAATCTTGTCAAGTCCATCTTTAAATTTAAGGGGTGCCTTATGTCATAATTTAAGTTAGTTAAGTCCTATTCAAATTATGGCATAATGACACCTCTTAAATTTAAAGATGGCCTTAACAGGATAAATTTTTGTATTTGCATTATATCACGTGATAGTTCATCGCAAAGTGAACCAACTCTACCTAGATTACATAATGCAAAATCGAGAAAATATTTATTTGAAATCTATAATAGATATTTTGTGGACATCTGTGGCTTCAGACAATTATAATTTTAATTTTTTATTTTAATCTTCTTAATTTTAAAATGTTAACAAATAATTAAAGTCAATAATTCCCAAAATATACCTTGTATTTAATTGTACCACGTATTCAATGTGTATATTTAAAATAAATCGATTTATAACCTTATTCAATGTCAAAGTTTTTATTTAAAATAAATAGTGTTTTTATGATATTATCTGACAAAAATCTCAGTTATAAATAATTTATGTATACACTAAAACTCGATTAGTTCGATACAAAAATACGAAAGTTTGTCAGTATAATTTCAGTTCTTAAATGAGGTACACCAATATTATCAGAGTTACTAATTGTAAATCTACAGTTGCGGAAGAAGTCAAAAGTAATTTACAAAATTAGTTTATTTATACACGAAAAAAACATCGAATATTAAAAGTAAAATTAAAAATAGTACCTACCTAACAACAAAAATTAAATTAATATTTTTCGTTTTCCATAACAATCTGAAATTAAGAGCACATGTGAATAACATCAAAATATCATTAATTGGTTAACATTTTATGAATTTTCTTTCCATTTTTCATCTAAATTCGGACCTATTCTTTAGTATTTTTATATTACGGTCAGCTTTATATCTATTATTAAAATTTTTTGTTTTAGTTACTTAATTGTGCAATTAAAATGGTTCATCAGGTTTCATCAAATTGTTTAAATTGTGCTATTGGATTGGCATTAAATCCTGCTAAACTGATCGGAAATCCGACAATAGACTTCATGTGTAACCATGCAAATAACATAGTGGTTCGAACAGAAAAACCTCGTCTTTCCAAATGGAAATTATTACCAGCAAAACTTTGCATAATTTTATTTTCTCTAGCATTTCTTTGTCGTGCAATGAGGACCTACAAGGAAATCAAAAACAACTTTGAGATTTTTGATATGTTAGTCAAGAATTCCGATTTATTGTTGTATGGAATCACATGTATTGTAATTCTTCAATATATAGACAAGCATGCAAAATTGGATAGCTTGCTGATATTTTTTGACGCTCTATTGAAATATTTTAACACTTTTACGTCTCACAGTTTGTTATCGACTGATGATATTATGTACTTTAGATCACGTATTTACATAGGGTTAATACTATTTTGCTTAAGCTGTTCTATTATTTTTGCAGCGATATTTTCTTTCGAACTTGATCCTGACTGGAATATAATGGAAAGATGTGCAGTTACAGTTTGCTTGTGTTGTACTCAAACGCTTATGCTTGTGATAGTTCCTTTACTTAATATTTACTTCTTCATTCACAATAAATACAATAATTTCTTAAAAATGGATCTTGAAAATGTGTTTTACGAAGAGAGCACGCAGATTTTAATGGATGAAAATATTTGCATTGTATCCATACCCAGAAATAATATAAAAAATTTGCTGAAAATTTATTCTGAAACATATATTGCATTAAAGAAGATAATAAAAGAAATAAATGATTGCAGTAACCCCTTAATGTTGATATTAATTACATTCGGTGTGGGCTTCTTTATCGGTGGTATTTTTCTAATCGTACTCTTGGTGGTATATCAACTTCAGATTACTTTGAAATACATTGGTATTGAAGTCATAATGCAAGGCGCTATAATTACAACAAGTTATTTATCAGCACAGTTTGCTAAAAGTAACTCCATTGTAAGTAAATACAGTATTTTCATGACCTGATACTGAAACATAATATGTAGAAGTAGTAAAAAAGTTGTATATTATGTAACAATAGAGAAGGCAAAATTGTCATTTTGTACGTGTTACATACACTATTTTCCTGCTGTCGTCTCAAAAGTAAACTAAAACTAAAATTAATATTTTCTGTTACAATGCATGATGAAATTTTAATAAAAAAGTTGATTTTTAAAGAAATACAAAATTTTTACTTTTCTGGCCGCCTTTAGAAACTTAAAAAAATAAAAACAAAAAGATGAAAGTAATGGCTCTATTTAACTAATAAACATTTTGTTTCAGAACATCGGAATACTCTCCCTATTGGAAACATTTCCAATAAGTAAACTAGATCCTGATGAAAAACTACAGGTTTGTTCCATTTATGCCACCATTATAAATTTAATAAAAAGGGAAGTAGCATTCCTTATCTGTAACTAATCTTTTTACTTAAAATCTTTTTTTTTTAGTTTAAAAGTTTTCTCTTTGTTGTTGAAACATATCCGACAACTGTAGAAGCATCACAAATCTTAACCATGAATGTACAACTTTTTCCAAATGTAATTAAAACTCTAGTTAGTAGTATTCAATATTTATAACGGTAATTTTTTTTCAGATGTTGGCTGCAGTGTTGATGTACACCTTAGTTGCAATACAATTTGAGTTTTTGGACCGTGTAGTTTTGAATTTCAAATATTAAACTCAACATTATTAGGAGTATTTTTAGAATATAAGATTTGTATTTTAAATTTATTATTATTATAGTGTCACTCTGTATTAAATTTTGATGTGTATTGCAATTGCAAACAAATTTTTGATGTTACTGAAATAAAATAAATAGGGCTATTCTCTCACGGGTTTTAGTTACATAATCCTGACTCAAAGATATTTCTTTAAAATAAAGCGATTAAATACTCGAAGAATCACCAATATCGATAGGTTCAGCTAATAATCGATGTTAGTTTTCAATTTCTGCACGAAAAGCGACCGTACTGACCGCATTCTATTATCCGTCCGGCGAATTTAGCCTCAAATAGCATCAAAAAAGGCAATTCAAAATTGACAGAGCCAAAAAAATTAACCAGCAAATCATTCATGACAAAGTTTGCAAATATGAGACTGTAGAGGTCTCCCAGAATTACACGTTTAACGTGTTACTATGACGTTTGGTCGGTAGAACTGCTGACTTGTAATTCGGTATTAGCCTTCATGGTTTTAGCCAATTTACCTCGTACTGCAGTATTCAATGAGTAATCGTTGGATGTCGTGTATATCCTGGTTGCAGTATTCGAAGATTCGTCCATAGATGTCGCGTTTATGACTGCAACACTTGAAGAGTCGTCATGATGTCGTGTTTATACTGGTGAAATGTTTACAGATTTGAAGTTTTTTCTTTGAGAGATGCTTTTAGACACAATATCGTAGAGCTGTATCGTCGATTTATTCAATGCCCATGAAGAATCACCAAAAACATTATACTTGTGATTATCTCTTAAAAGTTTTTTTTATCTTGCAAACGTTGCTACCCCTAACTCTCTCTTCATATTAACACGGATAAACTTATTTACCATAAAAGGTGTTAGAATAGATATAGGGTATACCATCATCCAACTCTGGTACACTTCTGATTACTTGCGTCACCGCGGCAGTGGGTGCATTCTGTGTACTCGATGTCGGGTTTGTGGCATTTGGCGGTAAGGTGGGCTCTAAGACACTTGACGTACTTGGAGACTAAACGTTTGCTGAGCTGAGAGTGGCCCAATCTGTAGCATCGGTGGCATTGACCAATTACCGCCTTCTTGTGGGTATTTTCCACTTCGATATTCATGGCGATGTTGAATATTTTTTTGTTCCGTTTGTTTTTCTCCAGGATGTTCATATGTGGAAGGGGGCATGGGGCATTTGTCGTAGCGGCTTCAAAGTCGGATTACCTTCAAACAGACAAACCTCTGCTTTTTTAAGAAAGCGTCCACGTTGTTATCGGTTATACCTGTCGTTACACCCTTGATGATCACTTTTAGGAGGACTTCATCTCTTATTTTATGGTTATATAACCCTCCTTTTGCTGAGTCCAGCGTCTCCGTCGTATTGATCGATGATTGTTGAATAAACCTCTATAAAGTGTTTCAGCATCTCCTGGAGTAATTTCTCGCTCATGCCAGCCTTGATCATCTGGGCAATGGCGTGGGCCATTTGCTGGTGGGTTAGTTCCGCCTTACCTTAATAAGGCTTTTTGTTGTCGTTTCCAGTATTTTGATGGGCTTCTTCACCTTTGGCTTGGGAGGGGGGAAAAGAAGTTGGGAGGAGGAGGAAGGGTGGGAGGGGGCAGGGAGGGGGGAAATATTTTGTTCAGTCTTGATCACGTTTCTTCTATTCGTGAACCATCATTTGAAGAAATCTTTAATAAAGTGAATAGCGCCAGTGATTTCAAAGGAATACCATCTACAGGTCTCCCCTACCCCCACCTATGGGCACGTCTTTGTAAACACCAATGAAGTATTTGTGTTGATCTAAAGCAAATCTTGACCAATTTCTAGACAATCTTGGTTCCTACAGAGAAGAACAAGGGGAGCAGTTTCAGCAGACTTAAAAATTATAGAAGAATGGTACCAAGGCCGATGGAATCAACTTATAATGGCTGATTGTTGCTGGGGGATGCAACGTGATAGTCCCACTACACCTCATTCACGAAAGTCGAGAAAAAGAAAGTTTTTAAATACATAATAATGTAATAAATGTTATTTTTGATGTATAAATTTGTGTTTTTCTGTACAAGACAAAATCTAGAAAACTACAAAAGTTTTAGAAAACTAAAAAATTTGCTACGTTAAGTATTGAACTACGGACCTACTGCTTTACTAGACTTTTTACATTGTTGCAGGTACAGCCAAACGCACAGCGCTTGGTGTACCTGCATTATTAATTGAATACAAAACAGGAGCACCTCGTTAAGAACATATCTCCAAATTAAATTAATTTGTAACAAATAAAATGTGTTTCAAAAATTAAATTTTTTTTCTTTAAAATTTGAAATTATCGTAGTAAATTAAAATTTGCGTTAAAAATTGTTGGAAAAATACATAAAAACCAACTTAAAATAATTACAGTTTTACAATAAAATAAAATCTTAACAAACTAAACAAACACTGATAAAATGGATTATACCCCATTTCGCCGCTTCCCATTTCGCCTTTTTTCGCCGCTTCTCATTTCGTTACGTTTTTATGTAACGTTTTTTTGTAACATTTTTATGAAACCGAAATGCTTATACTATACCTATAAGATATCTACTGTCCAGTCATTCTACGAAAAAATACGAAAATGATACTACCCGGAAACAAAAAAGGGAATCGTGTAGAAGAAAAAATTCTAAGAAAGATAGCGTTTTTTGCATCGCTCTAGCTGATGTAGAACATAACCTAAAAAATTAAAAAAAGCCTAAAAAACGGTTTTTTGCGATTTAAGAAAAAACGAAGCATCCTACATAAAAAAGTTGAATCGAGGAGTTGTAGATAATCGAAAAACCTATCTAATGCATATAGAAAAATAAAGATTTGTTATTTATTTTCTGAGAAAATCGAAAAATAACGTTAAATATTGCTGTTTTTGTTTTAGCTGTGTTTTTCACAATTTTGCATTAAATTATTCTTTGTTTGGTGAAAATGTTGCCTCTGTCGAGTAGAAAAAAATCGTTTTTTAAAAATGTAAAAAAATTAAAAAGTACGCGATTTATAGCACAAAAACGAAAAAGAATCCTTTTAGTAAATCGGCCATTCTTCACGATCGGCATGTTCTAGAGAATTCAGCCTAGGCTTAAATTCTTTGTAAAAGATAGTTCTATCATACAATTTAAAAAAGAAATATTTTCAGTCAATGTATAAGCTCAAAAAAAGCGGATGAATATGGTAACGTTTTTTAGGTTATGTTTTTGCAAAATATCTTTTTGAATTCTTATTAATTCTCAATTCCACGTATAGTGATCGATAGAATACACTTTTTTACACATTTAAAAAAAAATGGGCATTTTACAATATATTTACTACAAAATAACAAATTTTTTGTTATCTCCGACATTGTTTATTTTTCTATAGAGCTGGTAACAATAGGATGAACTAATCAAGACGTCAATGTAGGTGCATTACAAACTTACCTTTACACGTTAATCATTAAATTTTTTGATCTTCGTCTTCGTTATTTTGCTCAGTGGCACAGTTATCAGTGTTCATTGTACTTTCCAGTAAGTCTGGTATAGCACCAAGTAAAATGTCATTATCTTCAAAGTTATAATAAATTTCTTCGTCGCACTTTAAACAAACACTCGTGCATTTGAGTCGGTGTTTCTTACAATCACATTGTCCACCTTTACACCCACTTTCGCACCGGCATGCAATTTTTTTGATAATGTCTTTGAGAATTAATTTCTTATTTTCCTTATTTTCCATCCCTATTCAGTTACAATACAATGATTTCTGTGCCATATCTGCATCTGTAAATATACTCGCATTGCATGCTGCTTTACAGCTCCTTCTGTGAGCGGTAAAGCTTTCCAATTGAAAGGTTGCTCTAGATGTGGATTTCTTAAACATATTGTATCGAAGTTAGTTTAATGTCCCTTGCCAAGTTTTTCATTATAATCCAGCTATAAGCTATACCAGACTTACTGGAAAGTACAATGAACACTGATAACTGTGCCACTGAGCAAAATAACGAAGACGAAGATCAAAAAATTTAATGATTAACGTGTAAAGGTAAGTTTGTAATGTACCTACATTGATGTCTTGATTAGTTCATCCTATTGTTACCAGCTCTATAGAAAAATGAACAATGTCGGAGATAACAAAAAATGCGTTATTTTGTAGTAAAAATATTGTAAAATGCCCATTTTTTTTTAAATGTGTAAAAAAGTGTATTCTATCGATCACTATACGATACGTGGAATTTAAAATTAATAAGAATTCAAAAAGATATTTTGCAAAAACATAACCTGAAAAACGTTACCATATTCATCCGCTTTTTTTGAGCTTATACATTGACTTTTTTAAATTGTATGATAGAACTATCTTTTACAAAGAATTTAAGCCTAGGCTGAATTCTCTAGGACATGCCGATCGTGAAGAATGGCCGATTTACTAAAAAGATTTTTTTTCGTTTTTGTGCTATAAATCGCGTACTTTTTAATTTTTTTACATTTTTAAAAAACGATTTTTTTCTACTCGACAGAGGCAACATTTTCACCAAACAAAGAATAATTTAATGCAAAATTGTGAAAAACACAGCTAAAACAAAAACAGCAATATTTAACGCTATTTTTCGATTTTCTCAGAAAATAAATAACAAATCTTTATTTTTCTGGATGCATTAGATAGGTTTTTTGATTATCTACAACTCCTCTTAACTTTTTTATGTAGGATGCTTCGTTTTTTCTTAAATCGCAAAAAACCGTTTTTTAGGCTTTTTTAAATTTTTTAGGTTATGTTCTACATCAGCTAAAGCGATGCAAAAAACGCTATCTTTCTTAGAATTTTTTCTTCTACACGATTCCATTTTTTGTTTCCGGGTAGTATCATTTTCGACTTTGTCATTACCTCGTTCGTAGAATGACTGGACTATCTATACTATAAAAAGATAAGCCCAATATGTAACGTTTTTTTGTAACATTTTTATGAAACCGAAATGCTTATACTATATAAGATATAAAATTATTTTTACTATCTCAACCTTTATACCATGGTATAAACTGATAAACTGATCAACATCTCAGGTAATTTGATCTGTTTAGTACTTGAGACGTTGACATCAACAAATTACGAGCTTTTATCTTCTAAAACATCAGCAGAACGTGTCAAGGAACTCAGGGAAAGACTTCTTTCTTTCCCTTTAACCAAAAGTAAAATTGCAGAACGTTTTCAAGAAATAAAAAAATACCTAATAGTAATCGATAACATTTATTTTAAATTTTCAAGCTGTATGACGTTATAATCCGTTTAAACGTTAATCCGTTCATCCGTTGAGATATATTAATCATCGGAAAAAAATGTTGTATGAAAAGAAGTTTTACAACTCAAAGTTATTTCGTTTATGTGCTATTAGGGCCGCGAAGCGGCCCGGGAGGTTAGGCCGCGACAGCGGCCAGGGGGGCAAAGCCCCCCTAGTTTTAATATAAAATAAATAAATTTCAAATAAAATTTCAAGATATTCCACCGGTTGTGTTCTAAAATTTAACCGCATTAGAGTAGAAAGGGTAGAAAATAGGGGAAAATTGCACCCGTAAGTGTAGTAAATAGGGGATGATTGATTTTTCATTTACTGATTTTTCACTTGTGAACTTATTCTGTTGAAACTTGGCATTTATGAGAACTTTAAATCGAGCACATTAATTAATTAACCTCAAAAAATTACTACTAATTAGGTAGTAATTAGTAGATTTTAACCACTAAAAATTAAAAAATTAAAAACTTTTTAATAAAAAATTAAACCTCAAAACAAAAATTAAAAAACATAAAATAAATATATTATCTACATTATATCTACTCTATACTATAAAAAGATAAGCCCAATATGTAACGTTTTTATGTAACGTTTTTATGTAACGTTTTTATGTAACGTTTTTATGTAACGTTTTTTTGTAACATTTTTATGAAACCGAAATGCTTATACTATATCTACTCTATACTATAAAAAGATAAGCCCAATATGTAACGTTTTGATGTAACGTTTTTATGTAACGTTTTTATGTAACGTTTTTATGTAACGTTTTTATGTAACGTTTTTTTGTAACATTTTTATGAAACCGAAATGCTTATACTATATCTACTCTATACTATAAAAAGATAAGCCCAATATGTAACGTTTTGATGTAACGTTTTTATGTAACGTTTTTATGTAACGTTTTTATGTAACGTTTTTATGTAACGTTTTTTTGTAACATTTTTATGAAACCGAAATGCTTATACTATATCTACTCTATACTATAAAAAGATAAGCCCAATATGTAACGTTTTTATGTAACGTTTTTATGTAACGTTTTTATGTAACGTTTTTTTGTAACATTTTTATGAAACCGAAATGCTTATACTATATAAGATATAAAATTATTTTTACTGTCTCAACCTTCATAGCATGGTATAAACTGATCAACATCTCAGGCAATTTGATCTGTTTAGTACTTGAGACGTTGATCGGCCGCAGCCGTCGTTCCCATCAACAAATTACGAACTTTTATCTTCTAAAACATCAGCAGAACGTGTCAAGGAACTCAGGGAAAAACAACAGCAGCAACAAGAACTATCAAAATCAAATCCGTCAGCAAAAAAATCAAAGGAACCTTTGAATGAATGCATAAAATGCGAAAATCAGACAGTAGCTCAAATTGCCAATAATTCTCAAATAATAATAATACCTCATGATGCCGGAGATATGACGCAAAAACGCCGATATTGCAGTGCAATATTTTGGAAAAATTAATTTTGTAAAAAGATAAGACAAAATATGCAACGTTTTGGAAGATTGTGATTGGTTCTTTCCCTTTAACCAATAGTAAAATTGCAGAACGTTTTCAAGAAATAAAAAAATACCTAATAGTAATTGATAACATTTATTTTAAATTTTCAAGCTGTATGACGTTATAATCCGTTTAAACGTTAATCCGTTCATCCGTTGAGATATATTAATCATCGGAAAAAAATGTTTTATGAAAAGAAGTTTTACAACTTAAAGTTATTTCGTTTATGTGCTATTAGGGCCGCGAAGCGGCCCGGGGGGTTAGGCCGCGACAGCGGCCAGTGGGGAAAAGCCCCCCTAGTATAACTATATTATTATAAATCAAAATTAAATTATTATTTTAAATAAATTAAAAATGGCGGCAAAATAAGAAGCGGCGAGGTTATAGGCGTCGAAATGGGCAAAAAGTTGGCGGCGAAAGTTGGCGGCGAAATGAAAAGTGGCGAATTGTGTAAGCGGCGAAATGAAATTGTACTAAGCGGCGAAATGAGAAAAAATTTGGCTGCGAATTGAAAAGCGGCGATTTTATAGGCGGAAAATTGGGGTGTTACCATAAAATGAGCTAAAACCATGGACTTAGAAAGATAGGACCCGCAACTGGGTCCGTTGACTTAGCCCCCCCAAAGTTAAAATTTTTTCTCAAAAAGCTAGCTCCCGAATCCTTATAGCTAGCACCAGCTAGCACCCAAGTATGAAAGCTAGCACCGTTATAGTTTTTTCACAAATCGCAACTGAATCCGGGGGGGGGGGGGCCAAGTCAACGCTAGCCCCCCCAAGTTAATATTTTTTCTCAAAAAGCTAGCTCCCGAATCCTTATAGCTAGCACCCAAATATAAAAGCTACCACCGTTATAGTTTTTCCGCAAACCGTAACTGAATCCGGGGGGGGGGCAAGTCAACGCTAGCCCCCCCAAGTTAATATTTTTGCTCAAAAAGCTAGCTCCCGAATCCTTATAGCTAGCACCAGCTAGCCCCCAAGTATGAAAGCTAGCACCGTTATAGTTTTTCCACAAATCGATATTGAAACCATTGCACAGTAGGGTATGTGGCTTCAAAAAGTGGCAATAAATGAAATTCTATTTTATCGGATTTATAAGTTAGATATATATTTTGGGGCTTTTAGTAGTATCTAAAATATACTTTGCATAATTGTTTGCACATTTATTTACTTAAAAAATGAGTTTATTTAAAAAAAATTAATTTATCGGCAAAAAAAATAGGAAGAGCTTTAAAGCTTTCAAATTTGGAAAGGATGTACCTATTAAAACATCTAAAAAAGTAATAGCAAAGCTCAGGAAGAAAATAAAATATTTAAATCCCAATTATTATTATTATCCGCAAAAAAAAAACTAAAGTTAGTAATCATATTCAAATCTTCCGTTTTTCAGGTGCATGTCAGTGCTCCCCCTCCCTCACTTTCGAATTTTTGGATGAATTTGGTGTCAAATGTTAGAGCATTGTTTGAGCTTGAATGAGCTTTTATTATTTTTGTTTAATCTTTTTTTTTAGTTATTTTTATTTTATTGGCGTTATTGTTTGAAGTTATTGAAGTTATTGGCGAAAAACTACTGGGGGGAGGGGGGCAATTGTAGACATGTTTTTCCGTTTTTCTTCTCATTTTGAATTTATATGTGCAATTGATGTTAATCGATAAAGCTTCGTTTTTTTCGATTAAACTCCGAGCAACATGCGTTAATTCGTAATGTTTTAAAAATTTATTATTTCGGCAAAACGGTAGTATTACCCAATTGCTTCACTATTTCCGACTAACAGATATTTGATGAGCCCCAAAACATTTTAGCCATTGGATCATAAATTTTTTTTATTAGCAACAATAACAACGTTAAGCTGCTTCAAATCAATATTAGATTTTCACAGCATGATTTCTATTTCGGTAAATTTTAAGGTTGCGAAGTTATTGGCAAAAAACTACTGGGGGGGGGGAGTTGTAGACTTGTTTTTCCGTTTCTCTTCTCATTTTGAATGTATAAGTGCAATTGATATTAATCAATAGAGTTTTGCTTTAGCCTGAATGAGCTTCAATGAACAAGAGTTTAAGTTAATTTTTTACAAAGTTAAAGATTTTTTAAAAAAAAGTTTTTGTAAATCTCTTAAGTTGATAATCTACATACTTTGAATATACATAACTTCTCTAAATACGCAATATTTTATTTTTTACAAACATAAAATTTATTAAAATCGAATAATTTACCGTAATAGAAATCATGCCGAGAAAATCTAATATTGATTTAAAGCAGCTTAACGTTATTATTATTATTATTATTTCTGAACGGGTGTGGTCTAGCTTAACGTTATTATTGTTGCTAATAAAAAAAAATTTATGATCCAATGGTTAAAATGTTTTAGGGCTCATCAAATATCTGTTAGTCGGAAATAGTAAATCAATTGGGTAATACTACCGTTTTGCCGAAATAATAAATTTTAAAAACATTACGAATTAACGCATGTTGCTCGGAGGTTAGTCAAAAATTTCAACTATTCATAGCTTTGCAAAAAATTAACTTAAACTCTTGCTCACTAAAGCTCATTTAGGCTCAAAGGAAGCTCTATCGATTGACATCAATTGCACACATAAATTCAAAGTGAGAAGTAAAACTTTAAATCATGTCTACAACTTACCCCCCCCTCACCCAGTAGTTTTTCGAGGACAACTTCGAGATTTTTGAAGCTCAAACAAAAATAATGGAAGCTCATTCAGTTCATTTGAGTAAAATATAGAGAATTTACATATATCCAGAGTAAGAGATTTTGAAAAACTTAAGATTTTTGACGCATGTTGCTCGGAGCTTAGTCGAAAATTTAACTATCTATAACTGTGTAAAAAATTAACTTAGTGTTGCTCTCTGAAGTTTATTTAGGTTCAAACGAAGCTTTATCGATTGACATCAATTGCACATACAAATTCAATATGAGTAGAAAAATTAAAAAACAAATCTACTAAGTAGTTTCTTCATTTCACCACACCAAATTCATCCAAAAGTTCGATAGTGGGGTAGGGGGAGAGCACTGACATGCACCTGAAAAATGGAAGATTTAAATATGATTAGTAACTTTAGTTTTTCTTGCGGATAATAATGATAATTGGGATTTAAAAATTTCATTTTCTTGCTGAGCTTTGCTATATTCACGTTTTACTTGAAACGTATTTACACATACTTTCCAAATTTGAAAGCTTTAAAGCTCTTCCTATTTTTTTTGCCGATAAATTAATTTTTTTTAAATAAACTCATTTTTTAAGTAAATAAATGTGCAAACAATTATGCAAAGTATTTTTTAGATACTACTAAAAGCCCCAAAATATATATCTAACTTATAAATCCGATAAAATAGAATTTCATTTATTGCCACTTTTTGAAGCCACATACCCTACTGTGCAATGGTTTCAATATCGATTTGTGGAAAAACTATAACGGTGCTAGCTTTCATACTTGGGTGCTAGCTATAAGGATTCGGGAGCTAGCTTTTTGAGAAAAAATTTTAACTTGGGGGGGCTAAGTCAACGGACCCCCCGCAACTCCCTACTTGAAAGCTTAAAATTTGCGAGCTCTTAACCGTATGGGTTCATCACTTCTACCGCTAGGATCGCTGAATTCCTGTTCCAGAAATACGATTTAAATTCAAATTGAAAATTATTAATTAAACCAATATATGAAAATAAAACATTAAAGATTGAAAATATATTATATATTAAAAACAGTAATGCATTTTTCATACATGTACGTGCACTTTTATTCAAACTACAAAGGATTAAGTTCGGTAAAGAAATTTGACAGCTGTCAACAACGCGCGTGCTTGGAGTAGTGATAAAAATTAAAAGAAATTTTTTTAAAATAATCTAAATTATATAATTTCTTATTAAATAGTACGTATTTTATTATTTAAAAAAACTTTATATGTATGAAAAAGTAAGTTTTGTAATGAAAATAATTTGAAAATAAAATATTCAAATGAATATTTTGGAACAGGAATTCAGCGATCCTAGCGGTAGAAGTGATGAACCCATACGGTTAAGAGCTTGCCATTTTAATCTTAGTTGCTGGTCCTATCTTTCTAAGTCCATGGCTAAAACTGAATAAACAAAATAACAACAAAAATGGCACAAAACAAACACAACAGACAAACAGCGAGACAAAACAGCAAACAAACAAGAAAATGACGCTGTCGCAACACCAAGACGGATTACGCTTTACGCGCGCTATAGTATGCTATCGGTTTTCACCCCGGCATCTCAAGTTAGAGGGATTCCCGACCATTGGCGTAGCTGCAAGTTTTTAATTGGCGTTTTTGTCACGTCGTGGGTGTTGTAAAGGAAGGTAGCGTTTGGAATGGCAGTTTATATTTGCGTTGCGCATTATTGCGCGTCATGGTTGTCGTTAGTGTACTTTTGTGTAGCTGGGTGATGTAGAATGGTCTCGAAGAAATTCTACCTGCGTGTTTTTGTGTAGTGTAGTCAGTCGTGCGTATCGATCTGCTCCTGTGACGAGACGAAGGCATTTATTCTGGTAGACCTGCAAGGATCGAAAGCGTGTCTTGGACACGTTCGCCCATGCAGGACAAGCGTACGTTAAGATCAGTCTTAACACAACTTTGTATAGCGTACGCTTATTTCATCATCAGCGTACTGGGCCAGCTTTGTTTTGGCGAATGTACGTGTGTCGTTTATAAATAAGTTGAATAGCTTCGGTGCCAGCACAGAGTCTTGGGGTACTCCGACCTAGATGTTCTTCAGGTCAGAGATGGTGTCGTTCACCCTGACCGCGATCGATCTTCCGGTGAGGTAAGAATGTAAAAGTTTCGTTATGCTTTTGCTAAACCCGTAGTTTAGCCGTTTATAAATTAAACTATCGGTCCAGGTTCGGTCGAACGCTTTCTCGATATCTAATAGTGTCATTACTGTTACTTTGTCTTTGTTAAATTCGTCTATCACGTCTTTAACAATCCGGAAACTCATTATCGTTATAAATTAGGTCTGTTTGGTACTACAGTCCTAGTGCTACACTAACTACACTACTACAAATTGATTGGTGGTACAATTACCAACCCACTTTTAACACCAATCAATTTGTAGTAGTGTAGTTAGTGTAGCACTAGGACTGTGGTACCAAACAGACCTATTAACTCATTATCATTACTGTACTAAAGAAGTAAGCGATGCCCATTGTGGCTTTTCCTAAATTGTTCTAAACTCATTATCATTCATTTATAACTCATTATCGTTATAAATTAACTCATTATCATTCATTATCATTACTGTACTAAAGAAGTAAGCGATGCCTATTGTGGCTTTTCCTAAATTGTCACGGGGGAGAAGATCAGAATCGTAAACATATTTCGAATATAAACCATATTAATAGTTTCTCTACCACATAAGTGTTTTCATTCGTAGCCTTGAAAATGGGCCAATAAACGGCCCAAAACGTCGGACAATAAATATTTTGTTTTAATGACCTACCACCTCAACAATAAATTTTTATTTTTACATAATTGAGAGGTCAGCTATATTTTCTTTAACTTATACATATATTGTCGTATAATAAACTACCTTTAAAAAAAAAGAAGATAAAGCGATATGAATAATAATTTTTATTTTTTTTTTATTTTAAATTTAAAAGGATCTGCATACAGACACGTTAACTGAATCGGGTGAAAGGTAAGAAACGTAGACGATTAAATGCAAATTTTACGATTGAAACCTCGATGAATTCTGAAAGAGCATATTTTAAATAAGAGAATTAGGTGAGGAAAATGGCCTTAAGTCCAACAGTTTTTTCAAAAATCGAATTTAAAAACTTCGATTTTTGCAGTAAATTTTAAAGCAAAGTCGCTCGGGATTGGTTAATTCTGTCGGTACGTGCACCCAGATATAGTCTTAGCTTTGCGCAGAGTGGGAGCGACACTTGCATTGCGATGCAGTAACAGAGCACTTCGAACGAAAATCATGGTTTTCAACCCTAAATGTGCTGGAAAAATGGCTTAAAGCACCCGAGCGCAGCGAGAGGTGCTTTAAGTCGATTTTTCTTCGCACAACTACCCTGCGTTACAAATCCACTCTCACGAGTTTTACCTCTCAAAGATTCACCTTTTCCTTGACCTACGGGCCTCGGGATATTTTTAAATTAGTTGTCATTTTGATGAAAATGACTCGAAGCGCCCGAGCGCAGCGAGGGTTGCTTCGAGTCAATTTTCATCAAAATCACCATGGCAAGAGCCGGACCTACGGGCAAAAGTAACTACCGTTCCTTAAATTTAAGTGACCCTTTTCTGAATTAATTTTTAAATAATTTTAAATTTTTAAATTAAATAAAAAAGGAGAACGCATTCCTACCATAGCGCAAGAGTTACTGTCTAATTGTAGAAGTGCAACACTCTTATGTATAGCAGCGCACGGACCTCCCACGAACGAACTTGATTAACCAATCACGAGCGTTTAACCGTCGAAAATCAAGCTTTTTTAAATTCGATTTTTGAAAAAACTGTTGCTTTTAGGGCCATTTTCCTCACCTAATTCTCTTATTTAAAGTGTGCTTTATCACAATAAATCGAGGTTTTAATCGTAAAATTTTTATTGGAGCGTCTACGTTTCCTGCCGTTCCCCAATAATTTTTAAAAGCAGCAGTAGGAGAGTACATCTTTTTGGCGCCCAACGTGGGTCTTATTTGGTGACAAATTTTAAGAGTAATTTTTGGGGAAAATATAATAAAGTTAGGGTCACCTAAGAACTTGCTCTAACCCTGAGATAATTTTTACAAATTTGATAATATGAGTGATCACGAAAGACAGTTAATAGAGGAGGGAAGTCCTGTATTTAATCCGGAACACCATCTGCAAAAAGTACTCGAAGGGGTACAGAGCAAATGGAAGGAAGGGATTCAGATATTATGAATTTTTTAAAAATTGAGAAAGAAGAGAGAAAGAAAAAAGAAAAAATCGAAAAAGAAGAGAGAGAAAGAAAAAAAAATCGAGAAGAAAGAGAGAAAAAAGAAAAAAAATCAAGAAGGAAGAGAGAGAAAAAGAAAAAAAAATCGAGAAAGAAGAGAGAGAAAGAGAAAAAAAAATTGAGAAGGGAGAAAGAGAGAGAGAGAGAGAAAAATCGAAGACGAAAAGAAAAAAAAGATGGAGCATAATATAGAATGCATGATAAGCGATAAGGTAGAAAAATTACAAGAGAAGATTCATAGTAGTATTAATGAAAATTTTGGAAAAAGGATAAAAAAATTAGAACAAAACATGAATGACTCACAAATTGAATTTCAGGGAAAGTTAGATAATTTAGATATAGCTATGAGGGACTTGAAAAAGCAAAATGAGGTTTCGAACTTAGGAATCTCTTTATTAGAAAATTAGATATTAAAATAGTTAAGGTAGTAGATCAAAATGTTACTAATAGATGTAGTGAAGATATGGAAATCACTTTGTTAAAACGCCCCGAAACAAATAAAATAGTTCAGGAAATTAAAGGTAAAGACACAATTAGAGAAAAGGAAATTACAGAAATAAAAAAGTGGATGAATCAGAGGGAAGACACTTTTATAAAACTGGAAAGGGAAAGTACTAGCAAAGACCATGAGTTAGATAGGTTAAAAAATACTATAGGACATATTGAACAGAGGGTAAATGCATTATCGGTACATGAACGAGGTGTTAGTAATGATTTAAGCGGTAATTACATGTCTTCTACATGTCAAGATCAATCAGTATTAAAAAGTTTTGTTCAAGAGCTGAATGTTAGTTTTAATTCAGATAAGATTAAGAAATTTAGTGGTGATGGCCAATACAACCCAAAGTTGTTTGTCAAAAACATTCAAGCAGTAACGGATAAAATTGGGGAAGTTGATAAACTTAAGGCAGTACTTAGAAACAGCATGAAAGACGATGCTGAGAACTGGTTTGGGATCATTGAGGATAATTTTGAGAATTTTGAGCAATTCAAAGTTTTATTCTTGAATCATTATTGGGGGGAAGTAGAACAGCAAAGGGTACAAAATAATTTAATTAATGGGAGATATAGAAGCTTAATGGATCAAAATTTAACAGCATATGCTACACGTAAAATAAATGCGGCAAAACAGTTAGATCCACCTATGTCTGAATGTGATATTATAACTAGCCTATCCAGACATTTTGAATATAAGATTATGGAAAGAATAATTGTGGAAAACATAAAAACGGTTGATCAACTCTTAAGCTTGTTAAAAAGATTTGAAAACCTGTCAAAAATGGGCAATACTCAAAATTTTCAAGATAACTCATTCAGTAATTTTAGTAGGTATAATGCGGGAGAAATACCAAGTAAAAGTTTCAACAATCATTATTCACAAAATGGAGGGAATAATGGGCAGTTTAATAGAAACTTTGGTAGACAAAATTACTCGCGTGGAAACTTTAATAATAGAAATGATGGTCGCTATGGGAAGCAAAATTACAATTATTCCAGAAATGAAAACTATTCTCAACAAAATAACTCAAACGATAATAGTCATGGAAGTCCAAATAATGGGGAATCAAGTGTAAATAATAACAGCAGAGGTAGAGGCACGTCCCTGAACGGAATCCTTTTTGAATAGCTTGAATAGTTTATTCTCAAATTTCGGACTTCTTTTAAATTATCAATTTTAAAAGTATAATAATTTATGAAAATTTGTAACCGCTGGTACTTCCAGATGGGTAAGCCAGATGGGTAAAACCAGGTATACAACTAGTAATACTGTAGTTGAGATCTATTATTCTATGTAGTCTTGGTAAATTTATTTAAATTTATTTTAAAAATTTTAAACGTATTATATTACAATATTATACCTGTTTAAAAGGTGTGCATCTTGGATAAAATAAAATATCATAAACCAACTAGTGACATCTGCTGTATTTTATGATCAAGTCCGATTGATCTAAGACCTTAAAGAGGTAAAAATTCGCTAAGAATATTTTGAGCTTCTTTACCCCCCGGTAAAAATTCCCTAGTGAAATTTTACCCCCTAATCATTTTTTACGGGGAATAAAAATTCCCTAGCAAAATTTTACCCCCGGTAAAAATTCTCTAGCAAAATTTTACCCCCGGTAAATATTCTCTAGGGAAATTTTACCCCCCCCCCCCCCGTAAAAATTCCCTAGTGAAATTTTACCTCCGGGGGTAAAATAAAAAGGGGTTAAAATTCCCGGCTACACCGGCGCAAGGGTGAGTTGGTCAACGGCGAGTTATCCTGCGGCGAAACGGCGGCGGCGAGTTGAACCTAACCGCGGCGCGTATTTATCTGATTTCACTGTGAGCACTTCCATTTGTTACGGGGAAAGGTAGCTCCAAGGAACCCGAAAATACAAATTTTACGATTGAAACCTCGATGTTTTCTGAAAGAGTATATTTTCAATAAGAGAATTAGCTAAGACGCAATGCCTTAAATGCACCTGTTTTTTCAAAAACCGAATTTAAAAAAGCTCGATTTTCACTGCAAATTTGAAGGTAAATCGCTCGTGATTGGTGAATCAATGCATTCTGTTGTCGGTACGCGTGCAGTTATGCATAATAGTGTTGCACTTGACAAATTTTTAGGACCAAAATTACTTCAGAAAAGGGTTACTTAAATTTAACGAACGGTAGTTACTTCTTCGTGTAGATCCTACTCTTGCCATGGTGGTTTTTATCAAAAAACGACATTCATTTTAAAAATACCCCTAGGTCCGTGAATTAAGGAAATGGTGGATTTTTGAGGGGTGAAACTCGTGAGAGTGGATTCTAAACGCAGGGTCGTTATGCAAAGAAAAATCGACTTAAAGCACTCTTCGCTGCGCTCGGGCGCTTTAAGCCATTTTTCCTGCACATTTAGGGTTGAAAAGCATAATTTTTGCTCAACGTGCACTGTTGCTGCATTTCAATGCAAGTGTCTCTCCGGTTATCCCCGCTCTGCGCAAAGCTAAGACCAGTTGAAACAACACGGACTGTCAATGGAATGAATAGATTCACCAATCCCGAGCGACTTTGCTTTAAATTTACTGTGAAAATCGAAGTTTTTAAATTCGATTTTTGAAAAAACAGGTGCACTTAGGGCATTGCGTCTCCCTTAATTCTTTTATTTAAAATATACTCTTTCAGAAAACATCGAGGTTTCAATCGTAAAATTTGTATTAACAGGACCTCGATAGCTACCTGCAACCCAAAAAAGAAAGTGGAAAAAGGATGGGAATAGGATTATCCTGTTTTAGTCGGTCTTGTGCTGTCTTGTTAATGTTGTTGATGTGCTTGAGAAGCTTGCGGTCGGTTGTATCTACTTTGCTAGAGAAGAATTGTTCTTGGAAAATGTCGGTGAGTAATTCGGCTTCGCCAAAGAAAAAGTAAGCATGGGAATTGCTGGGGTTTTTTGAGGGGGGGATGGACTAGGAGGAAGGAGCGGAAGAGGGAAGATAAGAGAGGTAAGCTAAGTGAACAGGCAAAGGACTGGACTCTAGGCTAGAAGCTCTAGGTTTGATTCATAACCTGACTACAAAATTTATCCAACTTCATTATGACTCTATTATCCAATTTTATTATGACCCTCTTTTCTCAGAAGGCAATGGCAAACCACCGAGAGTAATCTGCCAAAATTTAGCATTTCAAATGCTTGCCAATCTTCACCATGAGACGACATCGGCACTTTAAGAAAAAAAAAAGGAAATGGAGGAGCAAACACCCTTGCGGGTTCTTACCATGTTCCGAGCTAATTAGTTCTGGAAAGATAAGGTTTCAATTTTATCCGACCATTATAGCTTTTGTACTTTGCGAGTTTGGACGTGAGTTTAGTCCAAAGTTTGGAAGCACGTCTAACGTCGTCCGGATGCCAAGCGCGTTTCGCGATCTTGTCGGCGTGACGCTTGGCATAGATTAAATGTAATAAATGTTTTGGGAGTGAAGGATGGGTAAGAGGAGTGGTTGTTCTCTTTGTTGCGTAACTGATAGAATCGTTGATAGCTTACTCGAAGCTAACAATGTAATTTTTCAATTTCGCAACGGCATTGATGATTGGGATTATCCCCATATGCAAGCTAAGATGGTCTTGGAAGACGGGCCAAAACGTCTGAATTTGTTTTTTTTTTTGGGGAGGATCACCATGAGGTGTCCCACCCAATGTGAGAAGGAACGCGTAATGATGTGAATGAAGGTGTTCGCCTACTTCCAGTTGGTGCTGGAAAAGGAAACTTTTGAAGATGGCTATGTCTAGCACATCTTTAGTTTTTTGTTTATCCTACGATAAAATAAGGAGATAGTTGTCTCCTCTATAATTTTTGTTTGAAAGAATTTATCGCAGGAAAAAGCGAGCTATTTACAAAAAGGTCGTTTTTGCGATCTTTGATCTTGAATAAGCTTTGAAGCTCATATGATCTCTATTGCGACTTTTAACACATTGTTTACAATGACCTAATAAAGGTGTATATCAAAATGGAGGTTAATGGTAATTTTTCCGATCAGATAATCTAATTTCACTGGACTATAAGGATTTATCACTATAGAAATTGTAAATGGATAAATTATGAAATGAATACAACATAATATATGAAAAGTGATTAAGTATGATTGAAATATTGAAGTTTATGGAATTATTATGAGTACCTAAGCTACCGCTTGGAAAATGTAACAAATTTATTGATGTTTATGGTGATATGAATTAGGTAATTTGAAAAATAAAATTTTAAATAGTGAAGAATTTAAGTAAATTAAAATCAATCTGAAGATTGGATCAGAAAAAAAATTGATATAGATAAGAGAAATTCAGATTTAATGAAAATTCACCGCTGGAAAATAAAAAACTTAAGAAAAGTTGTAAAATTTGGGAAATTGAAATCTATGAAAAATTGGTGCAAAATGATTATGATCAATATTTTGATGATGACGTGTTTAAGTTGTATAATATAAATAATGGTGTTGACTCAAGTTAGCCTTGTAAATTTGAATAACCTGAATGAGTATTTAGATGATTTGTACAGTTTTTAAAAGTTTTGATTATTTTAGAGAGTTGATTTTTCGTCCCAAAGATACGATGTTAGGTATTCGTTTCCCATTCCTGCAAGACTACTCTAAGGATAGGGAGGCGATACGTACCTACATTATTATTCGTATCGTATAATTTGGGGATGAAAAAATTTCCTCATTTAGCAGCAATACTTCCTTACACCATTTTGATTATTGATATTAAAATAATTTAAATCGTTTGTACTTTATTTGTACATGTGTTCACCTGTCGAGTAGAAAATTTAATTCGAGAAAATCAGGGTATACAAGATTATTGATTTCCAAGTTCGAAACAAACAAATAAAATTTTAAACATTTTAACATTGACCTCAAAATTTTTAAAACAAAATAATTTGTAATCGATAAATTCTATTGTGATAGCTTTGGTAAAGAGTTGAAAAGCATTTTAAGCTATAATAAATGTAGATAATAAATGAGCAAGGAAATTTTTTCCAATTATAGGTATACATTTAATAAAAGCAATTGTTAGTTTTTAAAATTATATTACTAATAAGGTGACAAACTATTTTTAGCTCCAAAAAAAGACTATCTAATTGGTGATGCGCATAAATGGATTAACGAAATTCCCACTGTAATTGTTTTGACGTGATAACGTCTTATAAATCGATAAACGCCGGCTGCACGCACAAAAAACAAAACTCATTGTCACGTTCCACCTGAGCCATGCGTGCAAGCGAGAGCGCGGAACAAGCGATAGAGAAGCACGATTGGCCTTAGCGTTTGTCTTGTGATGCATCTATCTTTTTTCCACTCTATCGGCCAATGCGTCCGAGTGAAAAAGAGACAGCGGCAGAACACAAGTGAAGTAAATATTTAATGTGAATACCATTATTTATTCAATAACAATTGCGACAATAAAGTAATTAATTCTTGCATTTTAAGAATTTAATTATCTATATAATCTCATATATTTGTTTTTTGATTATTAAAAAAAAGTAGCATTAGTCAGCGAGTGCAGTAATGTTTTAATGACAAGTTCACGCAGTGCAAAGGAATATATTATTATAGGTGCGTTCCACTTAAAGCTCTAAACGGGGGCAAAAACAAAAACTCCAGCTATATAAATCGTGCGTCCGGCCCATACTCACCTATGCGTAACCGGCCAGGGGGTATGCGGATTGGGCAAAAATCAAAAAGCAGGAGGTAAATCAAGGCAAAGCAAAAAGGCAGGTGATGGATGCGCAGAAAACAGGTCGAACTCAAGCACGGAATCCGTCGCAGAATTTATTCGCTGCCACGAAGCTGCGGGTCATTCCAAAAGCCCGTTGATCCAAAGATTGGGCAAGTAGGAAGGGGGACCGAGTTCGACAGCTGGCAAGTAGCTCGTAAACCGCACCACGTATAGGGAGTGGGCATAACGCTCTTTTCCGTGTTTGTGCGTAGTTTGCCCCTACTCAAGAAACGATGAGTTCTGTTGCGGGTTCTGAGGTTCGGTTCGGCCGTTTAACAACGGACTATCCACCTTTATCTGTGTAATCCGGCCTTCAGCCGGGGTACACCGGACACTTTCTTCGACTAGATATGAGACAGTTTAGCGTATGCGCTATTCCCGAAAAACCGGTATTTTGAGAGTGATGACAACTGGGCTATAGAACAAACAAAAGAGAAAAGAGGGTGGGGAGATTCACCGTAGGTAGATTCCCTCCCTCTCCTATCACTGAAAAGCTCAAGTCATCAAATAAAAAGTCATTTCGGTTTTCTCGAGCTAGCGCCCACCCCTCCCCCCTTTGGAAAAGTCCTTCTCCGGAACGTGCCATTACTCCAAAGTTGTCGAGGGCGACAGCGGAGCATGCACCTCTCCACAGAACTAAAAGTAATCTCAAAAATAATGTCACAATTGAATCGCCACAGCTCGCTACTGCAACGTCTAGTAGTGAACAGGATTTTCGGCAATAGACAACTTAGTAACGGGTGGAATAAACTCATATCAACATCCGCGTGAGTTTATTGATGATGAATGTCAACAATCGGAGGTTGACTCTAAACGAAATTTACCGTTTATACAAGCTACTATTAGGGAGTTTTTCAGTCGACAGTAATAATTAGGTACCAACTTAAAAAACTGACATTAAATCACTTGTTGTATTCGGTATTATGCAGAAGAAAGGCAATTCGGTATTGCAAAACATGTTCCAGGTTTAATACTGGTCCAGAGGTCCAGAGAGCAGAGTCTCCTGGTGAGGCACGCCAACGCCAAGTTTTTCAAACAAAAATTAAAAACTTTAAAATTGATTACTAGATAAACTAATCGATTATGACATTCCTTTATATCTAAAACACTTTGTTTTAATTAGTTTTTTTTAAATAAATGCAATATCTTTGAGTCGTAGTTATCGAACTAGACTTACTGTAGTTTAAAATCTTTTAAACAAAAGATACCACAATGCATTTTATTGATTATAACAATTATTTGGTTTTAAATGTGGTCAATGTTAAAATATTTAAAGTTAAAATATTAAAAATTCATTTATTTGTTTCACACGTTGAAATCAATATTGTCCATTACCCTGATTTTCTCCAAAACTGTATAGGTAAAATCGAAAATGAAAAAAGTACAAATAAAGTTAAAAAAAAAACGATTAAATTCTTTGGAACCAAAAATCAAAATGAGGAAGACTGACCAAGGGCATTTGCTTTGTTGTCCGCAGATACAAAACATTTTAAAGTAAATATGTTAAATGAATTTACTGTATTCTGACGCTTATGTTTTTTAAACAATTGCATTCAAACTTTCAAATTATTTTTATCAATTTTGCAATAATTGCTGTTGATTCTGCATCTATATACCAAATATTTTAAAAAAGTAGAATTTGTAAGTGTGGGTTTAAAATTTATTTTAAATTTTACTTCAAAAATTTCTTTTAAATTTTACTTCAAAATTTGTTTTAAATTTTACTTCAAAATTTATGTTAAATTTTACTTCAAAATTTATGTTAAATTTTACTTCAAAATTTATGTTAAATTTTACTTCAAAATTTATGTTAAATTTTACTTCAAAATTTATTTTCCATTTTACTTTTTGATTTACTTCAAATTTTACTTCAATTTTTATTATAAATTTTACTTAAATGGAAGTAATTGTGACCAACTTTACTGCAGAAGTTTAGTGAAATTGTTAAATGAATTTGTTAAATTATCCAAACTAATTTCTGAGTTCTTAAATTTGTATCGCACGTTAATTCTATTGAGTTTTTTTTAATAAATGCAATATCTTCGAGTCACGGTTATCGAACTAGACTTACTGTAGTTTACAATCTTTTAAACAAAAGATACCACAATACATTTTATTGATTATAACAATTATTTGGTTTTAAATGAGGTCAATGTTAAAATATTTAAAGTTAAAATATTAAAAATTCATTTATTTGTTTCACACGTTGAAATCAATATTCTCCCTTACCCTGATTTTCTCCAAAACTGTATAGGTAAAATCGAAAATAAAAGAATTACAAATAAAGTTAAAAAAAAACGATTAAATTGTTTGGAACCAAAAATCAAAATGAGGTAGACTGACCAAGGGCATTTGCTTTATTGTCCGCAGATACAAAACATTTTAAAGTAAATTTGTTAAATGAATTTACTGTATTCTGACGCTTATGTTTTTTAAACGATTGCATTCAAACTTTCAAATTATGTTTATCAATTTTGCAATAATTGCTGTTGATTCTGCATCTAGATACCAAATATTTTAAAAAAGTAGAATTTGTAAGTGTGGGTTTAAAATTTATTTTAAATTTTACTTCAAAAATTTCTTTTAAATTTTACTTCAAAATTTGTTTTAAATTTTACTTCAAAATTTATGTTAAATTTTACTTCAAAATTTATTTTCCATTTTACTACAAATTATGTTATAAATTTTACTTCTTCATTTACTTCAAATTTTACTTCAATTGTTATTATAAATTTTACTTAAAATTTGTTGCAAAATTTGCTTCAACAGATTACTTTAAAATTTGTTGTAAATTTTATTTTCATAGTTTAATTCCGGCATTTGCTGTAAATTTGACTTCAAATTGTAGTAAAAATCTTTTCAAACATGTACTTCAAAAATTTTGTAAAAATTACTTCAAATTAGTGTGAGATTGATGTGGGCGTCAATTTGAACTAAAAATTAATTCAAAACACCAAAAGTTTTGCTCTGTGTAATCTCTGAAACTAATCATCCGATTTTAAAATTCGTTTTACCAATATTTAGAATGAACTTTTGGAGTGAACATGGGAGTAATTGTGACCAACTTTACTGCAAAAGTTTGGTGCAATTGTTAAATGAATTTGTTAAATTATCCAAACTAGTTCTTAAATTTGTATCGCACGTTATCTTGAAAGTTACACTTATCTACCTAATACAGGGTGGAGCGTGGTAACTTGCTGATTTGGGAATAAAATAAAAAAATAATAAACATTTAGCAATGTACATTTTTGATAAACCTTGGGTAAAAATTAAATAAAGTCCGGGTAACTTAATTTACATAATCCACGAACGGAAAGTTTAACATACGAAGCAACGCTTTTTTGGAGGAGATTGAGAGTACATCCGTTAGTTGAGAGTTGTTGGAGCAAATTTTAAGGAAGAAGGGTATCTCACCAAACCAAAAATTTTATAATAGTTTTTCCATTTTGAAACAGAAAGTTTTATGTTTTGTTTCATATTTACCCTAATTCATAGTGAACCAAAGACATTATCACTTTCTCAATTTTTTGTCCCATATCTTGTAGTTTTGGAATTATAAATTTAAAAAAAAAACTAGTTGGGTATACCTTACTGTTAAAATTTTCAACAAATTAGTTGCTGACGAGATGGTCAGAGTGCCTTAGTTCATAAATGAATCTAATATAATTGCGCAAATATTTATCTTACCTTTACTGTAGTTTAAAATTTTCCATAAAAAAAAGTCACGATAGGTTTTATTGATTATAACAATTATTTTGTTTAAAATATTTTGAGGTCAATGTTAAACTATTTAAAAATGAAAACTAATCTTGCACTTCACATCAATGCATATTGAATAGTAAAAATTTCCTTTGCACAAACTTTAAGATGAAATAAAAATTATACAATCAAGGAAGAACGGCAGACACAGCCTTACCAATGTTTGCAACCCAAAACCACAACGAAAAAACACTGTGTTTCGAGCTTGTTAGCTCTCATCAGTACCGTACACCTCTTAAAACACTTGACTGTATAATAATAAAATAAAACCGGCTAACGTTTTATCAATGTGAAGAGACCGCTATATGCCTGTCAAATTCACATATCAAACCAAAAAATTTCCTTTGCACTAACTTTAAGATGAAATAAAAATTATACAATCAAGGAAGAACGGCAATTGTATAATTGTATAATTGATTGTATAATTTTTATTTCATCTTAAAGTTTGTGCAAAGGAAATTTTTAACTATTTAAAAATTCATTTATTCGTTTCACACGTAGAAATCAATATTTTTGTTTACCCTGATTTTCCTCAAAACTTTACGGGTACAAACAAAAATAAAAGACATGCAACAAGTGCAATAAATTAAAGTTAAAGAAAGGAACGATTTAAATTACTTGGGATCAAAAATCGAAATAAGAGGATTGGTCATTGAGCATTTTTTAGTTTATTAATTGCCTAGTTTATTTGCTACAAAAGGAAAGGGTTGATTAAAACCGGGACAAACAAAACAAAAAAAAAAGATTTTTGCTGCTTGCTTTCAGAAAAGACGTCTATATACCTAAACAAAGAGAACGGTGAATCTAAATCAAATAAAGAGAGTTAAAATGTTACAAAACTACAGATGAGAATTTATGTAGTATAAATTCAAAAAAAGGTACTTAAAAAGTACTAAGAAAAGTTATTTTAGGTTGTATTATAGTTTTAGGTTATAAACCCATGATCTTACTTTTTTTTGCATTTTTTTTTAAACTTCTAGCCTTTGCCACTCAAAACATGAAACATTCAGCATCTCTCCGTCTTTTCTTCCCACAATTTTTTTGAATGACGTTTTTTTAAACCTCTAACCAAATTTAGTAAATTTTAACATGAATTAAAAAAAATAAATAAAAAATTCTTAATTTAGGAACGTCATAAAGGCGCGATTTTTTTTTCTATTTGAACTGAAAATTAAAAAAAAGTTTTTAAAATGGTAAAATAGGTCGTAAAAATTAAAAAAAAGGTAAAAGGTAAAAATAAATAGGGCTTATATGACTTAGTTTTTAATAAACTGAATTTCGGTAGATACTAATAAAATAAAAATAGGAGCTAAAATAAAAAAAAGGTAAAAACCTAAAAATCTCATTTATAGAAATGTTATGCTATAATAACACATAAAATTACACCTTATTGTTAAAAAGGCGGCTTACATTTTAAAATATATAAGTGCATAATTTAATTTTTGAGGTAACGCGCGAGTAGCTTTACCGATAGCTCAATTACGTCCATTACTCCGAAAATGATAAGAAGTACAAATTTCGAAGCAAAAAGAAAAAACATTTGGTCTTTTGATCTCCTACCGTTAAAGACTAATATTGAAATGCAAGTGCGATACAATACAATACGTAAATCTACGAATATTTAGAAAATATAATTTTTCTTGATTTAAATTATTTCGTTTGTTTTCTGCAAAGTTAATACAAAAAATTGTATTAAAACGTCACAAATAAGTAGTGCGTTCAAAAAATTGAATAATTAGCAAAGAAAAGTAATTAAAAAAATAATTTGAAATTATTAAAGATTCGATTTGAAATTCCGAAGGTATATTTTTAGTTATAATCGCAAGTATGAATTAGCAAGATTAACTTTTACCTATCATCCTGATTATATGATTGACAAATCCAAAGGCAAACTGGACAATTTGGATCAATTAGCAGCTCGATTTAGGTTTAAAAATCAGCAAATTTGTACAGATCACCAACAAAACACATCACAACCAGTAGCCATTCGATAAAAAGATTCCTAGTGAGCAATCGTTTGTTTTTACATTTTATTCGGCCGTACAGTATCGCAAAACATCGATAAAGTTTTCGGTTTTTGTTTATTAATAATTTTTATTGGTGAAAGGTACCTAAGTCTTAGTTTTGACACAAAAATAACAATTGTACGATTGAAACCTCGATGAATTCTAAAACAGCATATTTTAAAAAAGAGAGAAGGCCTTAAAACCACCAGTTTTTTCAAAAATTGAATTTAAAATCCTCGATTTTTACAGAAAATTTTAAGCTAAGTCGATCGTGATTTTACCAATCACGGTTCATCAATGCATTCTATGGTCGGTCCATGCAAAATTAAATTACTCTAAAAGCTGTACGCAGAGAGGAGATAACCGGAGCAAAACTAGCATTCATATGCTTCAACAGTGCACTTTGAGGTGCAGAAATTAGGTCGAAATTAACCATAGATTTGTTTTCTTAATTTTTTTTATATATATATATATATATATATTGCGGATATATTACAGCTTTTTTCATAATAATAATTTAATACATTATGGCCGTGTTCTGCATCCTAAGTGCCAGAGGTCTCTGTCCTGCCATTGATCCTCTTCTAGCTGTCTCCTTTCTATAGTTTCGTGGATCTCATTTTCCCATCTTCTTGGGGGGCGACCTCGTTTTCTTTGTTCCGGGGGGGTCCAGTACCATATTTTTTGTGGCCATCTCTGTGGTGGCATTCGTCGCATATGCCCATACCATATCAATTGCCTTTTTTCCACTTCTTCCGTTTTTGTTTCCTTCATTTTCATTTTTCTTCTTATTTCTTCATTTTTGATGTGTTGCAGCCTACTTATCCCACAGCTTCGTCGTAGAAAATCCATTTCCGCCGCCAAGAGTCTATTTTTATTTCTTTTTGTTATTTTCCACGTTTCCGCTCCATAGGTAAGAATGCTCTTAAACATGCTATTGTATATTTTTTTCTTTCTTTTTTTTCTTAGATCCTTTGACCAGAGAAGTGCATTTAGCTTTTGCGTTACTTGTTTAGCTTTTCTAATTCTGCTCGATATTTCGCTTTGACAATTCCCTTCTTCAGATATAACCACTCCTAAATATTTGTACTCTCCGTTTGCTTCTATTTTTTTTCCCTCTATATCTAAGTCTCTTCCTTTTCCTCCTGCTACCAGGTACTTTGTTTTGTTAAAATTTACTTTTAAACCCCATTTTTCATAAGTTTTAGTCAAATTTTTCATCATGTATATGATATCGTCTTCGTCCTGAGCTATCACTATTTGGTCGTCTGCAAACAGAAGAGTATGAAGCATATCTCCATCTATTTCTATTCCCATTGGTTTGCACTTTCTTTGCCATTCATTTAGAACTGTGTTGATGTATATTTTAAACAAAGTTGGCGATAAACAGCAACCCTGCCTCAGTCCTTTATTCGTATTAAAGCATTTTGATACTTTTTTTCCAATCTTGATCATACCTTGATTTTCATGATATAGATCTTTTATGGCTTCAATATATTTTTCGTTTATTTTTAACTCGATTAGTACTTCAAATAGCTTTGGAAGGGGAACAGTGTCATATGCTTTTTCAAGGTCGACGAAGACTAGGTGTACTTCTCTACCTCTTGCTTTCTTTTTTTCTAAAAGTTGACGAATTGAAAATATATTGTCCACGCATGATCTTCCTGCCGTAAATCCACTTTGTTCCTCCCCAACATTGATCTCACCCTCTATTCTTGTTTTTAATATCTTCCCATACAGTCTTCCGATTGAGGATAACACACTAATCCCTCTATAATTATTGCAATCTGTTTTTTTTCCTTTTTTATATATAGGTGTAATGTATGCCAGTTTCCATTCTTGTGGCACTTTTTTACCTCCTATTAGGCATTCATTAAATATTCGTTGTACGCTTGTACGACCTCTATGAGGCACGACGGGGCATTCTTTATTAGCTCAATCGGAATTCCTCCAGGGCCGGGGGATCTTCCATTTTTCATATATTTCAGGGCCTGGTAAATTTCTTTTTTTGTGATACTTGTTATTTTTTCACTTTTATTGTTCTTTAATTTGGTTGTTAATTTTACTTTCTTAAACTCGTCTCTATCTTCGTTTAGTATTGTTTCAAAGTGCTTCTTCCAATCCTCCATCTTTATAACTTGTATGTTTGTTAAGTTTTGGTTATTCTGTCTCAGGTTTCTAATTGTCTTCCATGCTTCTTGTGTTTGTGTCCCTCCTATGTAACTATCGATCTCGTTACATTTTCTATTCCACGCATCGTTTTTGGCCTTTGTAATTTCTGTTTTCACTTCTCTAGTCATTTTAGCATATAGTCTTCTGTCTTCCGGATCCTGCGTCATTAACCATTTCTGATATAATTATTTTTTTCTTTTTATTAACGCTTCCACATCATCATTCCACCAGAATTTCTCCATTTTCTTTTTTTCCCTCTTTCACCTAGCGCTTCCCTTGCGGTCTCATGGATTATTTTCTTTATTTGTTCGTAGCTCTCCTCCACACTTCCCATAATACCACTCCGCAGCTTTGCCGCCATTCTACTTTTATACAAGAACTGTATCGATTCTTCCCGTAGTAATTCCAATTTGTATTCCTTCTGGTCTAACTCATCCGCATCGTCCTTTATATTTTTAATGTAATTCCTGTATTTAAGATACGCTTTGGCTCCAAGCAGCATGTGGTTTGATCCACATTCTGCCCCTCTCATGGCTTTGACATCGTTAATCCTGATATCTGCCTTCTGTCTTTGTATTATATAGTCAATTATCGACTTGAGCCCTCGGGTTGGTTGAGTCCACGTGTACTTGTTAATGTTCTTGTGTTGGAAATAGCCATTCGCAATCCTCAGCTCAAATCTATGGCACATCTCTATCAGTCTTTCTCCATTGTCATTAACAATTTCTTCTCCAAATCTCCCCACTACTTTGCTGTTTTTACTTTTTCCAGTTCTTGCATTTAAGTCTCCCATTAAAAGTACCTCTTTTCTATTTCCTATGGTATCGAGGAGTGCCGTCAGATCGCTTTCGAACTCGTCCTTTTTCGTAATACTGTAATCTTCTGTTGGTCCATACACTGCAATCACCACTATATTGTAACCCCATAGTTCAATTTTTTTATGCTATTACAATTTATCAAGAAGACACCAATTAAAGATTATTGTAACTTTAAACACAAACGAACTAAGTTCATTTAAAGTTCTTGAATTTTGAATTTATTTTGATTACAAACTGTTTAAAATTTTAAAAGTAAGCGCGCGATAATGTGATTTGTAAAACGCAAGTTTGCACGACGAGGGAAAACGAGAATTTGAAGAAAAAGATGTCAGTCGACTGAGAGTCGTGAAGCAGTCGACGTTAAGTCAACTCGAAGAAGAGTCGATATTAAGGCTGTTCTCTCGCAACCACTTTTTTATTTACAATTTTCTGACTTTATTATTGAAAATATCGAGTTAAAATTTTTACAGTATATCTGAAATGTTATTTGCAATATTATGTCGAAGCGCTTTTATCGCGAATAAATAAATCGCAAAAAAAAAATTTTTTATTGCAATTTTAAAAAAGTTTTGGCTATGACATAATAATAAAAATACCGTTTTAGTTATAGTGTAAAAATTTTAACGCGTTATTTTCAAAAATAAAGTCAGAAAATTGTAAATTAAATTAACGCTAAAATTCGCGTATATCTTGCATTCGCGATTTTCTTTACACATTACTTTATTTTTTATTGTAAATTTTTGGTCAGCTACTGTTATTGTAGGGGAAAGGTAGCTACTGTGGTCCCGAAAATACAAATTTTACGATTGAAATCTCGAACTTTTCTGAAAGAGTATATTTTAAATAAGAGAATTAAGGGAGACGCAATGCCTTAAATGCACCAGTTTTTTCAAAAATCGAATTTAAAAAAGCTTGATTTTCAAAAGTTAAACGCTCGTGATTGGTTAATCAAGTTCGTTTGTGGGAGGTACGTGCGCTGCTATATATAATAGTGTTTCCCTTGAACAATTAGTCAGTAACTCTTGCGGTATGGTAGGAATGCGTTCTCCTTTTTTATTTAATTTAAAAATTTAAAATTATTTAAAAATAACTTCAGAAAAGGGTTACTTAAATTTAACGAACGGTAGTTACTTTTGCCCGTAGATCCGGCTCTTGCCATGGTGACTTTGATGAAAATTGACTCGAAGCAACCCTCGCTGCGCTCGGGCGCTTCGAGCCATTTTCATCAAAATGACAACTAATTTAAAAATATCCCTAGGCCCGTAGGTCAAAGAAAAGGTGAATCTTTGAGAGGTGAAACTCGTGAGAGTGGATTTGTAACGCAGGGTAGCTGTGCGAAGAAAAATCGACTTACAGCACCTCTCGCTGCGCTCGGGCGCTTTAAGCCATTTTTCTAGCACATGTACTATTCGGAAAGGTGGTTGTGCAAGGAAAAATCGACATAAAGCACCTCTCGCTGCGCTCGGGCGCTTTAAGCCATTTTACCAGCACATTTAGGGTTGAAAACCATGATTTTCGTTCGAAGTGCTCTGTTACTGCATCGCAATGCAAGTGTCGCTCCCACTCTGCGCAAAGCTAAGACTATATCTGGGTGCACGTACCGACAGAATTAACCAATCCCGAGCGACTTTGCTTTAAAATTTACTGCAAAAATCGAAGTTTTTAAATTCGATTTTTGAAAAAACAGGGGCACTTAGGGCATTGAATCTCCCTTTATTCTCTTATTTAAAACATACTCTTTCAGAATTCATCGAGATTTCAATCGTAAAATTTGTATTTTCGGGACCACAGTAGCTATACCTGCAACCGTTATTGTACACCGGGGAAAGGTAGCTACTCTGGGCGACAAAATACAAATTTTACGATTGAAACCTCGATGAATTCTGAAAGAGTATATTTTAAATAAGAGAATAAGCGGAGGTACAATGCCCTAAGTGCACCTGTTTTTTCAAAAATCGAATTTAAAAAAGCTTGATTTTCGAAGTTTAAACGCTCGTGATTGGTCAATCAACTTCGTTTGTGGGAGGTACGTGCGCCGATATATATAACAGGGTTACACTTTAACAATTACTCAGTAACTCTTGCAGTATGGTAGGAATGCGTTCTCCTTTTTTATTTAATTTAAAAATTTAAAATTATTTAAAAATTACTTCAGAAAAGGGTTACTTAAATTTAACGAACGGTAGTTACTTTTGCCGGTAGGTCCGGCTCTTGCCAGGGTGATTTTGATGAAAATTGACTCTCAGCACCCTTCGGGCGCTTCGAGCCATTTTCATCAAAATGACAACTAATTTAAAAATATCCCTAGGCGCGACAGATCAATGAAAAGGTGAATCTTTGAGAGGTGAAACTCGTGACAGTGGATTTGTAACGCAAAGTAACTGTGCGAAGAAAAATCGACTTAAAGCACCTCTCGCTGCGCTCGAGGGCTTTAAGCCATTTTTCTAGCACATGTACTATTCGGAAAGGTGGTTGTGCAAGGAAAAATCGACTTAAAGCACCTCTCGCTGCGCTCGAGGGCTTTAAGCCATTTTACCAGCACATTGAGGGTTGAAAACCATGATTTTCGTTCGAAGTGCTCTGTTACTGCATCGCAATGCAAGTGTCGCTCCCACTCCGCGCAAAGCTAAGACTATATCTGGGTGCACGTACCGACAGAATTAACCAATCCCGAGCGACTTTGCTTTAAAATTTACTGCAAAAATCGAAGTTTTTAAATTCGATTTTTGAAAAAACAGGTGCACTTAGGGCATTGTACCTCCGCTTATTCTCTTATTTAAAATATACTCTTTCATAATTCATCGAGATTTCAATCGTAAAATTTGTATTTTCTCGCCCAGAGTAGCTACCTGCAACCTTGTACACCAAATAGTCCATCTTTTATTTAATATCGAATTTTCATTCTAACTGAGAACACAGCCTTAAGTCATTTGAGTCGATTTTAGGCCGCCCAAAAAGACATCGAGTCAAAGTTATTATTAAGTCATCTTGGTCTTAGTGGGCCAAAATTTAGTAAATTTGGATAGGCGTTGGACCAAAAGTCATTTGTCATTAATTTGGAATTGTCCAGTGTTAGAGCGGCGATTTATTTTGGTTTGCAGAATTTGCAATTTTCTGCAATTTGGAAGATTTCCAATTTTGGTTCTAAGAGTGCATTGGAGGAAGAATTTATTGTACGTTTAGTAGATGGGTCAACGTTTAACGTTCAATGCGTTTCGATTAGAGAGTTCCAGTTGTATAAATTTTACAAAGTAATTGAGCTCAAGTAAAATTATTTGACATTTAATAAATTACTTTTAAAATTTATGCGCTTATTAACATTTTTTTACGGTTTAATTGGTTATTTTGAAATTTTGTTTAATATTGCATTTTTGTAGCATTTATTAAAAATCTTTAAAATATCGAGTTATTATAAAAATTAAAAGTTAATTAGATAATTTATTAAGCTTGTAGGTATATCTTATTCTGATGACAGATGATATAATCATCTGAAAACTTAATAAATTATTTAATTAACTTTTAATTTTTATAATAACTCGATATTTTAATGTTTAAATATAATTTATTAAAAATCATTATTTACACGAATACATCGTAGTGGATGCGAATGCGTTGTTTTGTTATTTTTGATTATTTGAATTTCATTTTTAACAGCGCAATTGATGTTATAAGTAGTATCAAAACTCAAATTTGTGAGTACAAAAGAATCTCTTTGATAATTATTTTTGAAATTTTTTTTTAATAAATTATAAGTAAAATTTTCTTAATTTTTAACCCCCGACCCAAAAAGAGGAATGTTATGTGTTTAACGTGTGTATAGGTGTATGGGTGTGACTGTGGGTGTATGTGTGTATGTATGTCACCGAAATTTTGTGTACGCTCTAGCTCCCAAACCAATAAGAATTTTACTACCAAATTTTAGTATAAAATTCAGTATAAAATATTATATATAATAGTAAAAAATATTGAGACTTAGAGCTGATTAAAATCGGTTCATGGAAACTCGATAAGGGTAGTGATGCGCATGAATAGTTTAACGAGATGCCACTGTTTTTTGGAAAAATATTTTAACTTTTGCAATTAAAGGTGATAGGCACACTTTGCAAGCCTCGCATGAGCGCCGAATAATATAGGCGGCCAAAAAACAAACATTATTTTTACTTTCTTGTAATCTGAATTGAATAATATAGTTATATTTTTACTTTATTACAATAAATCAAAAAGTATTTCATTAATTAATTAGCGTAATATTATGTCAATTATGTACATTAAATTAAATATTTTATTAATCTTTATAAAATTAAAATTTTTTATTGACATTTTAATAGCAGAAAAACAAAACGCTATACAGCACTCGTGAAGAAACGAATTTGCTCACTTATGAGTAGTTTCTACACTTGTATCGAATACTCTACATATCGAATTTTACAGAAAAATTTTTGTTAAACGTTTGAACCACAATGAGTTTCCAATATTTTTGTTTGAGCCTCAATCTTTGCGGAGTAATTGGCAAAAGCTTTAAAGCGGCGGGGGAGTTTAAACAAGTTTTTACTTTATCTCATCTCAAAGTAGAACTAAATTTGTGAAATTGGTGTCAAACGTTTGAGTATAGTTGGTGAGAGACCCAAGAGTTCCAAATTTTTTTTTGAGCCTTAACATAATTATTCACAAAATATTTGGGTGAGAGGGGGGGCATACTAACGCCTTCAAGTAGAATTTTTTGGTGAATTTGGTGTCAATCGATTGAGTTTGCACTTAACTTTGGCAGTAAAGTTATTCACAAAGTAGAAAAATGTAGCTAACCTTACGGATATTTAGTCCACAATCGGAGAAGTAATGGGTCGCGTATACGCGGTTTGTGAGTTTCTTAAAAAAATATCTAGTGTATTTACCACAAGAAGCTCTTAGTGCCCACAGATGACACAATCTGCATAAGATGAAATATTGGGCGTCAGTTGATGATAAAAAAGCTTATCATCAACAAAATAGATTTTTACTTTGCAGCCAAAAGATGTTAAGTGGAAATGTGTAAAATCACTTACGTGAATATTTTAGATGAAACTTCACACCAAGCTACCATAAAAAATGCTATCAAAACCACTTAATCAATAATAACTGATCTAGAAAAATCTCTAAAAAAGAAGTCCCCTTCAGAAATCCACCACACTTCCACTTGTTCGATCTCGAATTTTCTTTTCTACCAACCTTTGTTTTTAAAAATCCTCAAAATTAACTAAAGTATCTATGGTTGTTACATACAAGGTGTTACAAGTTGTTTGTTCATCAACGAATTTAGAAATTTTTTAATGTTCATACACTTGACACCAATTTTATTGAAAGATTTAAAAAAAAACAAACTAAAAAGCCAAATGCCATTTTACTACAAAAAAAATTTTAAGACCCGAAATCTAGCGCAACTTTCAATATTCTGAAAGTTTGTAAATGAATATGTAAAAATCGAATTTTTAGAAGAATTTCTTTCAAATGTTTGAGAATCAATGAGTTTTTAATATTTTTGTTTAAGTTTCAACCGTCGCATAGCAATTCACGAAAACTTTGATCAAGGATGATTTTTTCCGTACTCAAGTAGAATTTTTGGGTGAAAATTTTTTATCTCATCTCAAAATGAAATTAATTTTGTAAAATTGGTGTCAAACGTTTGAGTATTGTTTGTGCATCAACGAATTTACAAATGTTTTGATGTTTAGACGTTTGACACCAATTTCACCTAAAAATTCGCCTTGTTTTTCAACTATTGGCTAATAACTTCGTAATGATTGTGGTTCAAACGACAAAATTTACAAGATTTTGTTCAAAATTCACATTTGTTCTTGGAAATAAGAATATTTGGAAATTTTTATGATATTAAATAATATTACAAGTCCCAAGTATCCACACTCCCGATACCCACTCCGCTCCGACTTCATCGATCTCCAAAAACAATTTCTTTAATTATTCTCCGGATGATTTTTCACAAGATTCCGATAATGATTCCATGGATGATTTCGATTTGATGAAAGTTCCAATTATCCATAATCCCAATCCTCCCGCTTCTCTTCCATCGTCGTGCTCGAATAATGATTCTTCGGATGAGTTCGAGTCCGACGATGATCTCCTTATCGACCTACGCTTTCAAGATCTTCTTCCCAACCTCGACGAAGATTTCACAAAGACCAAATGTTCCTATACAAAAGACACATCTTTTTCTCCATTAGCACCCATCGCTATCTCTACAAGTATTAGTTTTTGAAATATTAGCGTTGTTACAAACGTACCCTGTTACAATTGTCCCCGGTCTACCCTATCTTTACAAAAGTATAAAACAAATACAAAACTATTTCAAATAATCAAATCTGCCCTTGCTTGTATTTCCACAGTTGTAATGAAAGTTCAAAAAATTGCTCACCCTATTATTAAACTCGGAAATTTTGCTCGAAAAGTTGCTCTGGACTATTACTTTTTCCAAGATGCACACCTTTTAAACAGGTATAATATTGTAATACAATACTACGTTTAAAATAATTTTAAATAAATTTTCCTAGACTACATAGAATAATAGATCTCAACTACAGTATTAGTAGTTGTATACCTGGTTTTACCCATCTGGAAGTACCTGCGGTTACAAATTTTCATAAATTATTATACTTTTAAAATTAATAATTTAAAAGAAGTCCGAAATTTGAGAATAAACTATTCAATCTATTCAAAAGGGATTCCGTTCAGGGACGTGCCCAACCAACTTTTTTCAAGGGGGAGTAATGAGTAATCCCAAATTTGCCAACTGAGTTAATTAAAAATTTATATATTTATTAATTTTGCAGCTTTTTGCAAACTTAGACCTAAAAAATGCCAACTTGACTAACTTTTGAGCGTTTTTGTAATTTTTTTGCCAAATTTTAAAAATACTGGGAGAGAAAGCTCTCCCCCCCAACCCCCTTGGGCACGTCCCTGATGCCGTTCAAAAGATATCATCAGTATGAGTTTTGTAAAATTAAAATAAAATAATTTATTGTAAGGATTTATTAACATTTAGAAGTTTTCTATAAGTAACCAAAAATATAAAATGTGAAGATTTATAGACAAGGCCGGATCAGAGCTTGGAAACCAAATCAAAGCATTTGCTCAAGTGACGAAATTTTTAAACTAACAAAGGTGCATTTAAATTCTCAAGAAATTGGCATTAACGATACAATTCGTATATAAACATTTATTAGTTCACGATATTCTAATAAACAGATTTTTCTCTAAAATTATAGAATACTAGAGGGGCTTCGCCCCCCTGGCCGCTGTCGCGACCCAACCCCCCGGGCCGTTTCGCGGCCCTAATAGCACATAAACAAAATAACTTTGAGTTGTAAAACTTCTTTTCATACAACATTTTTGTCCGATGATTAATATATTTTAACGGATTAACGGATTAACGGTTAAACGGATTATAACGTCATACAGCTTGAAAATTTAAAATAAATGTTATCGATTACTATTATTTTTTTATTTCTTGAAAACGTTCTGCAATTTTGTTATTGGTTAAAGGGAAAGAACCAATCACAAACTTCCAAAACGTTGCATAAAAACGTTTTTCCATTTTCCAAAAAAAATTTTTCCAAAATATTGCACTGCAATATCGGCGTTTTTCCGTCATATCTCCGGCATCATGAGGTATTATTATTTGGTAATTATTGGCAATTTGAGCTACTGTCTGATTTTTGCTTTTTAAGCATTCATTCAAAGGTTCCTTTGATTTTTTTGCTGGCGGATTTGATTTGGATAGTTTTTGTTGCTGCTGTTGTCTTTCCCTGAGTTCCTTGACACGTTTTCCTGTTGTTTCAGAAGATAAAAGCTCGTTATTTGTTGATGGGGACGACGGCTGCGGCCGATCAACGTCTCAAGTACTAAACAGATCAAATTGCCAGAGATGTTCATCGGTTGGTATAAAGGTTGAGACAGTAAAAATAATTTTATATCATATATACTATAAGCATTTCAGTTTCATAAAAATGTGACATGAAAACGTTACATGAAAACGTTACATAAAAACGTTAGATATTGTGCCCTTATCTTTTTATATTATAGGGTAGATATATACTATAAGCATTTCGGTTTCATAAAAATGTGACATGAAAACGTTACATGAAAACGTTACATAAAAACGTTACATATTGAGCCCTTATCTTTTTATAATATAGGGTAGACTAGGGGGGCTTTGCCCCCCTGGCCGCTATCGCGGCCCAACCCCCCGGGCCGCTTCGCGGCCCTAATAGCACATAAACGAAATAACTTTGAGTTGTAAAACTTCTTTTCATACAACATTTTTTTCCGATGATTAATATATCTCAACGGATGAACGGATTAACGTTTAAACGGATTATAACGTCATACAGCTTGAAAATTTAAAATAAATGTTATCGATTACTATTAGGTATTTTGTTTATTTCTTGAAAACGTTCTGCAATTTTACTATTGGTTAAAGGGAAAGAACCAATCACAATCTTCCAAAACGTTGCAAAAAAACGTTGCATATTTTGTCTTATCTTTTTACAAAATTAATTTTTCCAAAATATTGCACTGCAATATCGGCGTTTTTGCGTCATATCTCCGGCATCATGAGGTAATATTATTATTTGAGAATTATTGGCAATTTGAGCTACTGTCTGATTTTCGCTTTTTATGCATTCATTCAAAGGTTCCTTTGATTTTTTTGCTGGCGGATTTGATTTTGATAGTTCTTGTTGCTGCTGTTGTCTTTCCCTGAGTTCCTTAACACGTTCTGCTGATGTTTTAGAAGATAAAAGTTCGTAATTTGTTGATGGGAACGACGGCTGTGGCCGATCAACGTCTCAAGTACTAAACAGATCAAATTGCCTGAGATGTTGATCAGTTGATCAGTTTATCAGTTTATACCATGGTATAAAGATTGAGACAGTAAAAATAATTTTATATCTTATATAGTATAAGCATTTCGGTTTCATAAAAATGTTACAAAAAAACGTTACATAAAAACGTTACATATTGAGCCCTTATCTTTTTATAATATAGGGTAGATATAGTATAAGCATTTCGGTTTCATAAAAATGTTACAAAAAAACGTTACATAAAAACGTTACATAAAAACGTTACATAAAAACGTTACATAAAAACGTTACATATTGAGCCCTTATCTTTTTATAATATAGGGTAGATGGTAGAGGTAGATATATACTATAAACATTTCAGTTTCATAAAAATGTGACATGAAAACGTTACATGAAAACGTTACATAAAAACACGTTACATAAAAACGTTACATATTGTGCCCTTATCTTTTTATATTATAGGGTAGATATAGGGTAGATAAGGTAGATAGAGTATTAATTATTTCATCAGAATGGTGATGGTGATCACTTAGCAATTTAAACAGGATTAGGAGTTTTTAATCGGATCGAAAATTTTAATTTAATAAAATAGAATTAAAATTGAAGGTACAGGTATTGGTATTGTAAGGTATTATATGGAACTTGCTCAGAGTACTCGAAATTTGAACTTCACGTAAATTTGCAAAAAATTAAATTAAAATTATGGGAATAAAAGCTCATTCAAGCTCAAACGAAGCTCTATCGATAGACATCGATTTCACAGAAAGATTCAAAATATGAACAAAAATAGGAAAACATGTCTACAGCTCCCCTTTCTTCAAGAATTTTTCTAATAATTCCGCGACGGTTGAAGATCAAACGAAAAATTTGGAAGCTTATTGATACTCGAACGTCTGACACAAATTTCCCCCCAAACTTCCACTTGGGAAAAGCTAGCATGTCTACTGCCCCCCCCCAAAGCTTTTGGTAATAACTTCGCGACGGTTGAGGCTTAAACAAAGCTTTTGAAAGCTCATGGATGCTCAAACCTTTGGCACAAACTTCACTCTAAAATTTCACTTGGGATGGGGTAGCACGTCTACTGCCCCCCCCCCAAGTTTTTGCAAATATTTTTGCTACTGTTGAGGTACGAAACTATTAAAAACTCATTGATGCTCAAACGTTTGACACAAATTTTACCTAAAAATTGGTAAATATCGTTCGCACCACAAATTGTACCAATGTCAAACGTGGTTGCGGAAATAGCAAGGTAATAAACCTAATATGAATATAATAAACATTATAGATGTTCATAATTATTTAAACTCCGTTATTATTAAAACAAGGAGCAATGAAGAATTTTTGTTGGCCATTATTGTCACTTTCCCTACAAAATCAAATTTAGAATTTATATGCACATATACTAAAAATATTATTGCACGTTAGCACCGATCGATGTAATTTACAATGTATAAATACAAAATTAAATAAAGGATTAGAACCAGGTAGACAACAGTTCATAATTTACGGTAGCTCTGGGCTTTCAAGAACCACTTTATATTTTACCAATACCTGCATAATACCTTGGTCTAAGCATAATACAATAGAAAATAATATGGTTTGTATTTTTGCTTAAAATTTCAGTGCCGACCTCTTTTCGAAAATGCTTTTACTTCTGATTGGTTAATGCCATTGCACCAAATTGAAATTTCACGTACATTTCTTCAATTCTAGTGTCAAGTTCATCTCAAAAAGGAATAATCGTAGAAAGTTGAAATTTTCAGAATATACGTAAAAGATGATTTTACATAACATAAGCTATTTTATATTTACAACAAAAGTGTATTTTAATAAAAATTAAAAAAAAAAAAATTTTTATATTAATTTTTTTAAAATAAAATATAGCTTATGCAAAGTAAAATCATATTTTACGTATATTCTGAAAATTTCAACTTTCTACGTTTATTAGTTTTTGAGATGAACTTGACACAAGCTCAGCGCTTATTGATCTGCCACCTTAAACCAATCGCGTCTTCTAATTTCCTTACCATTGTTAATAACAATTCAGAAAACAATTTTACTGTCCCTTCAACACCCACGAAGCGGTTTCTTACTCCCTTACTCTCACAACAAATTAATGTTCTCAAATAAAATTAGCTGTGTAAAAGTTATGCTGAAAGAACAATTTTTGACGTGAAAACGTCTGTAAAATCGGTAACATGTTAAAAAACTTTAATAAAAACATGTAACGAAAAAATGAATGTGTGTGTGTGTACAGAATAAAATAGGTAAGAAACAAATGTAAGATCTACTCCCAGTGAAGGTTAGGGGTTAATTACGACAACGTTAAAAATTTATTGCAACAATATGAAAAACAAACAACACCCTGCAGCGATTTTTAGTGCTCATGCTTTCATTAGGATTTGAGTAGTTAAACAATTATTAAAAATGTTGCTTGAAATAAATTTGTTGATCGCTGTTGGTTATTTTATTGTTATACCAACAATTGCTTAGTGAATCGATACTAACGAAAAATTCACTAAGCCGTTATCAAGTTTGTTGTGATGCTATAAACTGATCAAATTTTATATTTTAAACTATTGATTAACTTTTTGTTCACTGTTGGGTTTTTACAAAAATAATTATGGTATTTTTCTGATACCATCTGCCACCAATTACCAATTACAATTCGATTTTCATTTAGAAATGTAATTTCTCAGTGTAATTTGAGTTTTCAAAGAAGATACATATAATGTTAATGTGACATTCGCGAAGTAAATCATCAGTACATGTTCAAAATATTTTCAAACTATCATAAAATTAAAGCTAATATTTACCTAAGATTGTTACCAGTTGCAAGACATGATTGGTCAATGTTGAATAAAGCAGTTTCTTAAAGAAACAATTTGTTGTTATTGTGTTGAATTAAAAAAAGTTCAAGAAATAGTGGTAAGAATTGTGTTTAACTTATTTGGGAGGTTATGAAACCTCCGATCGCTGAGTAATGCTTATTGAAAATAACTTTTTTTAAAGTAACATAATTAAAATCTAGATTGTTGACAAATTTAAATTATGTAAGAAAATAGTAATGTTGAAAAAGATTACAATCGGGGTTTGTCCGCAATCTACATCTAAATTGTGCAACTTTTAAGTATTTCTTTTCAAGTTGTACCCCGCACTTTAGAATTTCGAAATTGTTTTAAGTCATTGGGAAGTGCTGGCGAGTGCTGTAAATTATTGTGAAAATGCTGGGTTCGTTAACTTTTTATTGGCAAATAAACATTTTCAACCGAAGGGGGCTAACTTGACGCCTACCCCGACTTTGAAATTTTTCATGTTTTTTAAATTTATATAAAAGTGCTCGCGAAGTGCTGGCAAATGCTCTAACTTATTTTGAAAGTGCTGGGTCCGTTAAATTTTTATTAAGACATTAAAATTGAAAGATTTCGAGGGGCCAACTTGACGCCTACCCCCGACTTTAGACTTTTACATTTTCTTCAAATTTATTTGAAAGTCCTCGCGAAGTGCTGGCGAATGCTCTAATTCATTTTGAAAATACTGGGTATGTAAAGTTTCTATTAAGAACTGAAATATCGACTTTTGCAAAAACGTCAAGTTGGCCCCCGTGAATTTAAATTTTGTCAAATAATAAAATATTTTGTATGTTACTTAAAAGTAGGTACTTGTAAAGTGCTGGCGAATGTTGTAAACTATTTAAAGATACCTACTCATTTTATTACAAAATTTCAGAGCTTAAATTTAAAAACTCCGAGCAAAATGCATTGAAATCAAATAGAAATTTAAAAAGTAGTTTTGTACCTACTTATTTAATATAAGTTTTTATTACAAATAGAACAAAATTATTTCAACAAAAATCTGTTTTCATGTTGCCAAAAAGAATAACAGTGTACATACAACTAATTTGTCAAGATTATAGTATTTATCAACTTTTTCTTTTAAATTGTTGTAAAGTTTCCATTTCCCATGTAATCGTTTAGCATAATGCCACAAAATGACCATATTTTGCTGTACCTACTCGTGTTTAAATTTTCACCAATTCGAAGATGATATTCTAGGTTTCTCACTGTTATTTCTGAAGGGATACTTGATAATTGAGAGATGTTATCTTCTCCACTGTCAGTTAACCATTCAATGAATCAATAATTATTATTTAAAGTAACTTCAGTACGTCGGGTCCTAGTATCACAATAGGTGCAAAATAATAACTGATCTAAATGAGCTTTTATTTTTTTCGTTTGAGTCTCAACCGTCGCGAAGATTTACGCAAAAACGTTATGGGGGGCATAACAAAATATTTTCAAAATAATTTACATCACTCACCAGCACTTCGCAAGCCTTTCCCAATGATGTAAAAAAAATTTCAAAATTCGAAAGTGCGGGGTATAACTTGACGGAGCCTCTTTTCAGTGTGCACCGTGTGCGTGCGTACTTTCATATGCACAAAAAAAACGTCCGTCGTTATATTTACGAAATGCGGTTATTAAACGCAAATTCGTTATATTAACGAAAATGTAACTATTATTAATTTCTCGTAAAATTGTAGTTCGTTAATATTACTACAGGCTATTCGTAAAAATATATTAAAACTTCAAAATATCGAGTTATTAATAAATTAATTAAAAGATTTATTGAGCTTTCAAACGATTATTTCGTCCGTCATCAGAATAATATACAGATATAATGTAAACAAGTCATGGAAACAAAGAACAAATATTGTCATTTGAACGGTGACTAGATAAAATCTAGGACTGTGAGTTAGGAAAAACCTAAATTGTGTTCCGGCAAAGAAAGAACTCCAATAAGTAAAAAACTTAAAGGAGTAATTGGCTTTAAATATCTGTATATTATTCTGATGACGGACGAAATAATCGTTTGAAAGCTCAATAAATCTTTTAATTAATTTTTAATTAATTAATAACTCGATATTTTGAAGTTTTAATATATTTTTTTTTACATTTTTTTTTTTAATATATTTTAATATCAACGAGTTAATAATTTATATATTTAAATATTCGTAAAAATTACTACACAAATTTAACGAAAATTTCGTAACTATTATTGTTTCTAGTTAATATTTCATTATTTAATTAATAAACTGTTAATGTCCATTTTGTAATGAATTGTTTTTTGATAATATGTTACGATGTTAATCACACCTTTACTTATTTAAAAGGTGGATGCTGATTAACACCGTATACTTACCCCTGGGATTCTTCTAATAAGAATCGCTTTTGCTCGCTCAGCCGGTTTTCTTAAATTTTTTTGATTGAATTTTTGCAAACTTTCAATTTTGGTTAGTTTAAGACAAAACACAACTTTCGAATTTTACAAAATTATATAATGTTAATAACGAAAAAAATTATGTACATCAAAAAAAAAAGGTAATCAATAATACGAATCGCGTCCCCCAAAAATCCTATTCTAAGGCAGAAAACAAAATTAAATGAAATTGTTTTGTTTTTAATTTTAAGTTTTTCAATTGTTCCAAATTTCTGAAAAAATTCAATTTTGCTTTCCTACAGATTTTTATATAAGGGGCATTCCACACCAAATCGACCACTTTCGAACCCGACCCCTTTTGATTTTCCTGAAATTTTTACATAATATACTATCTCATCAACAACAATTCTGTGAATTTTTTCAAAATTTTTTACTCAACCCAAAAAAAGTTACGAATTTTTAGAAAAACTGCTGTTTTTTTTTCAAACGATCGTAACTATTTCAAAAATTGACTAATCGGAACGTTTTTTTTTTGGTTTTGTTTGTCTTTAAACGTACTTTTCAGCAAAACATACAAAAAAAGTATTCAAACTTAGATTCTACAAAATTCGTCATTTTTTCGGAGAAAATCATTGATTTTTCAAATTTCGACACTTTTGATTTTTAATTTTTTATTTAAAAAAAAACTCTGATTTATTCCGCTTATAACAACGCAAACCCCATAATGGGCCGACGTTTCTTTCTATTTCTTTTGTTTAATTGAAAAATATTATTTGCGTAAAAATACAACAAAATATTTTTTAATTAAACAAAAAAAATAGAAAAAAATTTTGGCCCATTATGGAGTTTGCGTTGTTATACGCGGAATAAATCAGAGTTGTTTTTGAAATAAAAAAATCAAAAATCAAAAGTAGAAAAATTAATGATTTTCTCCGAAAAAATAAAAAATTTTGTAGAATCCAAGTTTAAATATTTTTTTTGTATTTTTTCCTGAAAAGTACGTTTAAAGACAAATAAAAACCAAAAAAAAAGAACGTTTTGATTAGTCAATTTTTGAAAAAGTTACGAACGTTTGAAGACAAAAACATCAGCTTTTCTAAAAACTATTAACTTTGTAAACAATTTTGAAAAAATTTACAGAACTGTTTTTGATGGGATAGTATAATACATAAAATCAGTTGTGTAATTTTTTCAAATTTTTTTACAATGTTTAAATTTCAGAAAAACTGATGTTTTTTTCTTCAAACAAACGTAACTATTTCAAAAATTGACTAATCAAAACTTTCTTTTTTTGGTTTTTGTTTGTCTTTAAACGTACTTTTCAGGAAAAAATACAAAAAAAATATTCAAACTTGAATTCTATAAAATTTTTTATTTTTTCGGAAAAAATCATTGATTTTTCAAATTTGTCCACTTTTGATTTTTGATTTTTTTATTTCAAAAAAAACTCTTATTTATTTCTCGTATAACAACGCAAACCCCATAATGGGCCCACATTTCTTTCTATTTTTTTTGTTTAATTAAAAAATATCTTGTATTATTTTTACGCAAATAATATTTTTTAATTAAACAAAAGAAATAGAAAGAAATGTCGGCCCATTATGGAGTTTGCGTTGTTATACGCGGAATAAATCAGATTTTTTTTTAAATAAAATAATCAAAAATCAAGTGTCAAAATTTGAAAAATTAATGATTTTCTCCGAAAAAATAAAAAAATTTGTGGAATCCAAGTTTGAAAATTTTTTTTGTAATTTTTCCTGAAAAGTACGTTTAAAGACAAACAAAAACAAAAAAAAACGTTCCGATTAGTCAATTTTTGACATAGTTACGATCGTTTGAAGAAAAACAACATTAGTTTTTTTAAAAATTCGTAATTCTTTTTGGCTTGAATAAACAATTTTGAAAAAATTCACAGAACTGTTTTTGGTGAGATAGTATAATATGTAAAAATTTCAGGAAAATCAAAAGGGGTCGAGTTCAAAAGTGGTCGATTTAGTGTGGAATGCCCCATATAAACAAATAATGATGGTTTTACAAAATTTAAAATGTTTGAATCAATAAAAAATGAATGTTTCACTAAACCTTAGTTCCTCCGGACTCGGGGTCTATCTTTCTTGGATGCTCTTTGACTTCCAAAGCATCTCCCAATCAATTTGTGTTTCTCACTTCCAATTTTTCAATCCAAATTTTCTCAACTACTTTCCAATTAAATCAATCCAAAAATAAATTATTTTTTAGTTCTTCTTTAAAACTTTTTTAATTTACCTGCTAAAATTAATTCACTTAATTCTCATTAATCTCAATCTCTTTAAGAGCCAATTTGAATTTTTATTTTTAAAATGTGTGTGATTTTATCACGACCTTTTTTTTAACGTCTTTACTCTTGCAAAGATGAGCAGTAACTGATTTGTTTGTGTTTTTGCTTAGCCTTACCAACCATCACTCCGGAAACTTATTCCTTGTTAATTTTGTAGTTACTTGATCAACTTTTTTTTTTATTTACCAAATTATTTTATTTGCAACCATGGCTTTATTTCATTTCGTTTCTTAAATTTTATTATATACAGTGCTTTTAATTTTTTTAATTTGAAATTTGTTTTGTTTGATTAAGTTTTCTAAATATAATTTTGTCAAGTCAAAATTCACCTTTTTTAAAAAAATATGCCGGCGTTTATGGTAAATACAGTATGTTCACGAAAAGTGGTAACAGTGAATAATTCCTAAATATTACTAGATACAAGAAAAAGTTTAAATAGTTTTTTATTTAACTCCAAATTTTCTATTGGAAACTGCTAAAGTATATTTTTTTATTCTTCAAATTCAACCTTTTTTTCATTTTTTCAAATTCAAATTCAAGTAAACATAAATTTTGTTTTTTCAAATAGCAACATGTCTTTCTTTTAACATTTTTGCAATTTGAAATTTTTTCTCTATAAATACCTATAAAATTTTCATAAGGTTACATAAGAAAATATTTGAGAAAATGTAAGATTTAAACAAGCAATAATAATTTATTGATTATTTACACATAGGTATGTAAGGTGCCATGAAAAACAAAACATCACGACATCGAAAACACAACATTTCATTTATCTAATAAATTTTTCAAAATTGCCACCGTTTTGTTTAAGACATGATTCTAATTTTCGCAGAAGTTCTGGCGATTTGGTGATAATTGATAAATGCTAAATTAATTTTGGTTTTTAAATTTTTTAAATTTAAAGATAGATTTGCCTAAACTACTATTTTTACATGACTCCATAGAAAGAGTCTAATGGTGTCATATCTAAATAATGGTGTTTTGTTTTTCATAGCACTCTATATACGTAATTAGTAAATTATTATTGTTTGTTTAAATCATGTGTTTTCTCGAATCTTTTCTTATGTAACCTTATAAAAATTTTATATGTATTTGTAAAGAAAAAATTGCAGATTACAAAAATGTTAAAAAAACATGTTGCTATTTGAAAAAAAAATTTATAAAAAAAATATACTTTAACAGTTTCCAATAGAAAATTTGAAGTTGAATAAAAAACCATTTATACTTTTTTTTGTATCTAGTAATATTTAAGAATTATTCATTGTTACCTTTTTTCGTGAACACACTGTATATACAATGTACTTTTTCCAATAGAATTAGGGAATTGTGCACATATACCTAGCGATGATGAGAAAACTACATAAATAATATATTGAGATTTGAAAACAATTTGGGTCTAGAACAACTCGCCGCGGGCTAACTCGCCGCTGACCAGCACGCCGACAGCCCAACTCGCCGCCGACAACTGAAAAGAGTTTGAATTTTATGATTAACTTTTTGAACAAAACATAATATCCGATCTGAAACATGCAAAATTATTGCATCCACGGTTTTTATAAGCCATGAGCTAAATCGATTTAATCGTCAAAAAGTAGAAAATATTCGGAGGACTTCACCAAATTTAAACGTTCAAAAAGTTAATTATAAAATTCAAACTCTTTTCAGTTGACGGCGCGGCGGCGAGTTGGGCCGGCAGTGAGTTGGTCAGCGGCGAGTTAGTCCGCGGCGAGTTGACCGGCGGCGAGTTGGGCTGGCGGCAAGTTGGCTTGCAGCTAGTTGGCTGCGGTGAGTTGGCGGCAGCAAGTCGGCCGCGGCGAGTTGTCCCAGCCCCCAACTGTCTCTTTGAATTCGTGCTATTGCCGCCGCCCATGTACTAAAACGTAGTGTCTCAAAATAAACTAACATTTTTTTGGTTGACTGTAAACTGCCCTAATCCGTTGATCAGGTAAAAATTGAAAGTTGTAAACTAATCCGGAATGTAAACTGTCCAAATATTGGTACGGTATTAGGGGAGATTACAATAGGGGATTATAATACAAGGGAGAAAACAAATTTTATGTTTATTACATATTTTTTACCTGATCAACGGATTAGGGCAGTTTACCCAATTTAGTAGGGATTTATTACAAATTTTATGTTTATTACGATATTTATTAAAAAAAAATATATCGGTTTTTAAGAGTAACATACCAACGGATCCCTGTTTTTAATAAAATGTAACTTATTACCCAGATTTTAATGGAGGAGTTTTACTGTTTTTTTTTTATTCTTTTATTTCAAAGTAGAGATCAAACTGAGTCTTCAGATTTTTTTAAAAATTTTTTTGAGCACTCCTAACATGAGATAAACGTTACCGGAGCTGACGTCATACAAAAGAACCAATCAGAATTGTCATGTTGTCATATGACAATTATCATTGGTCAATCAGCTTAAATACTTTTTCAAACTTTAAATTGTTTTTAAAAATCTAAGAGTAAGTTTTGAGACCATCCAATTATACATACATATAGCATTTTTATCAAAGTTTTATGTTTATATATTATTTAAAAAAATTATGACTATTGAAACTCCCCTATTTTACAAAACAAATAAATCGGAAAAAATTATTAATTTTATTAATACAAAATGGACCGGTTGATCTCTCTTTTAAAGATCCACTAATTAAAAATAAATTGTTTTCTAACATTAACATAAGCTCGAACGGTAAATCTCTCTTTTAATGTCCCCCCTCATTAAATAAAAATGTTTTGTAACACTAACTTAATCTCAATCCGTGGATATTTCTTTCATGGTTTGCTCTAAAAAAATCTTTTAAAGATCCACAAATAAAAAATAAATGGTTTCCTAACATTAACCTAAGCTCAAAAGGCGAATCTCTTTTTTAATGGTCCTCCTCCATTAAGAAAAAAAATGTTTTCTAACACTAACTTAAGCTCAACCCGTGGATACTTCTTTAATGGTTTGCTCTAAAAAAAATTGTTTTGTAACACTAACCTAACTTTGACCGGTAGATCTCTCTTTCAAAGATTCATTAATAAAAAATAAATTGTTTTCTAACATTAACCTAAGCTCGACCGGTGAATCTCTCTTTTAGTGGTCCCCCCTTATTAAAAAAAAAATGTTTTCTAACACTAACCTAAGCTCAACTTAAGGATTTTTCTTTAATGGTTTGCTTTAAAAAAAATCGTTTTGTAACACTAACCTAACCTTGACCGGTAGATCTCTCTTTTAAAGATTCACTAATAAAAAATAAATTGTTTCCTAATATTAACCTAAATTCGATCGGTAAATCTCTCTTTTAATGGTCCCCCCTTATATATACCGGGTGCTGAATGAGTTAGGCGAACATAGGATATTAACATGTAAAAACTTATTTTTGCAAATTCCTGCTTCCCTAATTATTTTAGAGAAAAATTGAAAGATACAAATATAATGTAGAAATATAAACTACGAATGTTAAGAGCATTAGATTTTATCTAGCTTTTACGTAAATGATCAAAAAATCTTTTGAAATTGTTAAAATTTTTATTTATCAAACTAGCCATGTATAAGTTTCCAAGGTAATATTCCATTTTATGAAATTAAAATTTAATAAAGTGCAAAGCTGTCAACAACGTGCAATTGTTTTTTATTACTTATCAAAAATAATTACCTCGGAAACTTCCATGGCAAGTCCATGTCCAAACCAAATTTAAAATAAAAAATTCCGAAATATCTTGCATTTTGTAGGGGAGACCGAGGAGAGTTGAAACAGAGGTGAGTTGAAACAGCGTCGATTTTGTGGAACCTATTCCCGTTAGAGAACTGGCAACGCGAAAATTTATTGCTTTTTTGACGTGTTATTTAATGCAATTTACATCGAAATTGTACTGCGGATGGTTTAGTAAATACGACGTGCACGTGAAAAAATTGACAAATGTAAATTTTTGACCAATATTTCAATAGCCTATTATTCAATAAATATCAGGTAAATACTATTGCAACATAATTTTTAATATACATTAAATATTAAAGTTTGATGGCATAATATGGTTTTTTTGGGTTCAATACGTGTTTTGGAATTAACAGATATTATTCTAAATAAAGGAGACCGAGGAGAGTTGTAACAGCTTGTTTCAATTCTCCTAGTTCCCTATTAATACATAATGAATAAAAATAAAAAATTAAAACCGGCAATAATTATTTTTGCTTGTATTGCCTCGAGCTCTATTTCAACAGCAAATTTAAAAAAAAAGTGGGTTCAGTGTATGGAATGCAAAAAATGGTCATATAAAGCTTACACTGGAGAAGAGCTCTAATATATTTGTCACAATTTTCTTTAGGACTAAATTTCAAACAAAAACAAAGCAGTATAATATTTGTTGTATTCACTTTTATTATTAAAGTTTATTTTATTCACAAAAAGTAACTTTTAAATTAAATTTAAACACAAATACCCACTTGTTAAAACTCACCTCGCCGTCTGTTACAACTCACCTCAGTACTAGGAGAGTTGTAACACTGGGAGTTATTTTAGTTTTCGTCGATTTTTTCATAAACCTTAATTATTTTTACTTATTTTTATATTTGATTCATATAGTGTATAGAACTGGCTATATGGAATTCTATAATTCATAGAGGTATAACCATTTTTGGCTAAAATATACTAGATACTGTAAAAACTGTTTCAACTCTCCTCGGTCTCCTACTTCAAATATGAAATCAATGGTGGACAAAATGTATTTGAAATACATTTTTTATAATTTAATTTTTGCATATTTGAAGTACAAAGTACAAAATATTTTGTATATTTCAGTTGAAAATGCACTAATCATGGATACAAATGTAGACATCGATGATCATATTATTATTGAAGATGGAACTTTTACTGGTGATTTTAATTGTCCCAACAAAATATTATCGGATAGAAAAATTTAATAAAACTAAGGCGATAACTGAAAATATTGCAAATATTTCACTCTACTGCTGTGGCGAAGAAGATATGTCTAGTTATCCAAAACAAATTCGAATAACGAAGTAACTAATCAGCAGAATTTTGAAAAAACTCTACGTTGAATTCAAAATGAATTATTAAAATTATTACACTACACATTTTATTTTATTGTTGATATAAAAATACGTCGTTCAATGTACCCCTTAACCCTCTAACTCACTGTATTTCACTTACGCCGCACTCTATATAACGATTTAACCTAAAAATCTGACAGCAACATAAATCTGACAGATGATATATTTGACATATGTGACATTCACCTTTTCTCACGGCTACCAACTTTAAATTTTATTTCTCCTAGAATACAAACTACAGACAACATACAGTGAGTCGCATAATTATTGGGTCACCAAATAAAATTGTAATCATTTAAACATAATTTAATTATTATTTAATAGGAAATCTGCAGTTTTAATTTACCATTTTGTTAATGTACTTCTAGGGTCACGGAAAATAAAAAATTTAAAAAAACATAATAGAATGAACCGTATTCGGCACCTAGAATTCCAAATAAATGGTACTTTGGATGGTGTCGTGGTAAAACCGTGCAGTTGTAAACAGTTTCAGACCATAGCAAATATAACATTTTTTTAAGCTCTGAAGATATAATCATCATAATATAACCTAAACTGAGTAAAGAACTTGATTCGTAAAATTTACGGAAAGAGGTTAAACATGGTTGTAAAAATGTGCATGTTTGAGGGTGTATTTTAACACAGCAGTTCGTTAGAGCAGTATAAAATACCCAAAGAACGGATGACATAAGAAATGATCATAATAAGAGATGACTTACAAATCTTTAACTTGAATAATAAAATAGTGAGAAACCGAACAAAATGGAAAAAACATCTCCAGAACATGGAAAACTACAGAGTCCCTCTACGGATCTATAGATACCAACTTCAAGGACGCAGAGATGTAGGACGATTGAGGAAAAGATGGGCCGGAACAGGTCAACAACCTAATCCATGAAGGAAATGATGATGAATAATTGCCAACTGTTGTTTTTACTAGGTTTATTTTAATATTAAATATTAATCTTTTTTACATGTGACATTGTCAATGCAATGATTAGCTGGTGACCTCTTACGCTTTCTTCATGAACGTTTACAGTAGTTGCAGCATTTCATTTAAACTTGAAAATAAAATGCCTTTTACGTAATCGTTTTTGGCTTTTTACTCAGATCTCATGGTTGATTAACTTAATTTTGGTGGCAAACAATCTTTCTACCTACGACTTTGAGTTATTTTTATATTTCTTCATTTCGGAACTGCACTTGTTTTACCTGGTTACTTTGTAAGCTTAGGTACTTTCAGGTCAACCTCATGTATAATTCATAATTTACAAACTTACATTTCTCAACTTAAATTTTGTTTGTGACAACATCAACAATATAAAATCTATAAACTGCATAGGTAACTTTCTTCGAGGTCATTTTATTTATGGTGCCGAACGAATGCCAAAGCTTCTTGCTTACCGTTACCTTAATTTTTTGGTTATTAAATAATTTTTGAATTTTTTGATTTTATTGATTTTTAATTTTTTAAATAACTCGATTTATTAAAGTTTTAATATTATTTAATATCAACGAGTTAATAATTTAACATTTTAAAAAGTGAAAAGTTTACCTTTTGAAACCTTCTGTTGATGTTTTTGCAATTTTGCAAAAGTTTAAGCGAGTAAGAAAAAATGTTTATGAAGCAAATTAAAAAAATAATAAAAAATATAAAAAAATAAAAAAAAAACTACCTTAATATACCTCGTAACATCTTAACACACTCTTTTTCACTTTAGCCGCACCCTATATAAAGATTTCTTATACTAAAAAGTAAAAATTAATTAATGTAAAATTCTGACAGCGACATAAACCTAACATTCAATTTTTCTCACGGTTACCAACTTTAAATTTTACCTTTCTTTGACTACAAACCACTAAAGCAAACATACAGTTGTAATTTTGAAAGATGAAGCTTACGTCACAACCATCTGAATTAAGAACCGACAATCTTTTTTTTTTCAAATTAATTGTAGTCATAAGTGCAACAAAGACACACTAACATAAATAATTCTTAAGTGTCTGATTTTAGAAATCTTATACGTCGAAAATTATGTTATGATATGCAACGTATGAGATAGAAAAAGATAGATGCAATATTTCATAGCTTGCACAATAATTTTAATGAAAGTAGTTTTTCATATTAACTGATGCTATAATTTTGACAAGTTACTTTGGTTTTTAGGTTATATTTCCATTTAGTTGTAATTAATTATTTTATATTACGTTAATTGGAAGTTTTGTGTTGCTATAAACTTGTTAAAATTTGTTAGTTCTTTTTAGAACTAAGTATTGTTGTGAATATTTTAATGATTATAATAATTATTATGATTTAAATTTATTATATCAAACACTTATTTGACTTACAATTTTCGTCTTATTTCATACAAATGCCGTTTATGACGAAGCTTCATCTTTCATGACAACAACTGTACAAGGAATTGCATAATAACTGGGGAGCCTAATAAAATTGGAATAATTTCCACAATTCAATTATATAAATATTAAACGGACGAAAGAGGAAACTAAAAAGCAAAAAGTAATTAACCTGTTGAGTCTTAATAACCAACTTCCTAAACTAATGTTAGCAGGTAATTTTAGTCGGCGTCAGTGAGTGTGTAAATTGGAATGTTATTGTAAAATATTTGTTAATTTTTTTAATTAATTTAATGATCTTGCTTGATTGTTTGCCGCCGACTCAAAATGAGTTACTAACATTAGTTTAGAAAGTTAGTTATTAAGACTCAAAACGATATTTGGCTTTGTAGTTCAGAAAACTATGAATATTATTTTAATAAAATTTGAAAAGCAAAAGCTGATTCGGTACAGTTTTTTATAACTTTCGCACTTATCCAGTATCACATTTTTGAAAATCTTCTAAATAAAGTAATAATTTACAGAAAATTTTAATTAATCATTATTTGAATTAATCATGCTCTGCACAATTGTTACGATGAACTATATCGAATAATTTACAGAATGATATAACCTTTCAAATCAAAATAATTAATTGAAAAAAACATTAACAATATTCGTATAAACATGAATGTTAATCGAGATAAGAGCCTTTTTTTAAAAAATTGTAATCAAGAGCTCCTGTTCACATTTACAATACCGAGGGATTGAACGAATGCCAAAGGCTTTTGCTTACCATCACCTAATATAATTATTTTTTAAATATATTTAATTAAATAATTTAGATATTTGATTTTTGGTAAAATTTATAAAACATAAAAACGTCAAACTAAAATACACGAAGAAGATATTATGTCCAGTTAAATTTAGCAAGCCAAAACAGATTCGAATAATGCAGTAACTCATCAGCAACACTTTCAAAAAACTCTACGTTGAATTCGAGATAAATTATTAACATTACACTACACATTTTATTTTATTAAGGTGATATAAAAATAAGTAGTGGTCCAATGTACCCCTCAACCCTAACTCACTAAATTTGACTTACGCCGCACTCTATATATATTCGATCTAACCTAAGAAACTGACAGCTCATACATCTGACAGATGATTAGTCATCTTTTCTCACGGTTACCAACTTTAAATTTTATCCTAGCTGTTTTTGAGTAAAATAATTTCCACTATTAAAAGCCATATATTTTCAACATTATCTAGATACCGAGAACCAAAGCCGTCCCATTCAAAATGGTAGCAGTTTATGTGCATTATGAAATTATCTCGGAAAATATATAATTTTAACAGTGAAAGAATCCTTTTTAGAACAAATTTTATTCGAGGTTTTCGATTTATATTTACAATACGAAGGTATTGAGCAAACAAAATAAGAAATTTTTTTTTTTAATTTTTTCGAGGCTACCCTCTTTACAGGACAAATTAAAAAATTTAAATTGCGTTTCACGTCTTTCCCGACGAAGATACGAAAGTCGACTATATCACAGTGTTTATAGAGCTCGACGAGACGCATCCGTTTCATTTTGAAAATTTAAGATCGGCCGATAAATAAGAGCGCTACGGGCCGTAAAAGATTTTTTACAATTTTCGAGTAAATCGTCGCACCACGACAAGGCGGAGAAAATATTTGAAAAATTAAAAGCAAATTCGTATAAAGTTTTTGATGGTTTTCGATTTTGTATATTTGAAAATTTTTGCTAAACCGCCAAATATAACGTCACAATTTACACGATCTTTTGTGATCCGGGAAGTTTCGAATCAAAATTCTAGCCGATTTTTCGGAAAATAATAACTAACATAAAATGTCGATTTTGGACGTAAAGCGAGACGTTTTCAAAAAAATGTTTATAGACATTTTCGATTTACATATACGAGGCGGAAACATTTTGCAAAAAAAAATTTAATTTTTCTTAATTTAACATTTCTCAAAAAAGTCTTTTGCCTTTTACCACATCCAACATGTGCCGATCGAATTGGTCATTTTCGTCATTTCTACTAACCATCGCGCAATTCAATCGATTCCACGATAAAATTTTAAGTTTTCCAAAAATTTTCTCTTTTTTGAACAGAATTTCTTCAAAATTGCAACATTTTCAAAATTATTCGGTTTTGAGCTATCGGCGTGCCACCCCACGTAATTTTTAAGCTTTATTACCTAACGTGAGCTGTAGCAGGAACCTTTGGATAGAATTTTTCGGATAGAAACGGGTACCAAACCGGTCATAATCTATCGCCACCTCCTGTTTGAAAGACATTCATAACAAATTATGCGAGAAAGGCACTTCCACTTTACGCCTTTGCCACGCCGCTCCCGGGCAAATCTAAGAGACGCTGTCGTGCTTATGCACGATCCGGACTCTTCCAGCATCGATTGAGAAAAATGCGGTGAAAATTCATTGAGCGGATTGGAAAATCTCATCCAGAAAGTAAAAATTCGGGGGAAATGGCAATTTTTTGCTTTCCCACGCTGCAAGCACTTAGCTCGGTCTTTGGCCTGGCACCAGTTATTTCACTTTAAACATAGCGAGGCCTTCGGCCTCGCACTAGTTATTTCTCTACAAACATTACGTGCTTCATATTTTCAGTATTATCTAGATACCGAGAACCAAAGCCGTCTCAATCAAAATTGAAGCATTTTATTTGCATAACTGCGATATTATCTCGGAAAATTAATAATTTTAACAGTGAAGGAATCGTTTTTCGAAAAAATTTTATTCGACGTTTTCGATTTATATTTGCAATGCGGAGGTATTGAGCAAATAAAATCAAAAAAAAATTTTTTACAAATTTTTCAAGGCTACCCCCTTTGAGAAAAAAATAAAAAGTTTAAATTGCGTTTAACGTCTTTCCCGATGGAGATACGAAAGTTTACCATAAAAGAGTTTTTATAGAGCTCGACGAGACGCATCCGTTTCGCTTTAGAAAATTTAAGATCGGCCGATAAATAAGGGCGCTACGGGCCGTCAAAGATTTTTTACAATTTTTGAGTAAATCGTCGCGCCACGACATGGCTGAGAAAAAATTTGAAAAATTAAAGTGAGATTCGTATAGAGTATTTAATGGTTTTCGATTTTGTATATTTGAAAATTTTTGCTAAACCGCTAAATAACGTCACAATTTACACGATCGTGCGATGCGGGAAATTTCGAATCAAAATCCTAGCCGATTTTTAGGAAAATAATAACAAACATAAAATGTCGATTTTGGACGTAAAGGGAGACGTTTTCGGAAAAATGTTTATAGACATTTTCGATTTACATACACGAGGCGGAAACATTTTGCAAAAAAAAAATTTAATTTTCCTTAATTTAACATTTCTCAAAAAAAGTCTTTTGCCTTTTACCACGTCTAACATGCGCCGATCGAATTGGTCGTCCTCTTCATTTCTACTTACGATCGCGCAATTTAGCCGATTTCACCATAAAATTTAAAGTTTTCCAAAAATTTTCTCTCATCTGAACAGAAATTTGTCAAAATTGCAGCGTTTTCAAAATTCTTCGTTTTTGAGCTCCCGGCGTGCCGCCCCACGTAACTTTTAAGCTTTATTACCTAACGTGAGCGGTAGTAGGGACCTTTGGTCGTCGATCGGCACCGGTGGGGACGATAACGTTTGCTCGGGTGAGGCGCAACGGCGTTGCCGCGCCGGGAAGGTTTTTTCGCCGCCTCCACCGCCTCCGACGTTGCACCTCGAATTTTTTGCCGGATTCGGATAGAATTTGTCGTAGCCGTCATTTTGACACCTCGCACGAAAACTTCCGTTTGCCGCCTCCCATTTCCTGAGCCTTTTTACAACAAATTTTCGAAAAAAATTCTTCGACTTTGAGGCCTCGCCACGGAGGCCACCGACGTCTCCCGGGAACGCCGTTGCGGTTGTGCACGATGGGAATACCTCCGGCGTCGATCGCCGGTTGTCCCGTCGAAATCGGTACGGTGGGTTCTTCCCGCGTTCTGTCCCAGGAATTGCTTGTAGTTGCAATTTTTCATTTTTTCGACTCTTTGCGCGCGAAAAGTTTTTCGCTCGCCGTTGCCGCCCCCGAAGACTTGGGTCGATTTTTTTGGCACGGTTGGATAGAACTTTTAATTGCGAACATTTTGACGTGCCGCCCCGCCATTTTCGTTCGCCGCTCCTCGTCGTCGAAGCATATTTCTAACAAATTATGTCGAAAAAGTAGGTCCACTTTGCGGTCTCGCCACGCCGCCCCCGGTAACTTCTAAGCTAAACCAAAGTGGTTGTGCACGATCCGGAAACCTCCCGCGTCGATCGAGACGAGTCCGGTGAAAATCCGTTGGGCGGATTCGGATATCTCGTTCGGAAAGTAAAAATCCGGAAAAAATGTCACATTGTCGCCTCCCGACGCCTCCAGAGTTTCCCCTCTAAATTTTTTTTCGCACCACGGCATGCGTCCCGACGAGATCGCCATTTTGCGACCGCTCCGGCAAAAATCGGTCAAACGTACGTAAAATGCGAACCGTTTTTCTAACAATTTTGCCCGGTGACCACTATTATTTTATTATATAGACAAGCGCTGGGAGATCCTACGGATCTCAACCAGCGCTTGGCCTGCCGGCGGCAAGCCGCTTTCGCGGCTTCTAGCCGCTTCGCGGCGGGCCGCTACGCGGCTCAAAATAAGTCGCCGCTTCGCGGCTCCACTATGCTTGACATGCCGCTTCGCGGCATGCTTCTACAGGACTTCTACAAGTCGCCGCTTCGCGGCTCCATTTGGGGTATATTTTATAAAGAAAAACCCACTGTTTTGTCTTTCACCGCAGGAACTGAATTGCACTCGGTGTGGAATCTATAATAGTTATACTATGATTGTGAAAAGTAGCAATCATTATTAGAAAGTGTCTGAAAAGAGGCCATTTGTACTATTGAAACTGAACCAATAATTTTTTCGTCCATAGGTCTCTTCTGCGCGGCTCCATTTAGAGTAAGCTTTATAGAGAAAATCTTGCCAACTTGCATTTTAACACAGGAATTGAATTGCATATTATTGTATGCAAGCAGTGTACTCCCTCCTTATTTTTATTAGTCTTAGTATTAGAAAATTAGCTATAGCCGTAGAGTGATGTGATCGCTGGTTGAGTATAGAGCAGAAATTCTGGGTTCAAATTGCGGACTATACAGAATTTCTTAGCTCGGCCTTCCAGAGGGTATTCACACGCTGCGCTGTGGTGAAATCGATAATGATTTATGTGAACTATAAAATATGGGGACTAATGCCCTGTCTGTTTAATATGGTGCTAATAATTTAATCATTTTCTGTTAAAATGGAGAATAAATTAAGCAAAAAATGATAGCTAACTAGGAATACAATGATTTAAACCGAATTGCTATCAGTAATTTGAGCTATACTGAAGTTTGGTTGTCTTTGGGTTGATAATTTAGTAATTTAATAATGCCAACTGTTGTTTTTATTCGGTTTATCATAAGGCTGTGTTTTCACTTAAAATGAAAATTTGATTTTAAATAGAAAATGGACTATTTGGTGTACAATAAGAGTAGCTGGCCAAAAACGTACAATAAAAAATAAAGTAATGTGTAAAAAAAATCGCTAATGTAAGAGATACGCGCATTTTAGCGTTAATTTTATTTACAATTTTCTGACTTTATTTTTGAAAATAACGCGTTAAAATTTTTACAGTATATCTGAAACGTAATTTTTAATATTATGTCGAAACAAATTTTTTTTAAAAATTGCATTAAAAAATTTTTATTTTGCGATTTTTTTATTCGCGATAAAAGCGCTTCAACATAATATTGTAAATAACATTTCAAACATACTGTAAAAGTTTTAACTCGTTATTTTCAAGAATAAAGTCAGAAAATTGTAAATAAATAAGTGGTTGCAAGAGAACAGCCGTCAATCATGACATTGTCAATGCAATGATTAGCTGGTGTCCTCTTACGCTTTCTTCATAAATATTTACTGTAGTTGCAACATCTCATTTAGACTCGAAAATAAAATGCCTTTTACATAATCGTGTTTGGCTTTTTACTCAGATCTCATAGATAATTTTTTTAGTGGATATTTACTTTCTACTTACGACTTAGTGTCATTTTTATATTTTTTCATTCTGGAGCTGCACTTGTTTTACCTGGTTACTTTGTAAGTTTAAGTACTTTCAGGTCAACTTTATGTATGATTCATAATTTAGAAACATATATTTTTAAACTTAAATTTTATATGTGACAATATGAAATATAACAATATAATATTAACAAGATTAAGAAATATAATATTAACAATATGAAATCTATAAACTGCAGAGGTAACTTCCTTCGGGGTCATTTTATTTATGGTGCCAAACGAATGCCAAAGCCTCTTGTTTACCGTTTTCTGAAGAAAATGCATTCGTGTTTATTTTGGAATTCTATTAGTATATATTATATATAGTATAGTAAATGTGTACATGTTCCACGGGAGTTGGTAAAAGTGGGTTAAATAATTTAAAATACAGTGTTAACCTTACAATTACAGGGAAATGTGCACATGTGAACATGTACTGAAAAACAAGTAATTAAAAACTAAGATGTGATCAGATTGAAGTTGGAGTTAGGTATATAAAAAAAATGTGTAAAAGGAAGTAAATACAATTTTTGCAGCTTTTCAGTTTACTTAAAATTTGTATTATTATTATTAAAATCCCCATAATACATCCCACGGAAAATTCAAAACCCGCCGCTCTTGCTTTAATACACTAAATTGTTTTCAATTCTCAATATATGTACTTTTCCCATCATCGCTTGGTATATGTACACATTTCCCTAATTCTATTGGCAAATCTCACATTTACCATAAGCACCGGTATAAGTGCACATTTACCGGAAAATGTGTACTTTTACCGGTATACGTAATTTTCCCGTAACATTTACACCAGTCGTCATATTCTTATGATATGAAAGTATAATAATTTGGATATATTTTTAAAAACTTGATTTCATGCAAGATATATTATTTCAGTTGAAAAAGCACTAATCATGGATACAAATGATGTAAATGTAGACATCGATGATCATATTATTATCGAAGATGGAACTTTTACTGACGATTTTAATTGTCCCAACAAAATATTATCGGATAGAAAAATTTAATAAGGCTAAGGCGATAACTGAAAATATTGCAAATATTTCACTCCACTGCTGTGGCGAAGAACATATATGTCTAGTTATCCAAAACAGATTCGAATAACGAAGTAACTAATCAGCAGAATTTTGAAAAAACTCTACGTTGAATTCAAAATGAATTATTAAAATTATTACACTACACATTTTATTTTATTGTTGATATAAAAATACGTCGTCCAATGTACCCCTTAACCCTCTAACTCACTGTATTTCACTTACGCCGCACTCTATATAACGATTTAACCTAAAAATCTGACAGCGACATAAATCTGACAGATGATATATTTGACATATGTGACATTCACCTTTTCTCACGGCTACCAACTTTAAATTTAATTTCTCCTAGAATACAAACTACAGACAACATACAGTGAGTCGCATAATTATTGGGCCACCAAATAAAATTGTAATCATTTAAACATAATTTAATTATTATTTAATAGGAAATCTGCAGTTTTAATTTACCATTTTGTTAATGTACTTCTAGGGTCACGGAAAATAAAAAATTTAAAAAAACATAATAGAATGAACCGTATTCGGCACCTAGAATTCCAAATAAATGGTATTTTGGATGGTGTCGTGGTAAAACCGTGCAGTTGTAAACAGTTTCAGACCATAGCAAATATAACATTTTTTTAAGCTCTGAAGATTGAATCATCATAATATAACCTAAACCGAGTAGAGAACTTGATTCGTAAAATTTACGGAAAGAGGTTAAACATGGTTGTAAAAATGTGCATGTTTGAGGGTATATTTCAACACAGCAGTTTCTTAGAGAAGTATAAAATACCCAAAGAACGGATAACTTAAGAAATGATCATATAAGAGATGACTTACAAATCTTTAACTTGAATAATAAAATAGTGGGAAACCGAATAAAATAGGAAGAACATCTCCAGAGAATGGAAAACTACAGAGTCTTTCTACAGATCTATAGATACCAGCTTCAAGGACGCAGAGACGTAGGACGATTGAGGAAAAGATGGGCCGGAACAGGTCAACAACCTAATCCATGAAGGAAATGATGATGAATAATTGCCAACTGTTGTTTTTACTAGGTTTATTTTAATATTAAATATTAATCTTTTCTACATGTGACATTGTCAATGCAATTACAGTCACTAGATAGATACAGTACCGCAACGTCCGGCCATTTTGGGTCCAAAATAATGCTTTCTCTCTCTCGCACTCATTGGCCGATGATAGAGAGTGCGAGAGAGAAAGCGCTATTTTGGACCCAAAATGGCCGGACGTTGCGGTACTGTATCTATCTAGTAACTGTAAATGCAATGATTAGCTGGTGACCTCTTACGCTTTCTTCATGAACGTTTACAGTAGTTGCAGCATTTCATTTAAACTTGAAAATAAAATGCCTTTTACGTAATCGTTTTTGGCTTTTTACTCAGATCTCATGGTTGATTAACTTAATTTTAGTGGCAAACAATCTTTCTACCTACGACTTTGAATTATTTTTATATTTCTTCATTTCGGAACTGCACTTGTTTTACCTGGTTACTTTGTAAGCTTAGGTACTTTCAGGTCAACCTCATGTATAATTCATAATTTACAAACTTACATTTCTCAACTTAAATTTTGTTTGTGACAACATCAACAATATAAAATCTATAAACTGCATAGGTAACTTTCTTCGAAATCATTTTATTTATGGTGCCGAACGAATGCCAAAGCTTCTTGCTTACCGTTACCTTAATTTTTTGGTTATTAAATAATTTTTGAATTTTTTGATTTTATTGATTTTTAATTTTTTAAATAACTCGATTTATTAAAGTTTTAATATTATTTAATATCAACGAGTTAATAATTTAACATTTTAAAAAGTGAAAAGTTTACCTTTTGAAACCTTCTGTTGATGTTTTTGCAATTTTGCAAAAGTTTAAGCGAGTAAGAAAAAATGTTTATGAAGCAAATTAAAAAAATAATAAAAAATATAAAAAAATAAAAAAAAAACTACATTAATATACCTCGTAACATCTTAACACACTCTTTTTCACTTTAGCCGCACCCTATATAAAGATTTCTTATACTAAAAAGTAAAAATTAATTAATGTAAAATTCTGACAGCGACATAAACCTAACATTCAATTTTTCTCACGGTTACCAACTTTAAATTTTACCTTTCTTTGACTACAAACCACTAAAGCAAACATACAGTTGTAATTTTGAAAGATGAAGCTTACGTCACAACCATCTGAATTAAGAACCGACAATCTTTTTTTTTTCAAATTAATTGTAGTCATAAGTGCAACAAAGACACACTAACATAAATAATTCTTAAGTGTCTGATTTTAGAAATCTTATACGTCGAAAATTATGTTATGATATGCAACGTATGAGATAGAAAAAGATAGATGCAATATTTCATAGCTTGCATAATAATTTTAATGAAAGTAGTTTTTCATATTAACTGATGCTATAATTTTGACAAGTTACTTTGGTTTTTAAGTTATATTTCCATTTAGTTGAAATTAATTATTTTATATTACAGGCCCGTACCCAGGGGGGGGGGGCACCTGGGGGCACGTGCCCCCCCCGAAATGTTCAAAAAAAAAATTTTTTTTAAAGTAAATGAAAATTTGTTTATAATAATGAAAATTCTCGAAAGAAAAACCATTAAAAATTTTACTTTTTACTAAGTGCCCCCCCCGAAATTAAATCCTGGGTACGGGCCTGTTATATTACGTTAATTGGAAGTTTTGTGTTGCTATAAACTTGTTAAAATTTGTTAGTTCTTTTTAGAACTAAGTATTGTTGTGAATATTTTAATGATTATAATAATTATTATGATTTAAATTTATTATATCAAACACTTATTTGACTTACAATTTTCGTCTTATTTCATACAAATGCCGTTTATGACGAAGCTTCATCTTTCATGACAACAACTATACAAGGAATTGCATAATAACTGGGGAGCCTAATAAAATTGGAATAATTTCCACAATTCAATTATATAAATATTAAACGGACGAAAAAGGAAACTAAAAAGCAAAAAGTAATTAACCTGTTGAGTCTTAATAACCAACTTCCTAAACTAATGTTAGCAAGTAATTTTAGTCGGCGTCAGTGAGTGTGTAAATTGGAATGTTATTGTAAAATATTTGTTAATTTTTTTAACTAATTTAATGATCTTGCTTGATTGTTTGGCGCCGACTCAAAATGAGTTACTAACATTAGTTTAGAAAGTTAGTTATTATGACTCAAAAAGATATTTATTTTGGCTTTGTAGTTTAGAAAACTATGAAATTTATTTTAATAAAATTTGAAAAGCAAAAGCAGATTCGGTACAGTTTTTTATAACTTTCGCACTTATCCAGTATCACATTTTTGAAAATCTTCTAAATAAAGTAATAATTTACAGAAAATTTAAATTAATCATTATTTGAATTAATCATGCTCTGCACAATAGTTACGATCAACTATATCGAATAATTTACAGAATGATATAACCTTTCAAATCAAAATAATTAATTGAAGAAAACATTAACAATATTCGTATAAACATGAATGTTGATCGAGATAAGGGCCTTTTTTTAAAAAATTGTAATCAAAAGCTCCTGTTCACATTTACAATACCGAGGGATTGAACGAATGCCAAAGGCTTTTGCTTACCATCACCTAATATAATTATTTCTTAAATTAATTATGTTTTGTTTGTTTAAATATACCTATTTAATTATATAATTTAGATATTTGATTTTTGGTAAAATTTATAAAACATAAAAACGTCAAACTAAAATACACGAAGAAGATATTATGTCCAGTTAAATTTAGCAAGCCAAAACAGATTCGAATAATGCAGTAACTCATCAGCAACACTTTCAAAAAACTTTACGTTGAATTCGAGATAAATTATTAACATTACACTACACATTTTATTTTATTAAGTTGATATAAAAATAAGTAGTGGTCCAATGTACCCCTCAACCCTAACTCACTAAATTTGACTTACTCCGCACTCTATATATATTTGATCTAACCTAAGAAACTGACAGCTCATACATCTGACAGATGATTAGTCATCTTTTCTCACGGTTACCAACTTAAATTTTATCCTAGCTGTTTTTGAGTAAAATAATTGCCAATTAAAAGCCATATATTTTCAACATTATCTAGATACCGAGAACCAAAGCCGTCCCATTCAAAATGGTAGCAGTTTATGTGCATTATGAAATTATCTCGGAAAATATATAATTTTAACAGTGAAAGAATCCTTTTTAGAACAAATTTTATTCGAGGTTTTCGATTTATATTTACAATACGAAGGTATTGAGCAAACAAAATAAGAAATTTTTTTTTCAAATTTTTTCGAGGCTACCCTCTTTACAGGACAAAATAAAAAATTTAAATTGCGTTTCACGTCTTTCCCGACGAAGATACGAAAGTCGACTATATCACAGTGTTTATAGAGCTCGACGAGACGCATCCGTTTCATTTTGAAAATTTAAGATCGGCCGATAAATAAGGGCGCTACGGGCCGTAAAATATTTTTTACAATTTTCGAGTAAATCGTCGCGCCACGACAAGGCGGAGAAAATATTTGAAAAATTAAAAGCAAATTCGTATAAAGTTTTTAATGGTTTTCGATTTTGTATATTTGAAAATTTTTGCTAAACCGCTAAATAACGTCACAATTTACACGATCTTGTGATACGGGAAATTTCGAATCAAAATTCTAGCCGATTTTTAGGAAAATAATAACTAACATAAAATGTCGATTTTGGACGTAAAGCGAGACGTTTTCGGAAAAATGTTTATAGACATTTTCGATTTACATACACGAGGCGGAAACATTTTGCAAAAAAAAATTTAATTTACCTTAATTTAACATTTCTCAAAAAAGTCTTTTGCCTTTTACCACATCCAACATGTGCCGATCGAATTGGTCATTTTTGTCATTTCTACTAACCATCGCGCAATTCAACCGATTCCACGATAAAATTTTAAGTTTTCCAAAAATTTTCTCTTTTTTGAACAGAATTTCTTCAAAATTGCAAAATTTTCAAAATTATTCGTTTTTGAGCTATCGGCGTGCCACCCCACGTAATTTTTAAGCTTTATTACCTAACGTGAGCTGTAGCAGGAACCTTTGGATAGAATTTTTCGGATAGAAACGGGTATCAAACCAGTCATAATCTATCGCCACCTCCTGTTATTGAAAGACATTCATAACAAATTATGCGAGAAAGGCACTTCCACTTTACGCCTTTGCCACGCCGCTCCCGGGCAAATCTAAGCGACGCTGTCGTGCTTATGCACGATCCGGACTCTTCCAGCATCGATTGAGAAAAATGCGGTGAAAATTCATTGAGCGGATTGGAAAATCTCATCCAGAAAGTAAAAATTCGGGGGAAATGGCAATTTTTTGCTTTCCCACGCTGCAAGCACTTAGCTCGGTCTTTGGCCTGGCACCAGTTATTTCACTTTAAACATAGCGAAGCCTTCGGCCTTGCACTAGTTATTTCTCTACAGACATTACGTGCTTCATATTTTCAGTATTATCTAGATACCGAGAACCAAAGCCGTCTCAATCAAAATTGAAGCATTTTATTTGCATAACTGCGATATTATCTCGGAAAATTAATAATTTTAACAGTGAAGGAATCGTTTTTCGAAAAAATTTTATTCGACGTTTTCGATTTATATTTGCAATGCGGAGGTATTGAGCAAATAAAATCAAAAAAAAATTTTTTACAAATTTTTCAAGGCTACCCCCTTTGAGAAAAAAATAAAAAGTTTAAATTGCGTTTAACGTCTTTCCCGATGGAGATACGAAAGTTTACCATAAAAGAGTTTTTATAGAGCTCGACGAGACGCATCCGTTTCGCTTTAGAAAATTTAAGATCGGCCGATAAATAAGGGCGCTACGGGCCGTCAAAGATTTTTTACAATTTTTGAGTAAATCGTCGCGCCACGACATGGCTGAGAAAAAATTTGAAAAATTAAAGTGAGATTCGTATAGAGTATTTAATGGTTTTCGATTTTGTATATTTGTAAATTTTTGCTAAACCGCTAAATAACGTCACAATTTACACGATCATGTGATCCGGGAAATTTCGAATCAAAATCCTAGCCGATTTTTTGGAATATCATAACAAACATAAAATGTCGATTTTGGACGTAAAGGGAGGCGTTTTCGGGAAAATGTTTATAGACATTTTCGATTTACATACACGAGGCGGAAACATTTTGCAAAAAAAAAATTTAATTTTCAATAATTTAACATTTCTCAAAAAAGTCTTTTGCCTTTTACCACATCCAACATGCGCCGATCGAATAGGTCGTCCTTTTCATTTCAACTTACGATCGCGCAATTTAACCGATTCCACCACACAATTTAAAGTTTTCCAAAAATTTTCCTTCCTCTGAACAGAATTTTGTCAAAATTGCAGCATTTTCAAAATTATTTGTTTTGGAGCTCTCGGCGTGCCACCCCACGTAATTTTTAAGCTTTATTGCCTAACGTCAGCAGTAGTAGGTACCTTTGGCCGTCGATCGGCATCGGTGGGAACGATAACGTTTACTTGTGTGGGCCGCAACGGCGTTGCCGCGCCGGGAAGGTTTTTTCACAGTCTCCGCCGCCCCCGAAGTCTCACCTCAAATTTTTTGGCGGTTTTGGTTAGAATTTTTCGGATAGAAGCGGGTGCCAAATCCGTCATGATCCATCGCCACCTCCTGTTGTCGAAAGACATTTATAACATTTTATGTGAGAAAGGCACTTCTACTTTACGGCTTTGCCACGCCGCAAAAAAAAACACTGTTGTGTTTATGCACGATCCGGACTCTTCCAGCGTCGATTGAGAAAAATGCGGTGAAAATCCATTGAGCGGATTAGAAAATGTCATCCAGAAAGTAAAAATTCGGGGAAAATGGCAATTGTTTGCTTTCCCACGCTGCAAGCACATACCTCGGCCTTTGGCCTGGCACCAGTTATTTCACTTAAAACATAGCGAGGCCTTCGGCCTCGCACTTATTGAGTTATTAATCATGGCGAGGCCTTCGGCCTCGCACTAGTTATTTCTCTGCAAACATAGCAAGGCCTTCGGCCTTGCACTTATTGATTTATTAATCATGGCGAGGCCTTCGGCCTCGCACTTGTTATTTCTCTACAAACATAGCGAGGCCTTCGGCCTCGCACTAATTATTTCTTTATAAACATAACTCGGCCTTCGGCCTCGCACTTGTAATATCTTTGAACGTGACCGTGTCTGCGGCCATATACTTTTATTTCTTGTAGCATATAGCTCACCATACGGACTTTGCACATTTTTGTCAGAAAACGTAGTTTGACCTGCGGGCCCTTTACACTGTATGAATATTCCCATAAATTATCAAAATTATCTAGATACCAAAAACCAAAGCCGTCTCAATCAAAATTGGAGCATTTTATGTGCACAACTGCGATATTATATCGGAAAACTAATAATTCTAACAGTGAAGGAATCATTTTTCGAATAAAATTTATTCGAGGTTTTCGATTTATAATTGCAATGCGGAGGTAATGAGCAAATAAAATAGAAAAAAAAAATTTCCCAAATTTTTCAAGGCTACCCCCTTTGAAAAAAAAATAAAAAATTTAAATTGCGTTTTACGTCTTTCCCGATGGAGATACGAAAGTCGACCATAAGAAAGTTTTTATAGAGCTCGACGAGACGCATCCGTTTCATTTTGAAAATTTAAGATCGGCCGATAAATAAGGGCGCTACGGGCCGTCAAAGATTTTTTACAAATTTTGACTAAATCGACGCGCCAAGACATGGGGGAAAAAAAATTTGAAAAATTAAAAGCAGATTCCTATAGAGCTTTTAACGCTTTTCGATATTGTACATATGCAAATTATTCCTAAACCGCTAAATAACGTCACAATTTACAAAATCAGATAGTCTTGAAAATTTCGAATCGAAATCCTAGCCGATTTCGTGCAAAATAATAGTCACCATTAAATGTCAATTTTGAACGTAAAGGAGGGGTTTTTCGAAAAAAATTTATTACGCATTTTCGATTTATATACACGAGACGGAGATACTTGAAAAAAAAAATTTTTGATTTTCCAAAATTTAACATTTTTTGAAAAAGTCTTTTACTTTCTACCACATCAAATATGCGGCGGACGAATTCGTCGCTTCATCTATTGATACTTAAAATTATGCGATTTAACCGAATCGAAAATAAAATTTAAAGATTTCGAAAAATTTCGACCAAATTTCGACAAAATTTCGACTTTATTAAAAATTCTTCGTCTTTGTGCTCTTGGAGCGGCTCTCTACGTTATTTTTAAGGTTCTCCACGTAATCGCCGCGATAGTAGGAACCTTTGGTCGTCGATCGGCACCGGTCGCGCCGATAACGTTTTTGCGGTTTGGCCGCTACGGAGTTGCCGCGCCGGGGAGGTTTTCGAGCCGCCTCCACCGCCCCCGACCCGTTACCCCAAATTTTTTGCCGGTTTTGGATAAAGTTTTTCCTAGCCGACATTTTAACGCTTTTCCCGTAATCTTCCGACCTTTGGTTCCCGTTTAACGGCCGTCTTTGCATAATTTTTCTTCAAAAAGTTGTTCGACTTTGAGGCGCCGCCGGGGAGGCCCCGGACGTTTCCCGACGTTGCCGTTTCGGTTGTGCACGATGGGAATACCTCCCGCGTCGATTGCGACGTCTCGCATCGAAATCGGTACGGTGGGTTCTTCCCGCGTTCTGTCCCAAGAATCGTCTCGAAGCTAAAAATCGTCGTCGAGAGCGTCTTCGCGGCGAGAGACGTTTCGTACCGCCAGCGCCGCACCCGTGGAGCGATTTTAAATTTTTTAAAGTCGTCGAAGAGAGGAGTTTCTGGCGCATATTTTCCGGTGTCGCGGGTAAAAATTCGACGGTCGGCTCGCGCTCCCGAGGACGTTTTCTAACACTTTTTGCGAAAAAAGTTCTTCGACTTTGAGGCTTCGCCACGGGTGCCCCGGACGTATGCGGAGGATGCCGTTTCGGTTGTGCACGATGGGAATACCTCCGGCGTCGATCGCCGTTTGTCCCGTCGAAATCGGTACGGTGGGTTCTTCTGGCGTTCTCCCCCAGGAATTGCTTGTTGTTGCAATTTTTCAATTTTTCGACTCTTTGCGCGCGAAAAGTTTTTCGCTCGCCGTCGCCGCCCCCGAAGACTTGGGTCGATTTTTTTAGCACGGTTGGATAGAACTTTTAATTGCGAACATTTTGACGTGCCGCCCCGCCATTTTCGTTCGCCGCTCCTCGTCGTCGAAGCACATTTCTAACAAATTATGTCGAAAAAGTAGGTCCACTTTGCGGTCTCGCCACGCCGCCCCCGGTAACTTCTAAGCTAAGCCGATGTGGTTGTGCACGATCCGGAAACCTCCCGCGTCGATCGAGACGAGTCCGGTGAAAATCCGTTGGGCGGATTCGGATATCTCGTTCGGAAAGTAAAAATCCGGAAAAAATGTCACATTTTCGCCTCCCGACGCCTCCAGAGTTTCCCCTCTAAATTTTTTTTCGCACCACGGCGTGCGTCCCGACGAGATCGCCATTTTGCGACCGCTCCGGCAAAAATCGGTCGGACGCACGTAAAATGCGAACCGTTTTTCTAACAATTTTGCCCAATGACCGGTATTATTTTATTATATAGACAAGCGCTGGGAGATCCTACGGATCTCAACCAGCGCTTGGCCTGCCGGCGGCAAGCCGCTGTCGCGGCTTCTAGCCGCTTCGCGGCGGGCCGCTACGCGGCTCAAAATAAGTCGCCGCTTCGCGGCTCCACTAACCTTGACATGCCGCTTCGCGGCATGCTTCTACAGGACTTTTACAAGTCGCCGCTTCGCGGCTCCATTTGGGGTATATTTTATAGAGAAAAACCCACTGTTTTGTCTTTCACCGCAGGAACTGAATTGCACTCGGTGTGGAATCTATAATAGTTATACTATGATTGTGAAAAGTAGCCATCATTATTAGAAAGTGTCTGAAAAGAGGCCATTTGTGTACTATTGAAACTAAACCAATAATTTTTTCGTCCATGGGTCTCTTCTGCGCGGCTCCATTTAGAGTAAGCTTTATAGAGATAATCTTGCCAACTTGCATTTTAACACAGGAATTGAATTGCATACTGTATGCAAGCAGTGTACTCTCTCCTTATTTTTATTAATCTTAGTATTATAAAATTAGCTACAGCCGTGGAGTGATGTGATCGCTGGTTTAGTACAGAACAGAAATTCTGGGTTCAAATTGCGGACTATACAGAATTTCTTAGCTCGGTCTTCCAGAGGGCATTCACACGCTGCGCTGTGGTGAAATCGATATTGATTTATGTGAACTATAAAATATGGGGACTAATCCCCTGTCTGTTTAATATGGTGCTAATAATTTAATCATTTTCTGTTAAAATGGAGAATAAATTAAGCAAAAAATTATAGTTAACTAGGAATACAATGATTTAAACCGAATTGCTATTTGTAATTTGAGCTATACTGAAGTTTGGTTGTCTTTGGGTTGATAATTTAGTAATTTAATAATGCCAACTGTTGTTTTTATTCGGTTTATCTTAAAGCTGTGTTCTCACTTAAAATGAAAATTCGATTTTAAATAGAAAATGGACTATTTGGTGTACAATAACAGTAGCTGACCAAAAACGTACAATAAAAAATAAAGTAATCTGTAAAAAAAATCGCGAATGCAAGAGATACGCGCATTTTAGCGTTAATTTTATTTACAATTTTTTGACTTTATTTTTGAAAATAACGCGTTCAAATTTTTACAGTATATCTAAAACGTAATTTTTAATATTATGTCGAAGCATAATTTTTTTAAAAATTGCATTAAAAAATTTTTGTTTTGCGATTTTTTTATTCGCGATAAAAGCGCTTCGACATAATATTGTAAATAACATTTCAAACATACTGTAAAAGTTTTAACTCGTTATTTTCAAAAATAAAGTCAGAAAATTGTAAATAAATAAGTGGTTGCAAGAGAACAGCCGTCAATCATGACATTGTCAATGCAATGATTAGCTAGTGTCCTCTTACGCTTTCTTCATAAATATTTACTGTAGTTGCAGCATCTCATTTAGACTCGAAAATAAAATGCCTTTTACATAATCGTGTTTGGCTCTTTACTCAGATCTCATAGATAATATTTTTAGTGGCTATTTACTTTCTACTTACGACTTAGTGTCATTTTTATATTTTTTCATTCTGGAGCTGCACTTGTTTTACCTGGTTACTTTGTAAGTTTAAGTACTTTCAGGTCAACTTTATGTATGATTCATAATTTATGTGACAATATGAAATATAACAATATAATATTAACAGGATTAAGAAATATAATATTAACAATATGAAATCTATAAACTGCAGAGGTAACTTCCTTCGGGGTCATTTTATTTATGGTGCCAAACGAATGCCAAAAGCCTCTTGTTTACCGTTTTCTGAAAAAAATGCATTCGTGTTTATTTTGGAATTCTTTTAGTATATATATTGTCGTATATTTTTTGGGATGAAGAAATTTATTTACTTCATTTTATTTTATATTTCTATTTTATTTTGTAAATTTAAATTGTTACGCCTCTGGTGTAAGAGCTGAGGTGGGGAAATTTTTGAATTTGGAGTGGATAAGGACTCGCGAGCGATCCACGGAGCTGGGAGGTCGCGATTTTGTAGTTTGAGAGTTTCGATGTAAAATTTTTGTATCAGTTATAATAAAATTTGAGTTCAGCGAGAGTTTAGTGTTATTTTTTATTTCTTTTAGAAGAAGATTACAATTATTGAATTTTCAAGTTTTATTTATTTGCAAGGTCGTGCACGGCAAATGTGCGATTGGTATTCTGGAGTTGGTTATATTCTATGTCAATATATAGTATAGTAAATGTGTACATGTTCCACGGGAGTTGGTAAAAGTGAGTTGAATAATTTAAAATACAGTGTTATCCTTACAATTACAGGAAAATGTGCACATGTGAACATGTACTGAAAAACATGTAATTAAAAACTAAGATTTGATCAGATTGAAGTTGGAGTTAGGTATATAAAAAAAATGTGTAAAAGGAAGTAAATACAATTTTTGCAGCTTTTCAGTTTACTTAAAATTTGTATTATTATTATTAAAATCCCCATAATACATCCCACGGAAAATTCAAAACCCGCCGCTCCTGCTTTAATACACTAAATTGTTTTCAATTCTCAATATATGTACTTTTCCCATCATCGCTTGGTATATGTACACATTTCCCTAATTCTATTGGCAAATCTCACATTTACCATAAGCGCCGGTATAAGTGCACATTTACCGGAAAATGTGTACTTTTACCGGTATACGTAATTTTCCCGTAACATTTACACCAGTCGTCATATTCTTATGATATGAAAGTATAATAATTTGGATATATTTTTAAAAACTTGACTTCATGCAAGATATATTATTTCAGTTGAAAATGCACTAATCATGAATACAAATGATGTAAATATAGACATCGATGATTATATTATTATTGAAGATGGAACTTATACTGATGATTTTAATTGTCCCAACAAAATATTATCGGATAGAAAAATTTAATTAGGCTAAGGCGATAACTGAAAATATTGCAAATATTTCACTCCACTGCTGTGGCGAAGAACATATATGTCTAGTTATCCAAAACAGATTCGAATAACGAAGTAACTAATCAGCAGAATTTTGAAAAAACTACGTTGAATTCAAAATGAATTATTAAAATTATTACACTACACATTTTATTTTATTGTTGATATAAAAATACGTCGTCCAATGTACCCCTTAACCCTCTAACTCACTGTATTTCACTTACGCCGCACTCTATATAACGATTTAACCTAAAAATCTGACAGCGATATAAATCTGACAGATGATATATTTGACATATGTGACATTCACCTTTTCTCACGGCTACCAACTTTAAATTTTATTTCTCCTAGAATACAAACTACAGACAACACACAGTGAGTCGCATAATTATTGGGCCACCTAATAAAATTGTAATCATTTAAACATAATTTAATTATTATTTAATAGGAAATCTGCAGTTTTAATTTACCATTTCGTTAATGTACTTCTTAGGTCATTGAAAATAAAAAATTTAAAAAAACATAATAGAATGAACCGTCTTCGGCACCTAGAATTCCAAATAAATGGTATTTTGGATGGTGTCATAGTAAAACCGTGCAGTTGTAAACAGTTTCAGACCATAGCAAATATATCATTTTAAGCTCTGTCTGAAGATTGAATCATAATAATATAACCTAAACCGAGTAGAGAACTTGGTTCGTAAAATTTACGGAAAGAGGTTTAACATGGTTGTAAAAATGTGGATGTTTAAGGGTGTATTTCAATACAGCAGTTCCTTAGATGAGTATGAAAAGAACTCAAAGAACGGATAACATAAGAAATGATCATATCAGAGATGACCTACAAATCTTTAACTTGAATGATAAAATAGTGGGAAATCGAACAAAATGGGAAGAACACCTCCAAAGAATAAAAAACCTCAGAGTCCATCTACAGATCTATAAATACCAACTTCAAGAACGCAGAGATGTAGAACGATTGAGGAAAAGATGGGCCGGAACCGGTCAACAACCTAATCCATGAAGGAAATGATGATGAATAATTCCCAATTGTTGTTTTTACTAGGTTTATTTTAATATTACATATTAATGTTTTTTACATGTGACAATGTCAATGCAATGATTAGCTGGTGACCTCTTACGCTTTCTTTATGAACGTTTACAGTAGTTACAGCATCTCATTTAAACTCGAAAATAAAATGCCTTTTACATAATCGTGTTTGGCTTTTTACTCAGATCTCGTGGTTTATTAACTTAATTTTAGTGGCAAACAATCTTTCTACCTACGACTTTGAATTATTTTTATATTTCTTCATTTCGGAGCTGCACTTGTTTTACTTGGTTACTTTGTAAGTTTAAGTACTTTCAGGTCAACCTCATGTATAATTCATAATTTACAAACTTACATTTCTCGACTTAAATTTTGTTTGTGTAACAACATCAACAATATAAAATCTATAAACTGCTGATGCAGTCTGTCTTTAAACCACTGTTTTGTTTGAATTTCTTTGGAAAAATATTAAACATTTGATATTTGATTTTGGGTTAAACTTATTAGTTATAAAACATAAATAGTTCAGTGCAATTAGGTTTATACTTTGGAACCCATTTATAATGAATGGATTTGGATATTTTCAGATTTTTTGAATTTCTTATACTAAAAAGTAAAAACTTTATTATATCGAGTTATTTATAAAATTAAAAATCAATAAAATTATTTATTAAGCTTTCAGATGATTATTTTATCCGTTATCAGAATAAGATATTAAATATTACCTTATTCTGATGACGGATGAAATAATTATCTGAAACCTTAATAAATAATTTTAATAATTTTTAATTTTTTAAATAACTCGATATCATAAAGTTTTAATATTATTTAATATCAACGAGTTAATAATTTAACATTTTAAAAAGTGAAAAGTTTACCTTGTGAAACCTTCTGTTAATGTTTTTGCAATTTTGCAAAAATTTAAGCTGTTTTAAATTTGTAATTTTATAAGCCATTTAAATAAATTAATCTTTTTTAACAAATTATTTAAGCACAAAATTAAATCAAAATGTTTATTTGTTATATAAAATCTTTCTGAAATAAAATTCCAAAATTTTGTGAGGTTATGTTAAAATAAATAGTAATTTATTTCCGAAAACCTGATTAAAAACAAAAACGCCGGTGTTCGGCAAACTTTGGTCATCATTTAGTTGAATGCTATGATGCCAGCTCTAGAGAATCGTTCTTATTTCTAGAGAAAATTAATAAAAAAATTAATTTTTCTAGGGAAATTTTAGGGATTTTTAAGTGTTTTTAAACTCTAATTAAAATATTTAAATTTAAAAATTTTTATTTTTTTATTTATAATTTTTAATTGCTACCTATAACTTTATAATCATAAAAAACCAGGAGAAGACAAAGAGATAAAAAATCAAATAGCAGCAGCAACAAGAAGCACGTTCGCACGACGATCAGTGCTTGATAGCAGAATCTTTGTCAAATTAGTGAAGCTTCGGATTTATAAGTCGATTATAAGACCAACGGTGTTGTATGGATGCGAGGTGTGGTTGTTGAAGAAACAAACGCAAAATACTTTAGCGGTATGGAAAAGAAAAGTGCTTAAGAAGATATTTGACAGGAAGAAACTTGATAAACAGTGGCTGCAAAGAGCAAACCAAGAAATATAAGAGTTATATAGTGAACCAAGTATAGTGAGTGTTATTAAGGCACAAAGAATAAGGTGACTCGAACATATCTTAACTCTAAGGATTAATGTTGGGTAGCTTCTGGCCTAGCATGGCCAGTATTAGTGGCACACCGCCCGCCCTTTAAAATACTCGAGTTCGTCTTGAGTTTGGGGTGGCTTGAAGAATAGGAGGTAGGTAGGCTGCTAACATCAGAGGTAGCATAATGGGCCCGTTTATGTGGCCTGAGTGCATGTAAACCATGGTTTGCCCTCCACATTCAATCCAGAATCCAATCCAATCTTAACTTTTAAAAAGCGAAAAAAAAGTAATACACTAGTATGGGCGTCCGACGGACCAAAGAAGAGAGGAAGACCGATGAATAGATGGAAAAACAAAGTACAAAAAGACCTTAAAGAAATTGAGGTTTGCGACTGGAAGGAAAAGGCAAAAGATAGGAAAGAATGAACCAAAACCATGGCATAACAAAATAAACATTTATTTATGTTCTTGCAACAAAACGAGGCCATAACTATGACTCAATTAAAATTTGTAGCTACCTTGGTAGTCCTCATAAAAACTTTTAAAAAAATTAAAATTAATATGATATAGACTTTCAAAATAAAAATTATATTTCCAAAATATCTTGCAATTCGTATATTTCGCATCTGTCAAGTTGCTATTGTGTCATCAGTCATTTTTGAGGTTATTACATCTTTCATAAGTATCAGTGGTGTTAAATCTTTTTGTAGTTAGCACCATACACAACTTAATTACAAATTTTAAATTTTCGTTAATTTTGTTTTCATAAGACTAAAGTATAAAAATCATACAAAATTTAAAAAATAAGTATTGTAAAGAGAATTAGAAAGTACCAGTTCACTTAATTTAACTGTTCACTCAATTCACATGCTGATCGTGGGTTGTGCAGCACTGTTTTAAACCCATAATAATTTAAACATTCGCAGTCTGTCACCTATATTTTGTAATGGTCATTCATTTTAAATGATAATTTATTTAGATGATCGTTAGTGGCAGTCTGTCTAAGGTATAACATTAGTTTAGAAAGTTAGTTATTACGACTCAAATAGTTACAGTTGTTGTCATGAAAGATGAAGCTTCGTCATAAACGGCATTTGTATGAAATAAGACGAAAATTGTAAGTCAAATAAGTGTTCGATATAATAAATTTAAATCATAATAATTATTATAATCATTAAAATATTCACAACAATACTTAGTTCTAAAAAGAACTAACAAATTTTAACAAGTTTATAGCAACACAAAACTTCCAATTAACGTAATATAAAATAATTAATTACATCTAAATGGAAATATAACCTAAAAACCAAAGTAACTTGTCAAAATTATAGCATCAGTCAATATGAAAAACTACTTTCATTAAAATTATTATGCAAGCTATGAAATATTGCATCTATCTTTTTCTATCTCATACGTTGCATATCATAACATAATTTTCGACGTATAAGATTTCTAAAATCAGACACTTAAGAATTATTTATGTTAGTGTGTCTTTGTTGCACTTATTACTACAATTACTTTGAAAAAAAAAGATTGTCGGTTCTTAATTCAGATGGTTGTGACGTAAGCTTCATCTTTCAAGATTACAACTGTATTTATGTACCAAGTCCTGAAAGTGCATCTTTTTGGTATGAGCGTGGAAAATTATACCACGCAAATGCCAAAAAGACACTTTAAGGATAAGGTGCATACACTATTTTATGTGTAATTGGAATAAAATGCCCACTTTCTGCAAAAAATGTACGATAATAATTATGTTATACGGAATAATTTAACGAAATACGTATGTATAACGATCCAGTTGCTAAGCAATGAAATATTTAAAATTCACAAAATACGTCAAAAATATATGTCAAAGTGTACATTTTAGTAGGATTGCACATAAAACATTTGAGGTTATGACATTTCTGTACTAAAAAGTAAAATTTGACATTTCTGTACTAAAAACAGCTACTTTCAGTATTGTTTTGAATATGTGAAAATGTACATTTTAGTACGATTGCACATAAAAGATATTTATTTTTGGCTTTGTAGTTTAGAAAACTATGAAATTAATTTTAATAAAATTTTAAAAACAAAAGCAGATTCGGTACAGTTTTTAACAACTTTCGCATTTATCCAGTACCACATTTTTGAAAATCTTGTAAATAAAGTAATAATTTACAGAAAATTTGAATTAATCATTATTTGAATTAATCATGCTCTGCACAATGGTTACGATCAACTATATCGAATAATTTACAAAAAGATAAAACCTTTCAAATCAAAATAATTAATTGAAAAAAGCATTAACAATATTCGTATAAACATGAATGTTGATCGAGATAAAGGCCTTTCTCTAAAAAATTGTAATCAAAAGCTCCCCTTCACATTTTCAATTCCGAGGGATTAAACCAATGCCAAAGGCTTTTGCTTACCATCATCAAAAATTATTATTTTTTAAATTAATTTTGTTTGTTTAAATATATTTAATTAAATAATTTAGATATTTGATTTTTGGTAAAATTTATAAAACATAAAAATGTCAAACTAAAATACACGAAGAAGATATTATGTCCAGTTAAATTTGGCAAGCCAAAACAGATCCGAATAATGCAGTAACTCATCAGTAACACTTTCAAAAAACTCTACGTTGAATTCGAAATAAATTATTAACATTACACTACATATTTTATTTTATTAAGTTGATATAAAAATAAGTAGTAGTCTAATGTACCTCTCAATCCCCTAACTCACTGAATTTGACTTACGCCGCACTTTATATATATTCGATTTAACCTAAAAGAGTGACAGTTCATACATCTGACAGATGATTATATTTGACTATATCTCATGGTTACCAACTTAAGTTTTATCCTAGCTGTAAATTTTAAACATAAAGGAGGGGTTTCTCAAACAAATTTATTAGGATCGTATTAACTCATAAAGCATCTTTACGGAAAGGATGCCTTTACGTAAAGGCTAAGGGTCGTATTCTCTAACTCTTAAAGGATCTTTACGGAAAGGATGCCTTTACGGAAAGGCTAAACCTATTCTGTAATTATAAAGGATCCTTTAAGATCGATCTTTACGAAACGACGCGGTAAGGGATGCCTTTAGGTAAAGGATTTGCTCATTTTATAACTCTAAGGGATCCGTTATTAGCGTCAGAATACACCAAGTTGATTCTTTACGTAAAGGATGGTCAGTAGACACCTTTAACGAAATTCAAGTGTTGTTTTTATTACTGAATGTGAACTTCAAAAGTGAATTTATTTTCAAAATGAAGATTTAATTGAATAATATTCTTGACGAATTAAGCAAAATTACCCAAATTTTGCATTTTTAATTGTGAAACGTCGCTACTTTGGCCCCGTTGAAAAATTAGTATATACCTGTGGTTGAATTCCGTTTATATAGTTCACGATTATTTATGTTCATTATAGATGAAAATAAAACTAATCAATGATTGGTTTTATAACATTTTTACAATTTTAAATTTAAATCTGGTTTTATAATTATAAATTCAAAAACACAAAACAAAAGCGCAATTTTAAGACGTCAACTAAAAATTTACAGGTTATGTTGTTTTAAAAATTGAAATCAACCAATGAAAACACATTAACTCTGATACTCGAATTGTACTATTACGATTAAAAACATCAGCCTTGCCTTTACGTAACGACAACTGCTAAGGGACAAGAAATTACCTAAAGGATGAGCGAGTTAAGAGAATGCGTTTTGAAACGGATCTTTTCAGGTACCCTGCCTTTCTTTACATAAAGGATCTTTATTTAAAGAACAAGTTAGAGACATTTTCAATTTATATACATGAGGCGGAGACATGGCAAAACAATTGTTGATTTTACATAATTTCACAATTTTCGGAAAAGTCTTTTGCTTTCTACCGCATCAAAATATGCTTCAGATAAATTCGTCTTCCGTTTTATTGATACTCTAAATTATGCGATTTAACCGAATCAACAATAAAATTTTAAGACTTCAAAAAATTTCGAGCACATTTCGACAAAATAGCCACTTTATTAAAAATTCTTCGTCTTTGTGCTCTTGGAGAGGATCTCCACATTATTTTTAAGCTTCTCCATTAACCCATTGCAAAAGTAGCAACTTTTGGTGGTCGATCGGCGCAGGATTTTTGAGGTTTGGCCGCTACGGAGTTGCCGCGCCGTGGAGGTTTTCAAGCCGCCTCCGCCACCCCAACCAGTTTACTCAAATTTTTCGCCGGTTTTGTATGAAATTTTTTCAAGCCGACATTTTAAAGCTTTTCTCGTAATCATCCGAACTTTGCATAATTTTTTTTTTAAAAGTTCTTCGACTTTGCGGCACCGCCGAGGGGACCCCGGACGCTTCTTAACATCGCCATTTCGGTTGTGCACGATAGAAATACATCCCACGTCGTATTTTAAATTTTGTACGCGTGCCACAGATTTTCAAAATTATCTAGATACCAAGAACCAAAGCAGTCCCAATCAAAATCAGAGTATAGTTAATATTTATAAATTATGATATACTATCTTAGAAAATTATAATTTTATCAGTGAAAGAATCGTTTTTCGAAAAAATTTTATTTTACGTTTTCGATTTATATGTGCAATGCGGAGGTATTGAGCTAATAAAAAAAGAAATTTTTTTTTCCTAAATTTTTCAAGGCTACCCCCTTAACGGAAAAAATAAAAAAATTAAATTGCGTTTTACGTCTTTCCCCATGAAGATACGAAGGTCTACCATAATAGAGTTTTTATAGAGCTCGACAAGATGCATCCGTTTCATTTTGAAAATTTAAGATCGGCCGATTAATAAGGGCGCTACGGATCGTCAAAGATTTTTTACAATTTTTGGCTAAATCTTCGCGCCACGACATGGAGCAGAAAAATTTTGAAAAATTAAAATCAGATTCGTATAGAGTTTTTAATGGTTTTCGATTTTGTATATTTGAACATTTTTGCTAAACCGCTAAATAACGTCACAATTTACACGATCGTGTGATTCGGGAAATTTCGAATCAAAATCCTAGCCGATTTTTAGAAAAATAATAACAAACATAAAATGTCGATTTTGGACATAAAGGGAGACGTTTTCGGAAAAACGTTTATAGACATTTTCAATTTACATACACGAGGCGGAAACATTTTGCAAAAAAAAAAAATAATTTTCCTTAATTTAACTTTTCTCAAAAAAGTCTTTTACCTTTTACCACATCCAATATGCGCCGATCGAATTGGTCGTCCTTTTTATTTCAACTTACGATCGTGCAATTTAACCGTTTCCTCGATAAAATTTAAAGTTTTCCAAAAATTTTCCCTCTTCCGAACAGAATTTCGGCGAAATTGCTTGGTTTTCAAAATTCTTCGTTTTTGAGCTCTCGGCGTGCCGCCCCACATAATTTTTAAGCTTTATTACCTAACGTAAACAGTAGTAGGTACCTTTGGCCGTCGATCGGCATCGGTGAGTACGATAACGTTTGCTTGGGTTGGCCGCAACGGCGTTGCCGCGCCGGGAAGGTTTTTTGCCGTCTCCGCCGCCCCCGACGTTGCACCTCAAATTTTTCGGCGGTTTCGGATAGAAACTGGTGCCAAACCCGTCATGATCCATCGCCACCTCCTGTTATCGAAAGACATTTATAACAAATTATTTGATTAAGGCACTTCCACTTTACGGCTTTGCCACGCCGCTCCCGGGCAAATATAAGCGACGCTGTCGTGTTTATGCACGATCCAGATTTTTCCAGCCTTGATTGAGAAAAATGCGGTGAAAATCGATTGAGCGGATTGGAAAATCTCATCCAGAAAGTAAAAATTTGGGGGACATGGAAATTTTTTGCTTTCCCACGCTGCAAGCACATAGCTCGGCCTTTGGCCTGGCACCAGTTATTTCACATTATACATAGCTCGGCCTTTGGCCTGGCACCAGTTATTTCACTTTAAACATAGCGAGGCATTCGGCCTCGCACTAGTTTTTTCTCTACAAACATAGCGAGGCCTTCGGCCTCGCACCTTTGTCAGAAAATATAGATTGGCTTGCGCGCCCTTTACACTTTTTATATCTCAAAACAAATAGCTTTTATATTTTGAATTTTGTACGTGCTTCACATTTTCAAAATTATCTAGATACCGACAACCAAAGCCGTCTCAATCAAAATTGAAGCATTTTATATGCATAACTGCGATATTTTCTCGGAAAATGTATAATTTTAACAGTGAAGGAATCGTTTTTCAAAAAAATTTTATTTGACGTTTTCGATTTATATTTGCAATGCGGAGGTATTGAGCAAATAAAATCAAAAAAAAATTTTTTACAAATTTTTCAAGGCTACCCCCTTTGAGAAAAAAATAAAAAGTTTAAATTGCGTTTAACGTCTTTCCCGATGGAGATACGAAAATTTACCATAATAGAGTTTTTATAGAGCTCGACGAGACGCATCCATATCGTTTTGAAAATTTAAGATCGGCCGTTAAATAAGGATGCTACGGGCCGTCAAAGATTTTTTTCAATTTTTAAGTAAATCGTCGCGCCACGACATGGCGGAGAAAAAATTTGAAAAATTAAAGTGAGATTCGTATAGAGTATTTAATGGTTTTCGATTTAGTATATTTGAAAATTTTGGCTAAACCGCTAAATAACGTCACAATTTACACGATCGTGTGATGCGGGAAATTTCGAATCAAAATCCTAGCCGATTTTTAGGAAACTAATAACAAACATAAAATGTCGATTTTGGACGTAAAGGGAGACGTTTTCGGAAAAACGTTTATAGACATTTTCGATTTACATACACGAGGCGGAAACATTTTGCAAAAAAAAAATTTAATTTTCCTTAATTTAACATTTCTCAAAAAAGTCTTTTGCCTTTTACCACGTCAAATATGCGCCGATCAAATTGGTCGTCCTCTTCATTTCTACTTACGATCGCGCAATTTAACCGATTCCACCATAAAATTTAAATTTTTCCCAAAATTTTCTCTCTTCTGAACGGAAATTTGTCAAAATTGCAACATTTACAAAATTCTTCGTTTTTGAGCTCTCGGCGTGCCGCCCCACGTAATTTTTAAGCTTTATTACCTAACGTGAGCTGTAGTAGGAACCTTTGGCCGTCGATCGGCACCGGTGGGGACGATAACGTTTGCTCGGGTGAGGCGCAACGGCGTTGCCGCGCCGGGAAGGTTTTTTGCCGTCTCCGCCGCCACCGACGTTGCACCTCAAATTTTTCGGCGGTTTCGGATAGAAACTGGTGCCAAACCCGTCATGATCTATCGCCACCTCCTGTTATCGAAAGGCATTTATAACAAATTATTTGAGTAAGGCACTTCCACTTTACGGCTTTGCCACGCCGCTCCCGGGCAAATATAAGCGACGCTGTCGTGTTTATGCACGATCCAGACTTTTCCAGCCTTGATTGAGAAAAATGCGGTGTAAATCGATTGAGCGGATTGGAAAATCTCATCCAGAAAGTAAAAATTTGGGGGACATGGAAATTTTCCATGTCTTTCCCACGCTGCAAGCACATAGCTCGGCCTTTGGCCTGGCACCAGTTATTTCACTTTAAACATAGCGAGGCCTTTGGCCTCGCACTAGATTTTTCTCTACAAACATAGCGAGGCCTTCGGCCTCGCACTTATGGAATTTTTAATCATAGCGAGGCCTTCGGCCTCGCACTAGTTATTTCTCTACAAACATAGCGAGGCCTTCGGCCTCGCACTTATGGAATTTTTAATCATAGCGAGGCCTTCGGCCTCGCACTAGTTATTTCTCTACAAACATAGCGAGGCCTTCGGCCTCGCACTTATGAAAATTTTAATCATGGCGAGGCCTTCGGCCTCGCACTAATTATTTCTCTATAAACATGGCGAGGCCTTCGGCCTCGCACTTGTAATATCTTTGAACGTGACCGTGTCTGCGGCCATATACTTTTATGTCATGTAGCATAACTCACCCTACGGACTATGCACATTTTTGTCAGAAAGTATAGTTTGGCTTGCTCGCCCTTTACACTTTTTATATCTCAAAACAAATAGCTTTTATATTTTGATTTTTGTACGTGCTTCATATTTTCAAAATTATCTAGATACCGAAAACCAAAGCCGTCTCAATCAAAATTGAAGCATTTTATGTGCACAACTGCGATATTATCTCGGAAAATTAATAATTTTAACAGTGAAGGAATCGTTTTTCGAAAAAATTTTATTTGACGTTTTCGATTTATATTTGCAATGCGGAGGTATTGAGCAAATAAAATCAAAAAAAAATTTTTTACAAATTTTTCAAGGCTACCCCCTTTGAGAAAAAAATAAAAAGTTTAAATTGCGTTTAACGTCTTTCCCGATGGAATTGGTCGTCCTCTTCATTTCTACTTACGATTGCGCAATTTAACCGATTCCACCATAAAATTTAAATTTTTCCAAAAATTTTCTCACTTCTGAACAGAAATTTGTCAAAATTGCAGCATTTTCAAAATTCTTCGTTTTTGAGCTCTCGGCGTGCCGCCCCACGTAATTTTTAAGCTTTATTACCTAACGTGAGCTGTAGTAGGAACCTTTGGCCGTCGATCGACACCGGTGGGGACGATAACGTTTGCTCGGGTGAGGCGCAACGGCGTTGCCGCGCCGGGAAGGTTTTTTCGCCGCCTCCACCGCCTCCGACGTCGCACCTCAAATTTTTCGCCGGATTCGGATAGAATTTGTCCTAGCCGACATTTTGACACCTCGCACGAAAACTTTCGTTCGCCGCCCCCCATTTCCTGAGCTTTTTTACAACAAATTTTCGAAAAAAATTCTTCGACTTTGAGGCCTCGCCACCGAGGCCACCGACGTCTCCCGGGAACGCCGTTGCGGTTGTGCACGATGGGAATACCTCCGGCGTCGATCGGCGCTTGTCCCGTCGAAATCGGTACGGTGGGTTCTTCTGGCGTTCTTTTCCAGGAATTGCTTGTCGTCGCAATTTTTCAATTTTTCGACTCTTTGCGCGCGAAAAGTTTTTCGCTCGCCGTTGCCGCCCCCGAAGACTTGGGTCGATTTTTTCGACGCGGTCGGATAGAACTTTTAATTGCCGACATTTTGACATGTCGCCCCGCCATTTTCGTTAGCCGCCCCTCGTCGTCGAAGCACATGTCTAACAAATTATGTCGAAAAACTACCTCCACTTTACGGCCTCGCCACGCCGCCCCCGGACGCGCTCAAGCGACGGGACCCTAAACCGGATCGATGGGAACACTAGGGGCGTCGATGGAGACTTGTCCGAAGAAAATCCGTCCGGTGGGTTCCTCAAACGCTCTGTCCCAGGAATTTTTCTTAAAAATAACACGTCGTCGCTTCCTCACGCCGCCACACGATCCCCTCGCAATTTTTTTTCACACCACGGCGTGCGTCCCGACGAGATCGCCATTTTGCGACCACCCCCGCAAAAATCGGTCAAACGTACGTAAAATGCGAACCGTTTTTCTAACAATTTTGCCCAATGACCGGTATTATTTTATTATATAGACAAGCGCTGGGAGATCCTACGGATCTCAACCAGCGCTTGGCCTGCCGGCGGCAAGCCGCTATCGCGGCTTCTAGCCGCTTCGCGGCGGGCCGCTACGCGGCTCAAAATAAGTCGCCGCTTCGCGGCTCCACTAAGCTTGACATGCCGCTTCGCGGCATGCTTCTACAGGGCTTCTACAAGTCGCCGCTTCGCGGCTCCATTTGGGGTATATTTTATAAAGAAAAACCCACTTTTTTGTCTTTCACCGCAGGAACTGAATTGCACTCGGTGTGGAATCTATAATAGTTATACTATGATTGTGAAAAGTAGCAATCATTATTAGAAAGTGTCTGAAAAGAGGCAATTTGTGTACTATTGAAACTAAACCAATAATTTTTTCGTCCATGGGTCTCTTCTGCGCGGCTCCATTTAGAGTAAGCTTTATAGAGAAAATCTTGCCAACTTGCATTTTAACACAGGAATTGAATTGCATATTATTGTATGCAAGCAGTGTACTCCCTCCTTATTTTTATTAGTCTTAGTATTAGAAAATTAGCTATAGCCGTGGAGTGATGTAATCGCTGATTGAGTACAGAGCAGAAATTCTGGGTTCAAATTGCGGACTATACAGAATTTCTTAGCTCGGCCTTCCAGAGGGCATTCACACGCTGCGCTGTGGTGAAATCGATATTGATTTATGTGAACTATAAAATATGGGGACTAACGCCCTGTCTGTTTAATATGGTGCTGGTAATTTAATCATTTTCTGTTAAAATGGAGAATAAATTAAGCAAAAAATGCTAGCTAACTAGGAATACAATGATTTAAACCGAATTGCTATCAGTAAATTGAGCTGTACTGAAGTTTGGTTGTCTTTGGGTTGATAATTTGGTAATTTAATAATGCCAACTGTTGTTTTTCTTCGGTTTATCGTAATATTTTTTTCAGATTCGGTACAATTTTTAATAACTTTTGCATTTGTACAGAACCACATTTTTGAAAATCTTCTAAACCAAATAATAATTTACAGAAAATTTGAATTAATCATTATTAGAATTAATCATGCTCTGCACAATGGTTACGATTAACTTTATCGAATAATTTACAGAAATATATAAGGGCCTTTTTCTAAAAAATTGTAATCAAAAGCTTCACATTCACGTTCACATTGGAATGGTTGATTGTTGAAAGGGTACTCTAAGTCCATAAAAGTAAGTTCTGAGATATTCAAATAAAACTGATTTATTTCTGATGTATTTGGGTTATTGAAAAATACAATCAGTGTTTTGTAGGAAAGTTAGTCAGGTATCGATTTCCATATAGAAATAATTTTTATTATCGCTAATTTGCATTTTATTTAAATTTTAAAATTGTGATTTAGTTCCTTTTAGCAATCAATGCTATTCTAAGTATGGTAACCGTGGTATTTAGAGGTCGAGTATTGGAATGGCAGTTCATACGTTAAAAAATAAATAAATATTTAATAGAAAAATTATAAATTACGTAAGTTCCAGAACAAAAAAATAGTTATCATAGATGAAAATCGAACTCGAGACCTACGCATTGCTATACCAATATTAGTTAAAGCCTATGTAAATCTCAATGTAATTTTCTATACATGAGTTACAGTATTTCCAGTTAAATTAATTTTTACACCAAACGATAAGAGACAAAATTTTGTTGAACAATTTATCATAAAAAAAATTTATTCAAAAAGTGGATTTAATACCTTTCAACAATCAACGATTCATTTACAATACCGAGAGATTGAACATATGATTGAACTAATCATCAGCATTTTGAAAATACTCTACGTTGAATTCAAACTAAATTATTAAAATTATTGCACTCCACATTTTATTTTATTGTTGATATAAAAATACGTCGTCTTATGTACCCTTAACTCCCTAACTCACTGTATTTCACTTATGCCGCACTCTATATAACGATTTAACCCAAAAATCTGACAGCGACATAAATCTGACAGATGATATTTGACATTGGTGACATTCACCTTTTCTCACGGTTACCAACTTTAAATTTTACGTGTCCTCGAATACAAACTACAGACAACACACAGTGAGTCGCATAATTATTGGGCCATCTAATAAAATTGTAATCATTTAAACATAATTTAATTATTATTTAATAGGAAATCTGCAGTTTTAATTTACCATTTTGTTAATGCACTTCTTAGGTCACGGAAAATAAAAAATTTAAAAAAACATAATAGAATGAACCGTCTTCGGCACCTAGAATTCCAAATAAATGGTATTTTGGATGGTGTCATGGTAAAACCGTGCAGTTGTAAACAGTTTCAGACCATAGCAAATATATCATTTTAAGCTCTGTCTGAAGATTGAATCATAATAATATAACCTAAACCGAGTAGAGAACTTGGTTCGTAAAATTTACGGAAAGAGGTTTAACATGGTTGTAAAAATGTGGATGTTTAAGGGTGTATTTCAATACAGCAGTTCCTTAGATGAGTATAAAAAGAACTCAAGAAACGGATAACATAAGAAATGATCATATCAGAGATGACTTACAAATCTTTAACTTGAATGATAAAATAGTGGGAAACCGAACAAAATGGGAAAAACACCTCCAAAGAATAAAAAACTACAGAGTCCCTCTACAGATCTATAAATACCAACTTCAAGAACGCAGAGATGTAGAACGATTGAGGAAAAGATGGACCGGAACTGGTCAACAACCTAATCCATGAAGGAAATGATGATGAATAATTGCCAATTGTTGTTTTTACTAAGGTTTATTTTAATATTACATATTAATGTTTTTACATGTGACAATGTCAATGCAATGATTAGCTAGTGACCTCTTACGCTTTTTTCATGAACGTTTACAGTAGTTACAGCATCTCATTTAAACTCGAAAATAAAATGCCTTTTACATAATCGTGTTTGGCTTTTTACTCAGATCTCATAGTTCATTAACTTAATTTTAGTGGCAAACAATCTTTCTACCTACGACTTTAAATTATTTTTATATTTCTTCATTTCGGAGCTGTTCTTGTTTTACTTGGTTACTTTGTAAGTTTAAGTACTTTCAGGTCAACCTCATGTATAATTCATAATTTACAAACTTACATTTTTCAACTTAAATTTTGTTTGTAACAACATCAACAATATAAAATCTATAAACTGCTGATGCAGTCTGTCTTTAAACCACTGTTTTGTTTGAATTTCTTTGGAAAAATATTAAACATTTGATATTTGATTTTGGGTTAAACTTATTAGTTATAAAACATAAATAGTTCAGTGCAATTAGGTTTATACTTTGGAACCCATTTATAATGAATGGATTTGGATATTTTCAGATTTTTTGAATTTGTTATACTAAAAAGTAAAAACTTTATTATATCGAGTTATTTATAAAATTAAAAATCAATAAAATTATTTATTAAGCTTTCAGATGATTATTTTATCCGTTATCAGAATAAGATATTAAATATTACCTTATTCTGATGACGGATGAAATAATTATCTGAAACCTTAATAAATAATTTTAATGATTTTTAATTTTTTAAATAACTCGATATCATAAAGTTTTAATATTATTTAATATCAACGAGTTAATAATTTAACATTTTAAAAAGTGAAAAGTTTACATTGTGAAACCTTCTGTTCATGTTTTTGCAATTTTGCAAAAATTTAAGCTGTTTTAAATTTGTAATTTTATAAGCCATTATAAATTAATCTTTTTTAACAAATTATTTAAGCACAAAATTAAATAAAAATGTTTATTTGTTATATAAAATCTTTCTAAAATAAAATTCCAAAATTTTGTGAGGTTATGTTAAAATAAATAGTAATTTATTTCCGAAAACCTGATTAAAAACAAAAACGCCGGTGTTCGGCAAACTTCGGTCATCATTTAGTTGAATGCTATGATGCCAGCTCTAGAGAATCGTTCTTATTTCTAGAGAAAATAATTAATAAAAAAACTAATTTTTCTAGGGAAATTTTAGGGATTTTTAAGTGTTTTTAAACTCTAATTAAAATATTTAAATTTAAAAATTTTTATTTTTTTATTTATAATTTTTAATTGCTACCTATAACTTTATAATCATAAAAAACCAGGAGAAGACAAAGAGATAAAAAATCAAATAGCAGCAGCAACAAGAAGCACGTTCGCACGATGATCAGTGCTTGATAGCAGAATCTTTGCCAAATTAATGAAGCTTCGGATTTATAAGTCGATTATAAGACCAACGGTGTTGTATGGATGCGAGGTGTGGTTGTTGAAGAAACAAACGCAAAATACTTTAGCGGTATGGAAAAGAAAAGTGCTTAAGAAGATATTTGGCAGGAAGAAACTTGATAAACAGTGACTGCAAAGAGCAAACCAAGAAATATAAGAGTTATATAGTGAACCAAGTATAGTGAGTGTTATTAAGGCACAAAGAATAAGGTGGCTCGAACATATCTTAACTTAATTAATGTAATTAATGTTAACTTAATTAATGTTGGGTAGCTTCTGGCCTAGCATGGCCAGTATTAGTGGCACACCGCCCTTTAAAATACTCGAGTTCGTCTTGAGTTTGGGGTGGCTTGAGGAATAGGAGGTAGGTAGGCTGCTAACATCAGAGGTAGCATAATGGGCCCGTTTATGTGGCCTGAGTGCATGTAAACCATGGTTTGCCCTCCACATTCAATCCAGAATCCAATCCAATCTTAACTTTTAAAATGCGAAAAAAAAGTAATACACTAGTATGGGCGTCCGACGGACCAAAGAAGAGAGGAAGACCGATGAATAGATGGAAAAACAAAGTACAAAAAGACCTTAAAGAGATTGAGGTTTGCGACTGGAAGGAAAAGGCAAAAGATAGGAAAGAATGAACCAAAACCATGGCATAACAACATAAACATTTGTTTATGTTCTTGCAACAAAACGAGGCCATAACTACGACTTAATTAAAATTTGTAGCTACCTTGGTAGCCCTCATAAAAACTTTTAAAAAAATTAAAATTAATATGACATAGACTTTCAAAATAAAAATTATATTTCCAAAATATCTTGCAATTCGTATATTTCGCATCTGACAAGTTGCTATTGTGTCATCAGTCATTTTTAAGGTTATTACATCTTTCATAAGTATCAGTGGTGTTAAATCTTTTTGTAGTTAGCACCATACACAACATAATTACAAATTTTAAATTTTCGTTAATTTTGTTTTCATAAGACTAAAGTATAAAAATCATACAAAATTTAAAAAAGAAGTATTGTAAAGAGAATTAGAAAGTACCAGTTCACTTAATTTAACTGTTCACTCAATTCACATGCGGATCGCGGGTTGTGCAGCACTGTTTTAAACCCATAATAATTTAAACATTCGCAGTCTGTCCCTATATTTTGTAATGGTCATTCATTTTAAATGATAATTTATTTAGATGATCGTTAGTGGCAGTCTGTCGAAGGTATAACATTAGTTTAGAAAGTTAGTTATTACGACTCAAATAGTTATTTATGTACCAAGTCTTGAAAGTGCAACTTTTTGGTATGAGCCTGGAAAATTATACTACGCAAATGCCAAAAAGACACTTTAAGGATAAGGTGCATACACTATTTTATGTGTAATTGGAATAAAATGCCCACTTTCTGCAAAAAATGTACGATAATAATTATGTTATACGGAATAATTTAACGAAATACGTATGTATAATGATCCAGTTGCTAAGCAATGAAATATTTAAAATTCACAAAATACGTCAAAAATATTTGTCAAAGTATACATTTTAGTAGGATTCCACATAAAACATTTGAGGTTATGACATTTCTGTACTAAAAAGTAAAATTTGACATTTCTGTACTAAAAACAGCTACTTTCAGTATTGTTTTGAATATGTGAAAATGTACATTTTAGTACGATTGCACATAAAAGATATTTATTTTTGGCTTTGTAGTTTAGAAAACTATGAAATTAATTTTAATAAAATTTTAGAAACAAAAGCAGATTCGGTACAGTTTTTAACAACTTTCGCATTTATCCAGTACCACGTTTTTGAAAATCTTGTAAATAAAGTAATAATTTACAGAAAATTTGAATTAATCATTATTTGAATTAATCATTATTTGAATTAATCATGCTCTGCACAATGGTTACGATCAACTATATCGAATAATTTACAAAAAGATAAAACCTTTCAAATCAAAATAATTAATTGAAAAAAGCATTAACAATATTCGTATAAACATGAATGTTGATCGAGATAAGGGCCTTTCTCCAAAAAATTGTAATCAAAAGCTCCCGTTCACATTTTCAATACCGAGGGATTGAACCAATGCCAAAGGTTTTTGCTTACCATCATCAAAAATTATTATTTTTTAAATTAATTTTGTTTGTTTAAATATATTTAATTAAATAATTTAGATATTTGATTTTTGGTAAAATTTATAAAACATAAAAATGTCAAACTAAAATACACGAAGAAGATATTATGTCCAGTTAAATTTGGCAAGCCAAAACAGATCCGAATAATGCAGTAACTCATCAGTAACACTTTCAAAAAACTCTACGTTGAATTCGAAATAAATTATTAACATTACACTACATATTTTATTTTATTAAGTTGATATAAAAATAAGTAGTAGTCTAATGTACCTCTCAATCCCCTAACTCACTGAATTTGACTTACGCCGCACTTTATATATATTCGATTTAACCTAAAAGAGTGACAGTTCATACATCTGACAGATGATTATATTTGACATAATATGACAGTCACCTTTTCTCACGGTTACCAACTTTAAATTTTATCCCAGCTGTAAATTTTAAACATAAAGGAGGGGTTTCTCAAACAAATTTATTAGGATCGTATTAACTCATAAAGCATCTTTACGGAAAGGATGCCTTTACGTAAAGGATAAACCTATTCTGTAATTATAAAGGATCCTTTAAGATCGATCTTTACGAAACGACGCGGTAAGGGATGCCTTTAGGTAACGGATTTCCTCATTCTATAACTCTAAGGGATCCGTTATTAGCGTCAGAATACACCAAGTTGATTCTTTACGTAAAGGATGGTCAGTAGACACCTTTAACGAAATTCAAGTGTTGTTTTTATTACTGAATGTGAACTTCAAAAGTGAATTTATTTTCAAAATGAAGATTTAATTGAATAATATTCTTGACGAATTACGCAAAATTACCCAAATTTTGCATTTTTAATTGTGAAACGTCGCTACTTTGGCCCCGTTGAAAAATTAGTATATACCTGTGGTTGAATTCCGTTTATATAGTTCACGATTATTTATGTTCATTATAGACGAAAATAAAACTAATCAATGATTGGTTTTATAACATTTTTACAATTTTAAATTTAAATCTGGTTTTATAATTATAAATTCAAAAACACAAAACAAAAGCGCAATTTTAAGACGTCAACTAAAAATTTACAGGTTATGTTGTTTTGAAAATTGAAATCAACCAATGAGAACACATGATACTCGAATTGTACTATTACGATTAAAAACATCAGCCTTGCTTTTATGTAACGACAACTGCTAAGGGACAAGAAATTACCTAAAGGATGAGTTAGAGAATGCGTTTTGAAACGGATCATTTCAGGTACAACGCCTTTCTTTACATAAAGGATCTTTATTTAAAGGACAAGTTAGAGACATTTTCAATTTATATACATGAGGCGGAGACCTGGCAAAACAATTGTTGATTTTACATAATTTCACATTTCTCGGAAAAGTCTTGCTTTCTACCTCATCAAAATATGCTTCAGATAAATTCGTCTTCCGTTTTATTGATACTCTAAATTATGCGATTTAACCGAATCAACAATAAAATTTTAAGACTTCAAAAAATCTCGAGCACATTTCGACAAAATAGCCACTTTATTAAAAATTCTTCGTCTTTGTGCTCTTGGAGAGGATCTCCACATTATTTTTAAGCTTCTCCACAAACCCATTGAAATAATAGCAACTTTTGGTGGTCGATCGGAGCAGGATTTTTGAGGTTTGGCCGCTACGGAGTTGCCGCGCCGTGGAGGTTTTCAAGCCGCCTCCGCCACCCCAACCAGTTTACTCGAATTTTTCGCCGGTTTTGTATGAAATTTTTCCAAGCCGACATTTTAAAGCTTTTCCCGTAATCATCCGAACTTTGCATAATTTTTTTTTAAAAAGTTCTTCGACTTTGCGGCACCGCCGAGGAGACCCCGGACGCTTCTTATCATCGCCATTTCGGTTTGCACGATAGAAATACTTCCCACGTCGTATTTTAAATTTTGTACGCGTGCCATAGATTTTCAAAATTATCTAGATACCAAGAACCAAAGCAGTCCCAATCAAAATCAGAGTATAGTTAATATTTATAATTATGATACTATAGTATCATAAGATATATTCATTTCCAAGATTTCCAAGATATATCTTGGAAAATTATAATTTTAACAGTGAAAGAATCGTTTTTCGAAAAAATTTTATTTTACGTTTTCGATTTATATGTGCAATGCGGAGGTATTGAGCTAATAAAAAAGGAAATTTTTTTTTCCTAAACTTTTCAAGGCTACCCCCTTAGCGGAAAAAATAAAAAAATTAAATTGCGTTTTACGTCTTTCGCCATGGAGATACGAAGGTCTACCATAACAGAGTTTTTATAGAGCTCGACGAGAGGCATCCGTTTCATTTTGAAAATTTAAGATCGGCCGATAAATAAGGGCGCTACGGATTGTCAAAGATTTTTTACAATTTTTGGCTAAATCTTCGCGCCACGACATAGAGCAGAAAAATTTTGAAAAATTAAAATCAGATTCGTATAGAGTTTTTAATGGTTTTCGATTTTGTATATTTGAAAATTTTTGCTAAACCGCTAAATAACGTCACAATTTACACGATCGTGTGATCCGGGAAATTTCGAATCAAAATCCTAGCCGATTTTTAGAAAAAATAATAACAAACAAAAAAAGTCGATTTTGGACATAAAGGGAGACGTTTTCGGAAAAATGTTTATAGACATTTTCGATTTACATACACGAGGCGAAAACATTTTGCAAAAAAAAAATTTAATTTTCCTTAATTTAACATTTCTCAAAAAAGTCTTTTGCCTTTTACCACGTCAAATATGAGCCGATCGAATTGGTCGTCCTCTTCATTTCTACTTAAGATCGCGCAATTTAACCGATTCCACCATAAAATTTAAAGTTTTCCAAAAATTTTCTCACTTCTGAACAGAAATTTGTCAAAATTGCAGCATTTTCAAAATTCTTCGTTTTTGAGCTCTCGGCGTGCCGCCCCACGTAATTTTTAAGCTTTATTACCTAACGTGAGCTGTAGTAGGAACCTTTGGCCGTCGATCGGCACCGGTGGGGACGATAACGTTTGCTCGGGTGAGGCGCAACGGCGTTGCCGCGCCGGGAAGGTTTTTTCGCCGCCTCCCCCGCCTCCGACGTCGCACCTCGAATTTTTCGCCGGATTCGGATAAAATTTGTCGTAGCCGTCATTTTGACACCTCGCACGAAAACTTCCGTTCGCCGCCTCCCATTTCCCGAGCCTTTTTACAACAAATTTTCGAAAAAAATTCTTCGACTTTGAGGCCTCGCCACGGAGGCCACCGACGTCTCCCGGGAACGCCGTTGCGGTTGTGCACGATGGGAATACCTCCGGCGTCGATCGGCGCTTGTCCCGTCGAAATCGGTACGGTGGGTTCTTCTGGCGTTCTTTTCCAGAAATTGCTTGTCGTCGCAATTTTTCAATTTTTCGACTCTTTGCGCGCGAAAAGTTTTTCGCTCGCCGTTGCCGCCCCCGAAGACTTGGGTCGATTTTTTCGACGCGGTCGGATAGAGCTTTTAATTGCCGACATTTTGACATGCCGCCCCGCCATTTTCGTTCGCCGCCCCTCGTCGTCGAAGCACATTTCTAACAAATTATGTCGAAAAACTACCTCCACTTTGCGGTCTCGCCACGCCGCCCCCGGACGCGCGCAAGCGACGGGACCCTAAACCGGATCGATGGGAACACTAGGGGCGTCGATGGAGACTTGTCCGAAGAAAATCCGTTCGGTGGGTTCCTCAAACGCTCTGTCCCAGGAATTTTTCTTAAAAATAACACGTGGTCGCTTCCTCGCGCCGCCACATGATCCCCTCGCAATTTTTTTTTGCACCACGGTGTGCGTCCCGACGAGATCGCCATTTTGCGACCACCCCCGCAAAAATCGGTCAAACGTACGTAAAATGCGAACCGTTTTTCTAACAATTTTGCCCAATGACCGGTATTATTTTATTATATAGACAAGCGCTGGGAGATCCTACGGATCTCAACCAGCGCTTGGCCTGCCGGCGGCAAGCCGCTATCGCGGCTTCTAGCCGCTTCGCGGCGGGCCGCTACGCGGCTCAAAATAAGTCGCCGCTTCGCGGCTCCACTAAGCTTGACATGCCGCTTCGCGGCATGCTTCTACAGGACTTCTACAAGTCGCCGCTTCGCGGCTCCATTTGGGGTATATTTTATAAAGAAAAACTCACTATTTTGTCTTTCACCGCAGGAATTGAATTGCACTCGGTGTGGCATCTATAATAGTTATACTATGATTGTGAAAAGTATCAATAATGACTTGAAAGTGCCTGAAAAGAGGCCATTTGTACTATTGAAACTAAACCAATAATTTTTTCGTCCATGGGTCTCTTCTGCGCGGCTCCATTTAGAGTAAGCTTTATAGAGAAAATCTTGCCAAGTTGCATTTTAACACAGGAATTGAATTGCATACTGTATGCAAGCAGTGTACTCCCTCCTTATTTTTATTAGTCTAAGTATTAGTAAATTAGCTATAGCCGTGGAGTGATGTGATCGCTGGTTGAGTATAGAGCAGAAATTCTGGGTTCAAATTGCAGACTATACAGAATTTCTTAGCTCGGCCTTCCAGAGGGCATTCACACGCTGCGCTGTGGTGAAATCGATATTGCTTTATGTGAACTATAAAATATGGAGACTAATCCCCTGTCTGTTTAATATGGTGCTAATAATTTAATCATTTTCTGTTAAAATGGAGAATAAATTAAGCAAAAAATTATAGTTAACTAGGAATACAATGATTTAAACCGAATTGCTATCAGTAATTTGAGCTATACTGAAGTTTGGTTGTCTTTGGGTTGATAATTTAGTAATTTAATAATGCCAACTGTTGTTTTTATTCGGTTTATCGTAATATTTTTTTCAGATTCGGTACAATTTATTATAACTTTTGCATTAATGCAAAAGTAGAGATTGAATATATGATTGAACTAATCAGCAGCATGTTGAAAAAACTTTACGTTGAATTCAAAATAAATTATTAAAATTATTACACTCCACATTTTATTTTATTGTTGATATAAAAATACGTCGTCCAATGTACCCTTAACTCCCTAACTCACTGTATTTCACTTATGCCGCACTCTATATAACGATTTAACCCAAAAATCTGACAGCGACATAAATTTGACAGATGATATTTGACATATGTGACATTCACCTTTTCTCACGGTTACCAACTTCGATCATATATAGAATAGATAGGACATAGACCCATTTGTTATGAAGCTCAAAGAAGAACAACAAAGTTTGTTTTCCTTTTATAGTGCATCACAGGTTGCATACCTTCAAGGGCAAAGTGACATTTTAACGAGTGTAACGAAACAGTAAAAACATTAACAAATTATAAATTTTATTAATATTTAATTAGTTTTTGTGTGTAAGCTTCTTTTGTAACTTTTCTGAAGTTGCCTTTGACCCGTAATGTAATCTAATATTTGAAAAACATTTGGATATTGATTTAACCAGTTTTATAGCCATGGTTATACAATGGAACTTTATTAATGGCCCATTGCACTATTAATATCATCAATCTTAAAAATAAACCATAATAATAAATTAATACAAATTTGAAAATAAACGTAACCGAATTTTGCATTTATTATGTAATTATTAATTGATTTCACATTTATCAATTTCTAAATAGTATAATTTATTTAAGTATTAATTAATTTTGTCATGTTTGCGATATTTTGCTTTGTTTTGAGAATGATTTGAGTCTTTGTTTGCAATAAAAACATGTCAATGTGTATATTTAGTTGCAGCCGTTACAGGGGCTAACCAAAAGGAAAACAAACCCCGAACACCCCGCCAAAAATTTTTGAGCTTCAAAACAAAGTGCTTCAGGTATACGGCTATGACCTATCTATTGTATAGATGATCTAAGGTTACCAACTTTAAATTTTACGTGTCCTCGAATACAAACTACAGACAACACACAGTGAGTCGCATAATTATTGGGCCATCTAATAAAATTGTAATCATTTAAACATAATTTAATTATTATTTAATAGGAAATCTGCAGTTTTAATTTACCAGTTCGTTAATGTACTTCTTAGATCACGGAAAATAAAAAATTTAAAAAAACATAATAGAATGAACCGTCTTCGGCACCTAGAATTCCAAATAAATGGTATTTTGGATGGTGTCGTGGTAAAACCGTGCAGTTGTAAACAGTTTCAGACCATAGCAAATATATCATTTTAAGCTCTGTCTGAAGATTGAATCATAATAATATAACCTAAACCGAGTAGAGAACTTGGTTCGTAAAATTTACGGAAAGAGGTTTAACATGGTTGTAAAAATGTGCATGTTTAAGGGTGTATTTCAATACAGCAGTTCCTTAGATAAGTATGAAAAGAACTCAAAGAACGGATACCATAAGAAATGATCATATCAGAGATGACCTACAAATCTTTAACTTGAATGATAAAATAGTGGGAAATCGAACAAAATGGGAAGAACACCTCCAAAGAATAAAAAACCACAGAGTCCCTCTACAGATCTATAAATACCAACTTCAAGAACGCAGAGATGTAGAACGATTGAGGAAAAGATGGGCCGGAACCGGTCAACAACCTAATCCATGAAGGAAATGATGATGAATAATTGCCAATTGTTGTTTTTACTAGGTTTATTTTAATATTACATATTAATGTTTTTTACATGTGACAATGTCAATGCAATGATTAGCTGGTGACCTCTTACGCTTTTTTCATGAACGTTTACAGTAGTTGCAGCATCTCATTTAAACTCGAAAATAAAATGCCTTTTACATAATCGTGTTTGGCTTTTTACTCAGATCTCATGGTTCATTAACTTAATTTTAGTGGCAAACAATCTTTCTACCTACGACTTTGAATTATTTTTATATTTCTTCATTTCGGAGCTGCACTTGTTTTACTTGGTTACTTTGTAAGTTTGAGTACTTTCAGGTCAACCTCATGTATAATTCATAATTTACAAACTTACATTTCTCAACTTAAATTTTGTTTGTAACAACATCAGCAATATAAAATCTATAAACTGCTGATGCAGTCTGTCTTTAAACCACTGTTTTGTTTGAATTTCTTTGGAAAAATATGAAACATTTGATATTTGATTTTGGGTTAAACTTATTAGTTATAAAACATAAATAGTTCAGTGCAATTAGGTTTATACTTTGGAACCCATTTATAATGAATGGATTTGGATATTTTCAGATTTTTTGAATTTCTTATACTAAAAAGTAAAAACTTTATTATATCGAGTTATTTATAAAATTAAAAATCAATAAAATTATTTATTAAGCTTTCAGATGATTATTTTATCCGTTATCAGAATAAGATATTAAATATTACCTTATTCTGATGACGGATGAAATAATTATCTGAAACCTTAATAAATAATTTTAATGATTTTTAATTTTTTAAATAACTCGATATCATAAAGTTTTAATATTATTTAATATCAACGAGTTAATAATTTAACATTTTAAAAAGTGAAAAGTTTACCTTGTGAAACCTTCTGTTAATGTTTTTGCAATTTTGCAAAAATTTAAGCTGTTTTAAATTTGTAATTTTATAAGCCATTTAAATAAATTAATCTTTTTTAACAAATTATTTAAGCACAAAATTAAATAAGAATGTTTATTTGTTATATAAAATCTTTCTAAAATAAAATTCCAAAATTTTGTGAGGTTATGTTAAAATAAATAATAATTTATTTCCGAAAACCTGATTAAAAACAAAAACGCCGGTGTTCGGCAAACTTCGGTCATCATTTAGTTGAATGCTATGATGCCAGCTCTAGAGAATCGTTCTTATTTCTAGAGAAAATTAATAAAAAAATTAATTTTTCTAGGGAAATTTTAGGGATTTTTAAGTGTTTTTAAATTCTAATTAAAATATTTAAATTTAAAAATTTTTATTTTTTTATTTATAATTTTTAATTGCTACCTATAACTTTATAATCATAAACAACCAGGAGAAGACAAAGAGATAAAAAATCAAATAGCAGCAGCAACAAGAAGCACGTTCAGTGCTTGATAGATGATCAGTGCTTGATAGCAGAATCTTTGCCAAATTAATGAAGCTTCGGATTTATAAGTCGATTATAAGACCAACGGTGTTGTATGGATGCGAGGTGTGGTTGTTGAAGAAACAAACGCAAAATACTTTAGCGGTATGGAAAAGAAAAGTGCTTAAGAAGATATTTGGTAGGAATAAACTTGATAAACAGTGGCTGCAAAGAGCAAACCAAGAAATATAAGAGTTATATAGTGAACCAAGTATAGTGAGTGTTATTAAGGCACAAAGAATAAGGTGGCTCGAACATATCTTAACTCTAAGGATCTATGTTGGGTAGCTTCTGGCCTAGCATGGCCAGTATTAGTGGCACACCGCCCTTTAAAATACTCGAGTTCGTCTTGAGTTTGGGGTGGCTTGAGGAATAGGAGGTAGGTAGGCTGCTAACATCAGAGGTAGCATAATGGGCCCGTTTATGTGGCCTGAGTGCATGTAAACCATGGTTTGCCCTCCACATTCAATCCAGAATCCAATCCAATCTTAACTTTTAAAATGCGAAAAAAAAGTAATACACTAGTATGGGCGTCCGACGGACCAAAGAGGAGAGGAAGACCGATGAATAGATGAAAAAACAAAGTACAAAAAGACCTTAAAGAGATTGAGGTTTGCGACTGGAAGGAAAAGGCAAAAGATAGGAAGGAATGAACCAAAACCATGGCATAACAAAATAAACATTTATTTATGTTCTTGCAACAAAACGAGGCCATAACTACGACTCAATTAAAATTTGTAGCTACCTTGGTAGTCCTCATAAAAACTTTAAAAAAATTAAAATTAATATGATATAGACTTTCAAAATAAAAATTATATTTCCAAAATATCTTGCAATTCGTATATTTTGCATCTGTCAAGTTGCTATTATGTCATCAGTCATTTTTGAGGTTATTACATCTTTCATAAGTATCAGTGGTGTTAAATATTTTTGTAGTTAGCACCATACACAACTTAATTACAAATTTGAAATTTTTGTTAATTTTGTTTTCATAAGACTAAAGTATAAAAATCATACAAAATTTAAAAAATAAGTATTGTAAAGAGAATTAAAAAGTACCAGTTCCCTTAATTTAACTGTTCACTCAATTCACATGCGGATCGCGGGTTGTGCAGCACTGTTTTAAACCCATAATATTTTAAACATTCGCAGTCTGTCACCTATATTTTGTAATGGTCATTCATTTTAAATGATAATTTATTTAGATGATCGTTAGTGGCAGTCTGTCTAAGGTATAACATTAGTTTAGAAAGTTAGTTATTACGACTCAAATAGTTATTTATGTACCAAGTCCTGAAAGTGCATCTTTTTGGTATGAGCGTGGAAAATTATACCACGCAAATGCCAAAAAGACACTTTAAGGATAAGGTGCATACACTATTTTATGTGTAATTGGAATAAAATGCCCACTTTCTGCAAAAAATGTACCTACGATAATAATTATGTTATACGGAATAATTTAACGAAATACGTATGTATAATGATCCAGTTGCTAAGCAATGAAATATTTAAAATTCACAAAATACGTCAAAAATATTTGTCAAAGTGTACATTTTAGTAGGATTGCACATAAAACATTTGAGGTTATGACATTTCTGTACTAAAAAGTAAAATTTGACATTTCTGTACTAAAAACAGCTACTTTCAGTATTGTTTTGAATATGTGAAAATGTACATTTTAGTACGATTGCACATAAAAGATATTTATTTTTGGCTTTGTAGTTTAGAAAACTATGAAACTAATTTTAATAAAATTTTAAAAACAAAAGCAGATTCGGTACAGTTTTTAACAACTTTCGCATTTTTCCAGTACCACATTTTTGAAAATCTTGTAAATAAAGTAATAATTTACAGAAAATTTGAATTAATCATTATTTGAATTAATCATGCTCTGCACAATGGTTACGATCAACTATATCAAATAATTTACAGAAAGATAAAACCTTTCAAATCAAAATAATTAATTGAAAAAAGCATTAACAATATTCGTATAAACATGAATGTTGATCGAGATAAGGGCCTTTCTCCAAAAAATTGTAATCAAAAGCTCCCGTTCACATTTTCAATACCGAGGGATTGAACCAATGCCAAAGGCTTTTGCTTACCATCATCAAAAATTATTATTTTTTAAATTAATTTTGTTTGTTTAAATATATTTAATTAAATAATTTAGATATTTGATTTTTGGTAAAATTTATAAAACATAAAAATGTCAAACTAAACTACACGAAGAAGATATTATGTCCAGTTAAATTTGGCAAGCCAAAACAGATCCGAATAATGCAGTAACTCATCAGTAACACTTTCAAAAAACTCTACGTTGAATTCGAAATAAATTATTAACATTACACCATAGTATAATAGAATCATAAAGTAGCGACACTCTCTGTTGATTTCATTGTTGTCGGCTGTTCTAAAAATTTAAAAATAAGGAGTTTTGCTTCTTCTGAAGTACCCTAGAGGGCGCCCACAAAACGGCTATATTTGACAAGTTGTTTGTAAATTCAAACCTATATTTATTTGACGTTTTAATCGCATTTTCAAACTTGGAAGGAAAGCAAAGTTTATTATTCATTATTTGAAATATTATTTTAAAAACATAACTTAAATGTGTTTTTGGTGAAAGCATTCTTTCAAACAGGTACTTAATTAAAAGTTTTTTTTGTCTATTCTAGAGCCCCATTAGTTGATAAATATTTTTTAGCGATGGTTTCTTTGTGCATTACACAATTGGATCAATTACTCTCTTCACGTCATTAAGATTTAAAGCTATCTATATTAAGTTTGTCAATACCAAATGATAATTTTAACCATATATTTCAAAAACTTGAAGTAAAGTGTGTAGTACAGTTTATTATTCCTACAATTGATTTTACATTAAGAAGTTTACATTTGGCAGTTTTGTACATTTCATCTGCAAAATTCACTGCACATTCGAAGGTACGAATTATGAAGACGCTCCATTTTCATCCTTACAAAATTGGAATCACAGAATTTCACCCACTGCTTATTTACATCTTTCGAAAATTTGTGAAGTGTAATGCCCATTCCATTTTTACGATAACGAACATAACACAACGATTGATAACTCATGTTTTCTAAAAATATTTTTACTGGTCACAAAAATTTAAATATTCACACTGTTTGTTCGCGTTTGAGCTTTGATTTTTTTTTTCATTTACTTTTAGTGAAATAATCTTCTGAAAGCTCAATAAATAATTTAATTGAATTTTTAATTTTGTATGTCAATTCATTCCAAAGAGCTCTAAATGCAATTGAATTGGCCTGCGACATCTGTGAACTCTTTTACAAACCAAAATTTCTTTCAAAAAGTTGGAACATAAAAAATGCTCGACTTTCCCTACTTGTAGATTCTATATACTCTGATTACACTACATATTTTATTTTATTAAGTTGATATAAAAATAAGTAGTAGTCTAATGTACCTCTCAATCCCCTAACTCACTGAATTTGACTTACGCCGCACTTTATATATATTCGATTTAACCTAAAAGAGTGACAGTTCATACATCTGACAGATGATTATATTTGACATAATATGACAGTCACCTTTTCTCACGGTTACCAACTTAAGTTTTATCCTAGCTGTAAATTTTAAACATAAAGGAGGGGTTTCTCAAACAAATTTATTAGGATCGTATTAACTCATAAAGCATCTTTACGGAAAGGATGCCTTTACGTAAAGGCTAAACCTATTCTGTAATTATAAAGGATCCTTTAAGATCGATCTTTACGAAACGACGCGGTAAGGGATGCCTTTAGGTAAAGGATTTGCTCATTTTATAACTCTAAGGGATCCGTTATTAGCGTCAGAATACACCAAGTTGATTCTTTACGTAAAGGATGGTCAGTAGACACCTTGAACGAAATTCAAGTTTTGTTTTTATTACTGAATGTGAACTTCAAAAGTGAATTTATTTTCAAAATGAAGATTTAATTGAATAATATTCTTGACGAATTAAGCAAAATTACCCAAATTTTGCATTTTTAAATGTGAAACGTCGCTACTTTGGCCCCGTTGAAAAATTAGTATATACCTGTGGTTGAATTCCGTTTATATAGTTCACGATTATTTATGTTCATTATAGACGAAAATAAAACTAATCAATGATTGGTTTTATAACATTTTTACAATTTTAAATTTAAATCTGGTTTTATAATTATAAATTCAAAAACACAAAACAAAAGCGCAATTTTAAGACGTCAACTAAAAATTTACAGGTTATGTTGTTTTAAAAATTGAAATCAACCAATGAGAACACATTAACTCTGATACTCGAATTGTACTATTACGATTAAAAACATCAGCCTTGCCTTTACGTAACGACAACTGCTAAGGGACAAGAAATTACCTAAAGGATGAGTTAAGAGAATGCGTTTTGAAACGGATCTTTTCAGGTACCCTGCCTTTCTTTACATAAAGGATCTTTATTTAAAGAACAAGTTAGAGACATTTTCAATTTATATACATGAGGCGGAGACATGGCAAAACAATTGTTGATTTTACATAATTTCACAATTTTCGGAAAAGTCTTTTGCTTTCTACCGCATCAAAATATGCCTCAGATAAATTCGTCTTCCGTTTTATTGATACTCTAAATTATGCGATTTAACCGAATCAACAATAAAATTTTAAGACTTCAAAAAATTTCGAGCACATTTCGACAAAATAGCCACTTTATTAAAAATTCTTCGTCTTTGTGCTCTTGGAGAGGATCTCCACATTATTTTTAAGCTTCTCCATTAACCCATTGCAAAAGTAGCAACTTTTGGTGGTCGATTGGCGCAGGATTTTTGAGGTTTGGCCGCTACGGAGTTGCCGCGCCGTGGAGGTTTTCAAGCCGCCTCCGCCACCCCAACCAGTTTACTCAAATTTTTCGCCGGTTTTGTATGAAATTTTTCCAAGCCGACATTTTAAAGCTTTTCCCGTAATCATCCAAACTTTGCATAATTTTTTTTAAAAAGTTCTTAGACTTTGCGGCACCGCCGAGGGGACCCCGGACGCTTCTTAACATCGCCATTTCGGTTGTGCACGATAGAAATACATCCCACGTCGTATTTTAAATTTTGTACGCGTGCCACAGATTTTCAAAATTATCTAGATACCAAGAACCAAAGCAGTCCCAATCAAAATCAGAGTATAGTTAATATTTATAAATTATGATTTACTATTTTGGAAAATTATAATTTTAACAGTGAAAGAATCGTTTTTCGAAAAAATTTTATTTTACGTTTTCGATTTATATGTGCAATGCGGAGGTATTGAGCTAATAAAAAAAGAAATTTTTTTTTCCTAAATTTTTCAAGGCTACCCCTTTAGCGGAAAAAATAAAAAAATTAAATTGCGTTTTACGTCTTTCCCCATGGAGATACGAAGGTCTACCATAATAGAGTTTTTATAGAGCTCGACGAGAGGCATCCGTTTCATTTTGAAAATTTAAGATCGGCCGATAAATAAGGGCGCTACGGATTGTCAAAGATTTTTTACAATTTTTGGCTAAATCTTCGCGCCACGACATAGAGCAGAAAAATTTTGAAAAATTAAAATCAGATTCGTATAGAGTTTTTAATGGTTTTCGATTTTGTATATTTGAAAATTTTTGCTAAACCGCTAAATAACGTCACAATTTACACGATAGTGTGATGCGGGAAATTTCGAATCAAAATCCTAGCCGATTTTTAGAAAAATAATAACAAACATAAAATGTCGATTTTGGACGTAAAGGGAGACGTTTTCGGGAAAACGTTTATAGACATTTTCGATTTACATACACGAGGCGGAAACATTTTGCAAAAAAAAAAAATAATTTTCCTTAATTTAACTTTTCTCAAAAAAGTCTTTTGCCTTTTACCACATCCAATATGCGCCGATCGAATTGGTCGTCCTTTTTATTTCAACTTACGATCGTGCAATTTAACCGTTTCCTCGATAAAATTTAAAGTTTTCCAAAAATTTTCCCTCTTCCCAACAGAATTTCGGCGAAATTGCTGGGTTTTCAAAATTCTTCGTTTTTGAGCTCTCGGCGTGCCGCCCCACATAATTTTTAAGCTTTATTACCTAACGTGAACAGTAGTAGGTACCTTTGGCCGTCGATCGGCATCGGTGAGTACGATAACGTTTGCTTGGGTTGGCCGCAACGGCGTTGCCGCGCCAGGAAGGTTTTTTGCCGTCTCCGCCGCCCCCGACGTGGCACCTCAAATTTTTTGGCGGTTTCGGATAGAAACTGGTGCCAAACCCGTCATGATCCATCGCCACCTCCTGTTATCGAAAGGCATTTATAACAAATTATTTGAGTAAGGCACTTCCACTTTACGGCTTTGCCACGCGGCTCCCGGGCAAATATAAGCGACGCTGTCGTGTTTATGCACGATCCAGACTTTTCTAGCCTTGATTGAGAAAAATGCGGTGAAAATCGATTTAGCGGATTGGAAAATCTCATCCAGAAAGTAAAAATTTGGGGGACATGGAAATTTTTTGCTTTCCCACGCTGCAAGCACATAGCTCCGCCTTTGGCCTGGAACCAGTTATTTCACTTTAAACATAGCGAGGCCTTTGGCCTCGCACTAGTTTTTTCTCTACAAACATAGCGAGGCCTTCGGCCTCGCACTTATGGAATTTTTAATCATAGCGAGGCCTTCGGCCTCGCACTAGTTATTTCTCTACAAACATAGCGAGGCCTTCGGCCTCGCACTTATGAAAATTTTAATCATGGCGAGGCCTTCGGCCTCGCACTTGTAATATCTTTGAACGTGACCGTGTCTGCGGCCATATACTTTTATGTCATGTAACATAACTCACCCTACGGACTATGCACATTTTTGTCAAAAAGTATAGTTTGGCTTGCTCGCCCTTTACACTTTTTATATCTCAAAACAAATAGCTTTTATATTTTGATTTTTGTACGTGCTTCACATTTTCAAAATTATCTAGATACCGAAAACCAAAGCCGTCTCAATCAAAATTGAAGCATTTTATGTGCACAACTGCGATATTATCTCGGAAAATTAATAATTTTAACAGTGAAGGAATCGTTTTTCGAAAAAATTTTATTCGACGTTTTCGATTTATATTTGCAATGCGGAGGTATTGAGCAAATAAAATCAAGAAAAAATTTTTTACAAATTTTTCAAGGCTACCCCCTTGGAGAAAAAAATAAAAAGTTTAAATTGCGTTTAACGTCTTTCCCGATGGAGATACGAAAGTTTACCATAATAGAGTTTTTATAGAGCTCGACGAGACGCATCCGTTTTGCTTTAGAAAATTTAAGATCGGCCGATAAATAAGGGCGCTACGGGCCGTCAAAGATTTTTTACAATTTTTGAGTAAATCGTCGCGCCACGACATGGCAGAGAAAAAATTTGAAAAATTAAAGTTAGATTCGTATAGAGTATTTAATGGTTTTCGATTTTGAATATACGAAAATTTTTGCTAAACCGCTAAATAACGTCACAATTTACACGATCGTGCGATGCGGGAAATTTCGAATCAAAATCCTAGCCGATTTTTAGGAAAATAATAACAAACATAAAATGTCGATTTTGGACGTAAAGGGAGACGTTTTCGGAAAAATGTTTATAGACATTTTCGATTTACATACACGAGGCGGAAACATTTTGCAAAAAAAAAATTTAATTTTCCTTAATTTAACATTTCTCAAAAAAAGTCTTTTGCCTTTTACCACGTCTAACATGCGCCGATCGAATTGGTCGTCCTCTTCATTTCTACTTACGATCGCGCAATTTAACCGATTCCACCATAAAATTTAAAGTTTTCCAAAAATTTTCTCTCATCTGAACAGAAATTTGTCAAAATTGCAGCGTTTTCAAAATTCTTCGTTTTTGAGCTCCCGGCGTGCCGCCCCACGTAACTTTTAAGCTTTATTACCTAACGTGAGCGGTAGTAGGGACCTTTGGTCGTCGATCGGCACCGGTGGGGACGATAACGTTTGCTCGGGTGAGGCGCAACGGCGTTGCCGCGCCGGGAAGGTTTTTTCGCCGCCTCCACCGCCTCCGACGTTGCACCTCGAATTTTTTGCCGGATTCGGATAGAATTTGTCGTAGCCGTCATTTTGACACCTCGCACGAAAACTTCCGTTTGCCGCCTCCCATTTCCTGAGCCTTTTTACAACAAATTTTCGAAAAAAATTCTTCGACTTTGAGGCCTCGCCACGGAGGCCACCGACGTCTCCCGGGAACGCCGTTGCGGTTGTGCACGATGGGAATACCTCCGGCGTCGATCGCCGGTTGTCCCGTCGAAATCGGTACGGTGGGTTCTTCCCGCGTTCTGTCCCAGGAATTGCTTGTAGTTGCAATTTTTCATTTTTTCGACTCTTTGCGCGCGAAAAGTTTTTCGCTCGCCGTTGCCGCCCCCGAAGACTTGGGTCGATTTTTTTGGCACGGTTGGATAGAACTTTTAATTGCGAACATTTTGACGTGCCGCCCCGCCATTTTCGTTCGCCGCTCCTCGTCGTCGAAGCATATTTCTAACAAATTATGTCGAAAAAGTAGGTCCACTTTGCGGTCTCGCCACGCCGCCCCCGGTAACTTCTAAGCTAAACCAAAGTGGTTGTGCACGATCCGGAAACCTCCCGCGTCGATCGAGACGAGTCCGGTGAAAATCCGTTGGGCGGATTCGGATATCTCGTTCGGAAAGTAAAAATCCGGAAAAAATGTCACATTGTCGCCTCCCGACGCCTCCAGAGTTTCCCCTCTAAATTTTTTTTCGCACCACGGTGTGCGTCCCGACGAGATCGCCATTTTGCGACCGCTCCGGCAAAAATCGGTCAAACGTACGTAAAATGCGAACCGTTTTTCTAACAATTTTGCCCAATGACCGGTATTATTTTATTATATAGATTATTTTATTATATAGATTTAAGTAGGCGCCATATGTTGATTAAATTAAAAGGGCCCTTAAAAAAGTGCCCCTCTTAATATTATGATTTATATCATTTATTCTGGTCTGGTGCGAAGCACCAGGGCTGTTGCCCCATATCTTCGCAGACTTGAAGAGTAAGGTTGCGGGCTTGCCCGCAACGTTACGTCGGATGATTTTTATTGAGGCGTACCTCTGAAAACTAGCCCGAAGCTAAGTCCTGGCTGTGTTAACCTGTGGGACCTACAGCTTTACGTGGAATCCGAACCACGGAGTCGGATAAATTTTGTGGCCGGGTTGGGGATCGAACCTAGCCCCGCCAAACTAGAGTCCTCTCCTTAGCCCGTTTACCTAATTCACCTCCTCTATTATGATTTCATCATTTATTCTGGTCTGGTGCGAAGCACCAGGGCTGTTGCCCCATATCTTCGCAGACTTGAGAAGAGTAAGGTTGCGGGCTTGCCCGCAACGTTACGTCGGATGATTTTTATTGAGGCGTACCTCTGAAAACTAGCCCGAAGCTAAGTCCTGGCTGTGTTAACCTGTGGGACCTACAGCTTTACGTGGAATCCGAACCACGGAGTCGGATAAATTTTGTGGCCGGGTTGGGGATCGAACCTAGCCCCGCCAAACTAGAGTCCTCTCCTTAGCCCGTTTACCTAATTCACCTCCTCTATTATGATTTATTGTGTCGGTGAGTGGATTTATCGCATTGCACATAACCTAACTTGCGACATTATTAGGTGTCGCCCTCTACCGACCACAGTACCAAACATACTCATCGCGTCACTAATTTACTCCCATTCTTATGTTTCCGTGGACTGATTTTAACCAAAATTAAATCAAATCTAAGTTTCAATATAAAAGTACTAAATATAAAATTTGGTTGAGAAATTCCTATTGGTTTGAGCGCTAGAGCGCACACAAAATTAAATGACATACAGACACACTGACATACAGACATTTCTTGATGTTTGGTTTCTTTCAACTCGTTTGACCTCAAGGACTGTAAATCCGTGAAAATCTGAAAAAAAAAATTTTTTTTGATTACATAACTTTCCCATACTACGTATGGTATACTACGTATACTCATACTGTGTATTATGGTAAAGTAAAAATCCGAGATGTAAAGAATTGAACGATATAGATTAATCAGACTTTTTTTCGATTATTCGATTGTTTTTGATTAATCGATTGTTTATTTATGTTATATGGAACCAATATGGTTCCGCAAGTACGCAAAAATTCATTTAATTTAGTTTTGGTAAAAAAAGGCCGAGAATGTAAAAAATCGTTTGTTTGATTATTTTCAATTCAATATAATTAAGTGTTTTTACACAATCGGCTTTCGATTGTTAATTTTGCAACCGCGGCTTGGTCCTGTAGTTCTTTGATTGGACTAAAGATCGAAAGCGGTTATTTGATTGGTCTGACAAACAACCGTGGTCGTCGTGGGCTTTAAGTGGAACGCACCCATAATAAAATCAATACTTTGGTAACTGTTGCGCATGACGTCACGTGGTAAGTAAAATTCTGCGCGTAATCATATTTTGAACCAATGATATGATACATAGAAATTGTATTTTGATCATTATTGCGCATGACGTCACGTGGATACTACATAACCTGCGCTATAGCATACCTTATATTTAAGAATAATTTAATTTAATAGTTGACCTATCAATTCTATATTATGAAATATAATATTGTTGAGGTTTTAGGTCTCATTAAGACAATTCAAAATTGTCCGACGTTTTGGGCCATTTAGGTCCATACCTTATACCTTACTTTAGCATACCTTATTATTATTATATCATAGAACGTGCCCATGAGGGGATGGGGGAGAGCTTTTTTATTTCCTCTTCCTCCCTTTGTGGCAGATGATCACAAAACAAAGACCCCATTATTTTTCAACCGCTTAACGCACAATTAAATGTACCTAAGCAAAAAAAAATTCAAGCATAAATATTTTTATAAATCTCCCCTCCCTTCTAGTCATACTTATAAAATGTTACACTTACAAATTGTTACACTTTATAGAGCTCTCCCCTTCTCTTAGACTTGGAAGTTTTTTATAAGCTCTGTTCTTTCAGCAGTTTGAAACCGTTTGCAACTATCAGACGCATGTGCAGTTTTGAATTCACCTTATGGATTTTAATCTGCCCATGCGTATGACGATTAATCGATTGTTTTCGATTAATAGATTGTTAAATCTAATAATCGCCCAGCCCTAATTCCTAATACCCACTTAATTTCAAATTAATTTAACTAAATTTGATTGAAAATAAAAAACAAAATAATAATAATTAATTTAATTTTTATTGCAGCACTGATCGCGTACTAACTGCTTTTTATTTTTTTTTTCTAATAATAATAATCGGTTAAAATTTCAACAGTGCATATAAGCACAACCTAACGGGATACCACCGTAGGAATATTAACAAAGAATGTAGTAACTATTACGAATATATTCCTAAATATTACTACTACTACCTTAGTAATATTAACGAAATGCTTTTCGTAATATTAACAAAAAGTTTTATCAAAATTTAGTAGTATCAAAGATGATATGAGCTTTAAAGATAGATAACGCTATACAAATGTATATGTATGCTTTCTCTATACTCATTTTCAGATAGCGCTACTGATTTGTTACTGTTTATATGTTTTTAACATAAATAATCTCTAAGAATTCCATATTTATTTGTAGATATAATTCCATTTTTCAAGAAAGGAAAATAAATTACTATCGTTAGAAAATGAGTCATCAAGCTACAAAAAACTGTGTAAACTGTGCTATTGGAGTGGCATTTAACTTTACTCAGTTGATCGGAATGTCAAAAATAAATTTTGATTGTAATCATGCAAACAACGTAGTAGTTCGAACAAAAGAACCTCTCTTTCTCAAAGTAAAACTATTGGCCGCAAATCTTTCTATAATTGTAATTTCCGCAGCGTTTTACTGTCGGGCAATGAAAACCTACAAGGAAGGAAAAATTAACTGGGACATTTTCAATATCTTACTCAAAAATGTCGAGTTAGTTTTGTATGGACTTTCAGTTGCTACAATTATTGGATGTATGTATAAGTATCCAAAGCTGGATAGCCTGCTGATATATTTTGACTCTATGATGAAATATTTTAATACTTATACTTTACGCGATTTGTTATCGACAGAAGATGCGATTTACCTTAGCAGACGCATTTCTATAAGGTTGCTATTGTCGTTCTTTATCCTTGTTTGTGTCTCTGGGATTTTTCTTTGTTTAGAATTAGATCGTGACTGGAATATAATTGAAAGATGCGGAATCTTCATTTCTATTTGTACTGTAACTCAGGATTTAAATATAACAGTGACGATTCTTGAGTGGTACTTCTATGTTCATAATAAATATAATAATTTTCTAAAAGTTGATTTGGAAAATATATTTTACGAAGAAACCACCTGCAATTTAGCAAACGAAAATAATTGCATTATATGCATTCCAAGAGAAAACATAAAAACTATGCTGAATGCTTATTGTGTTACATACATTGCATTAAAAAAAACGTTAATAGCATATAGCGATTGTTGCAATCCTTTAATGGTGTTATATATTTTAAGTGCTGCAAGCTTCTTCGTGGTTGGTGCTTTTTTAATGGTACTTCTTGTGGCATATCAACCACGAATAACTTTCAAGTTCTTAGGTGTTGAATCCTTAATGCTAGCTTCGACACTTGCAGCAAGTGTTTTGGCAGCACAGTTCGCTAAAAGTATCTCAAGTGTAAGTAATCTAATTATTTTATTGCACTGTTAAGTATAGCGCCTTGTTTTATTTTGTAATAACATTAATAAATTATTGTAATTTTAAAAATTATTAAAATAAAAAGTTTTTAGGAGTTTTATAAAATTGATGTTTGATTTTCGAAGTAATTTTTATTGTAAGTGCAGGGTCACGCGATGACTGACGTGGTCAATAGGAAATTTTGAAAAAGGGAATAATACAATTTAGCCATCGATTGATTTAGTTTTAATGAATGCAAAAAACTTAAAAAGCTTTATTATAATTTATTATTTAAAAATATTATTAATTTGAGAATTATTTATTTAATTTTTTTATTTCACCACTACTTATGCTCATATAACTCTTTAATACTTCTTCCCCATACCACACTTTAACCTTTCCTTTTACCAATATTACTATTCAGTTTTAAATTTTCTTCTTAACTTTATCACTTAATCTTCTATGCCTCTTCAATATTTCTCAGCACTTCTTTACCTCACTCAATTATCTCATTTACTTCTACATTTCATTCTTCATCATCGTATAGCCTTTTGGTCGTGTGTCTTCATTTATAATCTAATCAACTATTTATTTATTTCTTCTTTTTTTACTCCAGTTCTTTACTTATTCACCCACTTACTCTTTTCTTCTCTTTAAAAACTAGAAAACTAACCAATCTTCTACCTTTCCGTTGATTTTCATTTTCTACAGTTACTTCTTATACACCTCATTCATATTCACATTTCTCGCAGTCGTTCATAATAATATTAAATTCACTCCCCATTCTTTTAACATTTTACCAATTTATTTTTTCATGTTTAAATCTTTCATGCTTCCACACATACACTGCACCAACCGCATGCATTTTAGTGCACTTAGTTTTTCATCCATCAAACTTAGTTTTACTACGCCTGCTTTACACCCTGCACCACTTGACCTGTACTGTCAAAACTAGCACTACCTTCCTGACAAGTGTCCAGAATATGCAATTTTAACACATCAACTTTTTGCTTTATCAAATTTACTCTTTGTTTCAATTCTCTTTTCCTTGCTTGTCTACTTCATTAAATGTCCTTATACCCTGCTACTATTCAACTGATTTAATTCTTCTACACATTCCTCCTTTACTTTGTTGTTATCTTCTTTAATTTTCTTCATTTCTACTGCCATTCTAACAAAACGTTAATCTATTCCATCTAATTTTGCCTTCGTACTTTCATTCTGTTCATTTTTTTTATCAAATCTTACATTCAGTCGCCTACTTTGTTTGTTGCCTCTTGCATGTATTGCATCAACAATTCTTCAGTGAACAATCTTTAACAACCTTTAGCACATTTTTTCTTCTTTTTTCCCCTTCTTGTTTTTATTTTTCAAGTAACTTGTTTTTTTTACTTTTTTAGCAAGTAAGCAAACGTTTAAATCGTTAAAATTAAATCAATTTATTATTATTTAAGTGACACAGTGGCGTAATTAACGATGTGCGCGGTGTGCGAATGCACAGGATAAAAAAAGTTATTCTATAATAAAAAGTAAAACGCCGCGCTTATTTTGCACTTTTTGTTTTTGCCATAAAGCTATGGTGACATATCATCACATATCTGATCGTACATATAAAGCACCCCCATTGGTTATTTAAACAACATAAATTCTGGCAGGGTTCAAATTACATAACACCAAAGCTTCGTCGTAAAAACTTTAAAAATCTTTAAATAAAATAACAAGTAATTTTATTTTCAGAACATCGATATACTATCCCTACTAGATAAAGCGCCTTCGAGTAAACTAAGTCCTGACGAAAAACTCCAGGTGTGTTCCAATTATGTCATCATTAGAATGTAAAGATACAAATATTTTAAATTATTATTGGTTTCAGTTTGAATGCTATCACTTTGTCGTTCGAAACTATCGCAAAACTGTAAAAGCATCGCATATTTTAACTATGGATGAGCATTTATTCCCAAATGTAAGTAAAATTCTTGATGCCTTAATTTCCCCATACAAGAAACAAAAGTTTTACACTATAAAATTTTTTCCAGATATTGTCTACAGTGTTGACCTACACTTTAGTGGCAGTACAATTTCAGTTTTTGGACCCTGTGGTTTTGCACTTCAAATACTAACAGCTGCTGAATTTTTTTAATATCAGATTTTTTATTACCTATCGTGTTGAATTGTGGTATATAAAAAATGTTTTGTAGTTTTTAATTTGTGAAAATATAATATATAAATTATTTTAAATGAATTACAAGTTATCGAGACTGAAATAAATATAAACCATTTTTATTATTTATTAAAATATTTTTTTAAATACTTCATCAATTAGATTTCAAATTAATTTTGTTTTTGTTTGTCATATTAGAACTATCCAAAAAACTAAAATAAGAGCAAAACATATGTCGTAGTTTATATAATGTATTATTTACTTCCAATTCCGATAACTTTCATTTTATTTAAAATCATTCAAATAATAAATGTAGTGTTGTGATCAACTTGTATTAACTTTTGAAGTGTATTATAATTGCAATTAAATTGTTGATGTTACACCATTAAATGCTTTATTAAAAATCAACGAGCAAAGCAAAGTCAGGTCAAACTTACAATTTAACTCCTGAAGTTAACTCCTGATGCCAAGTAAAGTTTATACAGCAATCCTATATACCACACTTTGTCGAAAGCTTTGGCTATATCCAGAAGAATAGCCAAAGCCCTGTGACTTTTTGAAAAGCTTTCCGTGATTTTTACCGTAATGCGGAAGATCTGATGGGTAGTGAAGTGTGGTTAACAAAAGCCGAATTGTTTGTTGGGAAGTAAGTATAGTCTAGTCAGTTCGTCTTGTTGTCGGAAGAGGATGATTTTTTTGATACTTTAGCAATGGAGGAAAGGAGTGAGATAGGTTTGTAGCTCTGAGGAGAATCACAGCATTTTTCCGGTTTATGCAGAAGGATAACATCTTCCAGCTTTCACTTATAGGTAAAATGCTTGAGTTTTAGTATAGCGTTAGTTATTGTGATCAACGCTGAAATGGTCTTCTTAGGAAAGTACACATTTCAGCTTCTTGTTAGGAATGGAGTCAGGGGCGAGAGCTTTTTTTTGGGAAAATAAATTTCAGGGCATTTTAGAATTCAAAAAGGGAGGCGAGAAGAATGGGGATGGGATTGTTTTGTCTTAGGGTCGTATTCACTAACTCACCCTTTGAAAAAAAGGTAAAAATGAATAGGGTTAATATGACGTATTTTTCATGAAACGAATTTTGGTACTACTAGTAAAATAAAAATAAAAGCTAAAATAACAAAAAAGGTATAAACCTAATTCATCAAGAATATTATTCAATTGAATATTTATTTTAAAAATAAATTCACTTTTGAAGTTCAAATAAAAACAACACTTTAATTTCGTTAAAGGCGTTTACTGACCATCCTTTAACGAGTGTCTCGCGAGTCGCGACAGTAACTTTCTAGCAGTGTCTGTGGCTCTTGTGCAATAGTTTTGTGGGGTTAAAGCTAAAGACGTTTAACTCAATTTTAGTTGGGGCTGCAAACTATATTGTTTCTCAATGCAGCAGTCTAGCCATTGGGTTGGTCAACTTGGTATCACGCTATCATTAAATGGCATCTACAGAGCAGACATAGGCAATAGCCCGCTTATTTCCTTCATATGTTTAAAGAAACTGACGTTTAGAAATTTTTTACAAGGATTTCAAACCCGAGGAAAGGCATAGAGCCGAGCCTTATTATTTGCACTGTAAAGTAAGCATTGCGAAGCATTGCGAAATGTGCCTTCTTTGGGATTTTATACCGCTGACGAGCACCAACTACACCGTAACCGTCCGAGTTTATTAATTATAAAAACAAAAAATTTTACAAATAATATATAGGTCGAGTAGAGGAGTTAAAAAAGAAAAATTAAAAACAAAACAAACGAAATAATATAACAAAAAGAAGTCTTGTTTGGAACAAATCCTGGTTAGGTAGGTACATCCCAGTCTAATTGAAAAATGGAGTTTGAGTCGGAGTTGAAAAGGAGAGCGGGAGTTGGTCCCAATGGTCCAGGCGGAAGGAGATTAGGCGAAGTGGCGGCCTATAGGGAGATGATGTCTCTAGGTTTGGGGGTTTTTGGGAACAGCTTTATGTCATAGGTTCCGAGCAATTGGATTGCTTCGTTCAATTTTTTCAAACGGTTTGTGTGGCCACGTCATGGTTCTAATCGGTCGTTAAAATTTATCAAGTGTTTGTAGCACTGTAGAAATTGCATATAGCGCTTGAGCAAAACCTTCAAAATTTTGAGCCAATTTTCTTAGGTGTCTCGATTAGTTAATTGTTCACAGGAGTGGGAATTTGAGAACAAAATCTTTCGCCCAACATAAGTCGATTTAGTTCTTTTTTGAGCTGAGTTTTTGAGAACCAAAAAACTTGTGAAAGTAACAAACAAAATAAATTTGCCAAAGTTAATCGAAAATGCCGTTACTGTATAATATATCATAAATAAAGGTGTGATTTTTAGGTCGTATAAAGTCAAAAAAAGGTACCTAAAAAGGTTCTAAAAAAAGCAATTTTAGGTCTTATAAACACAAAAGAAAGTCCTATAAAAGTACTAAAAAAAAAGATTTTATACCTAAGCATTCTTAGATAACCACTGAAACTCTGTAATTTTTCTTAGGTTGGCACATATTATGGTAAGCTGCCACCACCGAGCAGCAAATTCAAATTTAAAAAAACAATAAAAAAATTTTAATTTAGGTTAGGGGCGTCGTAAGAGTGAGATTTTTGTTCTATTTAAATTTTTTTTTATTAAATTTAAATAAATATAAATCGTAAAATTGAAAAAAAGTTGTCAAAATGCTACAATAGGTCGTAAAAATTAAAAAAAGGCAAAAATGGTAAAAATAAATAGGGCTTAAATAACGTAGTTTTTCATGAAACAAATTTTGATACCAATAAAATAAAGATAGGAATAAGAAAAATAAAAAAAGGTAAAAACTTAAAAATCTCATCTCTAGTCATAAAATATTTTTGGAGAAAATTTAAAAAAGGTTATTTTTTAGGTTGGAAATTGCTATAAAACATCAAAAATGTATCAATTTTATTTATTGAATATATTGTAGTGATATCGGCGAGACACCCCTAAAAAGTTGCATCGGCAGCTCCCAACTAACGGGAACACTCGCAAATCTTTTTGTGGGTACGTGGATTCAAGTTAAATTAACGTTGTAAAAGCAAAAAAAATTACTCTGTCGAAATTAATAATAAAAAACTTAAATTAAAAATTAAAAACCGACAAAGAAAGTGTTTAAAAAGTAAAAAATTATATCAAATCGTCGTCGCGTTGGGGGACCTCTAGGTTACTGACGTGTATTTCATTTTTCATACTGTATCATTTTTAGTTGTATTCTGTTTTTATTTTATTTATTGAGCGATCCCCCGACGCCACGATGCTTGGATTTTATTTTTTACTTTTTGTAGACTTTCTTTGTCGGTTCTTTTTTAATTTAAGTTTTATTTGATGCTTTTTAAACTTTAAATATTACTAGTCCCGCCCTGCCTTTTTCAACTTTTTACATTACAAGTACGGTCCTGCTTTCATCAACTAGACTATAAAACAGCAAATGATCTTCGAACGGCTAAACAGATTTTTTTAAATCATAGCTAAAAACACTCTCGGTCAAGTCACCTTTCAAACAAAAAAACTAAATTAAAATTGGGTCATTCGTTTGAGAGCTGCGACCCCACAGACAGACAGACACACAGATACACATAAACACACGTTAAACACATAACATCCCTCTTTTTGTGTCGGGGGTTAAAAATTAAGAAAATTTTACTTATAATTTATTAAAAAAAAATTTTTTAAATAATTATCAAAGAGATTCTTTTGTACTCACAAATTTGAGTTTTGATAGTAATTATAACATCACTTGCGCTGTTAAAAATGAAATTCAAATAATCAAAAATAGCAAAACAACGCATTCGCATCCACTACGATGTATTCGTGTAAATAATGATTTTTAATAAATTATTTAAATATATAAATTATTAACCCGTTGATATTAGATAATATAAAACTTCAAAATATCGAAAATTGGGACAGCAATTGGACTTATCGACAGAGCTCTTAAATTAACGCATGGCGATTTCAGAAAGGATACTCTGAATATCGCAAAGCAAACTTTGATAAGCAATAACTATCCCTATCCTCTTATAGTTAAATTAATCAAAGACCGTGTTAACAGATTATACAATGGGCATATGGCAAGAAGAGAAATTCATAACAAATATTCGGTGATTCCATTTGTTAGTGGGTTAAGTGAACAAATCAAAAGAAGTCTAAAGGAACACAATATTGAAACCACCTTCAAGTCTCCTAACAACATTGGTCTCTTATATACCAAACTTAAAGATCCTATCCCTTTTGAGAAAAAATCTGACCTTATATATCAAGTGGACTGTACAAATTGTAACTTGGTGTACATTGGACAAACCAACCAATGGTTGAAGAAAAGAATTGGTGGTCACATCTCAACCATCAGATGTAATAAGCCCGAATCAACGGCCATCGCCAAACATATCTTGGTAGATGGACATACTGCGGACTTCAAAAACACCAAAATCATCAAGTCTGTTCCAAATTATAAAGATCGGCTGGTACATGAAATGATTTGTATAAAGAAGACCAACAACACAATGAACCGGCAAACTGATATTGATGGCTTAAGCAACATTTACAGCCAATTACTCCTTTAAGTTTTTTACGTATTGGAGTTAGGTTTTCCTTCTTTGCCGGAACACAATTTAGGTTTTTCCTAACTCACGGTCCTAGATTTTATCTAGTTACCGTTCAAATGACAATACTTGTTCTTGTTTCCATGACTTGTTTACATTACATTTGTATATTATTCTGATGACGAACGATATTACGTTTGAAAGCTAAATAAATCCTTTAACAATTTTTTAATTTAATAATAACTCGATATTTTGAAGTTTTATATTATTTAATAAATTATGTTTAAACTTTAAAATATCGAGTTATTATAAAAATTAAAAGTTAATTAAATAATTTATTAAGTTTTCAGATGATTATATCATCTGTCATCAGAAAAAGATATACCTACAAGCTTAATAAATTATCTAATTAACTTTTAATTTTTATAATAACTCGATATTTTAAAGTTTAAATAAAATTTAATATCAACGAGTTAATAATTTAACATTTTAAAGATTTTTAATAAATGGTACAAAAATGCAATATTAAACAAAATTTCAAAATAACCAATCAAACCGTAAAAAAATGTTAATAGGCGCATAAATTTTAAAAGTACCTACACTAACGCGAAATTTATTAAATGTCAAATAATTTTACTTGAGCTCAATTACTTTGTAAAATTTATACAACTGGAACTCTCTAATCGAAACGCATTGAACGTTAAACGTTGACCCATCTACTAAACGTACAATAAATTCTTCCTCCAATGCACTCTTACAACCAAAATTGCAAATCTTCCAAATTGCAGAAAATTGCTAATTCTGCAAACCAAAATAAATCGCCGCTCTAACACTGGACAATTCCAAATTAATGACAAATGACTTTTGGTCCAACGCCTATCCAAATTTACTAAATTTTGGCCCACTAAGACCAAGATGACTTAATAATAACTTTGACTCGACGTCTTTTTTGGCGGCCTAAAATCGACTCAAATGACTTAAGAGGCTGTGTTCTCAGTTAGAATGAAAATTCGATATTAACTAAAAAATGGACTATTTGGTGTACAATAACAGTAGCTGACCAAAAACGTACAATAAAAAATAAAGTAATGTGTAAAGAAAATCGCGAATGCAAGAGATACGCGAATTTTAGCGTTAATTTAATTTACAATTTTTTGACTTTATTTTTGAAAATATCGGGTTAAAATTTTTACAGTATATTTAAAACGGTATTTTTAATATTATGGTCAAAGCCAAAATTTTTTTAAAATTGCAATAAAAAATTTATTTATTCGCGATAAAAGCGCTTCGACATAATATTGCAAATAACATTTCAGACATACTGTAAAAATTTTAACTCGTTATTTTCAAAAATAAAGTCAGAAAATTGTAAATAAAAAAGTGGTTGCGAGAGAACAGCCTTAATATCGACTCTTCCTCGAGTTGACTTAACGTCGACTGCTTCACGACTCTCAGTCAACTGACATCTTTTTCTCAAAATTCTTGTTTTCCCTCGTCGTGCATTTTTGATATCGCCCAAACTTGCGTTTTACAAATCACTTTATCGCGCGCTCACTTTTAAAATTTTAAACAGTTTGTAATCAAAATAAATTCAAAATTCAAAAACTTTAAATGAACTTAGTTCGTTTGTGTTTAAAGTTACAATAAACTTTAATTGGTGTCTTCTTGATAAATTATAATAGCATAAAAAAATTAAGAAAACAAATCTATTGTTAATTTCGACCTAATTTCTGCACCTCGAAGTGCACCGTTGAAGCAAATGAATGCTAGTTTTGCTCCGGTTATCCCCTCTCTGCGTACAGCTTTTAGAGTAATTTAATTTTGCATGGACCGACCATGGAATGCATTGATGAACCGTGATTGGTGAAATCACGATCGAGTTAGTTTAAAATTTTCTATAAAAATCGAAGATTTTAAATTCAATTTTTGAAAAAACTGGTGGTTTTAAGGCCTTCTCTCTTATTTAAAATATGCTGTTTTAGAATTCATCGAGGTTTCAATCGTCCAATTGTTATTTTTGCGTCAAAACTAAGACTTAGGTACCTTTCACCAATAAAAATTATTAATAAAAAAAAACCGAAAACTTTATCGATGTTTTGCGATACTGTACGGCCGAATAAAATGTAAAAACAAACGATTGGTCACTAGGTGTCTTTTTATCGAATGGCTACTGGTTGTGATGTGTTTTGTTGGTGATCTGTACAAATTTGCTGATTTTTAAACCTAAATCGAGCTGCTAATTGATCCAAATTGTCCAGTTTGCCTTTGGATTTGTCAATCATATAATCAGGATGATAGGTAAAAATTAATCTTGCTAATTCATACTTGCGATTATAACTAAAAATATACCTTCGGAATTTCAAATCGATTCTTTAATAATTTCAAATTATTTTTTTAATTACTTTTCTTTGCAAATTATTCAATTTTTTGAACGCACTATACTTATTTGTGACGTTTTAATACAATTTTTTGTATTAACTTTGCAGAAAACAAACGAAATTCTCATCTGTAGTTTTGTAACATTTTTTCTTTTTATTTGATTTAAATTTACCATTCTCTTTGTTTAGGTATATAAACGTCTTTTCTGAAAGCAAGCAGCAAAAATTTTTTTTGTTTTGTTTGTCCCGGTTTTAATTAACCCTTTTCTTTTGTAACAAATAAACTAGGCAATTAATAAAATAAAAATGCTTTCAATGACCAATCCTCTTTTATTCGATTTTTGATCCCAAGTAATTTAAATCGTTCTTTTCTTTACTTTAATTTATTGTACTTGTTGCATGTCTTTTATTTTTTTTTGTACCCGTACAGTTTTGAGGAAAATCAAGGTAAACAAAAATATTGATTTCTACGTGTGAAACGAATAAATGAATTTTTAAATAGTTTAACATTGACCTCAAAATATTTTAAACAAAATAATTGTTATAATCAATAAAACCTATCGAGACCTTTTTTGTATGGAAAATTTTAAACTACAGTAAAGGTAAGATAAATATTTGCGCAATTATATTATATTCATTTATGAACTAAAGCACTCTGATCATCTCGTCAGCAACTAATTTGTTGAAAATTTTAACAGTAAGGTATACCCAACTTGTTTTTTTTTTTTTAATTTATAATTCAAAAACTACAAGATATGGGACAAAAAATTGAGAAAGTGATAATGTCTTTGGTTCACTATGAATTAGGGTAAATATGAAACAAAACATAAAACTTTCTGTTTTAAAATAGATAAACTAAAAAAAATTTTTGGTTTTGGTGAGATACCTTTATTTCTTCAAATTTGCTCCAACAACTCTCAACTAACGGATGTACTCTCAATCTCTTCCAAAAAAGCGTTGCTTGGTATGTAAAACTTTCCGTTCGTGGATTATGTAAATTAAGTTACTCGGACTTTATTTAATTTTTACCCAAGTTTTATCAAAAAAGTACATTGCTAAATGTTTATTATTTTTTTATTTTATTCCCAAATCAGCAAGTTACCACGCTCCACCCTGTATTAGGTAGATAAGTGTAACTTTCAAGATAACGTGCGATACAAATTTAAGAACTCAGAAATTAGTTTGGATAATTTAACAAATTCATTTAACAATTGCACCAAACTTTTGCAGTAAAGTTGGTCACAATTACTCCCATGTTCACTCCAAAAGTTCATTCTAAATATTGGTAAAACGAATTTTAAAATCGGATGATTAGTTTCAGAGATTACACAGAGCAAAACTTTTGGTGTTTTGAAGTAATTTTTAGTTCAAATTGACGCCCACATCAATCTCACACCAATTTGAAGTAATTTTTACAAAATTTTTGAAGTACATGTTTGAAAAGATTTTTACTACAATTTGAAGTCAAATTTACAGCAAATGCCGGAATTAAACTATGAAAATAGAATTTACAACAAATTTTTAAGTAATCTGTTGAAGCAAATTTTGCAACAATTTTTAGGTAAAATTTATAATAACAATTAAAGTAAAATTTGAAGTAAATGAAGAAGTAAAATTTAAAACAAAATTTGTAGTAAAATGGAAAATAAATTTTGAAGTAAAATTTTACATAAATTTTGAAGTAAAATTTTACATAAATTTTGAAGTAAAATTTAAAACAAATTTTGAAGTAAAATTTAAAAGAAATTTTTGAAGTAAAATTTAAAATAAATTTTAAACCCACACTTACAAATTCTACTTTTTTAAAATATTTGGTATATAGATGCAGAATCAACAGCAATTATTGCAAAATTGATAAAAATAATTTGAAAGTTTGAATGCAATCGTTTAAAAATCATAAGCGTCAGAATACAGTAAATTCATTTAACAAATTTTCTTTAAAATGTTTTGTATCTGCGGACAACAAAGCAAATGCCCTTGGTCAGTCTTCTTCATTGATTTGATTTTGGGTTCCAAAGAATTAAATCGTTTTTTTTTAACTTTATTTGTAATTTTTTTATTTTCGATTTTACCTATACAGTTTTGGAGAAAATCAGGGTAATGGAGAATATTGATTTCAACGTGTGAAACAAATAAATGAATTTTTAATATTTTAACTTTAAATATTTTAACATTGACCACATTTAAAACCAAATAATTGTTATAATCAATAAAATGTATTGTGGTATCTTTTGTTTAAAAGATTTTAAACTACAGTAAGTCTAGTTCGATAACCGTGACTCAAAGATATTGCATTTATTTAAAAAAACCCAATAGAATTTGATATATGAAATTAAAACGAAGTGTTTTAGATATAAAGGAATGTCATAATCGATTAGTTTATCTAGTATCAATTTTAAAGTTTTTAATTTTTGCTTGAAAAACTTGGCGTTGGCGTGCCTCACCAGGAGGCTCTGCTCTCTGGACCTCTGGACCAGTATTAAACCTGGAACATGTTTTGCTATACCGAATTGCCTATCTTCTGCATAATACCGAATACAACAAGTGATTTAATGTCAGTTTTTTAAGTTGGTACCTAATTATTACTGTCGACTAAAAAACTCCCTAATAGTAGCTTGTATAAACGGTAAATTTCGTTTAGAGTCAACCTCCGATTGTTGACATTCATCATCAATAAACTCACGCGGATGTTGATATGAGTTTATTCCACCCGTTACTAAGTTGTCTATTGCCGAAAATCCTGTTCACGGGTAAAGGTACGCTCACGGGTCCCTAAAATACAAATTTTACGATTGAAACCTCGATGTTTTCTGAAAGAGTATATTTTAACTAAGAGAATTAGCTATGACGCAATGCCCTAAATGCACCTGTTTTTTCAAAAATCGAATTTAAAAAAGCTTGATTTTCGAAGGTTAAACGCTCGTGATTGGTTAATCAAGTTCGTTCGTGGGAGGTACGTGTGCTGCTATACATAAGAGTCTTGCACTTCGACAATTAGTCAGTAACTCTTGCGCTATGGTAGGAATGCGTTCTCCTTTTTTATTTAATTTAAAAATTTAAAATTATTTAAAAATGACTTCAGAAAAGGGTTACTTAAATTTAACGAACGGTAGTTACTTTTGCGCGTAGGTCCGACTCTTGCCAGGGTGATTTTGATGAAAATTGACTCGAAGCACCCCTCGCTACGCTCGGGCGCTTCGAGCCATTTTCATCAAAATGACAACTAATTTAAAAATATTCCTAGGCCCGTAGGTCAAGGAAAAGGTGAATCTTTGAGAGGTGAAACTCGTGAGAGTGGATTTGTAACGCAGGGTAGTTGTGCGAAGAAAAATCGACTTAAAGCACCCCTCGCTGCGCTCGGGCGCTTTAAGCCATTTTTCCCGCACATTTAGGGTTGAAAACCATGATTTTCGTTCGGAGTGCACTGTTACTGCATCGCAGTGCAAGTGTCGCTCCCACTCTGCGCAAAGCTAAGACTATATCTGGGTGCACGTACCGACAGAATTAACCAATCCCGAGCGACTTTGCTTTAAAATTTACAGCAAAAATCGAAGTTTTTAAATTCGATTTTTAAAAAAACAGGTGCACTTAGGGCATTGCGTCATAGTTAATTTTCTTATTTAAAATATACTCTTTCAGAATTCATCGAGATTTCAACCGTAAAATTTGTATTTTAGGGACCCGTGAGTATACCTTGAACCCCTGTTCACTACTAGACGTTGCAGTAGCGAGCTGTGGCGATTCAATTGTGACATTATTTTTGAGATTACTTTTAGTTCCGTGGAGAGGTGCATGCTCCGCTGTCGCCCTCGACAACTTTGGAGTAATGGCACGTCCCGGAGAAGGACTTTTCCAAAGGGGGGAGGGGTGGGCGCTAGCTCGAGAAAACCGAAATGACTTTTTATTTGATGGCTTGAGCTTTTCAGTGATAGGAGAGGGAGGGAATCTACCTACGGTGAATCTCCCCACCCTCTTTTCTCTTTTGTTTGTTCTATAGCCCAGTCGTCATCACTCTCAAAATACCGGTTTTTCGGGAATAGCGCATACGCTAAACTGTCTCATATCTAGTCGAAGAAAGTGTCCGGTGTACCCCGGCTGAAGGCCGGGTTACACAGATAAAGGTGGATAGTCCGTTGTTAAACGGCCGAACCGAACCTCAGAACCCGCAACAAAACTCATCGTTTCTTGAGTAGGGGCAAACTACGCACAAACACGGAAAAGAGCGTTATGCCCACTCCCTATACGTGGTGCGGTTTACGAGCTACTTGCCAGCTGTCGAACTCGGTCCCCCTTCCTACTTGCCCAATCTTTGGATCAACGGGCTTTTGGAATGACCCGCAGCTTCGTGGCAGCGAATAAATTCTGCGACGTACTCCGTGCATGAGTTCGATCTGTTTTCTGCGCATCCATCGCCTGCCTTTTTGCTTTGCCTTGATTTACCTCCAGCTTTTTGATTTTTGCCCAATCCGCATACCCCCAGGCCGGTTACGCATAGGTGAGTATGGGCCGGACGCACGATTAATATAGCTGGAGTTTTTGTTTTTGCCCCCGTTTAGAGCTTTAAGTGGAACGCACCTATAATAATATATTCTTTTGCACTGCGCGAACTTGTCATTAAAACATTACTGCACTCGCTGACTAATGCTACTTTTTTTTAATAATCAAAAAACAAATATATGAGATTATATAGCTAATTAAATTCTTAAAATGCAAGAATTAATTACTTTATTGTCGCAATTGTTATTGAATAAATAATGGTATTCAGATTAAATATTTACTTCACTTGTGTTCTGCCGCTGTCTCTTTTTCACTCGGACGCATTGGCCGATAAAAAAAATAAATAATGGAAAAAAGATAGATGCATCACAAGACAAACGCTAAGGCTAATCGTGCTTCTCTATCGCTTGTTCCGCGCTCTCGCTTGCACGCATGGCTCAGGCGGAACGTGTTTAATTATTAAAAATTGCCATTTTCAATATTAAACATGGAAATTTCATTTCTTATACAAAACTACGTTTACTTTGTAATTTAATTGCAAGGTAGGATTGATAACAAAAATGCAGAATAATGAAATGTATTTATATTCAGTAGGGCAGGCAATGAACTTGCATTATAATTACAACTTATAATTTACTCAAAATAGAAATGTAATCCATAATCAATAATTGATAATTTTATAAATTTATATAAATGACGACTAGGTAATAAATTGTACCTACTAGTTACATTGTAACAAATGAATCATCCTGGAAGCACGGAAATAACTATAAACAAAATGCTGAGTTTACAATAATTTTTACGATCATACTTTGTTCTTGTTTAACTTATTATTCTTATGTATTTAATTTTGTATAAAAGAGACGATTTTAAATATATTATTCAGTGAGTCTTGAACACTCGTTTGTTTAAGTCCTCACCCGAAGACCTCTCCACGTCCAGGTGCCACCGCTTCAACTTAGGATAATTTTCCTACCCAGGGGAATTATTCAGAACGTGACAATGAGTTTTGTTTTTTGTGCGTGCAGCCGGCGTTTATCGATTTATAAGACGTTATCACGTCAAAACAATTACAGTGGGAATTTCGTTAATCCATTTATGCGCATCACCAATTAGATAGTCTTTTTTTTGGAGCTAAAAATAGTTTGTCACCTTATTAGTAATATAATTTTAAAAACTAACAATTGTTTTTATTAAATGTATACTTATAATTGGAAAATATTTCTTTGCTCATTTATTATCTACATTTATTATAGCTTAAAATGCTTTTCAACTCTTTACCAAAGCTATCACAATAGAATTTATCGATTACAAATTATTTTGTTTTAAAAATTTTGAGGTCAATGTTAAAATGTTTAAAATTTTATTTGTTTGTTTCGAACTTGGAAATCAATAATCTTGTTTACCCTGATTTTCTCGAATTAAATTTTCTACTCGACAGGTGAACACATGTACAAATAAAGTACAAACGATTTAAATTATTTTAATATCAATAATCAAAATGGTGTAAGGAAGTATTGCTGCTAAATGAGGAAATTTTTTCATCCCCAAATTATACGATACGAATTATAATGTAGGTATACGTATCGCCTCCCTATCCTTATAGAAGTCTTGCAGGAATGGGAAACGAATACCTAACATCGTATCTTTGGGACGAAAAATCAACTCTCTAAAATAATCAAAACTTTTAAAAACTGTACAAACCATCTAAATACTCATTCAGGTTATTCAAATTTACAAGGCTAACTTGAGTCAACACCATTATTTATATTATACAACTTAAACACGTCATCATCAAAATATTGATCATAATCATTTTGCACCAATTTTTCATAGATTTCAATTTCCCAAATTTTACAACTTTTCTTAAGTTTTTATTTTCCTGCGGTAAATTTTCATTAATTCTGAATTTCTCTTATCTATATCAATTTTTTTTCTCATCCAATCTTCAGATTGATTTTGATTTACTTAAATTCTTCACTATTTAAAATTTTATTTTTCAAATTACCTAATTCATATCACCATAAACATCAATAAATTTGTTACATTTTCCAAGCGGTAGCTTAGGTACTCATAATAATTCCATAAACTTCAATATTTCAATCATACTTAATCACTTTTCATATATTAGGTTGTATTCATTTCATAATTTATTCATTTACAATTTCTATAGTGATAAATCCTTATAGTCCAGTGAAATTAGATTATCTGATCGGAAAAATTACCATTAGGCTCCATTTTGATATACACCTTTATTAGGTCATTGTAAACAATGTGTTAAAAGTCGCAATCGAGATCATATGAGCTTCAAAGCTTATTCAAGATCAAAGATCGCAAAAACGACCTTTTTGTAAATAGCTCGCTTTTTCCTGCGATAAATTCTTTCAAACAAAAATTATAGAGGAGACAACTATCTCCTTATTTTATCGTAGGATAAACAAAAAACTAAAGATGTGCTAGACATAGCCATCTTCAAAAGTTTCCTTTTCCAGCACCAACTGGAAGTAGGCGAACACCTTCATTCACATCATTACCCGTTCCTTCTCACATTGGGTGGGACACCTCATGGTGATCCTCTCCCAAAAAAAGCAAATTAAGACGTTTTGGCCCGTCTTCCAAGACCATCTTTGCTTGCATATGGGGAAAATCCCAATCATCAATGCCGTTGCAAAATTGGAAAATTACATTGTTAGCTTCGAGTAAGCTATCAACAATTCTATCAGTTACGCAACAAAGAGAACAACCACTCCTCTTACCCATTCTTCACTCCCAAAACATTTATTACATTTAATCTATGCCAAGCGTCACGGGGACAAGATCGCGAAACGCGCTTGGCATCCGGACGACGTTAGACGTGCTTCCAAACTTTGGACTGAACTCACGTCCAAACTCGCAAAGTACAAAAGCGATAAGTGGTCGGATAAAATTGAAACCTTATCTTTCCAGAAACAATTAGCTCGGAACATGGTAAGAACCCGCAAGGGTGTTTGCTCCTCCATTTCCTTTTTGTTTCTTAAAGTGCCGATGTCGTTTCATGGTGGAGATTGGCAAGCATTTGAAATGCTAAATTTTGGCAGATTACTCTCTGTAGTTTGCCATTGCCTTCTGAGAAAAGAGGGTCATAATAAAATTGGATAATAGAGTCATAATGAAGTTGGATAAATTTTGTAGTCAGGTTATGGATCAAACCTAGGGCTTCTAGCCTAGAATCTCGTCCTTTGCCCGTTCACTTAGCTTACCTCTCTTATCTTCCCTCCTCCTCTCCTTTCTCCTAGTCCATCCCCCCCCAAAAAGCCCTTGCAATTCTCATGCTTACTTTTTCTTTGGCAAAGCCGAATTACTCACCGACATTTTCCAAGAACAATTCTTCTCTAGCAAAGTAGATACAACCGACCGCAAGCTTCTCAAGCACATGAACAACATTAACAAGACAGCACAAGACCGACTAAAACAGGATGATCCTATTCCCATCCTTTTTCCACTTTCTTTTTTGAAATCCAAAACGCTCTCTATTTTCTCATTTTCTTTAAAAAAAGTTTCCGATCTTGACTCCATTCCCAACATGGCGCTGGGTTGCAGGTAGCTATCAAGGTCCCGTTAATACAAATTTTACGATTGAAACCTCGATCAATTCTGAAAGAGTATATTTTAAATAAGAGAATTAAGGGAGACGCAATGCCCTAAGTGCACCTGTTTTTTCAAAAGTCGAATTTAAAAACTTCGATTTTCACAGTAAATTTAAAGCAAAGTCGCTCGGGATTGGTGAATCTATTCATTCCATTGACAGTCCGTGTTGTTTCAACTGTTCTTAGCTTTGCGCAGAGCGGGGATAACCGGAGGGACACTTGCATTGAGATGCAGCAACAGTGCACGTTGAGCAAAAATTATGCTTTTCAACCCTAAATGTGCAGGAAAAATGGCTTAAAGCGCCCGAGCGCAGCGAAGAGTGCTTTAAGTCGATTTTTCTTTGCATAACGACCCTGCGTTTAGAATCCACTTTCACGAGTTTCGCCCCTCAAAAATCCACCATTTCCTTAATTCACGGGCCTAGGGGTATTTTTAAAATGAGTGTCGTTTTTTGATAAAAACCACCATGGCAAGAGTAGGATCTACGCGAAGAAGTAAAGTTACTTCTAACGGTATTTCTACCGTTCGTTAAATTTAAGTAACCCTTTTCTGAAGTAATTTTGGTCCTAAAAATTTGTCAAGTGCAACACTATTATGCATAACTGCACGCGTACCGACAAAAGAATGCATTGATTCACCAATCACGAGCGATTTACCTTCAAATTTGCAGTGAAAATCGAGCTTTTTTAAATTCGATTTTTGAAAAAACAGGTGCATTTAAGGCATTGCGTCTTAGCTAATTCTCTTATTTAAAATATACTCTTTCAGAAAACATCGAGGTTTCAATCGTAAAATTTGTATTTTCGGGTCCCTTGGAGCTACCTTTCCCCGTAACAAATGGAAGTGCTCACAGTGAAATCAGATAAATACGCGCCGCGGTTAGGTTCAACTCGCCGCCGCCGTTTCGCCGCAGGATAACTCGCCGTTGACCAACTCACCGTTGCGCCGGTGTAGCCGGGAACTTTAACTCTTTTTTATTTTACCCCCGGAGGTAAAATTTCACTAGGGAATTTTTACCGTGGGGGGTGTTAAAATTTCCCTAGAGAATATTTACCGGGGGTAAAATTTTGCTAGAGAATTTTTACCGGGGGTAAAATTTTGCTAGGGAATTTTTATTCCCCGTAAAAAATGATTAGGGGGTAAAATTTCACTAGGAAAGTTTTACCGGGGGGTAAAAAAGCCCAAAATATTCTTAGCGAATTTTTACCTCTTTTTAAGGTCCTAGATCAATCGGACTTGATCATAAAATACAGCAGATGTCACTAGTTGGTTTATGATATTTTATTTTATCCAAGATGCACACCTTTTAAACAGGTATAATATTGTAATATAATACGTTTAAAATTTTTAAAATAATTTTAAATAAATTTACCAAGACTTATGGCGCGCCTTTTTACTTTTTATTACAAAATTTAAATTGTATATCGTTTAAATAACAAACGTTTTAATTGTAATAATTTAAACATTTGTTGAAATTTTGTGTTGCAATGAAAACAATTGTTTAAAAATATCTGTCTATTTAATGCAATTGTTTAGTTATTTCATTTGTTGAAATTGTGCGATACAATAATAATGCAACAATTTTAAAATTATCAATTTTAACTTTGTATAGTTTAAATAGATATCGGTTTAATTAGAATGTTTTAAACGTTTATTGAAATATTTTGATTAATTTAAGCAATTGTTAAAAGAAATATGTTCATGTAATACAATTGTTGATTTTTTCATTTGTTCATTTTTACGTTATAATTTAAGCATTGCAATAATTTAAACATTACAACAAAAAATTTTATTTAATGCAATACAATTTAAAACATTACACTGAAAATTTTCGACAATTGCTTTTAATTCGGCTCTCGCATTGTCGTATCGGTGGATATTTTTGGCAACTATATGTAGACAGAAGAATCATCAAGAATTCAAATTTATGATTTGATCGACAGTTTAATCATTACTGGAAAACCAATAAACCTTTAAAAAACATCTTTTTTGACAAAATTAAATAAAAGTTACGTAGTTACATGTAACACGGGCATCCCACAAGTATAGCTTGACATTTCTTCTGTCTGCAGAGTTGCCATTGGTATTCAAGAAAAGTTCCAAAAATATCCGTACGAGAGACGTATTAAATCAATTGTCGAAAATTTTCAGTGTAATGTTTTAAATTGTATTGCATTAAATAAAATTTTTTGTTGTAATGTTTAAATTATTGCAATGCTTAAATTATAACGTAAAAATGAACAAATGAAAAAATCAACAATTGTATTACATGAACATATTTCTTTTAACAATTGCTTAAATTAATCAAAATATTTCAATAAACGTTTAAAACATTCTAATAATTAAACCGATAACTATTTAAACTATATGTACAAAGTTAAAATTGATAATTTTAAAATTGTTGCATTATTATTGTAACGCACAATTTCAACAAATGAAATAACTACACAATTGCATTAAATAGACAGATATTTTTAAACAATTGTTTTCATTGCAACACAAAATTTCAACAAATGTTTTAAATCATTATAATTAAAACGTTTGTTATTTAAACAACACAAAAATAAAATTTTGCAGTAAAATATAAAATTTAAATTGCGTATCGTTTAAATAATAATTGATTTCATTTCAATGATTTCAACATTTGTTGAAATTTTTTGTTTCAATGTAAACAATTGTTAAAAGAAATATATATATTTAATACAATTGTTGATTTATTGCATTTGTTGAAATTTTATATTTATAAAATTATAAATTTAGTTTTCTTTCGTTCAAATGACAACTGCTTTAATTATAATAATTTATACGTTTGTTATAATTTAAACAATTGTTAAAAAAATTAGTATATTTAATACAATTGTTGAATTTATTCGTCTGTCAATTTAAACAATACAACAAAAATTGCATTTAATGCAATACAATTTTAAACATTACACTGAAAATTATCGACGAATGTTTTTATACGTCTCTGGCATCGGCGGATATTTTTTGAACTTTTTTTTAATTGATGTGTTAACTGGCAACTGTGTCCAAGAACAAGGTGGTATGGGTTGCCTATGTAATAAGTAACTTTTATTTATTTTGAGATTAAACAAGAGATAAATAATTATACTGTGCAAGTGAAATAACAAACACAAAATAACAAACACAAACGAGTTCAATATATTCGAATACACTTTTTCGAGCTCGTATTAAAAATTTAATGCCAACTTGAAAGACATGATTTTTTTATAGTTTGACATCGCCATATTTAGGTAAACAAATAAGGGTCATATCAAATTTCTGTCACTTGTCATTTACTTACAAATCGCAATGAAGTAGTTTCGAAAGATGATAATTGCAAAATATTTGAATGGTGAGCGTCCGGTGCCATTTTTAAAGACCTAAAAAACATCGGGATCAAGCGTGATTTTGTTTACAACACCACAAAACGGTACAATGAGACCTTCTCTCTATAGAGGATACAAAAAGATCTGGTAAGCCGCGATCAGCGAGGACAGTACGAGTAGCGAAAATTGTGACATTGTGAGGGAACGGATTCAACAAAAACGCCATCGTTCAGTACAAAAATTAGCAGCCGAACTGAATATTTTTAAGGGATCTGAGCACAACATTTTTAAAATTGATCTTTTACAGCGTACAGAATAGCCACACGAAAAAGTGTAGCGTGCCGCGTGTTGCTCATCCCTGAATAAAAAATTAGTTAGATTAACTAACAGGCATGGGCGTCCATTATGGGGAGCAAAAGGGGCAGCTGTCCCCTGACTTTCGGATGCTGAAATTTTTTTTTACATTTAATATTTGACCAGCGCAAGTTTTTAAAATTTTTGATTTTAAACGATAACAATTCTTTTATAATACATTTTTTTGTATTTTGCCCCCCCCCCTGAAAATGATCCATGCCGACAAGGAACGTTATGCTCAATAATTACCAAAATGCAACTCGTATCTATCAGATCATTGACGCAAAATATGATTACGCGCAGATTTTTGCCTTTCGTGCACCCCAAATTCTCATATTCAACGTACCGTTTCCATAAATGAAAACTATTGAAAACAGGTATGATTTCTAATAAATTGGCACTTAATAAAGTGCCCAATAGGACTGGGGCTCTCGCGCATCCATAGCATGCGTAACAATTACTGAATTACAATTCGTAACTAATTTTGATTTCTAAATTATTACTGTACCTACTTCAATAGTTTTATGATTTATCTAATTAATTTATTTATAATAATCATTTAAAATTATTTATTGTTAACAGTACAGTATTGACTTAAATTTTTAGCATGAAAGTGATAAGCGGTTTAAATAAAAATAAACAATTTAAATTTATTATTAGAATTTTTAAGTCGACCGCTATTGCTAAAAGGTTAAAAAAGAAGGAATCCTTTAGGATTTGGGTTTTATACCTTCTTGGAATACCCCATTGTAGGTATAGTACTTAACGGTGAAGAATTGTATATTTTGTATCGTGTTTTCCATTTGCGAAGTATAATCATCTCCATGAAAAAAACACGTCAAGAACAAATTTCAGAAAGTTTAAATTATAATTTTTACTTTACCATACCGAATGGGAAAGTTATGTAATCGAAAAAAATTTTTTTTTCAGATTTTCACGGATTTATATTCCTTGAGGTCTAACGAGTTGAAAGAGACCCAACATCAAGAAATGTCTGTGTGTCTGTGTGGCTGTGTGTCTGTGTGTCTGTATGTCACTTAATTTTGTGTGCGCTCTAGCGCCCAAACTAATAGGAATTTCTCAACCAAATTTTATATTTAGTACTTTTATATTGAAACTTAGATTTGATTAGATTTTGGTTAAAATCGGTCCACGGAAACGTGAGATTGGGATAAATTAGTGACGCGATGAGTATGTTTGGTACTGTGGTCGGTAGAGGGCGACACCTAATAATGTCGCAAGTTATGTTATGGGCAACTGTCCAGATAAATCCACTCACCGAAAAATAATAGCGGAAAAAAAAAAAAAAAAAACAAAAAAACTAGTGAAAGTGTTGCGAAAAGTGAAAAAAAGACTCGATTGATATAGAACATCGCAAGATTTCAAGATAGTACTAGTGAATACCGGTTTTTGATTTTTTCGATTGATTTATACCACGAGGCGTGATCCCAAAACAGTACTACCAACCGTAGCAAGTATCGTGCCGCAGTAAGTGTTGCCTAAATTTTTAAATTTTTTGGGGCATTTGTGCTTTGTCTGATCTACGTGTTTTCCACATTTAAATTCTGACGCTCGATATCGCAATCATGGCGATCACTCCAGAGTCGTTCAGAAAAATGGGAGAAGACGAAAGAAAGCAGCTGCTTGACTCGCTCGCCGCTGCCATCGATGACCTCGCACGTGAAATCAAGGCATGTGACGAAAAACTAGCAAAGCTAAACGCTCCGGAAAGCCCATCAAAATTGTTTGGAACAGAGCAGGCAGAACGTGATCAACGTAATTCGATCAAGTCCACCCGCGATACCGCCCAGACCACACTCAAAAATTATAAGAAAGTCCGGGAAGAGCTCCTTATTATAATTAAATCGGAGGAAAACGAAAAATTTTTAGTGGCGTCTGGAAAATCAAAGCGAAGATCCAGACGCACCAGCAATCAATCACAGGAGAGACACCCAAAAGTTTCTCCAACGAAAAAGCAAGACCAAACAAGGAACGCAGATCCTCCGTCCTCTGGCTCAAACTCCGATGAAGTGCGTGCAAGGAAAAGGAAGATAGATTTTAATAATGCCGAGGAAGACCACGAGAAGCTGTCCTTATCCGATAAAGATTGTTTACCCGCAAACAAAAAGCCGGCCACTGAAACTAACGAAAATCCGGTAAGTACCGATAGTATGGATTATTTGACCACTTTGCAGCCACTCATCACCCCGCTTTTACCTCCCTTCATCCAATCGGATAACACCATTTTACAGGGCCAATCAAATGTAGCTTTGACAAACACCACTCCGGGATGGGACGTTTCGGCGCAGCCGGTTCGGCGCGAGCCGGTTCGGCGCAAGCCCATTTCGGCGCAAGCCGGTTTGGCGCGAGACCGTTTCGGCGCGAAACCGTTTTGGCGCAAGCCCATTTCGGCGCGAGCCAGTTCGGCGCGAAGACTTTTCGGCGCGAGCCGGTTGGGCGCAAGGGTTTTTCGGCGCCAGCCCATTTTGGCGCAAACCAGTTCGGCGCGAAGACTTTTTGGTGCAAATAATTACAAACATTTAATTTTTTTCTTTGAATTTTAGTCAGGCAGACATTAGATACAAAAAGATACAACTATTCATCTAATAGTTACAAAATAATCATTTGAGTTTAACTTTAATCGCACTTGGTTAAGTTTTTTTCTGATAAAGACTAGAAGTTCTATGAGCGTGGAATCGTTACCAGAAAGATGGCAAAAGGTCATCAGACAAAATGGAAAATATATAATAAATTGATTGAAGTTTATTTTTAGTACAAAAACAAATTGCAACAGAGACGTGCTCAAGGAGGGGGGTTGAGGAAATACTAGAAAGCCGGCAGTTTTTAATCTAGAATTGGGGTTTTCGTATAATCGTAAACTTTTTTTTATTGTTATTTTTGTTTTTATCTAATAGAATGTTAATACAGAGCATTATATAAGGGGGGGGGGAGTTTAGGGGTTCAAACCCCTTGCATTTGGCTTGCGCCGAATCGGCCTGGCGCCGAACCGCCTTGCGCCGAACCGTCTTGCGCCGAACCGGCTCGCGTCAAACCGTCTTTGCGCCAAACCGTTCTCGCGCCGAACCGTCTTCGCGCCGAACCGCTTCGCGCCGAACCGTCTTCGCGCCGAACCGGCTCGCGCCGAACCGTCTTCGCGCCGAACCGGCTGCGCCGAAACGGTCGCGCCGAATCGGCTGCGCCGAAACGTCCTAGACCGACACCACTCTCCCCCAAATCCCCCCCTCAGGACAACCCCCCCTTTTATCACCAACTACTCTTTTCCCTCCACCAGGTTTACCACCCTTGTCCCAAACTTCAAACCTCCCTGTCTCTCAAACCCCAGTTCCCCCGACTCAGACGTCCAATCAGACCCGACTCAGAGTACCTCCCCTTGTCCTTCGCGACACGAGTAAATGGGACATGCTAGCTACAGCCTTTGAAACCAAAGGCATAAACTTTACTAAAGTCCGCCTTATGGCCGGAGGCCTCAGCATCACCCCCGCGACCGAGAAGGACTATCGTGCCATCTACCGTCACTTTGAGGAGGTCCTCTCCCCTGAAGACGGTGGATGGTACTACCATCTACTAAAGGACGATAAACCCCTGAAGGCAGTTATCAGGGGTATCCCTAGTGAATTCGACCTTAGTGTCGTCGAGAAAGATCTCCGAGACAAGGGTTACGAATGCACCGTGGCCAGAATGAGGAGGAGCGGCGATAAAAGGCCCCTCCCCCTTATTATGGTCACCTTGCCCAAAAGCGATCATGGCCGTAACATATTCAACGAGACCCATATTAGGTACATACAAATCCGCGTGGAAGTGCCGCATGCGAAAAATAAAATTGGACAATGCCACAGGTGCCAAGGCTTCGGGCACGCCCAAAGCTGTTGCCGCGCCGCCCCGCGGTGCGTCAAATGCCCTGGCGCACATTGGACGCAGGACTGCAACAAACCAAAGGACACAAGACCGACATGCACAAACTGTGGTGGTGACCACCCGGCGTGCTACCAGGGTTGTGTCTCATACCCGAAAATCAGGAGGTCTCAACTTCCTCCCAGGCAATTCCCCCCCATTGACAGGTCCCCTAAATACAACTACAGACCAGTCACCAGCCAGCTGTCCTACCTAGAGGCGGCAAAATTGAAAGCCTTTTCCGCCTCAAGACCCAATACGGTTCCTCCACCGTCCCCCCACCAAACTCAGTCCTACCAAGCCCCTCCGGCTGACCTCCCCCTTTTTGATTTAAACGCCTCAAACCAAGGACCCACCCCTCCAGTCGAAGACGTGACTCCTGAAGCCGATCCTAAAGAAGCGCAGCCCAGGATAAAAACTACTATGCGACACTTCGCATTCCTTATTCACGAGGTTGCCGTCATTTTCATGGACCCGGCAATGATCAAACGCCTTGCCGCCCAATACGAAATCATTGATTAACTTCTTCTTCCCCCCCAAATTACACCCATGTCACTATTTAATTCCTCTTAATGGCCAGCCCTAATATTATTAAATCTTCCCTGAAACTCGCCTATTGGAATGCTAACGGTCTCAACTGTGAAAAGAGGGAACTTTTAAACATCCTGGCTATCCAGAACGACCTGGACATGCTGCTAATAGGCGAAACCCATTGGAAAAAATCCATTAAGGCCAAGCTTCCAAACTTCACTCTTTACAGGAATGATAGATCTCACGCTAGCTGGGGTGGCACCGCCATCTACATAAGGCGCTCCCTACTCCATCACCACATCCAGACCCCCTCTCCGGCCGCCCTTGAGTCCACCACTATTGGTGTCCCACTCAAGGACCACGGCCTTATTTATATCACGTCGGTCTACAATAAGCCAAACCAAGACTGTATTAAAGACCTTGACACGATATTGCATATTAGCGGCGACGCCCCCCACCTTATCGCGGGCGACCTGAATGCCAAACATCCAGTTTGGTATTCTCGTACAACCAATGCGATGGGTAACAAGCTGATAAATTTATCTGAATCCCACCCCATTAAGTTCGACGCCCCCATGGAGCCCACTCACTTGTGCTCCAATAGGGAGCAACAGGATGATGTACTGGACATTCTCATTTCCAAAAATATGCCCGTCTTACATCAACTGAGGTTGGGTGAGCACATGTTGTCAGACCATCTCCCGGTCTTGGTCACCCTCGGAGACTCCAACCCTGATGAATCCCTTGAAACAAAGACCACTAAAAGCACTTCCTGGCCCTACTTCACTGACCATCTCAGAAGAAGTATGGGCAAAATCCCGATTCTAAACTCCACTCAGGATCTTGACGACTACGTTCACCTTTTTGAGCAGAAAATCAAATTCTCAATGGAATGTGCAACAAAGACAAATACGGCCCCTCACACTCGACCCAAAATCCCTCAGCATCTTCTCGATTTGATCCGCGAGAAGCGCAGAGCTATTCGAAGGGCTCGCCAATCCTGGCACCCGGACGACTGCGCGCGGGCGGCAAAACTTAAAAACAAGTTAAAACAGGAACTTCTTGCCTACAGGGATGATAGATGGACGGAGAAATTGGAGTCCCTGTCCTTTGAAGACAGATCTGCTTGGCAAATGGTCAAAGCTCTCAAAGGTTCGAACCCCCCTATTCCCCCCATGAAGACTGCAAACTCTTTCGCCTACTCCCCTCAAGAGAAGGTGGAAGTGTTTGCGGACTCATTCCAAAGCCAATTCTCCCCTAACCCCGTCCCACAATCCGATCTCGACCTTCAGGCTCACATCTCCAGGGTGGAGGGATATGTCGCCAAAAAAATGCTGGAACCCGACCCTGACCCCATCACACCAGCGTCTTTCGAAGAGATTGAGGCTGCGATAAAAAGCATATCTCCCAGGAAGGCCCCAGGCCAAGACCAAATTCCTAACATCGCTTTAAAACGACTTCCCAAAAAGGCGATCACGGCCATCACCGCGATTACCAACGCTATCCTTCGTTTTAAATACTTTCCGCCCCGATGGAAAACGGCTGATATAGTCGTTATTCCTAAACCCGGTAAATGCAGCTCCATCCCACAAAATTACCGCCCCATCTCTCTTATCCCTGGCTTAGCCAAAATCGTGGAGAGGATCATCCTTTCCAGATTAAATGAAGAGATTGACCGTCTTAACCTTATCCCCGATGAACAATTCGGTTTCCGAAAGCAACACTCCACCACCTACCAAATTCTCAGGGTGGTTGAAGAGATCACAAACGCATTTAGCAAGAAGCTAAAGGCCATGGCGGTGCTTCTAGACATCGCCAAGGCCTTTGACAAAGTCTGGCTTCCAGGTCTTCTCTTCAAGCTTTTCACGTCCGGAATGAAACCCGGACTGGTTCACCTAATTGGATCTTACCTCGACGATCGCAAATTTTGTGTAAAAATCGATGGCACCCGTTCAAGCCCCAGACCTATGTTAGCGGGGCTCCCTCAGGGCTCCCTACTCTCCCCAACGCTCTTCAGTCTTTTTCAACGAAACATGCCGATCCTCCCAAAGACCCTTCTGGCCCTATACGCGGATGATGTAGCGATTGTTGCAAAGTCGGCCAGCCGTCCTCGTGTGATCAAGATCATTCGTGAGGCCCTAAAGCTCCTTCATCCATGGTACCGACTCTGGAGATTAGACGTAAACCCATCCAAGAGCGAGGCGATTATGTTTGGCCGCTATGCTCGACAGCCGTTCAAAGTCGTGGAAATGAACGGCACGCGAATCCCTTGGAGGGACTCCGTCAAGTACCTCGGAGTCACTCTGGACTCCAGATTATCTTGGGTCAAACACGTCACGAAAATAAACACGCAGGCAAGAGCGCTAAAAGGGGCACTCCAACCATTGATTGGCGCGAAAAGCAAGCTGCATCCAAAGTCTAAGGTGAGAATTGTAAAAACGATCATCAGCCCAATTCTAACATATGCAGCGCCGGCATGGGGTTTCATCTCCAACCACCAGATGCATAACCTGGAAACTACCCAGGCGATGTGCATCCGTCAAGCTCTCGCTGCTCCATACTGCGTATCTAACCGACAAATTCGGGCGGCTACGGGCTCCAAGACAGTGAAACAAACCATCAAGGAGCAAACCATTAAGCTCTACGATGGTTGCGCCCACTCCTCAAATCCTCTAATCGAAGGCTTAGGAAAATACGACCCATTGGACTTCCCCTTCACGCCAAGACCCAAACACATTATCACCAAGCCAGATCAAACCTCCGGTCGTGGAACGCAAAAAGTTCCTCCTTCAAACGCACCAATCATGAACCTTTTCGAAGATGAAGAAGATGACGATTTTGAAATTTTCGGTTAGTATTTCCAAAACTCTCAAGATCAATCTCACAAGCATGATTGATTGGTTCCCATGTCAAGACTCAAATAATTTCAAGATTATCGTGATTAGGGATAGGACGAAACTTTATAGTTTTTTGTAATTTTTATTTGTGTAAACTTTGTAAAATTGCTGTAAAATTTTTTTTTGTTTTGTTTAAATAAATGCACGTGTGCTTTGGTGTCGTCGGTGAGCTCGCTAATGCTTCGAGGTAGAGTAATCGGGGGGACCTTTTGGTACCCTCCCCAATACGCTTACAACATCAAGATCCGGCTCAACGCCTTTCGGGTTTGAAATCCTCAAAATTCGCATTGCTATTGGTCGAATTACTCGATTTTCGAGAATAAGCGGGCGTAGCCCGTAATAGCTCTTTTGCTATGTGATGCTACATGCTACATGCAAATAATAGCGAACAGATTCCCTAGATTCCCTGCCAAGACTCAAACTGTCATCGAAGAATATGTCAAGCTCCAAGAAGTTATCCGATTTAACCGAAGTGGAACTCCAGCGCATGCTAGCCAATTTAGAGGATTCCCTATTGGAGCAGGCCAATCTGGCAGCCAAAACAAAGAAGGAATTGGAAGCGTATGGATCGAGCCCGACGAAGGCGTTTTATCAAAGTTTGGGAGAAAGACCGGATAGCCGCTCTTACCAAAGGGTAAAGGCGGTTTACGATGACGCCATCAGCACTCATAAGAAGCTGATGGGTTACAAGAACCTGATCACCTCGAGCCTGGAAAAGTTTGAGGCCAAAAGGCAGAGCGCGAATAAAGGAAAAAAGGTTGTTTCGAGCAACCCTGTAACCGTGCAAAGTGAAGAAGCCACGATGTCCACCGAAGAGCCGGATAAGGAGGAACCGATATTACCGGCGAACCACTCAGGAAAGACCAAGTCCAGCCAATCAAAAGTGCAGGATGGGCCAAAAGATGTGGAGAGAAAGCGCGACCGAGAAAGTAGGCGCAAGTTGCAACAAAAAAAGACGAGACCTGCCTCAAGCAGTATGTCAGGAAGCCGAGATAGATCTTCAAAGAAAAAGAAGCCGACTAACGAAGCACAGGTAAGTACTAACCAGACGGATAATCTTGTTAACCTCCCTCCATTAGAGGACTTTATTAGCTCCCAATTGGCGGGTGTGCTCGACACCCAACCAATGTTGGTAGACGAGCAGACCAGCCAATCGAAAGAGCATAAACCACCCGGCCAATCACTCCCCTCAAATCCCCCCAATACAGACATACCACGTAATACCTCCCCAGCCCCTAACCAGACGTCCCGTCGAGAATCCCCTTTGGCCGTTCCACTTAAGACCAGAATCCGTCCACTAGTTCTAAGGGATACTGCTAAGTGGGGCAGCATAAAGAGCGAATTCGTGAGGCGGGGGATTCGTTTCACAAAGGCTAAACTACTCGCTGGCGGACTGAGCATCACTCCCGCCAGCGAAAACGACTACAGGGCCATATACAAGTACTTCGAGGAAGTTCTTACTCCCGAAGAAGGTGGATGGTACTTCCACCAATTGAGAGAGGAGAAGCCCCTAAAAGCAGTCATTAGGGGCATCCCCATCAACATTGATGTTAAAGAGGTCCAAAAAGACCTTATTTCAAAGGGATACGACTGCACGGTAGGCAGAATGAGGAGCAGTCGGGGCAGAAGACCCCTTCCCCTCATCATGGTCACTATGCCCAAAACCACGACCTCCGCCAATATTTTCAACGAGGATAGGGTCCATGATATTTGCGTTAAAATAAAAGTCCCCCACGCAAAAACCAAGATTGGGCAGTGTCACCGCTGTCAATCTTTCGGCCACGCTCAGAGTTGCTGCAAGGCCACACCCCGGTGTGTAAAATGTCCAGGCCAGCACTGGACAGCCGAGTGCACCAGGCCCAAGGGTTCGGCTACCTGCACTAACTGTGGTGGTGACCACCCAGCTAGCTACCAGGGCTGTAAGTCATATCCTAAAATGTGGAGAGCGCAAGCTGTCCTTCAACCAGTTCCCCTCAACAACCAGGCAAGACGGTACAAACCGGTCACCAATGAACGTTCTTACGCTCAGGTGGCCCGGTCAAACCCCACCCAATCAGCTCTCTCCCAGAACGTTCAGGTGACCAGGCCAAAACTCACCCAACCAGCTCTTCCCCAAAATGTATCTGAAGCTCCCAAAAAAGACAAGCCTTCTAATAATCTTTCTATCGACGACAACGGTAGATTCACCGCTTCCAAGCAAGAAATAGCCAGGGTTACCTTGGAGCTCGTCAGGTTCGGAATGTCCTCCGAGGAGATCCAGAAAACCCTCAGCCATTTCGCCAGGTGCGACTAACTTCTTTCCTGTCCTCCAGCTCACGCCATCACTTCTAAAATCTCATGACGACAACTTTTCCCGCAGCCCTAAAAGGCGTTTATTGGAACGCCAATGGGCTGACTAATGAAAAACGACCACAGCCCCAGACGTCACGTATTCAGACACTGACTCCGAGAACGACTTGTTCCAGTGAGGAGTATTCACGCTGCCTCGGGGAGGTTACAAATATCCGTCATTGTCCTGTCCAATTAATCTTCTTCTTTTTCAGCTTGTGTTTTTAATTTTTTTTTTCAGCGCCTATTGTTAGATTATTGTTGAGTTTGTAAATTGTAAAAAAATTTTTTTTTATATATTTTAATAAAAACGCTGTAGCAACGGCGCGACTGAGGCTCTGTTATTGTAGAAGGGGCCCAAGGTAAGCACATCGCGCCGCCGCGGGCGCGGGGATTATCTCACGCGTGCGTGCACGCGTGGACAATTCGACGTTAGCCTCCGGCTCCGCAGTGCTTACCTTATAGCGCAATAATAAACAAGACACCGGCTCGACGCCGCTCCTCGGGTTTGAAATCCCTGTATAAAATTCTCAACGTCAGGTCTCAAAACCAGATGAAGGAGATAAGCGGGCTGTCGCCCGCATCTGCTCCGCAGATGCCAAGTGTCAGCTACAGCTACAAAATAATAGCATCAAATCTTGCCATCGAGTTATCGATAAAAGGAATAATCTTTGGAAAGTGACTCGATTCACCATCGTATGATGTCGCGCATTAACGATATTCTATCGGTCCACGGGAACGTGAGATTGGGAGTAAATTAGTGACGCGATGAGTATGTTTGGTACTGGGTCGGTAGAGGGCGACACCTAATAATGTCGCAAGTGATGTTATGGGCAACTGTCTAGATAAATCCACTTACCGAAAGAAAAATTTATTGACGAATTGCGGCGTGTTCCAGTGAGGAGTGTTCACGCTGCCCCGGGGAGGTTACAAATATTCGTCATTGTCCTGTCCAATTAATCTTCTTCCTTTTCAGCTTGTGTTTTTAAATTTTTTTTCAGCGCCTATTAGATTATTGTTGTGTTTGTAAATTGTAAAAAATTATTTTTTTATATTAATAAAAACGCTGTAGCAACGGCGCGACCGAGGCTCTGTTATTGTAGAAAGGGCTCAAGGTAAGCACATCGCGCCGCCGCGGGCGCGGGGATTGTCTCACCCGTGCATGCACGCGCGGACAATTCGACGTTAGCCTCCGGCCCCGCAGTGCTTACCTTATAGCGTAATAACAAACAAGACACCGGCTCGACGCCGCTCCTCGGGTTTGAAATCCCTGTAAAAAATTCTCAACGTCAGGTTTCTAATCAGACGAAGGAGATAAGCGGGCTATCGCCCGCATCTGCTCCGCAGATGCCAAGTGTCAGCTACAGCTACAGAAAAATTTATACCGGCTCGACGCCGCTCCTCGGGTTTGAAATCCCTGTAAAAAATTCTCAACGTCAGGTTTCTAATCAGACGAAGGAGATAAGCGGGCTGTCGCCCGCATCTGCTCCGCAGATGCCAAGTGTCAGCTACAGCTACAAGAAAAATTTATAACATCGAGTTATCGATAAAAGGAATGATCCTTAGAAGGTGACTTGGTATAGAGTGACAGCCGATACAATTTTCGCACATGGGCACCAAATCATAGGGAGTGGCCAAAATCGTTAACTACGTTTTTGTAAACTGTACTAAATTAGTGTGCAAGACATAATATCGTACCACAAGATTATTGTATGGTAAAGTCATGTGATGGCCACATCTCTCATCCAGTGAGGCCGAAGGCCGAACAACCACATCCGATTCACATCCACTCGTTTTTAATAGGTGTAAATGTAGGTAATGTTTTTCTTGAATATCTCAAAGAAAACTGTTTTGATACAGACAAAAATAAAATATAAACAAACAAGTACAAACGAGGTATAAAAGTATAAATCAAATATATTTGATTGATTTATTATTATTTATAATTATTATTGATTATAAAATAGATAAAAGAAAATTGTACATTTAATTTAATTTCATTAATTTAAAATTAATATTTTGATTTCAAATTTACTTTGTTAAATTTTGCGCATTTTCTTATTTTTTATTATCAGTAATTTTTCTTTATTAAGTACCAATCAAGTGCCTATCCGAACCGGATGTTGGCGATCTTCCCGACTAAGACTTTACTAGGGAAATGTAATGGGGTGGTTTTTCTTTTCCTATCCGTATTTGATACGCTAATACCACACTGCTAGTATAAAAAATATATATTTATGCTAAACATAAATTGGTTCAAAATTTAGTTATTTTTGAAAATCTTAAAATAATAAAAGTTACGTATTACATATAGGCAACCCATACCACTTGTTAAAAACTTGAATTTTTCAATCTTTCCCATTGTTGCCTAATCATTTCAAGTGAAGTTCAAAAAATATCCGCCGATACCAGAGACGTATAAAAACAATCGTCGATAATTTTCAGTGTAACGTTTAAAATTGTATTGCATTAAATACAATTTTTCTTGTAAAGTTTAAATTATAACGTAAAAATTTCACAAATAAGAAATTCAACAATTGTATTAAATAGACATATTTCATTTAACAATTGTTTAAATACAAAAAAAAAATTTAACAAACGTTTAAATCATTATAATTAAAGCAATTGTCGTTTAAAAAATATAAAATTAAATTTTTAATTTTATAAGTGCACAATTTCAACAAATGAAATATCTCAACAATTGCATTAAATAGACAGATATTTTTAAACAATTGTTTTCATTGCAACACAAAATTTCAACAAATGTTTAAATTATTACAATTAAAACGTTTGTTATTTAAACGATATACAATTTAAATTTTGTAATAAAAAGTAAAACGGCGCGCCATAAAGACTACATAGCATACTGCATAATAGATCTCAACTACAGTATTAGTAGTTGTATACCTGGTTTTACCCATCTGGCTTACCCATCTGGAAGTACCAGCGGTTACAAATTTTCATAAATTATTATACTTTTAAAATTGATAATTTAAAAGAAGTCCGAAATTTGAGAATAAACTATTCACGCTATTCAAAAAGGATTCCGTTCAGGGACGTGCCTCTACCTCTGCTGTTATTATTTACACTTGATTCCCCATTATTTGAACTTCCATGACTATTATCGTTTGAGTTATTTTGTTGTGAATAGTTTTCATTTCTGGAATAATTGTAATTTTGCTGCCCATAGCGACCATCATTTCTATTATTAAAGTTTCCACGCGAGTAATTTTGTCTACCAAAGTTTCTATTAAACTGCCCATTATTCCCTCCATTTTGTGAATAATGATTGTTGAAACTTTTACTTGGTATTTCTCCCGCATTATATCTACTAAAATTACTGAATGAGTTATCTTGAAAATTTTGAGTATTGCCCATTTTTGACAGGTTTTCAAATCTTTTTAACAAGCTTAAGAGTTGATCAACCGTTTTTATGTTTTCAACAATTATTCTTTCCATAATCTTATATTCAAAGTGTCTGGATAGGCTAGTTATAATATCACATTCATACATAGGTGGATCTAACTGTTTTGCCGCATTTATTTTACGTGTAGCATATGCTGTTAAATTTTGATCCATTAAGCCTCTATATCTCCCATTAATTAAATTATTTCGTACCCTGTGCTGTTCTACTTCCCCCCAATAATGATTCAAGAATAAAACTTTGAATTGCTCAAAATTCTCAAAATTATCCTCAATGATCCCAAACCAGTTCTCAGCATCATCTTTCATGCTGTTTCTAAGTACTGCCTTAAGTTTATCAACTTCCCCAATTTTATCCGTTACTGCTTGAATGTTTTTGACAAACAATTTTGGGTTGTATTGGCCATCACCACTAAATTTCTTAATCTTATCTGAATTAAAACTAAGATTCAGCTCTTGAACAAAACTTTTTAATACTGATTGATCTTGACATGTAGAAGACATGTAATTACCGCTTAAATCATTACTAATACCTCGTTCATGTACCGATAATGCATTTACCCTCTGTTCAATATGTCCTATAGTATTTTTTAACCTATCTAACTCATGGTCTTTGCTAGTACTTTCCCTTTCCAGTTTTATAAAAGTGTCTTCCCTCTGATTCATCCACTTTTTTATTTCTGTAATTTCCTTTTCTCTAATTGTGTCTTTACCTTTAATTTCCTGAACTATTTTATTTGTTTCGGAGCGTTTTAACAAAGTGATTTCCATATCTTCACTACATCTATTAGTAACATTTTGATCTACTACCTTAACTATTTTAATATCTAATTTATTATTAAATTCCGCGTTTTCTAATAAAGAGATTTCTAAGTTCGAAACCTCATTTTGCTCTTTCAAGTCCCTCATAGCTATATCTAAATTATCTAACTTTCCCTGAAATTCAATTTGTGAGTCATTCATGTTTTGTTCTAATTTTTTTATCCTTTTTCCAAAATTTTCATTAATACTACTATGAATCTTCTCTTGTAATTTTTTTACCTTTTCGTTTATCATGCATTCTATATTATGCTCCATCTTTTTTCTCTTTTCGTCTTCAATTTTTTTCTCTCTCTTTTTCTTCTTTCTCAATTTTTTTTTCTCTTTTTCTTTCTTCCTTCTCGATTTTTTTTCTTTTTCTCTCTCTTCCTTTTCGATTTGTTTTTCTCTTTTTCTCTCTTCCTTCTCGATTTTTAAAAAATTCATAATATCTGAATCCCTTCCTTCCATTTGCTCTGTACCCCTTCGAGTACTTTTTGCAGATGGTGTTCCGGATTAAATACAGGACTTCCCTCCTCTATTAACTCTCTTCTTGATCACTCATATTATCAAATTTATAAAAATTATCTCAGGGTTAGAGCAAGTTCTTAGGTGACCCTAACTTTATTATATTTTCCCCAAAAATTACTCTTAAAATTTGTCACCAAATAAGACCCACGTTGGGCGCCAAAAAGATGTACTCTCCTACTGCTGTTTTTAAAAATTATTTAAAAAAACCAAATCAAAAATTAGGGGGGGAAAATTCACATGCAAATAGAAGAGCACAAACTCTGTTGCTCCAGCCAGCTTTTTATTCGTTAAAAAAAATTTTTAAAGTAAAAAAAAAACAATATGAATATTCTAACACAAAGTTTAATTTTATAATTAGAAAAGGAAAAAATTTTTCGCAGATAAAAAAATAAATCATATAACACTTTGGTTATTTGGTTTGAACCAAAGAAATGCAATTCAAAGCAAACGATTCACTTAACGTGTCTGTAAGCAGATACTTTTAAATTTAAAATCACCTACTGATTACAAACATGTTGTGGAAATAAATTTTACAACTATAAAAAAAAACTTTGGGTACCTTTTTTTTCTTAGATGTCTTCATCCAATCTTGTGAAGAAATACTGCCTTTAAATTCTCAATATCCAAAAAAAAAAATATCCAAATAAATGTCACGATGTAAAATAGTGAAAATTTTCTCTTAATCTTCAACACGCTATACGGGAACGCAAAAAAAAATTCTCCAGCCTTCCAGAAATTACAAAACTCCTCACACACTTGATCAATACCACCGTGTTAAATTATACCAAATAATAATATGTTACACAGAAAAAAAAGGTGTACTTAAAAGTAGAACAATTTGTGCCTAGATTGTCGACAAGTACAAATTGGGTGAAAATTAGGTACAATTGTTCTTAATTTTAGTCAAATTCAGTCATCTCTAGCGCAATTGTACTATTTTATAGCACAAATTGTGCTAAATTTTTACACAATTTGTACCTGTAGACAATCTAGGCACAAATTGTTCTACTTTTAAGTACACATTTTTTTCTGTGTAAAATTGGTCCAAACTGGACATTTCAAAAACGCTCTGGAAAAACTCTCAAAAATCGACGTCCATCAAACTTGACGTCCCACACCAGATAATCCTCAATCATTTATTTCCGGTCTTCCGCCAAACTTTCAAAATTAAAAATTTCCACTTTTCATTTTATTTCCATCAGGTAACCGCTGATGCCAACTTACACTTTTCAAATCCCTAACTTTACAAATCAAACAAATTAATATTCAAAAATTTCCTTTAATTGGAATCGTTGGCTGTTCAAATCCCAAAAACAGGCACAAGCGCCTCATAAAAAAAACAAAAGTGTTATGGTGACTTCTTAACAACAGAAGTCGAAATAATAAAAAAAAATTTCGCCAACAAAATAAAATAATTTCCTTTTCAAAACTCAAAATTTTTCAAAGTAAACAAAATAAAAATTATTATTCATATCGCTTTATCTTCTTTTTTTTTTAAAGGTAGTTTATTATACGACAATATATGTATAAGTTAAAGAAAATATAGCTGACCTCTCAATTATATAAAAATGAAAATTTATTGTTGAGGTGGTAGGTCATTAAAACAAAATATTTATTGTCCGACGTTTTGGGCTGTTTATTGGCCCATTTTCAAGGCTACGAATGAAAACACTTGTGTGGTAGAGAAACCATTAATATGGTTTATATTCGAAATATGTTTACGATTCTGATCTTCTCCCCCGTGACAATTTAGGAAAAGCCACAATGGACATCGCTTACTTCTTTAGTACAGTAATGATAATGAATGATAATGAGTTAATTTATAACGATAATGAGTTATAAATGAATGATAATGAGTTGAAGACAATTTAGGAAAAGCCACAATGGGCATCGCTTACTTCTTTAGTACAGTAATGATAATGCACCGCAAATGATCTTTTTTTTAAGCGTCTTTGAAAATCTAGTACCAGTGGTTTAATTGTTCACATTTTGTGGAAATAAAATTCTAAAATGTTCTTTAAATGTTGTTATTTCATGTAGAAAAACTTTCAAATAAGTACATCTATTCATAACTTAAAAAAAAAATCTCAAAAAACTGCTTTTTTTGATTTTATGACTGTACGTAACCCCTTAAAGCCTAAACATTTAAACATCAAAGAGTTTCTAATATTTTACCTTTTTGGAGTGATTTGCCAAAACTTTGGAGCGGGGAAGAAGTTGTTAACAAGTTAATTTTTATTCCATCTTAAAGTAGAATTTTTTTGTGCAATTGGTGTCAAACGTTTGAGTATAATTGGAGAAAGATCAAAATGTTCCAAATTTTTTGTTTAAGTCTCAACAGGCTTATTTGCGAAATATTTAGGGGGAGGGCATACTAACGCTTTCAAGTGGAATTTTGGAATGACTTTGGTGTCAAACGATTGATTATTATCGTTTGTGCCTCAACAAATTTACAAATTTTTTAGATGCTCATACTTTTGACGCCAATTTCAACTAAAAATTCGACTTGCTTTTCAACTATTGGCTAATAACTTTGAAATGCTTGCGGTTCAAACGACAAATTTTGGAATATTTTGTGTTAAATCCACGTTTGTTCTTGGAAATAAAAAGAATATGTGGAACATTTTTTTATATTTTTTATAGGCAGCGACATGTACCTTTATATTAAATTTTAAGTAATACTGTACCAGTTGAAACATACTGTCGTATTTAACCTCCTATTTCTCTTTAGGGAATGTTTAGGGGTTAATACTTGGTAACTGAAAGAATAAATGAGGAAAATGTTTTCATTCGGAATAATTGACTGCACTTCATAAAATTAGTATAATATTATAGCATATATTGATTAATACTGATGAAAGGGGTTTATTACCCAGCTCTTTACAGCTCTTATATTAAGCTCACAGGCTCATGAGACAGGCTAACGGCTAGACAACTACCTAACTGTAATGCTATAAACAATACTAATTTTTCCATTGGCATCGATTGATTCATACCTAATCATCTCTCATCTGTTTACTAATCATTCCTCCGTGGTATACCGTGTGATTTTCTTTCAAAGAAAATGCAATTGTAATAATCTAGATTACACATTATAAATTATTTTAAATTGTTATAAAAGTTATTAATTGCTGGGTTAATTTGTATTTAACAAACATGTTGTTGGATATAAATAGGACCTGGTGACCCACTAGTGACGCCTATGTGATTATGCCTGTAAAGAAGGGTCACAACGTTATCGGATGATAAGTTACTTCGTAACTATATATTTTAATTGTAATTGTACACGATACTTGTAAGTTGTAAACGGTTCATGCCTTTTTGTATTTGTTAATATTTAATATAAAGTTTCACTTGTTTTGATGTTTCTTATTGTGTGATCATCTGCTGATCGGAATTCTAACGATCGATAATATTAATTTACAACAGGTTATTGGCTCAGTGAGTGAAATTTTGGAACAATTAATGTTGACAGAAGAAGTACCGCGCAATAGTTAAAAAAACATTTTTTAAATTGTGTGTAAGGTGAGTGCAACAATGTTTTCAAACGTGGCACGCATTGAAAATTTACACAAAGACAATTACGACACGTGGAGGAACTTTCAATTTTGGTTCGTTTAAGATAAAACACAATTTTCGAATTTTACAAAATTATATAATATTAATAACGAAAAAAATTATGTACATCAAAAACAAAGGTAATCAATAATACCAATCGCGTCCCCTAAAAATCCTATTCTAAGACAGAAAGCAAAATTAAATGAAATTGTTTTGTTTTTAATTTTAAGTTTTTCAATTGTTCCAAATTTCTGAAAAAATTTAATTTTCCCAGGTAGCACACTATGTTGGCGCAATATTGGTGCAATATTGAAATCAATATTGCCCCAATATCGAGATATTAAAGTTTTTCAACATATAGTGTGCTACCTGGAACTAAAAGTTTAAAAAAGTCTAAATCTGAAAAATGTGTTTTTTGGCTTAGAACTTTTAAATTAAAGACGCTCATGAGTCGATGGTACAATATTTTACCAAGATGTAGTCAATATTGTTATCATATATTGCCCCAATATTGGAAAACAATATTGCACCAATATTGGCTGAATATTGGTCAGCAATATTGCACCAAGATTTAGGCAATATTGGTACAATATTGATATCATATATTGCCCCAATATTGGAAAACAATATTGCACCAATATTGGCTGAATATTGCAATATTGCGCCAACATTCTATATTGGCGCTATATTGGGGCAATATTGCCCAAATATTATGTGCTACCTGGGTTGCTTTCCTACAAATTTTTATATAAACAAATAATGATGGTTTAACAAAATTTAAAATGTTTGAATCAAGTTGACGGCGCGGCGGCAAGTTGGGCCGGCAGTGAGTTGGTCAGCGGCGAGTTGGGCTGGCGGCAAGTTGGCTTGCGGCTAGTTGGCCGCGGTGAGTTGGCGGCGGCAAGTCGGCCGCGGCAAGTTGTCCCAGCCCACAACTGTCTCTTTGAATTCGTGCTATCGCCGCCGCCCATGTACTAAAACGTAGTATCTCAAAATAAACTAACATTTTTTTGGTTGACTGTAAACTGCCCTAATCCGTTGATCAGGTAAAAATTGAAAGTTGTAAACTAATCCGGAATGTAAACTGCCCAAATATTGGTACGGTATTAGGGGAGATTACAATAGGGGATTATAATACAAGGGAGAAAACAAATTTTATGTTTATTACATATTTTTTACTTGATCAACGGATTAGGGCAGTTTACCCAATTTAGTAGGGATTTATTACAAATTTTATGTTTATTACGATGTTTATTAAAAAAAAAATATCGGTTTTTAAGAGTAACCTACCAACGGATCCCTGTTTTTAATAAAATGTAACTTATTACCCAGATTTTAATGGAGGAGTTTCACTGTTTTTTTTTATTTTTTTATTTGAAAGTAGAGGTCAAACTGAGTCTTCAGATTTTTTTTTAAATTTTTTTGAGCACTCCTAACATGAGATAAACGTTACCGGAGCTGACGTCATACAAAAGAACCAATCAGAATTGTCATGTTGTCATATGACAATTATCATTGGTCAATCATGGCGATCAGCTTAAATACTTTTTCAAACTTTAAATTGTTTTTAAAAATCTAAGAGTAAGTTTTGAGACTAACCAATTATACATATACATATAGCATTTTTATCAAAGTTTTATGTTTATATTGTAGTGGAATGCCATATTTATAAAAATTTAAGTTTCCACAATTAAAATTACATTTAGTCATAAATTTCGGTTTTGAAGTTTAATTGGACGAACGATTTGTAACCTGTTGTTTTTCAAATTTGTACAGATGTAGGTACATGCAGAGACAAAATCCTGATGGTTGGGAATTTGTCCTGAAATCTGAAAGTTAAATAAGTCAAAAATGGAAAAACGTTGCAATTTAGTTTAATTTATTTTTCTTAAAAATTGTTTGTTTACTTACCTTTAAAATAAAGTGGCGTTCAGATAGCATACGATGGTTGATACGTTTTTAAAATAAAGTGTTGTTTGTAGTAGTTTAAAATTTGGTGACTTCGAAATGTTAATTTTGGTATGAAGAAATTCAAATTTGGCTGGCAAATTGAACCAATCGACGTAAGACACGATTTTCCAAAATAAAAGATGGACAGGAAGTGAGTGGAGTGAAGAGGTAGTTGCTGGATAGATGAGCGAGCAGGGAGTCGTCAACTCAACGACCTCGCATTGAAATTTTCTAATGTCTGGAAAATTTGTGAATTTTACAATTAGTTCGTAGTAACTTTATGCAACTGGAAAATTGGTTATTGTGAGTGCCATGAAATATTTGTGTTATGGAATCTATCATGAATTATGGAAAATTTAAGCAAGTTTACCTGTCAGCTAACACATGAGGTCGTCCATTTTGTTAATTCGTGGATGCAGGAGATTCGACAAAGTCAATCCTTTATTTTCGTCATTTTGTCACGATGCATCAGAACTTTTTGAGGTTTTTGACATGTAGATTGTTCTACATGGTCAAAATTAAAAACCGCACTTTTGGATTGCTTTGGAGATCCAAGAAATAAAACTTTATTATCTAATGATCTCAATACTTGTTACCAATTAATAAACGAGACATACGACTCTTATTATGGAAGGATCAAATGTAAATTACAATTATTGTTAGAACATGTTACAATTAGAGAACAAGACGAGGGCCTGAAATTATATAAAATTAGTCTACACAATAAAAGCGCTTTAGATACTTTTAAAGCCGGGTTATTAGAACCATATCGAACTCACATATCAAATCAAACCGTGAATTCCATCGAAAATTGCATGCTACAATTGAGAAATTACGACAATTACAAGCAGCAAGTAGAATTTTTAAATTTCATGCGCAACAAAGTTCCTATAAAACATAATAACGTGCAGAAATACAATCAAAAACCATCACACTCATATACGCCACGGTTTACCCCTCGATCTAACAAGCAATTTTCAAACTTTCAATCATTTAATCAAAATCAAACACACAGCCCCAATAATACTAATCATTACAGTAATAATAACCATAGTAATTATAATCAAAATGGATTTCCACGTGGTCCAGTTAATTATCAAACTAGACCTGTTCAAAATAGATTTTTTACTAATTCTCAGGTATTCGGAAGAAAAACAGAACCAAAACCCACTCCAATGTCAATATCAACTAGAAATACATTTAATGCTCCTCGTAATCAACCAAACGCGTCTCATAATTATTTCCAAAAATCTGGTCCAAGTAATTTTACATCAGAAGAACTGTATAATTTAGAAGAACTTAATCAACCACAATTAGAAAATCAACAATACTCCGAAGACGTTAACTTAGCTGCCAAAAAATTTTCCAATACCAGCCTCAGAAGAATTAACATTGACTTAAATATATTAACTAGTAGACCCAAATTACCATTTATTACCATCCCCAGTTTAAACCTAAAAATTCTTCTCGATAGTGGTGCTTTAAATTCAATAATAAGCCCACAAATCGCTTATGTTAATTTTAAAAACTTTATATTTAAAAAGCGCTTCGAAATTAAAAGTATGAATCAAACAGTCTTTAATGACGAAAATGTATCTTATCCTATTTTAAAGGAATTTGGAATAAATAATACTATTAATTTTCACGTAATTAATTGGCATGACAGTTTTGACGCTTTATTAGGAAGCGAAGACCTGTTTAAATTAGGTGCAAATATAAATTATAATAACAAAATATTAGAAATAGGAAAATACAAAATTCCCTTTTACCTAGAATTAAATCAAAATAATTTTAAGCCATTTAAGCAAAACGTTAAAACTCATATCAAAATCCCCGTAAATATCGATGAAGGCGAAGTTCTTGTACCTCAGTTAAATTTTAAACAATTTTTTATCCCCGAGTCGATTGCTTATGCGAAAAACGGTTTCTGTAACGTACCCATGGAAGAAGAACGTGAAATAGAAATAAATTTTAACCAACAGATAAAAGTAGAACCAGTAACTAATGTAGATATAAGAAAACCCGAAAATCATTTTTTTAATTTCAATATTCAAAATTTAATCCGCACCCAACATCTTAATTTGGAAGAAAAAGCAGAAATTTTAGGATTGTGTAAAAAGTACCAAGACATTTTTTATAACGAAAATCACGATCTAACGTTTACCAACGCCGTAAAACACAAAATTAGAACAGTAGATAACGAGCCTGTTTTTTGTAAATCATTCAGATATCCTTACCACCTAAAGACAGAAATTCAAAATCAAATAAAAAAATTATTCGACGATAAAATTATAAGACCTAGCATTTCACCGTATAGCTCACCCGTTTGGATTGTACCGAAAAAAATTGATGCAAGTGGTAAAAAGAAATGGCGCTTAGTGATCGATTATCGGAAATTAAATGAAAAAACACTCGAAGAAAAATACCCAATTCCCAGAATTGACGAAATTTTAGACAGTCTAGGAAAATGTAATTATTTTTCCACCTTAGATCTCGCGCAAGGTTTTCATCAGATTGAAATGGACGTTGATTCAATTGAGAAAACCGCTTTCTCAGTTAATAACGGCCATTGGGAATATGTCCGCATTCCTTTCGGATTGAAAAATGCTCCTAGCACGTTTCAGCTGGTAATGGACAATATTTTGAGAGAATTTCTTCACAAATTCTGCTTCGTGTACATGGACGATATAGTAGTTTATTTAAAATCTCTACACGAACACCTAGTTCACCTAAAACAAATTTTCAATAAAATTAGACAATTCAACTTAAAAGTACAGCTCGACAAATCCGAGTTTTTGCGTAAGGAAGTTGCCTTCCTTGGTCATGTAATTACGCCAAAAGGTATAAAATCTAATCCTCAAAAAGTTTTAGCTATAAAAAATTATCCTCTTCCCAAAACACTTAAAGAGATTAGATCGTTCCTTGGCTTAGTGGGATATTATAGAAAATTTATTCCTAATTTTGCTAGAATAGTGCAGCCTTTCACAAAATGCCTTAAGAAAGGATCCAAAATTGATGTAAATAATTTAGATTATAGTCAATCTTTTTATAAATGTAAGGAACTAATCACGAATGCCCCCATATTAGCTTATCCCGATTTCGAAAAAACATTTCACGTTACTACTGACGCATCTAACACAGCTATTGGAGGTTTATTATCTCAAAATAATAAACCTATAGCTTTTTACTCTAGAACTCTAAACAGTGCCGAAAGAAATTATTCAACAATCGAACGCGAACTATTAGCAGTCGTCGAAACCACAAAACATTTTAGACCATTTGTTTACGGAAAACCATTTATCATTGAAACTGACCACAAGCCGTTGGTCTGGTTGTATTCTATCAAAGATGCAAATTCTCGCCTTATTAAATGGAGGTTAAAATTAGAGGAATATGAATATAAAATCCAATATAGAAAGGGAAAAGAAAATCAGGTAGCTGACGCAATGTCGCGCATAGAAATTAATGTAAAGGAAATCTCAGAGGAACACTTAGATTTATTGTCAATAGCGCCAAATGTTGGTGAAGAGTTAGATTGCTCAATGGAAGACCTCGATGACATAATTAACACTCTTGACAGTAGTAACGGAGTAAATAATATTAACGAAGATAACAACGAAGATGGCGAATCGAATAATACTCGACACACGTCACATGAGAACCCCGTGTTTACTATAGGCGTATTTTCGCGAGGGTTCCGGTTAGTACCGGTTGGTTACTTTTGGTCATCTTTGGTTAGTCTCCCACCACAATTTTATAAATTAACCGTTGTTGTCGCGAAAATGCAAAAAGTTACTTTTGGTTAAAAATATAAATGAAAACTAACCAAACTTTTGTAAAAATGTAAACAATAGTTAAACAATGATTTATTTCTTCGTTGTTAGCTTTTTTTGTTACTTCTAAGGACTAGAGTCTTTTTAATGATATTACAATTTATATAAAATTTAAAAAAATATCGTCAACGGTGCTGTTATATCGTTAATTAACATTACATTATTTGCAAAAAATAGTTGACAAAATGAAATTTCTTGTTATTAGCAGTCAGAGAACAAATGGCACTGATAGAAACTGAAGTAAGATAAATTTCAGACCATACATTTTGGTTAGAATAATTTCATGAAATAAATTTATTTTTTTGTTCACTCTTTTCAAATTGAAGTAAACAATAATAATAAAAAATGTTTGTTAAAACCAAAACAGTTCTATTGAGGTAATCATATAGCAATGATATTATGTAAAACAACACATAAAACTGGAAGAAAATAATAAGACAAAAGAGGAAGGTGGAAGCAGAAAACATGCAGTATAAATACTAATAATTGAGTTGTTGATATTTTCTTTATATTATTTTAAATAAAAAACATTTTATTTTTTGAAGACTTTCTTGAAATTTTAAAGCTGTTCCAATATTTCTTGGTGGCTATTTTGGATAACCAACAATCCTTGTAAATGCAATTACTATTTACATTTTTTAGTTTGTCAGAAGTGCTATCGAGGTTATCATATTCCTTCTCCGATTGATGTTCCTATAATAATATCTGCAATGAGAAAATTATATTAGTTTAATAACTGTAAGATTTAAATTTTATTAATTTACCTGGGTATAGATATTGATGTTAGGAAAGAGTTATTAGTACCATACTAAAACCCACATGTTTGTGTATTATGTAAATTTATTAAAGAGTTGAAATGGTTCTTCATCGTGACGGTAATTAATTTTTAATAATTTTTTCTTACATCAAAATTAAAGCCACGTTTGACCATTTTTCCAGATTGATCCATGTTAAATCGTAACAATAAATAAATTAATGTTTTTAAGTTTAGTTGTCCTTATAAATTTTTTCTCGAATTGCTACCTACAATTTATTTCTAATTTAGCTTTAATTTTTTTTAAGAACAATTTATCATATTTGTACGATAAAAACAACATGAATCGTATACATAATCCTAAATATTTTCCAATTTTGATACAAAATCTTCTATAACCTCACACTTCGAACCACTTTGAACATAAGAACTGCAAAAAACTTTAAATTGTGGCGCGTAAATTGTATGACCGTAGAAGTAACCACCGATTTCGAGCGGTCGTCTTTGGTTATCTTTGGTCAGGTAACTTTTTAACTAGAAACTACTTCCCCTCTAACCGTTCCTCGCGAAAACGACAGAAAAAGTAACCGGTTACTTTTGGTTAGTTTTGGTACCTCGCGAAAATACGCCTTATGCCTATTTCTGACAAACCGGTAAATCAATTTGCAAATCGCATCATCCTACAATTAGGAGATCAATATAACGTAAATAATAAAAAAATATTCGGGAAAAATAACTTTATTGTCACCATTAGAAGAGGTAACGAATTACAAAATCTTGCAAAAATGTTGAAAGAAGTCGTAAACCCTGAAAATTTATATGGAATTTATTTCAAAGATATCGAAATTGAATCAAAGTTCTTAACGATTACTCAAAGTTTATTTAATGATAAAGTAAAATTTATAAAAAGTAATATTTTGTCAAAAGATTTCAAAAAACCTAACGAGCATGACGAAGCAATAGTACAATATCATTCACTTAACCATAACGGCATCACCGAAACTTATAATCATTTAAAAACAAAATACTATTGGCCCGACATGAAAACCAAAATAAATAAAATTATAAACGAATGTGAAATTTGTCTTGTTAGTAAATACGAAAGAAATCCGTACAAAATTCAATTTTCGGAACCCTTACTTTCGAAAAGACCTTTTGACATCATTAATCATAGAATATAACAATTACATAAGCCTAAAACAACTAAACATTCTTCAAAGCATTGAAAGAACAATCTCATTAGCTTTCTCAGAAATTATTAATTTAGAAATAATATCAGACGACGAATTAATGGAAATTATAAATCATTTGAAGTTAATCTATAAAAAATCAGAATTACTCGAATTAGATACCGTTCATATTTTTAAGGTTCTAGAATTTTCAAAATTTAATGTATTTTCAGTAAGCGATTTTATTACATGTATACTTTATATACCTATCCTGGATCCATCCTATACCATTACACAAGAATTTATCCAATTCCCAATCTGCAAAACAAGGTACTAATTCCGCCATCAAAATACCATCTACAAAGTGCAAGAAAAGAATTATGGACTGGTGAAAAGTGTCAAGTGGTCGAAAACTCGATTGTGTGTGTAGAAAAACCACAAGTGAACAAGTGCTCATTTACCTTTAGTAACAATAACTGTACTTATGCAATAGTCAACAACAATTACAAACTTTACGCGCAACTCAATAATGGAAAAATTTTAGCTTCTTGTAAAACTAAATTAAACATAATAGAAGAATGTAACGATAAAATCAATAATGTCGAAGTTATAAACAATGCGTTAATTTCATCCGAAAAAAACTGTAAAATAATTATAGACGATCAAACCTATGTAAATACATTTAATAATTTTACTTTTAGTAACCCATAAAAATTCAAGATTACAAAGCTAGCGCAATAGTAAATTTGCAGTTAAACCATCTAGATAATTTAGATAATTTAAAAGAAGAAACAAGGAGTTTGGAACATCACATTAATATACACCCTGTAGTACATGTAACACATTTTATAACAACCATTATTATTATTTTATGTATTTTTCTTGCAATTTTATATTTTTTTAGAAATAAAATTAAGGTAATATTTAATAGGAAAAAAAATGAAGAGTTCGAATTAACAGATGTCCAAAAACCCACCGGACATTCTGAAGAACGGGACATAGGATATTAACATGTAAAAACTTATTTTTGCAAATTACTGCTTCCCTAATTATTTTAGAGAAAAATTGAAAGACACAAATATAATGTAGAAGGTTCAAGGTAGCTAGCCTGGGCGCGAAAATACAAATTTTACGATTGAAATCTCGATGAATTCTGAAAGAGTATATTTTAAATAAGAGAATAAGCGGAGGCACAATGCCCTAAGTGCACCTGTTTTTTCAAAAATCGAATTTAAAAACTTCGATTTTCACAGTAAATTTTAAAGCAAAGTCGCTCGGGATTGGTGAATCAATTCATTCAATTCATTCTCCTGACGGTACGTGCACTTTTAACTGGTCTTAGCTTTGCGCAGAGTGGAAGCGACACTTGCATTGCGATGCAGTAACAGTGCACTCCGAACGAAAATCATGGTTTTCAACCCTAAATGTGCGGGAAAAATGGCTTAAAGCGCCCGAGCGCAGCGAGGGGTGCTTTAAGTGGTTTTTTCTTCGCACAACTACCCTACGTTAAAAATCCACTCTCACGAGTTTCACCTCTCAAAGATTCACCTTTTCCTTGACCCACGGGCCTAGGGATATTTTTAAATTAGTTGTCATTTTCATGAAAAAAATTTTCATCAAAATCATCCTCGCAAGAGTCGGACCCACGCGCAAAAGTAACTACCGTTCGTTAAATTTAAGTAACCCTTTTCTGATTTTCTGATAGTTACTGACTAATTTGTCAAGTGCAACACTTTTATGTATAGGAGCGCACGTACATCGAACGAACGAACTTGATTAACCAATCACGAGCGTTTAACCTTCGAAAATCAAGCTTTTTTAAATTCGATTTTTGAAAAAACAGGTGCACTTAGGGCATTGTGCCTCCGCTTATTCTCTTATTTAAAATATACTCTTTCAGAAAAGTTTGAGGTTTCAATCGTAAAATTTGTATTTTCGCGCCCAGGCTGGCTACCTCTCCCCAATGTAGAAATATAAACTACGAATGATAAGAGCATTAGATTTTATCTAGCTTTTACGTAAATGGTCAAAAAATTCTTTTGAAATTGTTAAACCTTTTATTTATCAGACTTGCCATGTAAGTTTCCGAGGTAATTATTTTTGATAAGTAATAAAAAACAATTGCACGTTGTTGACAGTTTTGCACTTTATTAAATTTTAATTTCATAAAATGGAATATTACCTTGGAAACGAGGGGTAAATCACGTGGGAAGTTTAGTGTACAGCATTGTGGAAGTCTTGGGTAGTCCCGGGAAGTCTTGGGTAGTCCCGGGAAGTCCGAGGTAGTTTCAGGAAGTCCGAGGTAGTCCCGGGAAGTCTGAGGTAGTCTCAGGAAGTCTCAGGTAGTTTCGGGAAGTCTTAGGAAGTCCGGGGAAGTTTGGGTAGTCCCGGGAAGTTCTAGGTAGTCCCGGGAAGTCCGAGGTAGTCTCAGGTAGTCTCGGGAAGTCTCAGGTAATTCCAAAAAGTTTGAAGTAGTCCAGGGAAGTTCCAACTGTTTTTTTTTAAATTATGCTGTTTATTATCAGAATTAAGAAATTTTTATTTATTTCTGAATGTTATCCTTGTCTTTACTATCGATTGCAATCGGCTGCAAGTCAATTGTAATGTTGTTGATATAGCTCTCGATATAACGGTGGATAGTGAACTAAAGATAAATGCAGGACTGAATATTCCGCGGGATATTTTTTAGAGAATAGAAAACGTGACAGTTCTTCTGACGCCATTTCTGAGGAGAAATATAGAACTCGTACCTTAGATCCATTGATCTTTAAATCGATAGATCGTTGCTTGGATCAGAGCCCCATCGTAGTTAAGCAGGTAGGGCAACCCGGTCGACTGCCCTCAAATATTTAGAGCATGCCTCTGAGAATTCGGATACGTAATAATCATCGATCTTATATTACACTAGATGCAGGATTCCTAAATAGCATTGGCTGTTGTGAAGCCACCCATAACATGCTTATGTTTACATTTTATTTGTTTACTGTTTACGCTATTACCTGTGGTGCCTCTATTTTTAAAGATTGAACTTAAAATAATGGAACAATATAATTCTATTTTATAAAAATAAATTAATAAGTTTGGACATGGATAATTATTTTCATATAAAATAAGAAGGTAAATCAATATTTTTCATAATTATTGATTTTTAAATAAAATAAATTTTGTTAATCTCTACCTACTCTAATGATGAGCAACCATTTTTTACAACGGGACAGGTATAAATTTAAAAATATACACGTGGATGACACGTGCATAATTTTGCATAAAATTTACATGTAAAAATAGTAACTAACCAATAGAGAGACCGCATTAGTATCCATCAGACGTTTTTTATTGATTAAGTTACTATTACTATTTACTAGATATTATAAAACTTCAAAATATCGAGTTATTATTAAATTAAAAATTGTTAAAAGATTTATTTAGCTTTCAAACGATATATCGTTCGTCATCAGAATAATATACAAATGTAATGTATTTCAAATATCGTTTGAAAGCTAAATAAATCTTTTAACAATTTTTAATTTAATAATAACTCGATATTTTGAAGTTTTATAATATCTAATATCAACGAGTTAATAATTTATATATTTAATTACTATTTACATGTAAATTTTATGCAAAATTATGCACCGTGTCATACAGGCTTTATAGATATTTAAATAAACCATTTAGATTATAAAATTAAAATTTGATGTTTAAGGACCAGGTAAACATAAGCAATCTTGAGAGCACCAATGAGATCCAGGGAGTCGGTAAACAAACAAAAAGCACGCCACGCTAAAATAAGGTGCATGTCGCTGGCCCCCCTCAAATTGAATTTTGAGATGAAATTGGTGTCAATCGTTAGAGCATCGTTAGAGCCTAAATGAGCTTTTATTTTTTTTTTTGAGCCTCAACCGTCGTGAAGATATTCGCAAGAACGTTGGAGAAGGGGGGACTGTAGACACGTTGGACCCCTCCCCAAGTCGAATTTTAAGATGAAAATGGTGTCAAACGCTAGAGCTTCGTTAGAGCCTAAATGAGCTTATATTTTTTTTTGTTTAAACCTCGACCGTCGCATCTTTGGAAGGGAGCTGTAGACATGTTTTTCTATTTTTGCTCATATTTTGAATTTTGGGCTGAAATTAGTGTCAAACGTTAGAGCTTCGTTAGAGCTTAAATGAGCTTCCATTTCCATCATTTTAACTTCATTTTTTACAAAGTTACGGGCACTTTTAATTTTCGAGCCACCGAGCAAGTTCCGTGTGATAATCCTCAAGTTTTTTCTATTAAATTGGATTAAAATATTTAATCCGATTAAAAGAACTAATCCTGCTTTCCATTATATTAAATTTTGATAATAAATAAAACTGGAAAAATTAATTTTACAAAATAAATTTTATTAATCAAAAGTAATACAAATAATGTATGTTTTTGCTCATAAACTATATACTATAAATTGGTATTTTTTGGAAATTGTAGTTCTCCGTACTATCTTAGTTAAAAGTTATTCGCATAAAACAATTTTCTCTCTCCTTTTTAATTTTTGTGTGCAGGGACGTGCCCAACCAACTTTTTTCGGGGGGGGGGATTTCAAATTAGCCAACTGAATTACTTTAAAATTGTCAACTTTTTGAAAGTTTTGCAATTTTTTGTAAATTTAGACATAAAAAATGCCAAATTGACCAACTTTTGGGTGTTTTTGTCAACTTCTTGCCAACTTTTTAAAACATTGTAGGGAGGGAAAGCTCCCCCCCCATGGACGCGTCCCAGTATGTGTGCAGTTGATAGAGCTTCGTTTGAGCTTGAAAGAGCTTCAGTGAGCAAAATTTTAAGTTAATTTTATACAAAGTTATGGATAGTTCGGGATAGTAGAAATTTTTGACTACACTCTAAGCAACATGCGTTAAATCGTAAGGTTTTTCAAAATTTTAAGATTTTCTCGGCATGATTGCCGATGAAATCGGTAAATTACTTCGATTTTAAAAATTTCATATTTATAAAAAATAAAATGTTGCTTATTTAGAGAACTTATTTAACACGGAACTTGCTCGGAGGCTCGAAAATTAAAAATGCCCGTAACTTTGTAAAAAAATGAAGTTAAAATGATGGAAATGGAAGCTTATTTAAGCTCTAACGAAGTTCTAACGTTTGACACCAATTTCAGCCCAAAATTCAAAATATGAGCAAAAACAGAAAAAAATATCTACAGCCTCCCCCCCCCCCCAAAGATTTTGTAAATAACTCTGTGACGGTCGAGGCTCAAACAAAAAAAAAATGGAAGCTCATTTAAGCTCTAACAAAGCTCTAACGTTTGACACCATTTTCATCTCAAAATTCGACTTGGGGGGGGGACGTGTCTACAGCCTCCTTCAACGTTTTTGCGAATATCTTTGCGACGGTTGAGACTCAAACAAAAAAAATGAAAGCTTATTTAGGTTCCAACAAAGCTCTAACGTTTGACACCATTTTTAACCCAAAATTTGACTTGGGGAGGGGGGCCAGCGACATGCAGCTGCTAAAATAAACCTTATGAAAAGCTTCACTATTTCTACTTGCGTTCATCATCTAGTGTAATAATAGATCGTTGGTAATAATAGAGATTACCGGGATGCATATTAACATTCCTTACCCTCTCTCGCAACCAGGGTTAAAAAGATCACGTGATTGGCTGAAAATTAACCTGCGCCATAGGTACTTATTAGCACTTAGCATTTATATCTAGAATTTTTGTTTGATATTTCATGATTTGTCATAGCTTCATTTTTTTCAAAAACGTTTTTTCTCTTTACCGTCAAGCTTTCCCGCTTATTCTCTAATAAGAAAGCAAGAAAGTTTGACGTTAGCACCTCTAGCGTTAAAAAAGTGAACTTTTATCAAAAAGCTTTTAATTCTAGAGATTGCTATTATCTCAATCTAGACAATTACTAAAAATTCAGTAAAGGCAAGTTTTTGGTGGCAATATATGAAAAGATAGTTTGCACAATTGGCCAAAGATTATCGACTGACTAAGTGATGACGTCATTAATTGTGCAAACATTGGTTTGGATCCATTCAACTCCCCCCCCCCATAGCACAAATAATTCCAAAGGATTATAATTATTAAAAAATAAATATTAACATTATTATTATTGTGTTTACCATACCTCCCCCCCCTGTCACCGCTATTAGCAATGTTTAGTTACGGATCTTTTTAAAAACAATAGTAGCTCATTTTCATACCAATAATCTTGTTGTAAAAATTTTAAACTTTGAAATTTTAAAATTTTCAAAAGTTTGAAAATCAAATATCAATTTTATTTTGGATTTTTGACATTGAATTTATGACGTTTTGCGGTTCTGGGCGTTTTTTCAGTTAAAAGTTGGCGCCACAGATTTCTAAAATCTGACAACACTGTTCAACAGCAGTTTGAATTATTCCGTGTGTTTATGTTGGAATCTGAACAAAATCGGTGATGACGAGTAGGAGGGTTCCCCTTATAGGTGTCCATAAGATCATTTTTAAAAAAAAATTTATTATAAAATAATTTTAATGATTTAAAATCGAAAGTTTAGAAAATTTTAAAAACTTGGGCTGGTGAAATATTAAATGTCTAAAAAAAATTAAGCAGCCGAAAGCCAAGGGGGCAGCCAACCCTTTTTCCCCTCCCCCAATGGACGCCCATGGTTCCCCTTGTTAGTTGAAACTGGCAAAACAAATTTTAATTATTGAACAATACATTTATCATCTGTGTTATTTAATACGTACAGAATTGTAAGTCAATTGGGGTGCTGCAAACTAAAAATTCAGTTTAATAAAGCCGGGTAGTCTGGGGAAGTCTGAGGAAGTCCGAGGAAGTCTGGGTAGTCTGAGAAAGTCCGAGGAAGTCTGGGAACTCTTATCATTTGTAGTTTATATTTCTACATAATATTTGTATTTTTCAATTTTTCTCTAAAATAATTAGGGAAGCAGGAATTTGCAAAAATAAGTTTTTACACATTAATATTTTAGTTTTAGTCGTTTTATTGAAAACTTTGTTTGTTTTGGGAGATAGTTATTAAATGATGAAATGTTATTTTGTTTATATAGTAAACAAACATTTCATCACGGTACCAACAGAAAGAATATACAGAGTTGTCAAAAAGTTGATCATGGATATGTATCACTACATTACCCCCTTCCTAGTGAGATCCCGTGATCGAACGATGCTAACGTGGTTCATTTCTGTATTCAATCTTCTTAACGAGGTCACAATATTTTGTCGGGAAACGTACTCTTCGTCCTGATCTTGTAGTTTGCTTCGTATTTTCAACTGGTTGAGTATTCGTTTGATTGATGGGAAGAGCAGGTTTAGAAAAAGGTTTCTGTTCGTTTGAAGGTGTTTGGGAGTCTTCGTTTGAAACCAGGTATGCTGGCTTTACTCGGTTTACGGAGACTACATGTTGTTTGTTGTTGATCATGGATATGTATCACTACAATATCCTATGTTCGCCTAACTTATTCAACACCCGGTATATAACGTAATATTAAGTACCCTAAGTTTTACCTTAAATATAATAAATAATTTTAATAGGTTTGGCAATTAAGAGACGTCTTGAACTTGACTCAAGTGCTAAAAGACATAAACCAAGCTCAAGACGACTCACTTGAGATATTAAGATTCTAGTTTTAGTTAATTTTTGACTTCAGTTGCTGGATTGCATTCAGCTTGATTACTTGTACTTATTAATTAATAAATGAACAAAATTTTTAAAAACTTCTTTTATTTGTTCAAAAACGTAATTATATGTACAATACAATACAGCGGCACTCTATTTCTGATGGAATATCACCACGTCTCTGGACGTTCTTCAATCCGTTTTCTAGGGTGGATTGGTCTCTATTTTTTTTCTTTTAGCTGCTTGATATGCTTTTCTTTATATACTTCTGTGTTTTTTAGTCTCTCTCACCACCCTTTTTCATTGTTGCCTATTCAGTGCTTTTTTATTCCAATTTATGACCTTCATCAATCTTATGCCATTGTAGACCTCTTCATCTCATCTCATTTTTTGTCAAACCAACTCACTGCCTTGATATGTTTTACAATAGTTTTTTCATGCATATCACATATCATAATCACTTCTATTTCATAATTAGATTTTACTTACTATGAAACTTCGTGGTTTATCTACTAAAAGAATCTAGGAGTGAATGTTTATGGGCATCATAAGCGTGAAAGTACCTTTTTCTTTACATTACACAGAAAAAAAAGTCCGTCGTTATATTTACGAAATGCGGTCGTTAAACGCAAATTCGTTATATTAACGAAAATTTCGTAACTATTACTAATTTTTTGTAAATTCGTAAAATTGTAGTTCGTAAATATTACTACACAAATTTAACTAAATTTCGTAACTATTCTTAATTTTTCGTAAAATCGTAAAATTGTAGTTTGTTAATATTTTATTAACTATTCGTAAATATTACTACACAATTTTAACGAAAATTTCGTAATTTATTATTAATTTTTCGTAAATTTGTAGTTCGTTAATATTACTACACGCTATTCGTAAATATTACTATACAAATTGAACGAAAATTTCGTAACTATTATTAATTTTTCGTAAAATCGTGAAATTGTAGTTTGTTAATATTTTATTAACTACTAGGGGGGCTTTGCCCCCCTGGCCGCTGTCGCGGCCCAACCCCCCGGGCCGCTTCGCGGCCCTAATAGCACATAAACGAAATAACTTTGAGTTGTAAAACTTCTTTTCATACAACATTTTTTTCCGATGATTAATATATCTCAACGGATGAACGGATTAACGTTTAAACGGATTATAACGTCATACAGCTTGAAAATTTAAAATAAATGTTATCGATTACTATTAGGTATTTTTTTATTTTTTGAAAACGTTCTGCAATTTTACTATTGGTTAAAGGGAAAGAACCAATCACAATCTTCCAAAACGTTGCATAAAAACGTTGCATATTTTGTCTTATCTTTTTACAAAATTAATTTTTCCAAAATATTGCACTGCAATATCGGCGTTTTTGCGTCATATCTCCGGCATCATGAGGTATTATTATTATTTGAGAAATATTGGCAATTTGAGCTACTGTTTGATTTTCGCTTTTTATGCATTCATTCAAAGGTTCCTTTGATTTTTTTGCTGGCGGATTTGATTTTGATAGTTTTTGTTGCTGCTGTTGTCTTTCCCTGAGTTCCTTGACACGTTCTGCTGATGTTTTAAAAGATAAAAGCTCGTAATTTGTTGATGGGAACGACGGCTGCGGCCGATCAACGTCTCAAGTACTAAACAGATCAAATTGCCTGAGATGTTGATCAGTTGATCAGTTTATACCATGGTATAAAGGTTGAGACAGTAAAAATAATTTTATATCTTATATAGTATAAGCATTTCGGTTTCATAAAAATGTTACAAAAAAACGTTACAAAAAAACGTTACATAAAAACGTTACATAAAAACGTTACATATTGAGCCCTTATCTTTTTATAATATAGGGTAGATTCGTAAATATTACTACACAAATTTAACGAAAATTTCGTAACTATTACTAATTTTTCGTAAAATTGTAGTACTTCAATATTACTACAAGCTATTCGTAAATATTACTACACAAATTTAATAAAAATTTGGTAACTATTACTGATTTTTTCGTAAAATTGTAAAACTGTAGTTCGTTAATATTTTATTAACTATTCGTAAATATTACTATTCAAATTTAAAGAAAATTTCGTAACTCTTAATAATTTTTATGTCAGATTAATATAATATCCAACTTATTGGCTTAGAGCCAGTTTTTAACCCCTTCTTTAAAAAGAGGGGTGTTATGTGTTTAATAACGTGTGTATGTGTGTGTCTGTCTGTGGGGTCGTACTGTCGCAGCTCCCAAACGAATAAACCGATTTTGATTTAGTTTTTTTTTGTTTGAAAGGTACCTTGATCGAGAGTGTTCTTAGCTATGATTAAAAAAATTCTGTTTTCTAGTCTAGTTGATGAAATCAGGGCCGTACTTTTAATATAAAACGTTGATGAAGGCAGGGCCGTAGTAGTAATATTTAAAGTTTAAAAAGCATCAAATAAAACTTAAATTAAAAATGTTTTATTTTTGTACAATTAATTAACGGCTTGTTTACCTGTTAATTAATCTTCAGGTGGGGAGGTGTGTTGAGAACCCCTTATCAGGTAGTACCGTACTAATTACGAAGATAAGTACAGTAAGGGCTTAGGGAGGTTTACCGTTAACCAAGGTAACCTCGTGGAGAACTCCACATAGTATTTTTAGTGTAGTTTAAGTTATCAAACGTGCAAGGACAAAAAGAATAAACATTGTAGCAAATTAACATAGGTTTAATTTAAATAGGAAAAGTGCTTCAACAAACTTCAAAAAAGTGAAAAAAATTCCGATGGGCTCTTGGATGGGTGGCATTTATCGTTGGAATCAATGATAAAAGCATTAAATAACAACGTGAAAGATAATGCTGTGAAGAGTGAATTATTATCTCTTAATAATTCTAATTTACCAGAAAGTATGTATTTAATTAGTAGGTATAGTTAATTTGATTTTCTTACAAAAATTGTTTCTAGATTGCAGAGATTCTACAATGTTCTGGGCTTTTCATGCGTTACTGCCACCAACTGGCAAAGAGGTAAATAAAGGAATGGGCAAGAAAACAACTTCAAAATACAGCATCAAAGATTTGCAGAATTCTTTTATGGCTTTGGTTAGCTGTTCACAAGAAGTTGGAGAATATATAGCTCATTAAAACTTTAAACGATCTAATTCAGCCGTTCATAATATGTGTTGGAGATCAGGTCTTAAATATATCTAATATAATAGTATATTTTGACGATCACAAATATATCTTTAACACATTTCTTAAAGCAGTTGATACCTGCTTTAAAATATTTTTTGTTTTTCAGGTAGAATTTCCTATACCATCCCAATTGGTGTGGAATTTTCTTGCCCACTATTTTTACAATACTAGTTACGATAGCCACCCAAAGCTACAAGAGCTTGTAAATTTGTTGCAGCCAACCACGCAGTAATTTATTGTTAATGATTATTTAATAAGAAATAAATATTTTATTATTGCATACTTTTACTTTTATTTTTTAATAATAATAATCGGTTAAAATTAAAATTCCAACGGTGCATATAATCACCACCCAACGGGACCTTGCAGTAGCAATGTTAATAAAAAACGTAGTAACTAACAATGTATTCGTAAATATTACTACTACCATAGTAATATTAACGAAAAACATAGCAAATATTACGAATATATTCGTAAATATTTCTACTACTACGGTAGTAATATCAACGAAAAACGTAATAAATATTACAAATATATTCGTAAATATTACTACTCTTACCACATTAATATTAACAAAAAATGTAGTAATTATTACGAATATATTCGTCAATATTACTACTACTACCGTGGTAATATTAACGAAAAACGTAGTAATTATTACGAATATATTCGTAAATATTACTACTCTTACCGCAGTAATATTAACGAAAAACGTAGTAATTATTACGAATATATTCGTCAATATTACTACTACTACCGTGGTAATATTAACGAAAAACGTAGTAACTGTTACGAATATATTCGTAAATATAACTACTACTACCATAGTAATATTAACAAAATGCTTGTCGTAATATTAACGAAAAGTTTCATAGGATCAAAATGTAGTAGTATTAACTACGAATTTCGTTAAATACACACCACTTTTTTTTTCTGTGTACACTTAACGATTTACATGCTGTTTATATTTTTTAACATACATAATCTCTAAGAATTCCATATTTTTTTGTAGATATAATTCCATTTTTCAAGAAGAGTAAATAATTTACTATCGTTCGAAAATGAATTATCAGGTGACAAAAAATTGTGTAAACTGTGCTATTGGAGTGGCATTTAGCTTTACTCAGTTGATCGGAAAGTCAAAAATAAATTTAGATTGTAATCATGCAAACAACGTAGTAGTTCAAAAAAGAGAACCTCTCTTTCTCAAAGTAAAAGTATTGGCCGCAAATCTTTCTATAATTTTAATTTCTGCAGGGTTTCTCTGTCGAGCAATGAGAACTTACAATGAAGGAAAAATTAACTGGGACATTTTCGAAATCCTACTCAAAAATAGCGAATTAGTTTTGTATGGAATCTCAATTAGTACAATTATTCAATGTACGTACAAGTATCCAAAGATGGAGAGCATGCTTATTTATCTTGACTCTATGATGAAATATTTTAACACTTTTACGTTACACGATTTGTTATCAACAGAAGATGTGATTTACCTTAGAAGACGCATTTCTCTAAGGTTGCTATCGACGTTCTTTATCCTTACTGGTATCTGTGCGATACTTTTTTGTTTAGAATTAGATCGTGACTGGAATATAATTGAAAGATGCGCAATTTTTATTTCCGCTTGTGCTGCATTTCAGCTTGTAAATTTAACAGTGACGATTCTTGAGTGTTACTTCTATATTCATAATAAATATATTAATTTTCTAAAAGTTGATTTGGAAAATATATTATACGAAGAGACCATCTGCACTTTAGCAAACGAAAATAATTGCATTATATGCATTCCAAGAGAAAACATAAAAACTATGCTGAATGCTTATTGTGTTACATACATTACATTAAAAAAAACGTTAATGGCATATAGTGATTGTTGCAGTCCTTTAATGTTGATATTAATTTTAAGTGCTGCAAGCTTCTTCGTCTTTGGTGTTTTTTTAGTAGTACTTGTAGTGGCATATCAACCACTAATAACTTTCAAGTTCGTAGGTATTCAAGGCGCAATGCTAATTGCAATACTTGCAACAAGTTATTTGTCATCACAGTTCGCTAAAAGTATCTCAAGTGTAAGTAATCTAATTATTTTATTGCACTGTTAAGTATGGCGCCTCGTTTTATTTTGCAATAACAATAATAAGTTGTAATTCTAATGATTTAATCGCTTTTTGAAATGTTTTATTGCAGTTTTAAAAAAATTTTAGGGAACATTTGGTACTAACGATTATTTTTTTATAAAAATTTTTCTAAAGTTTGGAATAAATTATAAAATAAAATTAATGAATTATGTAAGAGTTTTGATAGTTTTGTTTTGAGACGTGCGTAGGCGTAGGAACAAAAGAATAGTTTGATAAAAAATTTTAAAATAAAAAGTTTTTAGGAGTTTATTTTGATGGTTTGATTTTCGAAGTAATTTTAATTGTAAGTGCAAGGTCGCGCGATGACTTACGTGGTCAATAAGAACTTCTGAAAAAGAGAAAAATACAATTTTGTCACCGACTGAGTTAGTTTTAGTAAACGCAAAAAACTTCAAAAGCTTTATTTAATTTATCATTTGAAATTATTATTAATTTAAAAATTATTTATTTAAGGGGTTACGTATAGTCATGAGGTCGAAAAAAAGCAGTTTTTTGAGATTTTTTCTAAGTTATGAATAGATGTATTGTTTTGTAATTTCATTTTTGATAAATTTTAAGATTTCCACAATTAAAAGTTCATTATAATGTTTTTCTCGAATTTGAGTTTTTTGTTTACTTGGGCGAATTAGAGGTGATTTGCATTCAGTTATTGTACCGATAGTATGGTATGCCGAAAACGGAATTTTATAGGTGGAAATTGTCTGAGAACCTAAAAGAAAATTAAATTAGTCAAATTAGATGACGTTTTTGTTTTATTATTTTTTTGTATTGTTTACTCTGCAAAGCATTTAAATAAAAGTGAGTGCGTATAAAGCGAGCTGTAATTTATGATTTGTGCTGAACAATCTAGATGGTGTTAGAAGCAATTTAAAAATTAACGGAAATTAGGAACATTTAATAATTTTTGTAAAATTTCAAAATTGGCTGGCTGGATTGACCAATTAGCATTGGATACAATTTTCGAAAAACCGAAAGGACAGGAAGTGAAAATTTTGTGAAAAGGAAGTTAGTTGCTGACAGACTATGATGATGTGAAGTCGAGAACTCAACCACAGTATTTAATAATTTGATGTTTTGATAAATTGAATAAGTTTGGATATAATTTACGAGTTTATGAAACAATGAGTTTGTTTTTCAAGTAAATTGTCAGCGCAATGACAATAGTGTGGTGCAATTTTTAGCTAATGGATTGGAAATATGGAAACTTGATTTAACTGTTAGTTTGGATATGGAAAACTACGTGCCGTAGTTGAGGATCTAACATGAAAAGTCATCCAATTTGTACCTGGTCATCGGACTTCATTATGGTAATTAATAATTGAATTTTGTTGATTTGCGCGATTCCATCATGATTAATCTACAATTTAAATATTAATGGAGGTTATGCAACGCAGTCACGTTTTTATTAAAATACCACGTTTTTTTTATGCTGAAGAATTTCGTTATGCAAAATTTGTTCGATCACATTTAACACTTTGAATAATTAAAAGCACAAAGAGAACAATTTTAATTATTAGTTTAACTTGTTCGGTTTTTAACATTAACTTTCTTCAGACGTCTACAATTGTCGGGTGTTTTTTTTTTTACACAATTTTACTTTGCTATGTGTACAATTTTTATTTCAGATTGTTTTATAATTACAACGTCCAATTTGCTTACAAGTTACAATTATAAATTTAGATCATTAAATGTGTGAGCTTGTAGGTAGATTGTGTCTAAATTTGGCTTATTTCTGTGTAGAAATTGATTTAATTATAAAAATTTCGTTTTCTTGTGTAATTCAAAATTTAATTATCACCAACATTCGTCTAATTAAATTTTTATTGATACCCTGCATAATTTGGTTTTATTTTAATTGTGGAAAATTTATTTTTAAAATCTTATTTGAACTCACTATCTGGGGGAGTCTATTTTGCAAACTCCGACAAATTGAGAACGAACCTTAAGCAGTTGTTCAATAGAACACGACAGTATTTATTTGAAAGTTTAAGAGCAACATTTAAAGAACATTTTAGAATTTTACTTTTAAAAAACGTAGACAATTAAACCACTGGTGGTAGATTTTCGAAAACGCTTAAAAAAAGATGATTTGCGGTGCGTAAGATAACTCGTCACAGGATTATCTATCAGCTTATAAACAGTTTAAAAATTTAAAAGTAAGCGCGCGATAAAGAGTGCGTTCCACTTAAGCCTATGGGCGACCGCGGCGTGTTCTTGTGGTTCTTTGATTAGACTAATGATCTAGCGCGGTTATTTGATTGGACTGACGATCGACCGTGGTCGTCGTGGGCTTTAAATAAAACACACAAAGTGAGTCGTGAAACGCAGGATTGCAAATTTTATTAAAAGACGACGGAAAAGAAAATGAGATGAATTTTTTAGAAGGAAGAGTCAGTCGAAACTGAAGGCCGACGACGTACCGTCAAAGTAAGTGGAAAATCATTTTGGTCGTGGTGGACAAAAGTTTATGAAGTTAAATTGGCGTTTGACCAAAAAGTCTAAATTAATTGTTGTTTACAGAGTTCTTAATTTTCTGCAATTGGTTAGTTTACGATTTTGGTTTCAAGAGTGCATTAGGAGAAGTTTTTATTTTACGCTTGATCGATGGTTTGACGTCTCTGCGTATCGATAGTGAATTCTAGTTCGGTTGTTCGCTATACAACAAAACGAGTTTTGTAAAGTAAAAGAGCTCAATTTAAATTATTAAACTTTCTATAATTTCGCGTTAGTGCACTTAAAAAGTTTTGTGGCGCCGCGCCGATAAATACTATGCAGTTTTAATATTTGATTTTGAGATTTTGTTAAATAATAAATTTTGTAAGATTTAATTAACAATTTTATTTAAAGTAAATGTTTTTTTGTATTTTGTTATAAATTTACACGAACACACATTCGGTGGATACAAGTGCGTTGTTCTGCTTATTTTTTAATTTTGATTTCAATTACGACAGCGCAGTTGTACTTTACTGACACGTGACACTTAGCTTTTAATACTCAAAATTTCTGAGTGATATCAGAGTTTTTTTGATAAAAATTTTTTTATATTAATTTTTAAACAAATAACCAATTATAAATTTTCATGAGTTTGATTGGAGATTAACCTACGGACCTTCAAATAGATTTACAATTTCCTCCGTTAGTTATGAGCTGGTAGTGCGTCTTTAAGGGTTATCTTACCAAAACCATCAAAACATTGTAATAGTTTGATAACGAGCACGAGCGAATCACAATAGTCAATACAAAATATTTAAGTCGAAGAATCTATTCCGCAAGTGTTTCATATAACCGCATATAAGATACCAATTCATTTGAAACTTTGATATAATTTAAATGAGCTATATGGTATGTTTAACCCTTTCAATGCTTAATACAACTTTAGTCCACGGATTATAAAAACCATCATCTTTGCACGCGGAAACAATACCTTTCATGTCCATTCGTCATTTATTAAAATAACATTGTTTTTAGTATATTAAAGTAAGAATATTCAAATAAAAAGAATTTTATTAAACACTATTTTATATCGAGCGTTGAAAGGGTTAAAAAATAAATCTCGAAGGTAGGTACTAAAAAAGTGATATTAATATGTACCTACTGTAAAATATAAATTTAGCAAAAATATAAAGTCATACCTATAATTGATTGTAAAGCGTTTGTGCACTTACGAGAAGGGGGGGGGTTGGAAATGACATCGGTTTCATTATTGGTTTGTGGAAAAACTATAACGGTGCTAGGTTGGTGCTAGCTATAAAGATTAAGGAGCTAGGTTTTTGGAACGTAAAATTAACTTAGGGAGGAGGGTAACATTAACTTGGGCATCTCCAATTTTAGTTACGGTTTGTGGAAAAACTATAATGGTGCTACATTTTATATTGGGATGCTAGTTTGTGTTAGTTGTAACTTATAACTAACACAAAACACAAAACTAAAACTTATAAGTTATAAGTTTTCGGAAGCTAGTTTTGAAAGAATAAATTATAATTTGGGGGGGAGGAGTTAACGGACGCGGTCAATTGGGCTAAGCCGTTGCGCATGTAATTGTCGAAAAATTAAACGGATGTAATTTAATTTTTTTTTAAATTATTTTAAAGAAGTTTTATGCATAATCTTATAATCGGAGAGTTGAATTTTATCTACTACAATACATTTCGTTAAGCAATTGCTTAAATTGAAACAAACAACTTTAAGTAAACGCTTAAGTAGTTGACACACCAGAGCGGTGGCGGTAGCGAACTCGTGGGCGATCATTCAAGTTTTATTGAAACATGAATAAACTACTATTAAATCGTTGAAATTAGATCAATTTATTGTTATTTAAACGACACAGTGGCGTAACTAACGGTGTGTGTGAGGTGCGAATGTACAGGATAAAAAAAAGTTAATTATTGTTTCCACGCTGTTACGCCACTGAAAAGACAAAATTATAATTCTGCAATAAAAAGTAAAGCGCCGCGCTTATTTTGTACTTTTATGGAAACGTTGTATAATGTATTACATAGTACAGGTGACCTTCAAAGTCTTTGCCATAAAGCTTTGGTGTTATATCATCACAAATCTGATCCTACGTAAGCACCGCGATTCAAGATAAGCGATACGCCACCAACGGTTGCCGGTTGAACTAAATCCACAGACAACGTTGTTATTGTTTATTTAGTGTACGGCGAGTGCAAGGTTAGTTTTTCTGTTGTTTCTTCTTTAATACACATAATTTTGCCATGAATTTGCACTCATATGTTGAAGAGAATGCCATACTAGGGTTTACCAAACGTAGTCATCGATTAAATATAAGAAATGAACTGAAAGAAAACAATGCATCTGAAGAGGCACCTAAATGTGAAATGAAGAAAAAGAACTTCTTAATAACAAACGAAATCCAGAAGACATAGAAGCAGCTGAGGCTTTACTTCAGTTAACCAATTTCAAACCCAAGATGCAACCGTACAATGCTGGATTGACAACTTTTCGAGACTTTGAGCTGTGCAGGTTAATATGGCAGAAGTTAAAACAATGTGCGATTTAATAACAATAAATCAAACTTTAAACAGTTTTACTGGCCTGAATAAATTCATCTTTGGAAGTGTTAAGGCAAGGTGTCAAACAGAAATATCAGGATAAGAGAAAATATCGGTTGGGAATAGAAGAGCGAGTGGTTTTAGTTTTGTGCAAGTTGAAAACAAATTGAACATATTCAATGTTATTTGGTGTATTTGCAGAACTCTGTTCAAATTATATGATGGAAATGTTGCCGATATTGAGTAAAGTTAAAATTTTAATTTTCAAAGCTTTAAGTTGCAATGAAGCTTAGTTTATAAAATTAAAGAGATTATGATAATTATTTGTGGAATTGCTAACTTGTCTTATCCTATCTTACCAGATTCAAGATTTTTAACTGTAGAAAATAATTTAGATATGCAGCCATTTAAATAAAGATAGTATATTTTATTATTTAATTTGATATCTTTTTATCACACAAATTATTAAACATGTTTTTCCTAAAATTTTTTTAAATTACAAATAATATTTTTCTTTGCAAATTCATAGTTATAATTCACTTCGATAGTAACAAAACTTTTGTCGAATGATCCATACAACACAAAATGTGTTTTACTTAAAAATGTACACATATTTAGTTCTAATAATGCTGTTGGTTTTTCATTATTATCCCATCGGGAGAATATACCACCACGAGCATATTTCTCGATCGCTGATCGACATCCAATACACCTTGTATTTCGTGAAGATTTGTATATAAAGCACTGGTTTGCAAACAGAGTCCGTATAACTAAATGTCTTCCTCTAAACACTTCACTTTTTTGCATAAAATAATGCGCCCAGCGTCTACCACTGCTTCCCTTTATAAACACATTGTAAGTTGGCGTTGGCTTCCAAAAAACAACACATGAGGTCTAAAACGCCCAGCTTTATTCTTGACACTTTTATTATTTACTTGAGAACCTTATTATATAGAAGAAAACTTGAGAAACTTGTGATAACCTAAAAATACAAAATAATGTTCTTATGTTTAGATTATATCTAAAAATAGAGATTGTACCAACCTGAAAGATGTTTAATTAGTTTAAGATTATACGATGATATTAACATAAGCACTGAACAACTAATACTCCCATTAAATCTCAAAACTTTAATTAAAACATCCATTTATTTGCTTTAAAGCAATGTAAACAAAGCAAACCTTGTCGGTGAAATTAGTTACGATTCCTACCGCACTGGCGCTGCGATCTTAAATTCGATCGCCTATTGGTTATTTAAACAATATAAATTCTGGCTAGATTCAAATTACATAACACCAATGCTCTGTGGTAAAAACTCTAATGCCCGCTGTACACTCTCGCTGAGTGCTCTCGGGCGAATGTCTCGCTGAGAGGTCACGTGCTCTTGCGACCATCTAAAATACACACTACCATGCACACCGAGATAGACGAGACATGGCAAGAGCACTCATCTACATTCTCGTTCTCGCCCTGTTTCGTCTTGTCTCGCCGAGAGTGTACAGCGGGCATAAGAAACTATAAAATAAAATAACAAGTTTTTTTTTCAGAACACCAAAATACTATCCCTACTGGATAAAGCGCCTTTGAGTAAATTAAGTCCTGACGAAAAACTACAGGTTTGTTCCAATTATGTCATCATTAGAATTTAAAGATACAAATATTTTAAAATTATTTTTGGTTTCAGTTTGAATGCTATCACTTTGTCGTTCGAAATTATGTCACAACTGTAGAAGCATCGCATATTTTAACTATGGATGAGCATTTATTTCCAAATGTAAGTAAAATTCTTAATGCTTCAATTTTCCCATACAAGAAATAAAAGCTTTACACTATAAAATTTTTTTCCAGATATTGTCTACAGTGTTGACCTACACTTTAGTGGCAATACAATTTCAGTTTTTGGACCCTGTGGTTTTGCACTTCTAATATTAACAGCTACTGAATTTTTTCAATATCAGATTTTCTTTTTTATTACCGTGTTGAATTAAAGTATATAAATGTTTTATAGTTTTTAATTTGTGAAAATATAATATAAATTATTTTAAATGAATTACAAGTTATCAAGAATGAAATCAATGTAAACCATTTTTATTATTTATTAAAACATTTTTTTTAAATACTTTATCAGTTTGATTTCAAATTAATCTAGTTTTTTGATATTAATGACTTTATATTATAACTACTCAAAAAACTGAAATAAGAGCAAAACATATGTAATAGTTTATAGTAATGTATTAATTATTTCATTTCCGATAACTTTCAATTTATTTAAAATCAAAAAATTAAATGATAAATATAGTGTTGTGATCAACTTGTATTAACTTCTGAAGTGTATTATATTAATTGCAATTAAATTGTTGATGTTACACCATAAAATGTTTTATTAAAAATCAACGGGCAAAGCAAAGTTAGGTCAAACTTATAATAAATTCAGCTCTTGGGTTACCTCCAACCATGTAAAGCTATCGGTATCGTTTTTTGGCAATACGGAGCAGGTGCGGGCAAAGCCCGCTTATCTTTTTCATCTATATGACAACTGACGTCAGAAGAATTTTTAAGTGGATTTCAAACCCTGGGTGGCCTCGAGCCCTGATTTCCAATATGATTTACCGTACGGCGACTCGCAACAGTTCCCCCATTTATTTCAAAAAATAACGTTGTTTACGTTACCCCCGGGCTCCCGTCTTCCCGCAGACGGATATTTATTCAAATCCTCCCGTAAATCGTGGAGTTTAACTGATTCAGGGACGTCGCGTTAACGCCCTTTAGAGATTTACTTGCAATCTCAAAGTTCAAACCGAGGCCTCGGAGTCCACCGAAGTCAGCAACCTTCCGCTCTGCCCAGGTCTCCCTGCAGCAGGTTAAGATTGTGGCTTCTTAGTTATCCGTTTGGTTTCCGTCGGGAGATGAGATTTCAAGTCCATACTGCGCTACTACTGTAAGGGTTGAAATGATTCATCCCCTCTGTTCACCAGAAAAAGAGGTTCCCTTCGGGTCCCAAGTCACCCCATCGCGCAATACGAGTATCACGCGGTGCCAACTTTTTCGTCCCCTCCGTTTACCAATGGTTCCCTTCGGGTCTCAAGTCGCGCCATCGCAGAAAATAAATATTTCACGAGGGGACTTTTCCGTTCCCTCCGTTCACCAGAGAAAAGGTTCCCGTTGAGGGAGAGGTTACCCCCGTGCAGTACAAGCACTACACGGGTTAAACTTCCACATCCCCTCCGTTCACCAGAAAGGTTCCCTTTGAGGGAGAGGTTACCTCCGTGCAGTGCAAGCACTGCCCGGGTTAAACTTCCACATCCCCTCCGTTTACCAGGGAAGGTTCCCTTTGGGTCCCAAAGTCGCGCCATTGCAAAATACTAGTATTTCGCAAGGGGACCTTTTGGTTCCCTCCGTTCACCAGAAAGGTACAGTAAACTTTGAACAGCTAAGACCCGTCAAGACTACTCTAATAGTACTAGTGACCCCAGCAATATCTCTCTGATGAGGCCGGGTGTGATGTCACTACTCTATTACTCTTGCATGCACTAGAGGCGCACGCGGTCATTGCTTAAAGCTACTATATACCAGGAACCCTACCGGCTGTTAGCCAGCAAAGTACCCCGTGGCCATTTTGCAATCAAGGTCTGTATCCAATGTCTGCCGGGTGACGTCCCCCATTGGTAACCGGACCAGTAAGATTTTCTCTCCTCGGGACCGCCACGTAGGCTCTTACTTGCTGATCCCTTGGGTTCACGGTCGAGAAGTCATGGACCAGCACTCATACCTGGGCGTGTTAGACCTCTCACTAGAGGGCTTGCCTTTGGAGTGTAGATCTGGTTTCCGTGGACCGATTTGTCCCAGCAGTCTCCGGTCGCGCACAGAATGGCTGCGGACTCTTGCCCATCTGCTGACCTAACCGCTAGTAGCCATTAGTGACGTTTTGCGTCAAGGAACGCGAAAACGTCCTTCCGGGGCCGCCTCGTGGAGGCTGACTACTTAACGCTTGCCGTGCAACCCTAAAACCCAGAAAGGTCTTTAAAAGGGGGCACGGCCGTGGCACGTAACATGCTCTCAAAAATCACCAAATATCACCAACTAGCAGCAGAACGCCATTAATTAGATGACGAGGCATTTGGCTACCTTAAGAGAGTCATAGTTACTCCCGGTCCGGGAAATGTTGAAGACGGAGCATCACATTTGTAATGTGGTTCAAAGCCGAGATCGCTTATCTTCGGTAAGTTTTTCAGCGCGACGTTAGAAATGCCGTCGCACCCTGGGGCTTTTTGGGCTGAGATGCGCTTGATGGTTTCCGCAATCTCCTCGTACGAAGCAGGTCGGATGGGGTTTGGGTCGGATGTGGCCAGATAGTCGGCCACATATTTGTTGATCGTGGAAATGTGTTTTAGAAGTTTCCTGTCCTTGGTGTTTACGGGATTGGGAGAGAACTGTTTTTGGAGAATGTCGGCAAAGATTTCTGCCTTATCCTGGGGGGTGAAAGCAGTCAATTGAGAGGTTTTTAGGGGGGGATAGAGGTTTTGACGCTTTTCAGTGCCTTCACCATATCCCATGCAGACCGGTCCTGAAATGAAAGAGATTCGATCTTCTTATCCCATCTTTCTTTAGTGAAATTTTTAAGCTCCTTTTTGAGCTGATTTCGAAGTTGGGCTTCTTGTCTGATATCATCGGGGTGCCACGTTCTTTTGGCCCTCTTGTGGGCTTGCCTCTTTTCTCGAATCAAGTCCCGTATATGTTGGGAAACAAAGGGTTTTGAGTTAGGGGGTTTGGTTTTGGTCTTAATAGCGTGTTCAATAGAGCGTCGGATGTCTTGCTCCAAGGTGTGAACATATGAGTCTAATTCTAGGGGGGTGGAAATAACTGGGATTTTGGACATGTTGGTGTGAAGGTGATCCTTCAACACCGGCCATACGGTGCTCTTAATCGAGGGAGCAGGGGGGGCGTCTAGGAAAGGGTCTCCAAGAGTCAGGAAAACGGGGTAATGATCAGAGTAGAGGTCATCCCCAATTTCCAATTGGTGCAGGATTACAACGTTTTTGAAAAGCGCTATGTTTAGGACGTTGTCGGTGTGATTGGCCTGAGCGCAGGAGTGAGTTGGCTCTGTAGTGGCATCGATAACGAACGGGAAGTTTTCGGCAAGGTCTCTCAACCTGTAGCTAAGGGAGTTTGTCTGAACTGAGTGCCAGTCGGGGTGTTTGGCATTGAGGTCTCTAGCCAGGATATGGGGGTTGCTGCCACTGCTCAGGAAGAGAGCAGTCAGGTTTTTAATGCCGTCCTGCTTAGGCTTGTTGTATGCGGCAGTGATGTGGAATGTGCCATGATCAGTGCCATGTAAAGCTTATACAACAATTCTATATGCCACACTTTGTCGAAGGCTTTGGCTATATCCAGAAGAATAGCCAAAACCCAGTAACCTATGAAAAAACCTCTCGTGATCTTCTCCGTAATGCGGAGGACCTAATGGGTAGTAAAGTGTCCTTGGCGAAAGCCGAATTGTTCGTTGGGAAGTAAGTCTAGTTTAGTCAGTTTGTCTTGTAGTCGGAAAAGGATAATTTTTTTTGATGAAGGAAAGGAGTGGAATAAGTTTGTAGCTCTGGGGAGAGGCAGAGCATTTTCCCAGTTTAGGCAGTAGGATAACATTAACCAGCTTTCATCTACTGGAAAAGTGCTTCAGTTTTAGGATTGCGTTGGTTATCGTGGTCAGAGTTGAAATGGCATTTTTAGAAAGATATTTCAGCGCCATGTTGAGGATGGAGCAGGGATTAAGAGCTTTTTTTGCAGAAATAAATTTCAGAGCATTTTGGATTTAAAAGAAGGGGGCAGGAAGGATGTGAATGATATCGTCTTGTCTTAGTTGGTCTTGTACTGTCTTGTTAATGTCGTTGAAATGCTTGAGCTTGCGGTCAGTTGTGTTTACTTTGTTAGAGGAGAATTGTTCTTGGAGAATGTCGGCAAACAATTCGGCTTTGTCAAGGGAAAAGTAGGCGTGGGAATTATCGAGTTTTTTAGAAGGGGATGGAGAAGCAAATAAACAGCTTTAAAAGTTTTTACAATGTCCCAAGCTGATCGGTTTTGGAAGGATAAGGTTCCAAGCTTATCCAACCATTTATCGTTTTTGTATTTCACGAGTTCGGACGTGATTTAAGTCCGAAGCTCGTAGAACTCAAAGCTCGAAAGTTTCCCGACCTTGAAGACACGCCGCTTAGCATAGACTACGTTTAGTAGATATTTGGGGACTAGGAATATAAAGAGATATCGGGATTAGAGGTTGTGAATTGTAGATAGTCTGGTGTGTGATTGTCGATTACCATAGGATGGTTTGTAAGCTCTCCCAGCAGTTGGAAGCTAATGAAGTCTGTTATTGTTATTTCCCACAAAGAAACAACAAAAAGGGGGGCAATTCGCTAGCGAAAGGGGTCGTGGGAAAAAGGAGCGTTAATGTAAGTGAACGGATGGTAAACGTTATGCTCGATGGGAAGTCATCACCATAATCCAATGCACGGCATAGATAAATGTATATAAATACGGGGGAGGGGGGCATGAACGTCATGATCGATATTCACTGTATGTTGCCAGTTTTGACGCTTTAGGTACTAATGCCGATCTTACACAACACCGAGCGGAGAACCAGATTGTCGATATCAAACTTACTATACGTCGCGTCGCACGTGTGGAGCACGCCTTAGATATCCGTCTGGAAAATCTAAAAATAAAAGTATGCACACACAAAAGTGAAAGGTAAGAATCGTAGACCCTTAAATGCAAATTTTACGATTGGAACCTCGATGAATTCTGAAAAAGCATATTTTAAATAAGAGAATTAGGTGAGGAAAATGGCCTTAAAACCAACAGTTTTTTCAAAAATCGAATTTAAAAAAGCACGATTTTCATAGCAATTTTCAAGTTTAGTCGCTCGGGATTGGTGAATCAATGCATTCTATTGACAGTCCGTGTAGTTTGAACTGGTCTTAGCTTTGCGCAGTGCACTTCGAGCGAAAATCATGGTTTTGTATCATAGTAAATGTGGAGGAAAAATGGCTTAAAGCGTCCAAGCGTAGCGAGGAGTGCTTTAAGTCAATTTTTCCTTGCACAATCACCCTGCTTTTAAAATCCACGCAAACAAGTTTCACCTCTCAAAGATCCACCTTTTTCCTTAATCCACGGGCCTAGGGGTATTTTTATAATGAGTGTAGTTTTCATGAAAATGGCCCCAAGCGCTCGAAGGGTGCTGAGGGTCAATTTTGATGAAAACCACCATGGTACGAGTAGGATCCACGCGAAAAAGTAATCATCAGCGGGGCTCTTATGCATAACAGTGCACGGACGGAGTACATAATGCATTGATTCACTAATCACGAGCGACGTAACTTGACAATTGCTATGAAAATCGAGCTTTTTTAAAATTAATTTATGAAAAAATTAGTCGTTTTAAAGCATTCTTCTTCACCTAATTCTCCTATTTAAAATGTGCTCTTTCAAAATAAATCGAGGTTTCAATCGTAAAATTTTTATTGTAAGGTCTGCGTTTCTTATCTTTCCCTTTAATGAACAATTATAATAACAACAAAAGTACCAAAAATGAACTTAAACATTAATACTACGTTAGCCCTAAATGAAGCTTGATCAAGTAAACAAATTTACCTTAAAGTAATGTTTACAAAATAACTGTAAATAGCAGTCGACGTTTCCCATAGGGACGCCTATGGTGCAAGTAATATATTGCAAAAGTTGAGCACTGACTTATCTAATAAAATATAGGTTAGGATGGACTGCATGTACTCAAGTGTAAAAGTAAAGTTGAAAATATATTTACAAAAAACCCGGAAAAAATATCCAGCCATGGGCGTCTATTGGGGGGGGGGGAGCAAAAGGGTAAGGTGACCCCTGGCTCTCGGCTGTTTAATTTTTTTTAGACATTTATGGCCGATTTCAGCAAAGTTATAATATAGCTAATTACACATTATTTGATCCAGATGAACTATGAACCAATGGAAAACGACTATTAGCGCTAACAAACGTTTTCTATTGGATCATAGTTGATCTAGGTTAACTAATGTCAGATCAACTATATTATAACGTTGCTGAAATCGGCTATTAATATTTTACCAGCCCAAGTTTTTAAAATTTTTTAAACTTTTGCTTTTAAATCATTAAGGGGGAAAGCCACTGTGACGATCGAAAAAGTGACCTAGTTTTTAAGAATTATTTTCACAGAGGTAACTAATTAATTAAGGAATCGGATTATTGATATTTTATTAAGTGTATATTGAACTTGTTTTATATAAATTTTTATCTCATTATTTCAAATATTAACAAAAATATGGGCCATGATGTAAAGACTGATAAAAAAAATTCCCTTTCCATGGTAGGATCGATATCTCGGTGAAGAGTTGTCTGAAAATAAAAATGAAAAAATTATCACAATTTAAATGAATGTAGCTATCGTTGTATGTTTATGGACGCTCATGTATCCAGCCCAAGCAAGCTTTGAATTTTAGTTATGACGTCAGTGCAAAACACTCACTGGTAAAAACAAATAAAGACAATAGCTTAATTAAAGAAAACTTAAATTAAAATATTAAAAAACCCCCGACAAAGAAAATGTTTAAAAAGTAAAAAATAAAATCTAAGCGTCGTCGCTTCGGGTGACCTAGGTAGCTGACGTGTATTTAAATTTCACACTGTATCATTTTTAGTTATATTCTGTTTTTATTTTATTTACTTAGCGGTCCTCCGACACGACGACGCTTGAATTTTATTTTTTACTTTTTAAACATTTTCTTTGTCGGTGGTTTTTTAAATTTTTAATTTAAGTTTTATTTGATGCTTTTTAAACTTTAAATATTACTAGTACAGCCCTGCCTTCATCAACTTTTTCTATTGCAAGAACGGCCCTGATTTCATCAACTAAACTAGAAAACAGCAGATGATCTTCAAACCGCTAAACAGATTTTATTGAATCATACCTAAGAACTCTCTCGATCTAGTTACCTTTCAAACAAAACAAAACTAAATCAAAATCGGTTCATTTGTTTGGGAGCTATGACTTCACAGACAGACACACAGATACACACGTTAAATGTATTACACCCCACTTTTTAGTCGGGGGTTAATTAAGGTACTCACTGTAGAGCTTCTCCGGACAGACGGTCGAGCGGTTCACTGGTATGACGCATAGTAAGCCATGCAGATTTCTAAATGAAGAACAAGTACTACTGGTAAAACAATATAGTGTCGTGTTCTGACAAACAACTCTTTAAAGTCCTTGCCCAATTTGTTGTAGTTTGCAATAGGAGGCTCTCCCAGGAAGCGAGTTCAATAGAGATTTTTTTAAATTTCCACAATTAAATAAAACCAAATTTATGCAGGGTATTAACAAAAATTTACTTAGACGAATGTTGGTAATAATTAAAATCTTGATTACAAGCAAAAACGAAATTTTTGTCATTAAATCTAATTCAACAATAGAATAAACCAGATATTGACGTGATCTATCCACAAGTTCACACATTTACTATGTCAAATTTATTACTATAACTTGTAAATAAATCGTACGTTGTAATTATTGTACAAGCTGAAAATAAAATAATGGTGCACATAATAAATTAAAATTGTTTGATTTAAAAATTCGCGCCGACCTGTAATTGAACGCGTAATTTACAGTTGAATGCATCCATCGGTAGCAACAAAAGTTTGAAGTGACACACAATACATGTGTTGATCATATTCATTGAAATAAAGTTATTTACCATCACATACGAATTAATCCAATATTTAAATAGTTGTAACAGTGCTCTAAAATTGGTGTAATAGTGAACTTAATTTGTTATAAACGAAGTTTCCAGGTTTGAAAAAGTTTGTCTCGTGCATAACATCGAATTTTTCAAATTCATAATTTTCATATTCCAGATAAAAATAATGTCGAAATAACGCAAAATAAAAGAATTCAAATTCTAATTACCCTCTGATGACTCCAGAAAATGCCATTACGAGAAAATAAAACGTGATGAGATTTCACAAAATGAACGACCATCATTCCAATTTATCAGGTAAATTATCCAAAATTTCATATTCCAAAACCCAATCTTTTAGAAATTACAATACTCATTACGCTGACACTTCACTAATCATCATTGTACTTATAATTCACAACTTATTTTTAAATTGCAACATTTCATAACTTATCGAGAAATTTTATTCTCTCGACAACACAACTTTTCTCCTTCGCCTCTCAGTCAGCAATCTCTTCTCGATCACCAAATTTTCACTTCCTGTCCTTTTCAAATTTTGGAAATCGTGGCTCATGCCGATTGGTCATTTCAGTCTGCCAAATTTGAAAAATTTCAAAAAAATTAAATGTTACTAATTTAATTCAAATTTGAATCGCTTCCAACACCATCTAGTTCTATTTGCACAAAACACGAAATTACAGGTCTTTTCGTACGCACTCACTTTGTTTTAAAAAGGTAAACAAATTAACAATACAAAAAAAATTTTATTAAATAAAACGTAATCATATCTGATTAATTTAACTCATTTCAGGTTTCGGAACAATACTCCACCTGTAAAAATCTCGTTTTCATCATACCAAACTATCGGTACAACTACTGATCGCAAATCAACCGCAATTCATACAAGTAAAAATTAAAATTACTCAAATTCAAGAAAATATCAAATCAAACTTAATTGTGGAAATTTTCAAATGGGCAATTACCACGGGTCATGTCATCAGATGTTGACTTGAAATAGTGAGTAGTATGAACTCCCCTTGCAGGTGGTGAAGTTAATAAATAACCCCATGGAAAAACGATGCATAAATAAGTAGCTTCAATAATCAAATCCGACATAAGTCGATAACTTTTAACTGAACGGAAAACGGTAGGTACTTGAACACATATACGGAAGCCTGTGCTCGAGTTTCACAATGATTCACCTACAAACGTAACATAAAATTTTTGATGCTTTTGCGGCTTCTGTGCAAAGCTAAAGACGTTCAACTCAATTTTATTTTGGGCTGCCAGACTGCATTGTTCCTCGACGAAAGGCAGCAGTCTATCTATGCAATATTGCATTTGTTAACCTGGCTTTGTTCATTTTCGCGAATTTTTTGATATACGTCTAATTTTGGTTATAATAATATACGTATATCATATACACTTCATATACCATACTTAAAATATCCATAAATTAGACGTATATATTTGGGATACTTAAGATGTACGTGAAATACGTCTAATTTTGGTATATCTAATATACGGATATCATATACACTTTATATACCATACTTAAAATATCGGTAAATTAAACGTGTATAATTGGGATACTTGAGATGTACGTGAAATACGTCTAATTTTGGTATATCAAATATACGGATATCATATACTCATCATATACCATACTTAAAATATGCGTAAACTAGACGTATATAATTGGGATACTTGAGATGTACGTGAAATACGTCCAATTTTGGTATATCTAAAATACGGATATCATATATACATCATATACCATACTTAAAATATGCGTAAATTAGACGTATAAAATTGGGATACTTGAGATGTACGTGAAATACGTCTAATTTTGGTATATCTAATATACGGATATCATATACACTTCATATACCATACTTAAAATATCGGTAAATTAAACGTATACCGGGTGCTGAATGAGTTAGGCGAACATAGGATATTAACATGTAAAAACTTATTTTTGCAAATTCCTGCTTCCCTAATTATTTTAGAGAAAAATTGAAAGACACAAATATAATGTAGAAATATAAACTACGAATGATAAAAACATTAGATTTTATCTAGCTTTTACGTAAATAGTCAAAAAATTCTTTTGAAATTTTAAAACTTTTATTTATCAAACTTGCCATGTAAGTTTACGAGGTAATTATTTTTGATAAGTAATAAAAAACAATTGCACGTTGTTGACAGTTTTGCACTTTATTAAATTTTAATTTCATAAAATGGAATATTACCTTGGAAACTTATACATAGCCAGTTTGATAAATAAAAATTTTAACAATTTTAAAAGAATTTTTTGATCATTTACGTAAAAGCTAGATAAAATCTAATGCTCTTATCATTCGTAGTTTATATTTCTACATTATATTTGTATCTTTCAATTTTTCTCTAAAATAATTAGGGAAGCAGGAATTTGCAAAAATAAGTTTTTACACGTTAATATCCTATGTTCGCCTAACTCATTCAGCACCCGGTATAATTGGGATACTTGAGATGTACGTGAAATACGTCTAATTTTGGTATATCTAATATACGGATATCATATACTCATCATATACCATACTTAAAATATGCGTAAACTAGACGTATATAATTGGGATACTTGAGATGTACGTGAAATTCGTCTAATTTTGGTATATCTAAATTACGGATATCATATACACATCATATACCATACTTAAAATATGCGTAAATTAGACGTATATAATTGGGATACTTGAGATGTACGTGAAATACGTCTAATTTTGGTATATCTAAAATATGGATATAAAATATAGGTAAATTAGACGTATATAATTGGGATACTTGAGATGTACGTGAAATAGTTTAATATTGGTATATCTGATATACGAATATCATATACACTTTATATAGCATATTTATGAAGTGTATATGATATCCGTATATTAGATATACCAAAAGTATACGTATTTCACGTACATCTCAAGTATCCCAATTATATACGTCTAATTTAGCAATATTTTATACTATACTTAAAATATCCGTAAATTAAACGTATGTAATTGGGATACATGAGATGTACGTGAAATACGTCTAATATTGGTATATCTGATATACGGATATCATATACACTTTATATACCATACTTAAAATATGCGTAAATTAGACGTATATAATTGGGATACTTAAGATGTACGTGAAACACGTTTAATCCTGGTATATCTGATATACGGATATCATATACACTTTATATACCATACCTAAAATATAGGTAAATTAGACGTATATAATTGGGATACTTGAGATGTACAGGGTGGCTCAATTTCGATCCTTCTTATGGGGAAATCGGTAACTATGGGAGATATCAAAAAATGGATGGCGCATCCTCGATCTCTTTTTTTGAGAAAATTTCAATAGCGAAAACCAGAATTTGCTATCTTTTTTTGTTTTCGAGTTAAAGCCAAAAGTTCGATAATTGGACTTTTCTATAAATGTCGATATCTTGGTTGTTTTTGAAGTTACCAAAAAAGTGTTAAGACTTTCTTCAGACACTTTTTTAAGGGCAACAAAATGGGATAAAGAGATTTTAAATATCTAGATTATTTTCCGAGTTATAACATAAAGTTGTGTTTTTTTAAATAGAAACCATAGTTGGCTATGACATTTTTAAATGGCGTTTTTTATTCTCTTTTTAATGATGTATAACATGTGGAGTCTAAAATTTTAGTTTCATCCCATTTTATTAAAAAATGTAATAAAAATAAAAAAAAATGAAAAAAAAAAGCGCCTTCGGGCGCTTCGAGCCATTTTGATGAAAACCACCCTCGCAAGAGTAGGATCCACGCAAAAAAGTAACTACCGTTCGTTAAATTTAAGTAACCCTTTTCTGAAGTAATTTTGGTCCTAAAAAGGACTTTTTTGTCGTGACGTTACACAGAAAACTGTTCCGCGATCTGATGGAGGAGTCCATTAAACACGGCTCCAGGTGTGCGCCCAAATACGCCAAGCCACAAAAACTGGTCCAGGTGACTTGCAAGTAAAGAAGATTGCATCACACCCAAGCGACGACAGAACCCCTTTTGCTGCGACCAGTAGCCTTCCACTGCATTTGTGCAAACCCCTGTAGCGGGGTCTACAAAATTGCGGCTGTGGTTCACCCATCTATGCTTGTAGGCTGGAGCAACTCCCGGTATCTTATCTAAATCCCAGTAACCCCGCCAACCATCCGTCCAAATTTCGGTCCCGAGTCGTACTAAACGGACGATGAGTTTGTGCAGCGTTTTCTGCTTACGATCCGGAACGAAGGCAACAACCCCTCGCCTGGCAGTGAGACTGTAGACACCTACAATCCACTGCTGGGGAACGATTCTGCCAACGTTATGCTTCCGCTTCGCGACTACACTCTCGTCAATCTGTACCACCTCACCCGGACCACCGAGTTGAACGAGTGCTAGGTTGCTACGGAGTTTCTAGGTGCAGATACGTCGAAATTTCTGGTGTAACTTATAAACGGCGTGACGTTCCATCCCGAGAACGCCAGCAGTTACACCGGCTCGAGAGTTGTTTGCCCAACTCCATAAAACGCTGAACACCAGCACTGGTGGAAGCCTAAGACCTTCAAAAAAGGTCTTGTCGCACAGGGAATACCATCTCCTGCACTTCAGATACCGGAAGCAGTACTTCATGCTGTACGACTGGTCTCTCACCAATGTGCAATAGCTTTTGTACGAAGGTTTCAAACAGCGCTTATTGGTTGGCAACAACCAAAGACCCTGCAGGAACTCCACCACCGCTGCATCGCCCCCACTGAACAATGCAGCCACGTCGTAAACAGAATTCACGCTTAAATCAGGAATCGGAAACGGATTCGCTGCCATTGCGTTGACTACTGAGTAATTTGGTAAGTGCAACACTACTATGCATAACTGCACGCGTACCGACAAGAGAATGAATTGATTCACCATGATTCACCAATTACGAGCGATTTACCTTCAAATTTGCAGTGAAAATCAAGCTTTTTTAAATTCGATTTTTGAAAAAACAGGTGCATTTAAGGCATTCTGTCATAGCTAATTCTCTTATTTAATATATACTCTTTCAGAAAAGTTAGAGGTTTCAATCGTAAAATTTGTATTTTCGGACCCGCGTTCGCTACCTCTCCTCCCGATTTGAATTTAAGTTTCCACAGTCGTCGGTTAAAACTGTGGAAAAAGTTAAGGGTTTTTTGAAGTGATAATATTTTCTTGCGATGGTTTATTAAAATTACATGGTGGCACACATTTTTTTGCTTTAATGCCAAAATTAAAATGATACCAACAATATTGGCCTTGCGGGTTGAAATTTTGATTTGCGTAATTACTAAATGTAGAATTTTTGCTTAAATCTCTTTTATAACAGTTACATGAGCAATTTGGAGAACGTGACTTTGAATAATTACTTATTAGGAAATATATTGTTGAGGTTTTAGATCTCATTAAGACAATTAAAAATTGTCCAATGCGGGTCATTTAGGTCCATTTTCAAGGCTGTGAACATCATAACCAAAAATACAACAACGACAGACATGTTTCGATCTTATTAGATCTCATGTCCTCCATCTCCCCAAGAGAGGTGAGCTAAGTCAACGGGCTAAGGACCGGACTCTAGGCTAGATAGAAGCCCTAGGTTTGATCCCCAACTCGGCTACAAAATTTATCCGACTTCATTATGACCCTCTCCTCTCGGAAGGCAATGGCAAACGCTTAACTTTTTCCACAGTTTTAACCGACGACTGTGGAAACTTAAATTCAAATCGGTTATTCATTTTTGACAAGCAAAATAATTTAAAATTTTTAATTGACACCGGTGCAGATATCTCTGTTGTACCTAAACCATCTTTTAAAAATTTTAAAAATATATATATTTTTCATCTGATAATCCAGTAATTCGCGCAATGCCAATGACAGCCTTGATATTTGTAGCGTTTTCTCCTTTTTACCATTGAATACGTTTAAGAATAATTTAATTTAATAGTTGACCTGTCAATTATATTGTCGTGAAACGACTTTAAAAAATCATTTTATTATGAAATTAAGTCGAAATTGATAATTTTTATTTTTCTTTTATTTCTGATGTTACTACAATTTATCAAAGAGACCAGTGAAAGTTTATTGTAACTTTTAACACAAACAAAGAAAACTGTATTTTTATTTGAAATTTTTGAAATTTTAATTAATTTTGTATTGTGAACTATTTAAAAGCTTAAAAGTGCGCGCGTGATAATAGAGCGATAAGTGACATTCGTAAAACGCAAGTTCAGAATGTTATCAAAAATTAAAGACAAAAAGAAAAATTTTAAGAAAGCAGTCGACCGAGGGTCGTGAAGAAGTCGATCAAGGGTCGTGAGAGAGTCGACATTTAGTAATTTTTAAGTCGATTTTGGGCCGCCGAAAAAAGCGTTAAATTGAGTGATTAAGGTCCTAGATCAATTGGAATAGATAATAAAATTCAAGAGATGTCACTAGTTGCTTAGTGATATTTTATTGGTGTATTTTATTGATATTGATTGATCCTTTACTTGTGATTGGTTAAAATTTGAAATTTCATGTACATTGCTTCAATTCTAGTGTCAAGTTCATCTCAAAAACGAGTAATCGTAAAAAATTGAAATTTTCAGAATATACATAAAAGATGATTTTACATAACATAAGCTATTTTATATTTACAACAAAAATGTATTTTATTGAAAATTAACAAAAAAAATTTTTATATTAATTATTTTAAAATGAAAAATAGCTTATGTAAAGTAAAATCATAATTTACGTATATGCTGAAAATTTCAACTTTCTACGATTATTCGTTTTTGAATTCAACTTGACACAAGTTTAGCCCTTATTAATCTGCCACCTCAACCAGTGAGATCGTCTTGGTCTTATGAAGGCCAGAATTTAGTGAATTTTGGATTAGCGTTTGACCAAGAGATTGATGGTCAACAATTTGGAATTTTGGAAAAGTTTGTCTCGAGTTTCAGCGGCGATTATTTAATTTGTCATTTTTGGATTATGAGTAATTCTGGTTCCAAGAGTGTATTGAAAGAGGAATTGGTTGTGCGATTGGTCAATGGTCAATGTTCAATGCGTATTGAATGAGGAGTTTCTTCACCAACGAATTACAAGGTATTTGAGCTCAATACAAATTGTTTAACTTTTGAAATACGCGTTTGTGAAATTAAAAATTTGTGGCGCCGATAAATTTTTGACTAATCTTTGAATTAAATTTTTTTGATTTCACATAAATTTGTGTTTATTGTAAAATTTGTTTTTTTTTTTTGAATACACGAATACGCCATAGTGGGTGCGAATGCGTTGTTTTGCTGTTTGATTACTATTTATAGCAACGCATTAGTATTTACTAACACCATACACTTTCAAAACTCAAATCTGTGAGTGCTAAAGAGTCTTCTTGATACAAATTTTTATTATTAATTTTAGAATAAATTAAATTTTCTAATAATTATTTTATTAATTTCGACTTTATTATTCAACTTTTTGACACATTCAATGTAGTAATTATTTTTGGTTTCGACTGGATTTCAATTTTTGTCTTGAAACCACATACCTTTAGGGAGAATTACGAGTGTTTCCATTTTGGGAGCTGCTGGTGCGCTTTTTTGGAGGTATATCGTCGATATCACTTTATCTTTTTGACGTATTCAACGTGGGGCTTTAGACTGAAATTAATTTATTTTTGATTTATTTTCAAAATAAGTAAAATTTGGCGCATACAAAGTGGGTCAAATTATTTTTAAGCATTTTCTGGACAAAAATTTTTGTTTTAGGAAAAATTTTGATAATTTCTTTCAGAAAATTTTGCAAAAATTTAAGTTGTTTGATTACGATATTAGTAATAACACACAAACATTAAAATTTAAAATTTTGTTTAGTTTGGTAGTTTTATTTCAAACATTTTTATTTTTTAAAAGGATAAAGGTTAAGATTTTCCTTTATTTTCTTCTAAACAAAAGTTAAATTTTTAATATAAATGGATTCTAAAAGAGAAGATTTATGGAAAACAACGAGAAAGATCGTCAAGAAGAAAGAAGAGAGCTGGAAGCTGTTGATGTCGTCACGATTAGTGATGCAACTTTCCAGTCACCAGATTATACAAGTACAAGACGCAATACCGCCGCATTTCAACCCCAAGAACCGGGAGATTGGTTTAGCAGAATGAAGAAATTAATAGATGGAAAATTCGAGAAAATAGAATTATCAAATGACAGAACAAATAAAAAAAAAGAAGAAACAAATAAAAAAATAGAAGAAATAAATAAAAAAATAAAAGAAAGAAAGAAAATAATTGAAAAATTAAATAAAAACTTAATAGAAGAAATAAAACAATTAAATAAAACAATAGATAAATGTTAATTAGGATCCAATAGAACCATTTCATTAAGCTTTTTACGTTTTAAGTAGAACATTGCTTTTTCCTTTTTGGGAATTACAAATCCGATTAGTGGGGTGGATTAGTCCCCATATTACCTATTTCCGATAAATCAATATCTATTTCACCACACCGTGTGGATGTCCACTGAAAGGCCGAGCTAAGAAATTCTGCATAGTCCACGATTTGAACCCAGATTTTCCGCTTTTTACTCAACCAGCGGTCACATCACTCCACGGCTGTGGCTTAGAACCATTTACTGATTTTAAAAAAAATCTGAAAGACAGAAATGAAACATAGGAAGATTTAAGTAGAGAAACAAAAGAAATTAAAGAAGAGATTATCAAGGAATTTAGAGAAGAAAAGCGAAAAGAAGAAGTCGAGGAAATAGATTTGGGTGATACAAAAGAAGACACCAAAGTTTTCAAAATTGACGTGCAGAAGCTCGATGAATGCAACGCAACGTGAACTGATGCGCTGAAAAATTTAAATTTTGAAGGGGTTGAAATTCCTGAAAACGAATTTAAAAACATGGACGAAAAGAAAATTAAAATGGATGAGGTAGTAAAGAATGTACTCGAAGTTCAAGATTACAACGTTATCGACAATAAAAACAAAAAGAAGAGAAAATTTGATGATTTGAAAAACACAGAAGATTTAAAACACAAAAAACAAAAACAACAATGTCCAATTATAAAAGTTAAATGAAGGATGGTTTTAACATTGATTTCATTAGGGGGTTAAATTTACAATGGGTTAACGATGACTGGAAGATGTACTTTTACGAAGATTTGCAAATAACTTTTAAATACATCAAAGTCGATATCAACAAAAATTTTAAACATTTTGGTTTGTTCTCGATAATAGTTAACTCGTTTGGTAATTTGATTGAAGGGCTAAAAAGAAATGGAAAAGGATAAATAAAAATTAATTTTAATTTTGGAAATTATCAGCTAAACAAAAAATTTAAAGATCGATGGTACAAAAGACGAAAGAAAGTGAAAATAAAATTCAATCATCTTTAGATTTCACATGAAATTTCCAATGTTTGGTGCACTCCCACGATAAAAACAAAACGGCGATATTTGAACGACGAATTCAATTGATAGAATTTTGTTTTAAGATTATTTAAAGGAGAATGTCACCGATCATATTTTTGTTTTATGATAATAGTTTATTTTACTTTCGATAACACTTTTAATTTTGCAAAGTTTAAATAATTTAAATTTATTTACTTTATGATTTCGTTGAAAATAGAATCAAAATTTTCAAGCCTTACACTACGTGGAACCTTGAAAAGTTTTAATTTTCTTTAATGGGTAACGGGGGTAATAAAGATGTCGTGAAACGACTTTTAAAAATCATTTTTTTGGCATGAAATTAAGTCGAAATATATAATTTTGTTTTTCTTTCATTTATTATAATACAATTTATCAAAAAGACACACTAATGAAAGTTAATTGTAACTTTTAACACAAGCAAAGAAACTTTATTTTTTATTTGAAATTTTTGAAATTTGAATTAAATTTTGTATTATGAAAGCTTAAAAGTGAGCGCGCGATAAAGTTATTCGCAAAACGCAAGTTCGGTGCGATATAAAAATGCACAACGAGGGGTAACGCAAATTTTGGAAAGGTGAGACAGTCGACCAAGGGTCGTGAGAGAGTCGATATTTAGTTATTTTTGAGTTGATTTTGGTCGCCTAAAAAGGCGTTAAAAGTGAGTAATTAATTAGTGAGATCGTCTTGGTCTTATGAGAGCCAGAATTTAGAAAATTAGATTAGCATTTAACCAAGAGTTCGTTGGTTTGAGCGGCGATTATTTTTGATTTGTCATTTTTAGATTGTGAGTAATTCTGGTTCCAAGAGTACATTGGAGGAAGAATTGATTGTGCGTTTGGTCAATGGTTCGACGTTCCTGCGTATCAAATGAGAAATTTCTTCACCAACGAGTTACAAGGTAAATGAGCTCAAATACAAATTCTTCATCATTTTGAAAATACGCGTTTGTGATATTAAAAATTTGTGGCGCCGATAAACTTAAATTTGATTAACCGTTGAATTAGATTTTTTTTTTGATTTCAAATAAATTTGTATTTATTGTAAATTTGTTTTTGATTCGCATCATAGTGGGTGCGAATGCGTTATTTTGCTATTTTCGATTGTTTGATTTTCAATTATAATAGCGCATTTGTATTTGATAATAAAAAATACATCACAACTTTCAAGACTCAAATTTGTGAGTGCAAAAAGGTCTTTTTGATAACAGTTTGAATTTAAATTTTGAATAAACCACGAATTACAATTTTATAATTCTTTTATTGATTTCGACTTAACTATTACATTTTTATGTCTCATTGAACCCACGTACCCTCAAAAGGGTTTACGAATGTTCCCATTAGTTACGAGCTACCGGTGCACTTTTTGAAGGTATCTCGCCGATATCACTTCAATATGTAAATACGTGTTAAAATTAATAAATTAAATGAAGCATTTTTGCTAATAATTTTTCCTTTAAACCATCAATCAATAACACAAATTATTTCATTCATTTATTTATAAATAAATTATATTAAACATATTGTAACATTATTATTATCTGTTGAAAATTACTGAATCTCAGAAAACCTGTAATTTGTATTTGCATAACTGTAGGAAAAGATTGAATGAATAAATTGAAAACTACTATATGTTTACTATTCGATTTCCTATCTATATGAAAACTATGTGTTTACTATTCAATTTGAAGTTTTTAAGCAAATATAAAAATATAAAATAAATTATGTACGTACATTCTGTCTGTAACTAGGACAACTAATTCAAAACATAACAATCGATCTTTAAATTAGAACAATTTGGTTTTAAATATCAGTGTGATCCGATTTGGTCACAAAGTAACAGGGATAATTCTAAAATAAAGTTCTGTTGCAGGTTTCCAATAATTGTGTGATAAAAATGCCTGATCAAGTTTCACAAGATTGTATACATTGCTTTGCTAGTTTAGTATTCATATTGCCAAACTTGGTGGGAATTACAAGAACAAATTTCACTTGCAATCATACCAATAACACGATAGTTCGAAAAAGAGAAGCAATCCTTTTCAAATGGAAAGCATTGCCAGTAATTTTATCTATAATTATAATTTCGATTCATCTATACCGTGACGTATTGAAATTCATGGAAGAACTCAAAAGCGACTATAACATATACGATCTTTTATTCAAATCGAATAATATAATGATACAAGGAACAGCAATTTTATTTTCTACTCATTGTTTATTCAAATTCGCAATAATGGATAATCTACTGCTCTATATGGATTCCATAGTAAAGTATTTTGCTGAACAAACGTTACACCACCTATTTTCGGTTGAAATCGTTATTAGGATAAGAATGATCCTTTCTGTATTCCTAGTACTGCGAATTTTAGAGATTACTCTTACTGTATTTATGATATTTATTTACGAATTAGACCCTACATTGAACATACTTGGAAAATTTGCAGTAGTTTTGTCTGTTGATGCGTTATCAGTGATGTGCTATTTATATTTTGTATTCACGGTAAATGTCTTATACGCTCGTAAAAAATTCAACAATTTTCTGAAAATGGATTTGGACAGTTTGATTTACGATAGAACAATTTTCAATGTCACACACGAAAATTGTTGCATAGTTTCTTTGCCACGAAGAAATACAGTAAATATACTAAGAGTTTATGCTGACATGTATATGGTATTCGTAAAGATAATGCAGCGTTTTAATTCCTTTTGCAGTCCCATGTTTTTGATCATAATGCTTGCAGGTATATTTTTATACATAATTTTTGGGTTTCTGATAGTACTACTTGTAGTATATGAAATTCCAATCAGTGGAAAATTTGTAATTATGGAAGTAGTAACAATAATAACGATAATTGTGGTAGGCTTTATGTCTACAATATTTGCTGCATGTGCATCATCGGTAAGTAATGAGAAATTGTTCTAATGCACTATTTCCCCTTATTTCTACGTATACATAGATATATTTAAAATTTTCCAAAAGCACACATTCTGATTTATTAAAATAATTTTTAGAAATTTTATTTTTATAAGTAGACTAGCTGACCCGGCAAACGTTGTTTTGCCCCCGTGTCAACTCTCGGTCAATAAAAACAAAAATTGGGGTTGACCAAATTTTATCAAAATAAATCGGTTCAGCCGTTTCGGAGGAGTTTGCGAACAAACACCGCGACGAGAATTTTATATATTAGATAATAAATTTTTATTGTGAACGAAATTATTTTTGAGAAAATTTTATTTCACGTTTATAATTTATGTATACGGTCGACGATTTCAGTGAGAAAAAGTTACATTTAAAAAAAAATTTTTTCAAAGGCGAAGCAATATGTAGATACTCATTTACTGTTTTTGTTAAGATTTACTAATTTACGGCCCTTACTAGGCTAATTTAGCCTTGGGACACGTTTATAGTTATTACCAATTAGAATTTAAAATTAATAATTTCTCCGTCAAAACCCTTCTTATAATAGTTAATCACTATTGGTTCTCAAAACCTTATGTGGCCAACTTCATCCAGAAAATTGCAGGTCCGTGGAAAATCGTCTATAACCGCCAAATTAATATTAAATGTTAATATAAAAATAATATCATAATTAATTTTTTTTAGTACATCGATATATTATCATACTTACAAAAATTTCCAATGAGTATTCTAAGTCCTGCTGAAAGATTACAGGTATATAAATAATTATTATATTATTACTGTTACTTGAGTATTATTTAGTTATCGTCACCTTTATAACATTAATAATTAGGAAAGATTAATGAAGTTTTGGTTTCTACGATGCAATAATAAATCATCATGTCATTTCTGTAAACATGGCTGTGTCACTCACGGAAGTTTCCAAGACAGATTAAACAGAAGAAAGGCGATTTCGTCTATTCAGCCCTCGGTTTGCAAGGCCCTTAGCGCTTGTTTATATACGAGTACCTACCTATATAACTTTTTTTACTATTTGTTTTATTTGTATCTAGTAATTTAATGTTTTAAGACAAATTTAAATTAATCTGAAATTATTCCATTTTTAGTTTCTATGCTTGCTATATGTCGTTGAAAAATATCCTACTGCTATTGTCCTTTCAGATATGATAAAGATAGATATTCATCTATTTGTTGGTGTAAGTAAATAATTCTTTGAGATTCTTAATCTGATCCATATATTTATTGTAGATTTTATCTATACTATTAACATACATCTTAGTCGCAGTACAATTTGAGTTTTTGGATAAAACGGTTTTATTTTAAGTGCAATTTATCTATAAAAGATTTGCACAATATATTAGTTTAAAACTTATTTGTATTGAAGAAGTCAATATTATAATAATTATATACTTTAACCCTTTGAACGCTGGATACAAAACATAAAATTGGATTTGAAACATGCAAATTTTCTATATAAAATAGTGTTCCATAAAATTCCTTTTATTTTGTTATTCTAACTTTAATATAATAGAAAAAAATGTTGCCAGGTGTTATTTTATTAAATGACGAATAGATAGAAATAAACAAGGTCCATTTCCCCAGCCCCCCCCATTTTGATTTTTGGATCACTTTTTAAGTCATTCGTTTGTGCATCGTTTGTGTACGTTTGTGCAATTATTTTTTTCGTTTGTGCATTCACCGTTCGCGAATTATTTAACAAATAAGTTTGGGGGGCTGGAGAAATGCCAGCCCCCCCCATCGCGAATTTTGGGTCAAAATTGGTGTCAATCGTTTGTGCATCGTTTGTGTACGTTTGTGCATTCAATATTTTCGTTTGTGCAAACACCGTTCGCGAAATATTTACAATTCAAATGGGGGGGGCTGGAGAAATGCCAGCCCCCCCCCCATCGCGAATTTTGGGTCAAAATTGGTGTTAATCGTTTGTGCACGTTTGTGCATTCAATATTTTCGTTTGTGCAAGCACGGTTAGCGAATTATCTTCAATTGAATAACCGGCCATCATTTCTCCAGCCCCCCCCCCATTACGAATTTTGGGTCAAAATTAGTGTTAATCGTTTATTCATCGTTTGTGTACGTTTGTGCATTTATTACTTTTGTTTGAGCAAGCACGGTTAGCGAAATATTTTCAATTAAATAACCGGCGAACATTTCTCTCCCCCCCCCCCCCCATTTCGACTTTTGGATCAATTTTTGTGTACTCGTCTGTAAATATACCATTGTGCATTCACTATTCTCGTTTGTGAATTCACAGTTCGTGAATTATTTAACAAATAAATATTTATAAAACTCCGAGCAACAACCGCCATAGTGTCTAGATTGCAATTTATTCTAGTCTACTAAAGAATATGCTGAAAATATTTTAATTTTCCGGAAATCGTCATCGAAACAACACTTCTCTGCGTATCTACGCGCAGGGAAATTGAATTATACTGACTAGTTCGACAATATCAGTAATTGATTTTTGCTGTTTTGACACAAATAACTATGTAGTCAACAAATTGACAAATTTGATTTTTGCTCATTTTAAAAATGTTATTCAATTAGTGTTTTAAAATTTCGATTTTATCGAAATTGGCAGTAAAACTATATTTTTAATACTTAGCGAAAAATAAACTGCGACAGGCAAATTTTCTCTTGAAAATACGTAAGAATTTGTCAAAAAAGCTGTAGTTTTAAGTGCATGTCAGTGCCCCCTCCCCGCTTTTGAATTTTCGAATTTAGTGTCAAACGTTAGAGCATCGATTAAGCCTGAATAAACTTCTATTATTTTCGTTTTAGCCTCTAAGGTTGCGAAGTTATTTGCAAAAAACTAGTGGGGGGCCGTAAACATGTTTTGCAATTTTCCTTCTCATTTTGAATTTATGTGTGCAATTGATGTCAATCGATAGAGCTCCGTTTGAGCCCGAATAAGTTTCAGAGAGCAACAGTTTAAGTTAATTTTTTACAAAGTTATTGATAATTGTAATTTTCGACTAAACTCCAAGCAGCATGCGTTAAATCTTATGTTTTTAAAGCTCTTAAGCTGGTAATCTACATACTTTGAATATATAAATTCTTTAAATAAGCAACATTTTATTCTTTACAAATATAAAATTTTTTAAATAGAAGTAATTTATCTAAATAGAAATTATGCCGATAAAATCTAATATTGATTTGAAGCAGCCTAACGTTGTTGTTGCTAATAAAGAAAAAATGTATGATCCAATGGCTAAAAAGTTTTGGGGCCTTTCAATTATGTGTTTGTCGGAAATAGTAAAGCATTGAGTAATACTACCGTTTATCCGAAATAAAACTTATTAAGAACCTTACGATTTAACGCATGTTGCTCGGAGTTTAGTCGAAAATTTCAACTATCCATAACTTTGTAAAAAATTAACATAAAGTCTTGCTCTCTGAAGCTCATTCAGGTTTAAACGAAGCTTTATCGATTGACATCAAATGCACATACAAATTTAAAATTATTAGGAAAATTACAAAACATGTCTACAATCCCTCCCCCCACCAGTTTTTTGCAAATAACTTTGCGACCTTTGAGGTTCAAACAAAAATAATGAAAGCTCATTCAGGTTCAAACGATGCTTTTGTCACCTAATTCATTCAAAAATTCGAAAGTATGGGCTATCATGTCTGCAGCCCCCCTCCTCTACTTGTTTTTCGCGAATAACTTTGCGACCTTTGAAGCTCAAACAAAAATAATGGAAGTTTATTCAGGCTCAATCAATGCTCTAACGGCTCTGACATACATCTAAAACTATAGCGTTTTTGACAAATTCTTACGTATTTTGAAGAGAAAATTTGCCTGTCGCAGTTCATTTTCCGCTAAGTATTAAAAATATAGTTTTACTGTCAATTTCGATAAAATCAAAATTTTAAAACACTAATTAAATAACATTTTTAAAATGAGCAAAAATTAAATTTGTCAATTTGTTGACTATATAGTTATTTGTGTCAAAACAGCAAAAATCAATTACTGATATTGCCGGACTAGTCAGTATAATTCAATTTCCCTGCGCGTAGATACGCAGAGAAGTGTTGTTTCGATGATGATTTCGGGAAAATTAAAATATTTTCAACATATTCTTCAGTAGACTAGAATAAATTGCAATCTAGACACTATGGCAGTTGTTGCTCGGAGATTTATAAATATTTATTTGTTAAATAATTCACGAACTGTGAATTCACAAACGAGAATAGTAAATGCACAATGGTATATTTACAGACGAGTGACACAAAAATTGATCCAAAAGTCGAAATGGGGGGGGGGTAGAGAAATGTTCGCCGGTTATTTAATTGAAAATATTTCGCTAACCGTACTTGCTCAAACAAAAATAATAAATGCACAAACGTACACAAACGATGCATAAACGATTGACACCAATTTTGACCCAAAATTCGTAATGGGGGGGGCTGGAGAAATGATGGCCGGTTATTCAATTGAAGATAATTCGCTAACCGTGCTTGCACAAACGAAAATATTGAATGCACAAACATGCACAAACGATGCACAAACGATTGACACCAATTTTGACCCAAAATTCGCGATGGGGGGGGCTGGCATTTCTCCAGCCCCCCCATTTGAATTGTAAATATTTCGCGAACGGTGTTTGCACAAACGAAAATATTGAATGCACAAACGTACACAAACGATGCACAAACGATTGACACCAATTTTGACCCAAAATTCGCGATGGGGGGGGCTGGCATTTCTCCAGCCCCCCAAACTTATTTGTTAAATAATTCGCAAACGGTGAATGCACAAACGAAAAAAATAATTGCACAAACGTACACAAACGATGCACAAACGAATGACTTAAAAAGTGATCCAAAAATCAAAATGGGGGGGGCTGGGGAAATGGACCTAAATAAACAGTGTCTGAGAGGCGAGGCGACAAAGATCTTATTTCCGCATGCAAAGCTAATGGTTTTTATAAGCCGTGGACTAAAGTCGATTTAAGCGTTCAAAGGGTTAAAGTTTAAACTATATAACAATAATAATAATTATAAATTTTGAAAGCCACAGCAGTGGAGTGATGTGATTGCTGGTTGAGTATAGAGCGGAAATTCTAGGTTCAAATCGCGGATTGCACAGAATTTTTTGGCTCGGGTTTCCGGTGGACATCCGCACTCTGTGGTGAAACATGATGTGTGTCGACGTCACAACTATAGTACAGCTGCGTCACACATGGAAGTGTACATGACAAATCAAGTAGTAAAAAAGGCGATTTATCGTCATAAAGCTATGGGCCTTCTAGGCCTGAAGAGCTTTTATATTATAATATAATTTTATATTATATAATTATGAATTATACAAATAAGTTGATACCTATTGAAAAATAAGATTTGATAAATTGTTTTAGCACTTAATTGTATTTAGTCTATTCATTATTGATCAGGACGATTAATTACTTAGTTATTGCCACAACACCTTTATATTACTACTATTACTATTACCACTATTTATATTATTTGGTATAAGTAAAATAATTATGTGTGTACTTCTTAAATTATGCAATATCAACTTATAAAATAAATTAGTTTCAAAAATATTTATAATAAAAAATTGTGTGTGTGCCCACTTTAATTTCTGTATTTAATAAAATATTATATTATACTGTCGTGTTTTATTTTTTTGTCTAAAAATTTGTATTAGAATTCATCAACAATCAGGACACCAATAATAACACATTAAAATCAGAATCCCTCAACATGCCGAATGTTTGCAGGAAATTGTTACAGTTCAAATTTAATATGGTAAAACTTATTGAAATTTGGTTATCAATAAATTAAAGATTTCTTTATCTTCTTTAATTACTATGTAGCATACAAAATTGACTTAATTACAATAGCTAACAAAATTTTTTAAATAATAATAAAAAAGCGTCGTCGTTATATTTATCTTGTAAACTGTTAAATAAAATTAAAGCAACCATACCACAGCCTTCCTGGTACAAAACTGATTAGTTGTAACATTTTAGTAAAACAATAAGATAAAAATTGAGAAATGGCTGGTACATTTTAGAAATTTATTTAGTACCTTAAATCAATCATAAAAAATAAAAATAGTCTTAAAAAAATCAGTCAAAAACGTACCGCTTTGCAATTACAACTAAATCAAAAATTCAAACTAAAAAATAACACAACAATTTAGATTTTTAAATGTAAAGTCAGCATTTTTTTAAATAAAACCAACAATTTAAACTTTGTTATAATTTAAAAACAGGGAGGGGGGGGGGCGTAGACATGTTTTGCAATTTTTCTTCTCGTTTTGAATTTCTATGTGCAATTGATGTCAATCGATAGAGCTTTGTTTGAGCTTTAATGAGCTTTAATGAGCAACAGTTGAAGTTAATTTTTTACAAAGTTATGGATAGTTAAAATTTTCAAATAAACTCCGAGCAACATGTTTTTTTAAATCTCTCAAGCTCATAATCTACGTACTTTGAATATATAATTCAAATGTAATAATGTAATTCAAATAATGTAATGTTCGGTAATTTATCGAAATAGAAATCAAGCCGAAAAAATCTAATATTGATTTGAAGCAACTTAACGTTATGTTATTGTTGCCAATAAAAAAAAAAATTAAGATCCAATAGCTAACTGTTTTTGGGGCCATTAAATATTTGTTGGTTGGAAATAGTAAAGCAATTGGGCAATTTTATTTAAAATAAAAATTTTTTAAAAACCTTTTTTAAAAAAAAAAAAAAAAAAAATGAGATGGAAAACTGCAAAACACGTTTACAACTCCCACCCCCCTAGCCCCCCCTCCCAATTATAACTTTTTGCGAATAACTTTGCGACCTTTGAAGCTCAAACCAAAAAAATAGAAGCTCATTCAAGCTCAAACAATGTTCTAACGTTTGACTTTGAATTCATCCAAAAATTCGAAAGTGGGGAGCCAACATTTCTACTGTCCTCCCCCTTCCAGTTTTTTGCGAATAACTTTACGACCTTTCAGTGGCCCGAGTGGATGAATTTGATGTCAAACATTAGAGCATCGTTTAACCTTGAATGAGCTTCCATTATTTTTGTTTGAGCTTCAAAGGTCGCAAAGTTATTCGCGAAAAACTAGTGGGAAGGTTGTAGACATGATGCGCCCCCCCCCCACCCACTTTAGAAATTTTGATAAATTTGGTGTCAAACGTTAGAACATTGTTTGAGCCTTAATGAGCTTAAGGGGGGGAGAGGGGGGAGTTGTAGACATGTTTTACAGTTTTCCTTCTTATTTTGAATTTATGTGTGGATGTGATGTCAATCGATAGAGTTTCTTTAAACCTAATCAGCTTGCTCTCTCTTCAGTCCTTTTACCCTACAAATAGGGTGTGGTGAGCCTTTACCTAAGGGTTTTCATGGCAAATTACTCTTGGCGGTTTGCCATTGCTTTCCGAGAAGAGAGGGTCATAATAAAGTTGAATAAATTTTTGTAGCGGGGTTGGGGATCAAACCTAGCCCAGGTAGCAATTCGTATCAAAATGACGTCATAATGTCGTCGATAACTGCTGATAATGCGACGGCGACGTCATTCGACCTATTATGGACGTCCTAGAAACGTCAAATAAATGACCAAAGAAAGACGTTATCTAATTAACGTGTGCTTCACGTTTACGAGACGTTGAAGAAACGTCATAAATAAACCAAATTTTGACGTCATTTAAATAACGTAAGCAAAATGTCAAAGAAACGTTGTTTATATAAGTTATAGAGACGTCATTTAAACAACTTGTTTTTAACGTCGGTGTAACGTTGAAAAAGCGTGATACATATGACTAAATAGAGACGTCTTTAAGGTAGGTGTGTTTAACGACTATAAAACATTAAAGTAACGTTATAGAATAACTAAACAAAGACGTTATTTAAATAATTTATGCTAACTTCTATGAGACGTTGTAAACACGTTATACGAAAACTAAATAAAGACGTCACTTAAATAACGTGTTTTTAACGTCTATATAACGCTAAACATACGTCATACATAGGACTAAATAAAGACGTCATTAAATTACGTATGACTAACGTCTATTAGACGTTGTAAAAACGTTATACAAAGACTAAATAAAGACGTCATTTAAGTGACGTGTTTTTAACGTTTACGTAACGCTGAACAGACGTCATACATATGACTAAATAAAGACGTCATTAAATTACGTGTGACTATCGTCTATAAAACTATAAGGTAACGTTATAAAATGACTAAATGAATACGTTATTTAAATTAATTTAAGTTAATCATTTAAGTTAATTTTCACAACTTATTTCCGAGAACTATGACTTTGGGTAAATTAAATGTAGCTTGTAAAAATAACGTTTGGTAAAAAAGAAAATTTTGTAAAAAATGTGGCTGCCAAGTGATTGAAATTGACGGTGCGGGGGTATTTATATATTAACAGTTCATTCATAAACGCATGTAAGGGTGCTCTTACTAAAAAGAAGGTACTAGACCAAATTAGATAATTTTAACGTTATTTGAACTATTTCAATTGATTTCTTACGCGTCTAGTGTAACTATGGCCCAGTTTTACTTTTTATTACAAAATTTAAATCATGATGTATTGTTTAAATTCTAATGATTTAAACATTTTTTTATGAAAATTTTTGTTACATTGTAAACAATTGTTGAAAAATATGTGTCTATTTAATACAATTGTTGATTTATTTCATTATATACCTGTTGAAATTGTGCATTATAATTAAAAACTTTTTAACAAAAAACTAAACCGACCTCAAAAAGGAAACTAAAAAGCATAAAATAAATATATTACATTTTGAGTCTTAATAAGTAATGTAAGTAACTAAGTTTGAGTCGGTGCAGAGTGAGTGACTTTTGTTTTGATAATTTTTTTAAGGTAATTTAGTAATCGTTGATTTTTTGCACTGACTCAAAATTAGTTACTTACATTACTTATTTATTTTATTTATTTATTTATAATCTTATCCTCTTTTACCCGAAGGTGTCGAGGTTTTACATTTTGCTACATTTTATGTATTCATTATAAATCTCCGCCATTCTTCTCTATTTTGTGTTTTCCTTCTTGCTTGTTCCCAATTGATTCCTTTACTACTCAAAATCTGTCGTATACCATCATTCCATCCTTTTGCGGGTCTTCCTCTTTTTCTTTTTCCTAGTGGTCTAGCCATCCATGTCAACTTCACGGGCATATCGTCTCTCATCTTATTGATATGTCCAAACCATCCGAGTTGTCTTTCTATTTTTGTCTGGGCCGATTCTACTTTTAATCTCTCTCTGATATCAACATTTCTAATTCGATCTCTTCTGCTCACCTCTTCCACTCTTCTCAGATATTTCATTTCGCTAGCTTGTAGTTTGCTTTTTTCTCTACTATTTAGAAGCCATGTTTCGCAGCCATAAGTTAAAACCGGTAAGTAAATCGCTTTATACACAGTTAATTTGGTTTGCTTCGATATTTCCTTGTTATTTATTATTGTTCTTTTTAGCGCGTGAAATACTCCTGCTGTGGCACTGATTCTGTTATTAATATCTGCTTCATATTTTCCGCTACTTTCAATCATCGCGCATAAGTATTTAAATTTCTTGACCTGTTCCACATGTTCACCATCAATTGTAATGTTTGTTATTACATCATTTTTACATATGACCATAACCTTCGTTTTATTGGCATTTATTTTCATATTGCTGGACTTAAGCTTTTCATTCCAAACGTTAATATTGTATTGTAGGTCATTTTCGTTACTTCCAAAAATTACAAGGTCATCTGCAAAGGCACATTCTGAAATTTCTACTATTTTCGTATTTCTGTAACCTATCTGCAGTTTCCTTGTATATTGCTTAACATCTTTTATGATAGCATCCATTAAAACGTTGAAGAGTAGGGGACTCAAAACCCCTCCCTGTCTTACACCCTCTTTTGTGATGAATTCTTTCGATATTGTATTCTCAGTTCTTACGTAGTTTCTCGTATTCTCATATATGCTCTTTAATGCACGTATTAACTCGTCATCGACTCCCCTCTCTTTTAGTATGCTCCAGATTCTTCCACGAGGTACCCGGTCGAATGCCTTTTCCAAATCTATAAAACACATGTAGATCGTCCCGTTGTGCATCAATACTTTTTCTGCAATTTGTCTAATGGTAAATACGTGATCATTAGTGCTGTGGCCTCTTCTAAAGCCGCTTTGTGCCTCATCAAGCGTTGGATCTATAATTTTTCTTAAGCGAGCTTCTAAAATTGCTTCGTATAACTTAGCTGTTACACATAACAGAGATATGCCACGATAGTTTGCGCAAATTCTGTTATCACCCTTCTTAAATATCGGTAGGATAATAGCGTATTCCCAATCTTTTGGTATTCTTCCTTGCTTCCATACTAGGTTAAAAATTTTATGTAATTGCAATAGGCCTTTATCACCCATATATTTTATCATTTCCGGCTTAATACCATCATGTCCAGCCGCCTTACCCGTTTTCATTCTTCTAATAGCAATTTTTATTTCATCTACAGTGATTTCGTTGTTTTCAGATACTGTATCTACATTATTATGTATTACCACACTCCTTTCACTTGCTTCTAATAGTTCCGCGAAATATTCCTTCCACTTTCTCATTATACTTATTTCTTCACTTAATACTAAACCATCCTTGTCTTTTATATGTTTCAGTGGGCTCTGTTTATTTTGTCTCAAACTTTTCAGTATTTTATAAAACATTTTCTGGTTATGATACTTGTTCCTTTCCATATCCCTACCGAATTCTTCCCACGAGAGCTTTTTGTTATTAAGTACTAATAGTTTAGTTTTTAGTCTTTGTTTTTTGTACTCTTGGTAAGATTCATCAGTTTTTTGTGTCAAAAATGTCTTCCATTTCACTTTCTTCTTTTTGAATTTTTCTTTTAGCTCCTGGTTCCACCATGGCGTTTGCTTTTTGTTTTTTGTAATTTTTCTTAAGCCGCATGTTTCTTTTGCTGCCTTTAGAATCGCATCCTTAAACACCTCCCAACTCTTTTCAATGTTTTCCTCTTCTTCCCTATTACTGTCATTTAATAATTCCTCCAACTTCGTTTGGTATTCCATTGCTAATGTATTATCCTTTAGTTTGTAAGACCTGATTGTTTCCTTGTAGTTTAATTTTGTATTGTTGTCTTTTCTTAATACCTCCTGCAAGCCAAATTTGATTTTTCCCACTAGCATTAAATGATTACTTCCAATTTCATAGCCTCTACACACTCTTACATCTTTCACCTTTTTTTTGTTATTCTTCTCTACCAGTATGTAATCTATTATTGATTTTTCATTTCTACTTTGTTCAATGCGTGTGTATTTATGAATTTCCTTGTGCTTGAACATAGAATTACCAATTATTAAATTGTTTATTATACAAAAATCGATCATACGTTCTCCGTTTTTGTTCAGGATTAGTTCTCCAAATCTTCCCATTACTTCTTCGCAACCCAGGTTTTTGTTTCCAATTCTTGCATTAAAATCTCCCGCAATATACACTTGTCCTGCTGCGTTTTCTAGTGTCACTTGTAGCTCTTCCCAGAAACGATCTTTTTCTGTTACTGGTGCATCTTCATTTGGTCCATAAACACTGATTATTGTTGTATTTTGCTGCTCTTGCACATGCATTGTTACCGTCATTATTCTCTCTGATACACAAGACCAGCTCTTAATACAATTCTTGAATTTCTTTCCTATCAAACATCCTACTCCACCTGCCGCTCGTTTTATTTAATGCTACTCCGCTGTATATCAGAATCAAACCATCACCAATCTCAATTATTCCTTCTCCTTTCTTTTTAGTTTCCGTAATTGTTAGTACTTCCAGGCCACAGTTCAGGAATTCTTCCGCTAACTCATGTTCTTTACCATTTAGTCCTCTAACGTTCCAAGTTCTTAGTTTCCAATTGCAAGTTCCATAATCTCTTATCCTTTCTCTCGCCATTGTACCCTCCTCATATAAACCTCTCACATTCCACGTAGCCATAACAATATCAATAATAAAAAAATTTCCCCAAAAAAATTTTTTTTTTCACATTTTAGAGACTCCTCACTAGCACATACCAAGCAATTTTTATTTCTTACTCCCAAATACAATAATTTTTTTTATTTTTTTACCAATAATACATGCCTAAAAATTAATAACATTTAATTAAGGACTTATGGACTTACTTTTTAGAAAATGACTTACGACTCCAGACAACGCATTGTAATTCGTTTTATAAGAACGTTTGCTGCAAGCACCATCAACGACCACAGTGATAAGGGAACGTACCCATACTACGTGACCCGTTTAGGGGGGGAGGGGGGTCTTCAAAATACCACGCTTGGTCACCGGGGCGGGGGAGGGGGCTTAAGTTTTTGTCACGTAGTCAATATCTTTTAAGGAAATCTCGCGCTTTTTTGAGCTATATTCAAAAATAAATTAAAAGAAGACTTTTGTTTTTAAATAAAGACAAATATGAACCAATTTAATTTTTTTTAACTTTGTGTTTGCAAAAAATGGTTTAAAACCATATTTATGAACTACTACGTGACAAAATTGGGGGAGGGGGGGGTCTTGGCATATACTACGGATGGTCACCGAGGGGGGTAGGGGTAAAAAATTAAAAAAAAAATAGGTCACGTAGTATGGGTACGTTCCCTAAGGGGTGTACCATCGCTGTTGACTTTACCATCTTATATATTTTTTTAAATTTATCTATATCAGTTGATCGTCCTTTAGTTTTTTTTAACTTCGTTTTAAATATGCGGTACAATGTTAATTGCATTTTCTTCGTAAAATTGCATGTACCGACTTTAACAACGGTAGCATTTGTTTTTGCAGGTATTTGGATAAATAATTGATGTCTACCAGCCACTTCTTATCACTTGTACGTGATTAAATATAAAATATAGGATAAGCCACCTACTCGTGTTTAAATGAAAGAAAGGCATATCTGCATTAATGTAAAATATTTCATTTTTATTTATAATCTGAAACCCTTTGACAGCGAATATGTAAGTGCGAATAAAAAATATGCAAAAATTAAAACAAGAATTAAACCGACTTCTAAACCTTATTACCAGCCATGTGAATTTTACTAATGATTTGAAAAGAAAATTGTAAGAACAATTAGAAATCATGGAAATGTAATACATATATTTATTGTTGCTTTATTGTATGAAATTCAAAAGAAATTGTCTGCGAGAGGATTTAACGACACATACAATTTTGAGAATCAAAACTTATGTATATTCTTCACGTATATATAAAAAATGTTAAAAAATTATCATTTTTTAATATAAACAAATTAAAATACTATATTATTTAATAAAATATAAATTTTAAAAATAGATTAGTATGTAGACCTTTGCTTCATAAATATTACCCTAAAATTTGAGATCAATCAGATAAGCCATTTTTGAGTGGGTCATTTTCCTAATTTTCAACTTTGTTATTAATAATAAAATTTAAATTTTTAAATTTTTTTTGTTTATAACAGTAATCATTATAAACTGTGAATTATTTTGATTTGAATAAAATAAATTAGAAATTATATATCTCGACAAAAAATATATTGTTTTTAAAAATTTTAAAATATAAATTAGATTAGCTTGTGCGTCAATATTTTTTATATGTATTTCCAAAATTTCAAGTTAATTCGTCAAGCCGTTTTTAAATGAGTCATTTTCTTAGTCCGGCACTTGCAAAACCCTACCCTTAAGAATTATTTATGTTGGTGTGTCTTTGTTGCACTTATGTTACTACAACTAATTTAAAAAAAAAGATTGTCGCTTCTTAATTCAGATGGTTGTGACGTAAGCTTCATCTTTCAAGATAACAACTGTAGTTAATAAATTCTTTAATTAAATTCATCTTTATCATATATTAAAATCCAATAATACAACATTTATGTAGTATTTGCATTATAATATACCGTAGAATTCCTGGGGTCTTGAAAGACCCCAAGTGCCAATCCGTGTAACCTTTTTAACGTGCCCACCAGAAGGTTAAATTAATTATTTGTTTTCAATATTCGCTGAAAATGTTATAAATATATCAACGATTTAGTAAAACTATTACTGGGGCCGATGCTCGATGTACAGTTTGCACCGAACCTGTGGGCACTACCGATTCTGAGCGCCCCTAAAATTCAAATATGGATTTCTTAGGTTCATAAAAGTAGTTTTATTATTAAATTTAAATCTTTTTTTTTGTACTGGCATAAAAAAAGTGTCAAATACTCTGATTTAAAAATTGATGTCGAAAATCGTCTCCTGCGGAATCACCCAATAGATAGTTTGTTCCTATTTTTATTAATAAATTATTTGAAAATTTAAGAAATCTATAATAATTAATTAGCTATATTTAAATTCAAAAACGATGTCAATTCCTTTTGAAAAGTATCATCTCCATAAATTATTTAATTTTGAAAGTACAGTAGAATCCGCTTATAATGACATCGAAGGGAAGTGACAAACAAGTCATACTAAGCGGGCGTCATACAAAGCATAGCCTTAGAAAATAAACAACTTCCTATTTTTATTAGATATTTAGTTAAATAGAGAAAAAAACTACAAAATGTGTGTATCTATTAATAAAAAAGAAACATGAACTGACACAAAACAAGCATTTAAAAACAGAATCATTGAGAATCAAAACAAAAATTAGCCTAGCACCGAAGATTTTTGCAGGGAAAGGGATGTTGGTCACATGATTTCTTAAAAATAAGTCATAATAAGCGACATGTCACTATAAGCGAAGTGGCGAAGTCATTATATCCGAACTTTGTTATATAGAATTTTATATGAAAACCAAACTTCGCATTGCAATTACTTCATATTAAGCGGTTGGTCAATATAAGCGGAGTCATAATAAACGGATTCCACTGTATTTAAAATAATATTATAATGATGTTTTAAAAACTTTGGATAAAGGGAAATTCCAACTTTTTAATAATTGTACCGATTTTGAAACGGTGAGAATTTCGAGATAATGAAACCTTATAATAATTATAAACACTATATTTAAAGAAATTTTTAAATACATTGCTTATATATTTTTAGTTGTTTTCTAACTCAAAAATAAGGAACATTAGTCAAGTTTGAATTAACTATAAGCGTCATTTGGAAAATGGAACTAACAAAAATTGTTATGTTTACTTCTGTATTTTAAATATTAGGTATTATATTATTTAATATTACTAATTCCTTACTGAAAAATGAATCTGCTTATTGAGGTTTTAATTAAAGAAATTTAATTATTATTGAATTTCAATATAATTGGTCAAAACAGTAGGTATAAAATATAAAGCAGTAGATATGAAACGCATGTCAGCCGATTAAAGACACGGTTATTTTTGAATCGTCCATATTATGCGATGGGATTGCAAATCAAAAATTTTTTAAATATTTTTTTAATGTTAAATATTTCGAATACCTTAAATCCATAATATTTATTTATAAATTAGTTATATAATCTTATAACAATTACTGTTTTGTCAAAAAATTGAAGTTGACTATCAAACAACCAAAGTTACATGAACACCCTTGGTAGGTCAGCAGGCTAAGCAGTTGCCTTCCAACGTACATCAAGTGCCCGTCGCAGGTTCGAATCTCCAGATAGTTAAAAAAAAATGGTAAGTGCATATTAATATTTATATAAATTAAAGTAAATTTTCAGGAACACTTAGCTTGGCTGGCAACAATAATCAAATGAGCAACAATCGAATCTACATAATACAAAAAAATGATACTCAATACTAAGCAATTGCAGAAATTAATTTTTTTATATAATTTTTATGTGGTGATAAAAAGACGTCTTTATGACGTGACAGAAAGACGTCTTTGCGACGTAATAAAAAGTCGTTTTTGTGACATAAAGAACAGACGTCTTTAAGCTGTGACTTAAGCAGTAATATACACGTCCTTATGACGTGAAGAAAAGACGACTTTATGACGTGATGAACAGACGTCTTTAAACTGTAAATTACGTACAATACATGACGTCTCTGAGTCGCGACATTATGCCAAGATATTCACGTGTTGTGAACGAGTACGACTTACAGACGTATTAAGTACGACTTAAAGACGTGTTAAGCTTGGCTTGGAAACGTAATAACTACGTTACAAAAAACGTATTAATTACGTCATTATGTGACGTATTTTGCACGTCAGCTTGCTAACGTAAATATGACGTCAGTAAATGACGTCGCTGACCCGCGACATTATGCCCAATTATTAACGTATTTTGGACGTCATGACATGACCAAAAAAAACGTAATAAATACGTCAGCTTGCTACCTGGGAACGCATTAGATAGATACCTCGTGTCTATACCATATCATATTTCTTGCCAAATTCGATTAAGACAACCTAAAGATTTGGATCAAGCTATAATTTTTGCAAACGATGAAATCAACTTCATGAATCGTAGCAACGCTAGCAAACAAACTAATTTTAATAGTAATTTTAATACAAATAATTTGAATTCAAATTTAAATAATAAACCTTTACAGCCGAGACAAAACAATAATCAATTTAATTTTAAAAATCAAACCACACAATTCGTGAAAACAGATCAGTTTAAAAATCAAAGTCATCAGACAAAACAGAGTCCAATTGCATACAAAAGAGCACCACAACAATTTTACAGACCATTATATATATACCATTCGTAAAGATGATGCAACGTTTTAATTGCTTTTGCAGTCCTATATTTTTGATCATAGTTTTAATTGGTTTAGTTTTATACATAATTTTTGGGTTTCTGGCAGTACTACTTATAGTATATCAAATTCCAATCACTGGAAAATTTTTAGTTATGGAAATAATAGTGCTAGGAGCAATAATTATGGTAGGTTTGATGTCTATAATGTTTGCTGCATGTGCATCAACGGTAAGTAACGAGAAATTGTTTTAATGCACTATTTCCCCTTACCTCTACTTATATATTTAAAATTATCCAAAAGCACCTTGTGATCTATAAATAGTAGTTTTCGTCACAAGGACGTAAAACAAGATTTTACACCCGAGGAGCGGGGTTTCGAAGGCGAGGCGAAGCGAAGCGAAGCCGAGACGCACGAACCGTTCCGAGGAGTGTAAAATCAGTTTACGTCCGAGTGGCATAAACTGCTTTTCGTTTTAACGGAACTACCTCACTTTTATTCGCAACATCGTGGTGAGAGGCTATGTATTGAAAGCCTGCAGGTCCGACGAGCTGGTGTTCTTGCTTCGGACTTTGCTGACCACAATGGACGGTGGCTACGTGTGTACCATCAAAGCGACCAAGACAGGAGTGCAGAGGAGTTTCATAATAAGAAACTCCGATGACGTCGATTATGTCGGGGTCATCGACCTGTACCTGAAGGCTCGGGACGTTGTAAATTCAACGCGATTATTTATGCAATTTCGGAGTGGTAAGTGCACCAATCAGCCGGTTGGAAAGCACGCCATCTCTGGAATGCCTAAAATGATTGCGTCTTATTTGCAGCTTCCCGAACCTTCCACATACACAGGGCACTCCTTCAGGCGCACGTCGGCGTCTATTCTGGTAGAGGCTGGAGCTTCCATGGATACATTGAAGAGGCACGGAGGTTGGAAGAGTTCCACGGTTGCTGAGGGTTACGTTGTAGACTCCGTCTACAGCAAGGGCAGGATTTCCGATCAAATTTTGGGATCTGCATCCACATCTTCCCTCCAGAAGATTGTTAATACGCCGCAGGCGCATTCTTCAAACAGCGGAGGGGAGAACACAGACGAATTAAGAGGTCCGTTATTTTCCAATTGCGTCGTAAAAATTAAACACTTTCACTCAAATAAATAATTTTTTGCGTAAATGTATTATGTTTTATTTTAAACCCCCCCCTTTTTTAACGTCCTAGGACGTTAAAATTACGGCCCCCCTTTTTAACGGCCTAGGACGTAAAAAGGCATTTTAAGTACCTCCAATCTGGACTTAAACACCTAATTTAACGAACCGGTATAACGAAAATTAATTTTAATGGTTTTTGAAATTTTAAATAACGGTATATTTCAAATAAAGCGAAATAAAATCAAAATTAAATAAAAACGCAAGACGTCCAAATTTCGAATTGATTTGTAAATCTCATACAAATCAAATCAAGATTAATAATTTTGATAAAGCATTTTTAAAAATTTTATTTTTATCGTAAACGAAATTATTTTTGAGAAAATTTTATTTCACGTTTTTTATTTATTTATGCGGTCGACGATTTCAGTAAGCAGTTACATTTTTCAAAAAAATTTTCAAAGACAAAGCAAAAAATGTACCTACTCTTTTATTTTTTTGTCAGGGCCTATTAATTTACGGCTCTTATAATAATTACTAATTACCAATTTGAATTTAAAATTAATAATTTCCCCGTCAAAACCCTTCTTAAAAAAGTTAATCACTAGATTCCCAACTTCATCGAGAAAATCGTCAATAACCGCCAAATATTAAATCATATAAAAATAATATCATAATTAATTTTTTTTAGTACATCGATATAGTACTATCATACTTACAAAAATTTCCAATGAGTATTCTAAGTCCTGCTGAAAGATCACAGGTATATAAATAATTATTACGTTATTACTGTTACTTGAGTATTTAGTTATCGTCACCTTTATAACATTAACAATTAGGAAAGATCAATGAAGTTTTGGTCTTTACGATGCATTTGGCTGTGTCACACACGGAAGTTTCCAAGACAGAAAATAAGAAAAAGGCGATTTCGTCTACTCAGCTCTCGGTTTGCAAGGCCCGTAGCGCTTGTTTATATACGAGTACCTACTATATAATTTTTTTATATACAAAATCATTTATTCTGGTCTGGTGCGAAGCACCAGGGCTGTTGCCCCATATCTTCGCAGACTTGAAGAGTAAGGTTGCGGGTTTGCCCGCAACGTTACGTCGGATGATTTTTATTGAGGCGTACCTCTGAAAATTAGCGCGAAGCTAAGTCCTGGCTGTGTTAACCTGTGGGACCTACAGCTTTACGTGGAATCCGAACCACGGAGTCGGATAAATTTTGTGGCCGGGTTGGGGATCGAACCTAGCCCCGCCAAACTAGAGTCCTCTCCTTAGCCCGTTCACCTAATTCACCTCCTCTTTATATACAACGGGTGAACACATGTTTATCGCTTAGGTAATTAATAACATGACAAATGACTTGCAACCTTCACGCCATCTATCGATAGTTATCTGAGATCGTGAATTTTGTCGGATATTATCCTCAAAATTACGAAAAGTTGTTGATATTACTCGGACGGAGTAGAGTAATAAACATAAATTAAAAACCTAACCAAACCTAACCTGTTCTCTCTATAACTGTTTCTAACGTATTCACACACACACGCACACACTTTTTACGATAAACTTGCAACCTTCGGGTCATCCATCGATAGTTATTTCAGAGCTATTACATTATATATGCGAAAAATCGGGAATTGGTTCTTTTTCGAAACATCATTAGACAAACTATTGTTTGATACTAGCGGAAAACTATTTCTCCATTCTCGGCTTTAAGTTCACAAACTCGGTCTTCGGCCTCGTGCGCCAAACTCAGCCTCAAATGAAAAAATCTTAGTTTTCCTAACTAGTATCGAAAATAGCTATAGTGTATTAAGGCAGGAGCGGCGGGTTTTGAGTTTTTTGTGGGATGTATCATGGGGATGTTAATAAAAATAAGACAAATTTTAAGTAAACTAAAAAGCTGCAAAAATGTATTTACCTTCTTTTACATATCTTTTTATAACTTCAACTTTAATTTGGCTAAATATTAGTTTGTAATTTATTACTTTTTTTTCGACTCTTGCCCCCCCCCCGCCGATAAGAAAATACTATTGGACTAATTACGAAAAAGTTATTGGTTCAATAATTTTCTATTAATCAAATCGATGCTCTTGCTGTTGGTTTTCAATACTAATAGCAATTTTTGTCATTAATCCAATAGTATTTACTTTTGTCTGATTACCCATAAATGCGATTATTATTTGTGAGGTACCACTCACTCTATAAAATTTTGTTTTGTCAAAGACAAGACAGTCCGACTGACAAAGACAGCGTAGAAATGTTTAATTACTGTAATTAGTAAATATTTAAGGTCAGAAGACCCAATATGTCGTGGATGCAATGAAGTGGAGGAAACAGCCGAACATGTACTTTGTTACTGTCCGGCGTTAACTTCAACAAGAATATCTGTGTTGGGGGACTTCTGGCCCGAGATGGCCAGAATCAGGGACACTCCACCTGCCAGGATCCTAGAGTTTATCCTAAAGCTGAATTGGCTCATTGGGGAATGACAGGTATGGGGTGTAACTAAAACCGGAGGTAGTACAATGGGCCCGATTGGTGGCCTAAGTGCGCGTAAGCTTGTCTTGCCCTCCAGAACAAATCCAGAATCCAGAAATATTTAAGGTTAAATAAGTGAAAAGGTACACAATCGAATAATGATTAGAAATTGCGTTAAAATTTATTTATTTTAAATTTTTATAAATCAAAATTATAATTCTTAATACCCACCTAATTCCAAATTAATTTAATTAAATTTGATTGAAAATAAAAAACAGAATAATAATAATTAAATTAATCTTTATTGCAGCACTGATCGCGTACTTACCGATTTTCTATTTTCTTGGGTTTGTTGAGAAAAATACAATAAATAAAATGACGCCACTCTCAATTCAATATGGCGGATCGCCCATGATAACAGACTATATTTTTTTTATGCATCCTCGTGATACGGATATGAAATGAAATACACAGACTTAGAAACATGTCTAGCGATAACTAAAAAATAAATTAATAGTAAAAAAATATTTTTGAAAACAAGCTTTTATTTAAATGCTCTAAAAAAAGAAAATAAACTTTAAATTAAAACAAACTTGCCAATTTATTACATTGCACAATTTATATGATATAAAAGCTTGTTGCGAGATTTACTTGTATAGATAAACAAGAGTACAATAAGTAACTTGATCTTGACATAAGTAATTCTAAAAAAATCTAATGTTTTTTAAAAAATAGGTAAATCTCCTTTTACCTATTTTATATCTTTTTAGATATAAAATTTTATATCATATGAAGCTTTTATATCATATAAATTATGCAATGTAATAAATTGGCAAGTTTGTTTTAATTTAAAGTTTATTTTCTTTTTTTTGGAGCATTTAAATGGTTGCAGGTAGCTACTTTGGGCGAGAAAATACAAATTTTACGATTGAAATCTCGATGAATTCTGAAAGAGTATATTTTAAATAAGAGAATAAGCGGAGGTACAATGCCCTAAGTGCACCTGTTTTTTCAAAAATCGAATTTAAAAACTTCGATTTTTGCAGTAAATTTTAAAGCAAAGTCGCTCGGGATTGGTTAATTCTGTCGGTACGTGCACCCAGATATAGTCTTAGCTTTGCGCAGAGTGGGAGCGTCACTTGCATTGCGATGCAGTAACAGAGCACGTCGAACGAAAATCATGGTTTTCAACCCTCAATGTGCTGGTAAAATGGCTTAAAGCGCCCGAGCGTAGCGAGAGGTGCTTTAAGTCGATTTTTCCTTGCACAACCACCTTTCCGAATAGTACATGTGCTAGAAAAATGGCTTAAAGCGCCCGAGCGTAGCGAGAGGTGCTTTAAGTCGATTTTTTTTCGCACAAGTACCGTGCGTTAAAAATCCACTGTCACGAGTTTCACATCTCAAAGATCCACCTTTTCATTGATCTGTCGGCCTAGGGATATTTTTAAATTAGTTGTCATTTTGATGAAAATGGCTCGAAGCGCCCGAAGGGTGCTGAGAGTCAATTTTCATCAAAATCACCATGGCAAGAGCCGGACCTACCGGCAAAAGTAACTACCGTTCGTTAAATTTAAGTAACCCTTTTCTGAAGTAATTTTTAAATAATTTTAAATTTTTAAATTAAATAAAAAAGGAGAACGCATTCCTACCATTGCGCTAGAGTTACTGTCTAATTGTAGAAGTGCGACACTCTTATGTATAGCAGTACACGGACCTCCCACGAACGAACTTGATTAACCAATCACGAGCGTTTAAACTTCGAAAATCAAGCTTTTTTAAATTCGATTTTTGAAAAAACAGGTGCACTTAGGGCATTGTACCTCCGCTTATTCTCTTATTTAAAATATACTCTTTTAGAATTCATCGAGGTTTCAATCGTAAAATTTGTATTTTGTCGCCCAAAGTAGCTACCTTTCCCCCATTTAAATAAAAGCTTGTTTTTAAAAATATTTTTTCGTTATTCCGGCCGTTAAATTAGGTGTTTACGTCCTGATTTGAGGTACGAAAAGTGCCTTTTTACGTCCTAGGACGTTAAAAAGGGGAAGTTATAATTTTTATGTCCTAGGACGTAAAAGAGGGGGGGGGGCTTATAAAATAAAACATGATATATTTACGCAAAACATTATTAATTCGAATGAAAATATTTAATATTTATAACGCAATTCGAAAATAACGCACCTCTTGATTCTTCTTTGCTCTCCTCGCTGTTGTTTGAAGAATGCGCCCAAAGATGCCCCTTCTTTGATTAATTTTGACATTGAAATACTTCACAACACACACGTCCGAAATTTTTAAATTTGAAATTTTTAAATTGAGAATATGAATCCTTATCTCACCAAAGAGACAAACTTGACAAATGACTTGCAACCTTCACGCCATCTATCGATAGTTATCTCAGAGCTATTATATAAAATCGCGAATTTTGTATGATATTTTCCCCAAAATAACGAAAAGTTGTTTATATGACTCTGACGTCAGGGTCGCGAATAAAATGAATGATTACCAAACCAATCAGAAGAGCCAGATTTCTATTTTCAATACATAGCCTTCTTCTAGGCTATTCTATTTTTCGGAAGGAAAATTCTATTTTCAGCCATAGCGAATAAAAATGAGGTAGTCTCGTTATAACGAAAAGCAGTTTATGCCACTCGGACGTAAACTGATTTTACACTCATCGGAACGGTTCGTGCGTCTCAGCTTCGCTTCGCTACGCCTCGCCTTCGAAACCCCGCCCTCGGGTGTAAAATCTCGTTTTCGTCCTTGTGACGAAAACTACTATTTTACCATTAACTTATTTACTTTAATTCTACTTATACCAGTTAAAACTGGAATTTACTAAAGAAGTTTGTTAGAATTCAGTTAATTCTAGTTTTAACTGGTATAAGTTTAGTTAAAACTAGAATTTACTAGTTAGATCGGGCTTTAACTGATTTCGGGTTTTAACTGTAACACATATACAACTAAATTATTAAATCGTATTTGTATCGTTCCGTTTCTTTCTTTCTAACAAGGATAACTCACACTTCTAGTAAAGTTACAAACCTAAATTTTACCTAAATTGGCAATGGATATTTTTATCCTGCATTTATGTTTATTTGGTCGATGGTGTTCCAAATTAACAGAGACGAGGTATCACAAAAATTAAATTCTAAAGTTGAATAAAGCAAAATCGTTTATTAATATTAACCTTTCTAATTCAGGATACAAACTCGACTGATGATTATACCACTTAACAATATAGATAACGAAAAGTGCATATCAGCTTTTCGTTTTCTTAGGTTTTCCATGAACCTGTAAAGTTCATTAACTTATATTTATTACACAATTGCATAAATTTTACATGCTAGTTATTCTATAATATAACATTTCCCAACAAAAGATTGAGGTTCCACACTCAAGAAAAAATATTTTGAATCGGTTTTAATTCAGTTGGTTCCTCTTTTAAATTCTCTATGTTGAGTTTTTTTACTACATTTACAAAAATTATAATATTTAAATAAAAAGTAATTACATAATAACAATATAATTAAGCCTACTATAGAATACAATGTTATATCGTGCTCCGAAATGGCAGATATCTGTTTCAAATTTGGTACAACAAATTGCTTAATGGTTTTTGAATTATGAACTTGACTTACATCTAGAAATAAACTTAAATTATTTTGAACATAAAATTCTCTAAAAGATTCAAATAATGGAGTCACCTTTAATTCTACAAAAGGGTGACATAAAGTTACATTGTTGATTTTTACTGAACAATCTTTTTTATATAAGATTGTTGGTTTTCTGATTACAATTTTATTTAAAGAGCAATTGTTTTCAACTATTAGTTGAGTTTTTGGTATAATTACTACTTCAGAAGAGGTAGGTATAATGATATCATTAATTATCTTCGAGTGTGCAAATTTACATTCTTCGAAACTTTGTTGGTTTAAAACATTTTCAATACATTGTGTTAATGGTTTCATTTCTTTCTCGTTACAAAAATACAAATTTTCTAATTCTATACACTGCATATTAGTAATCCATTGATTGTTTTTGGAGACCAAATAAAATGTTGAAACATCTAATAGTGTTTTATTATTTACTAGGGGGGCTTCGCCCCCCTGGCCGCTGTCGCGGCCCAACCCCCCGGGCCGCTTCGCGGCCCTAATAGCACATAAACAAAATAACTTTTTTGAGTTGTAAAACTTCTTTTCATACAACATTTTTTTCCGATGATTAATATATCTCAACTGATGAACGGATTAACGTTTAAACGGATTATAACGTCATACAGCTTGAAAATTTAAAATAAATGTTATCGATTACTATTAGGTATTTTTTTATTTCTTGAAAACGTTCTGCAATTTTACTATTGGTTAAAGGGAAAGAACCAATCACAATCTTCCAAAACGTTGCATATTTTGTCTTATCTTTTTATAAAATTAATTTTTCCAAAATATTGCACTGCAATATCGGCGTTTTTGCGTCATATCTCCGGCATCATGAGGTATCCTATACTATTAAACGAGCAATTCTTGTATATATGTATGTATATATAAATATATGTAATTGGGTTCTAGAAAACGGCCTAAGGGATTTTGATGAAAATCACGGACTGGGGGTATTTTGGGCCTACAAATCGATTTGGTCGGGTCTCATCTTTGGGAAAATTCATTTTCACGCAAAAAAACGACCTCAAAGAAGTCATAATTAGATGCCTTGTTTGAAATTCACTGCCATTGTTTTTCTTTGAAAACTACTTGATTATGCTTATAAATTTAATTAAATCAAGTTTTGACAGTTTATGTGTAAATTAAATAACTGCAATTGTTTTGTTTGAAAACTATTTGTCAAATTAAAAAAAGAACTTAAATCAAGTTTTGACAGTTATATGATTTATATAAAAAATTCAGTGCAGTTTAATTAAATTGTTAATGTCATTATGCCTAGAAGAAGTCCACGGAAGTTAAGGAATTATAACTTGCCGAATTTATGCAAAGAACCTGATGATCCGAGAGAGAATCATTCTGATAGTGTTGCGCTAAGAAAGTAAGAAGTGTTCTATTAATCTCAACCCACCGCTATACAAATTAAACTACCATATAATCAGGACTAACTTTTACTGAAAAAAAGGCCATAAAAATGCTTTTTTTAATTCCTTACTGTTGCACTCTTTCTTCCACGTCCAAATCTGAAAACGGGAAATTTCGGCGTCCCAAAGCTTTTCTCAGAGACATCGGGATGGAGTATCAAAAAAAGAGACAGTCCCGTTCAAAATGAGGCGTATGGTTGCGTTAGCCATATCCAAGCTCGAGACCTTTTGAAGTTTTGTGTATTTATTGGCTATTGCAAGACTTTACAATTTTCAGAGGAAGAGTCCCTAATCGCACAGTTTTATTGCTTGGAGACAAATTTATCATAAAATGAATATAGTAGAGCTCATCGACGAAAAATATTGAATGGGAATTTAAGTACGGCCACCTGTAGGTACTTTTTAGATCTAGAACCAATACCTGAGCTACAATAATAATTCTTACTTATTATCATTTATCAATCAATGATGTAAGAGAACCTACATCATTCACGTGTTAATAAAAATAAGAATAGTTACGATCAGAGATCGGTCGCCCAGATATTTATTATTATTTGAGAATTATTGGCAATTTGAGCTACTGTCTGATTTTCGCTTTTTATGCATTCATTCAAAGGTTCCTTTGATTTTTTTGCTGGCGGATTTGATTTTGATAGTTCTTGTTGCTGCTGTTGTCTTTCCCTGAGTTCCTTGACACGTTCTGCTGATGTTTTAGAAGATAAAAGCTCGTAATTTGTTGATGGGAACGACGGCTGCGGCCGATCAACGTCTCAAGTACTAAACAGATCAAATTGCCTGAGATGTTGATCAGTTGATCAGTTGATCAGTTTATCAGTTTATACCATGGTATAAAGGTTGAGACAGTAAAAATAATTTTATATCTTATATAGTATAAGCATTTCGGTTTCATAAAAATGTTACAAAAAAACGTTACATAAAAACGTTACATAAAAACGTTACATATTGAGCCCTTATCTTTTTATAATATAGGGTAGATATAGTATAAGCATTTCGGTTTCATAAAAATGTTACAAAAAAACGTTACATAAAAACGTTACATAAAAACGTTACATAAAAACGTTACATATTGAGCCCTTATCTTTTTATAATATAGGGTAGATATAGTATAAGCATTTCGGTTTCATAAAAATGTTACAAAAAAACGTTACATAAAAACGTTACATAAAAACGTTACATAAAAACGTTACATAAAAACGTTACATATTGAGCCCTTATCTTTTTATAATATAGGGTAGATTGAAATAGTCAATAAATTAAAATATGAATATTGTTCGGAAAATTTTGGTATCGATATGATGAAAATTATTATATTGTTTTCAATGTGCACATTACAAGTGATCAACTGAAATAACTCATAAGAATTCATAGAAATTTTCAAACCGGTGTTTTCTAATAAAGTTTGTTGAGTTTCCAAATTTAAAATCGTTGGATGTAAAAAATGTAACCTTGCAAAATTGATCGCAGTGAGAATTTGATAAATAAAATTCTCGATTTCAATAAATTCGAATTGTAAATTAATTAATTTTAATAAGATAGATTCGTTTTCGAAGTTTTCAATATTTTTTAATTGTTCAAATAATACCTCTTGGTTTTTTATTATACTATTAATTTTCATATCATAATTTTACGTAATATTTTCCAATAATATTTTATTTTTAGTAAAAGAGTTTTGAATTTCTTTTTCATTTGACTGAATTGAATTAACGTAATTTATTATTTCCTTTTTATCTCTATCATCAAGGGTACCAAATAGGAAATTCGATGCTTCGCCCAAAAAATTAAATAAACCTCTTTTGTGTTTTGAAGAAATGAGACCAAGTAAATTTTGAGATAATTGACTTAAATGTTTCATTTTTCTAAGAATAATTGGTGAATTCATATTGCTAACTTTTATTGCAAGTTTTTTACTTACGGTTTGTAAAGTTTTTAACTGAATTGTTATTTTAGAAATGTTAATATAGTAAAAATAATGAATATTTTCTAAATTAATATAAGCATTACCAAAATAGACAGGAAGTATTGGGTTGTCTACTTGTTTAACCAGGATTTGTGTCTGTACCGTTTTCGTCTGCTGGATCAGGATCAAAAGGATCGCCAGAAAAGGAATGATTTTCATCTTCTATAACAAAATTTTTCTTACTTTCAATTGTTCTTCGTGAAATTTATTATTATCTGAATATACTAATTTATTCTTTTGTTTATCGATATCTAACGGTTTAAATTGCGGTTGAGTTTTCTTACTGGGTCTTTTTACGTAAGTAGTTTTTGAATTAAACGATAATGGTGGACAACTTTCTTCGGGATTATTTTGGTCAAGGACTACCTTTTGTATTCCAGCTATTTGATTCAAATGTTCGCCTCTTTTATTTTCTTCGCTAATATCTTTTAATTCGGGTATTCTAGCTATAGTGTCGCTTTCATATCCGTGAGCGATTACGAAAGGTTTTAGTTTGACTTTAGAATGTATTGTATTGTTATAATAGATTATGCTTTTTAGTACAATTTCCTTAATTTTTAAATTGGGATTCTTAGTTTTTAATACGCGTATGTTTTCTAATAGGGTAGAGTGAAATCTCTCTATAAGAGCTCTTCCTTGAGGTCTATTGGGAATATTGAAATGCCATTCTACGTTTAAACTATTGCTAAATTCTTTAATTAACTCGTTGTCAAATTCTTTGCCGTTATCGCTAGTTATAGACTTGGGTACATTGTGCTGTGCAAAATATTCTAATAGACAGAATTTTACATCTATTGGATTTTTACTTTCTATTAACATCGCTTGCCCGTAACGTGAGAATGAATCAATGATTGTTAGATATATAACACTATCTAAGGTAATAGTATCAATATACAAATGATCGAATGGGTATTGACCTAAAGGATTATGAAGTATAGGCAATCGGTTGATAGGTCTTCTTTCATTCTTTGCCTCTAAACAAGTTTGACATTTGTTAATAAATTTATTTACGTGATTTTGAAGATTTGGCCAGTAATATTTCTTTTCAATTTCTTTAACATTTTCTTGAATACCTTTATGATTAGAATTTTCGTGAAACTTTCTTAAAATTTCTTTCTGTTGAAGAAGGTTAGTAACATTAATTAATTTTGTATTGCAAATGACAAATTCTAAGGGTGTGGATAAATTACTTTGTATGAATTTAATGAATGGGTTTTTAAGAATGTTATCAATGAAGTAAAGAGCGTATTTTACTTTTGGTTTTAAAAATTCTTTTGTTAGTTGATCAAATTGATCATTTAAATTTTCATGTTCGTCAATTTTCCAAGTTAGAATTTGTTTGTTAAAAACTTTTTGTGTTCTGGCCACCATTTTTGAAGCATGCATATCTATATGAATTTGGTGTGAAAATTGATTGATAGGCTTTTCTGAAATTGGTAATTCTAAGATGGTTTCTGAATTTGAGTGTACCGTGGCTTTGTTAGGTTGTCTAATTATTTCTAGGGGTTCTATTGGTGAAGAATCTAATGAATCAATAGTAGCTGCGTTCGAACTTACATCATTAACAGTTTCGTTAATGTTACATTCGTTTTTTGGTACTATCCAAATGGGAGATGACCATGCAGAAAATGATTCACGAATTATATCTTTTTCTAACATTTCTTTAATTTGTCTTCGTACTTCTTGTTTGTGGATAAAGGGAAATCTATAATTTTTTGTATGAACAGGGATGTCGTCAGTTGTTTTTATTTCATGTTTAATTTCGTTTCTAAAATGTAATGGACCTGAAGGGTTAAATAATGCGTTTTTATTTTTGTCAAGAATTTTCAGTAGTTGTGCTTTTTCGTCATAATTCAAATGTTCTAATCTAATTTTGCTAAGATCTAAGTCGTAAGATTGTTCAGTATGGAAATGAATCTCACCTGATATATCAGGTGAGATTATTAAATAACTACTTATTATAATAATTAAATAACTACTTATTATAATAAGTAGTTATTTAATGGTTTTATCTTTTTTTTTCAAGTTCTTCAATATTTATTTTAGCATGAAATATTTCTGAAGTGGGATTAGTTAACTGAATTTTTGTTGATTTATTTTGTACTACAGTCAAAATTTCGTCAATGTTACAAGTTTCAGATAATTGTCCTTTTTCTATTAAATACTGTCTGTCTGGTAGATTAGTAGGGATGGTTATCGTTTTTGTAGATTTGGGATAAATTGTTGTTTGAAATATTGTGGGTTGCCATGGTGCAAGATAGGTATTGATTTTGCATTCATAAAATCAACAGATTATTTAGTAATAATTGATTACTTTTCAAAATTCATAGTAGTTAAAAAATTAACATTAAAAACAGCAAGTGCAACCATAAAAGAAATTGAAGATACTTTTTCATACTTTGGAATTCCACAAGAAATAGTGAGTGACAATGGTCCGCCATTCAGTTCGGTAAATTTTAAAACATTCTTGAAAATGTATGATATTAAACATGTGACATCTAGTCCTAAATTTCCAAAATCTAATGGATTAGTCGAGCGCGCAGTACAAACGGTTAAAGGTTTAATTGTGAAGGCAATAGAATCCAATAACGGTGTACCTTGTGCAATCTTGAACTACAACACAACACCTAAAAATAATCTACCATCACCATCTGAATTACTAATGGGACGAAAATTAAGATCTGATTTATTGATGACTAAATCTGTGTTAATGCCTAAATATGAATGCAGTAAACCGCATGAAATTATAAAAGAAATGCAACAAAAGCAAAAGGCATATCACGATAAAAAGTCGAGGACATTAACCGATTTAAATGTAGATCAAGATGTGTTGATTCAAACGTCAACTAGAAATTGGACACCGGGGAAAATAACTAAAAAATGTGCAGAACCAGAATCATACGAAATTATTACAGAAATCGAAACACCCCTTAGACGAAACAGAGAACATCTCCGACCATTCAAGACACCAGATACAAAAACTAAAGAAAGTTTCGCGAGTGATAAAAAAGCAGAGTCAAAAAATAGTTCACCGACAGAAGAATATGAAAACATGAGTGAATCACGCGAGGGCAGTGTTTCTAAACCGATTACGACAAGTGAAAATATAATAAGCAGTGAAATTAGTAACGCCACTGCACCTGAAGCAAGCTTAATGAGACCTAAACGTATCATAAGAAAACCTAATTATTTGAAAGAATTTGTAACCGATGTATAAAATGTATTTCATAATTGAGAAAGTGTTTATTCGTTAATTCATTTAATAATTGTTCAATAGTTATTTCTTTGTTAAAAAAAAGAGCATGTAACATAATGTGCATAATGCGCATGGTGATTCTATGTTAATGAGTCAGTCATGCATTGTACGTCTCCTCAAGTGGATGCTTGTACTTATAATTCCTGTTGTACACGCCTCAAATAAAAAAGTATTAAATCAATAGTGTATTATTTATCTACGACAAATAAGCAACGATATATAACATTACAGCTACGATAATTAATAAATTATTTTTATGTTACATCGACAAAATATTAAAAATTATTACCTGATGTACATCTGACAAATGGGATTAAAAGGCCATTATTGTCTCGTTCCAATTCAAAATATTTGATTAAAGAAGCCACAAATAGTTTACCTCGTTTGTTAATGTTTTGAGTCATTTGTACAACAATAATTAATATTTATAACAGCAGTGTAACTGGTATAAATGCTTTTTCGAGTACAAAAACTTACAGGTTAACTTTACACTTTATAAACAACTCGACTATTGACAACAGTGTATATGACATATCATCAAAACAAACTGCCAGACACAAAAATTACTAAATAATTAAATTTCGCATTATGAGATAAATTGGAATTTAATTTTTATGTGGTGGTTATGATCGACGTCATTGAATTGGAATCTGTGACGTGTATTGGAAGAACTGTTGTAAATACCATAGACACGAGGTATCTATCTAGTGCGTTGTCAGTATACAATTCGCGCCTAATTTCTTTATTGTCTAATGCTGGAGCTTATAACGAGAAGATAACTTTTTATCTTTAGATAAAACCTTATCTCTAGATAAAACCTTATCTCAAAGTTAAATTTACCTGTGGATAGAAGTTATCCTAAGATAAGAAAGGAAACGGATAAAATTTTTAACTCTCGGATAAAATCGCCTTTGTAAAGCAGCCTAGTGTAATTGTTACTTTTTATACTTTAAACGCCATCTGTCACTTTTTCGAAGGTGCAACATCCCCATGTTGCAAGTGTAGTGTAAAACGTTTCATTTTTAGGTTAATGTTCTTATTAATTGAAAAATAACGTGCTGTATTTCGATTGAAATAATTATTACGGTGTTATTGTAATTATTATTGTTATTAAAATGTGCGCAACTTGAAAAACGAAAGGTAAATAAATGACTGTTTTCTTATTAACACTGTAAAATTTAACATCGCATTCTAGAAAGAAAGTCCTTGAAAAACGCGAGGTTCTATCTCATGAAACGAAAAAACTAGAAGAAGAAGCCATTGTTTTGGGTCAATAAAGTGCAGTTGCACTTGCAATAAAGTGCATTTTACATTTAAAACTAGACAAAATAAAACATTCGTTTGACATCAAACAGGTGTGTACATAGTTAATTAAAAATGTATATTAAAGTCATAATAGAATTTTAGGAAGTCACAAGAAATTTTGCATGAAGAAGTTATAAAAATTGTTGTAAAAGTTTCTTCGGGTCAACCAAATTCAACAAAACGATTTTTTACTTGGCAAAAATTTCACCGAGGTGGGAAAAGAAACGAAAAAACTAGACGAAGAAGCCAGTGTTGTGGTACAATAAAGTGCAGTTGCACTTGTAATAAAGTGCATTTTACATTTAAAACTAGACAAAATAAAACATTCGTTTGACATCAAACAGGTGTGTACATAGTTAATTAAAAATGTATATTAAAGTCATAATAGAATTTTAGGAAGTCACAAGAAATTTTGCATGAAGAAATTATAAAAATTGTTGTAAAAGTTTCTTCGGGTCAACCAAATTCAACAAAACGATTTTTTACTTGGTAGAAAATTTCACCGAGGCGGAAAATATGAACAAGGCTATAGAAGTTAAAGCAGAAAATGTAAAAGAAGAGATGGATGCAGGAATTTAACAGCTGGAAACGACCAAAAAGAAGGGAAGTGATTAATTCCATATTTAGAAGGTTTTCATTTATTTATAATGTCAAATTAAAACAAACTTTGGTAACTTTTATTTATTTATAATTGTGTTTGTAATTATTTTGCTTCAACTCCATCAGAAAAAATAAAATTTCTTCTTTTTGTTTTTTCTACATTTTAATATTTTCAACTTTTATTTTTCTTTTCTTCATTGTTTAATGTTTTTTTCTTCTTTTTAGGTGATGGAGGATCAAGATTTTTAACAGGAAAAATTATTAGCGTTTTGTCAGCCTCTTGTTCAAACTCAAGCATTTGCTAAAAGTTTATGTATTACAATACGAACATTACAAATTTTTATTGTTATATTATGTACCATCGATTCTTCCAAGACGGATGACGTTGATGCAACTTCACAATGCTGCATCTCCTTTTCTTCCATTAGCACATCTAAATATGTAATACGTTAGTTGGAGTAAATACACACATCTTTGACCGGGAGGAATAAGAACAGAGTTTTTATATTATATATTGCGAATTTCGTTTCCACTGGATTCGCTTAACTTGAGGACATTCTTTTCATCCATCCCAACGTTTCGGAGTAAGGTTTTCCTCCTGTTTTGTACAGATCCATCTGAAATATTATTATAATATACATTTTATAGATAAATTATTGAAGTAATAAATGATTGTTTTATTTTATATTAAGTTTTGAAAATAGGTAGTTGGAATCAACTTACTTTGTCTTCTGCAACATCTTTTTTCGCCTTTTTTTTAATCATGTCATACGCCACAATCAATTGAGCGCCAGAGTTCTCCTCCCGTTGGTGCAACTTAAATTAAAAACTTTTTCTTTTTACTACTTATTGCGTCTGTCTTTTAACATTCTATGATTTCTTTAATTGAAGAAGCATTACCTATTAATGCTTCTTTTTCCACCTCGGTGAAATTTTTCTCCAAGTAAAAAATCGTTTTGTTGAATTTGGTTGACCCGAAGAAACTTTTACAACAATTTTTATAACTTCTTCATGCAAAATTTCTTGTGACTTCCTAAAATTCTATTATGACTTTAATATACATTTTTAATTAACTATGTACACACCTGTTTGATGTCAAACGAATGTTTTATTTTGTCTAGTTTTAAATGTAAAATGCACTTTATTGCAAGTGCAACTGCACTTTATTGTACCACAACACTGGCTTCTTCGTCTAGTTTTTTCGTTTCTTTTCCCACCTCGGTGAAATTTTTGCCAAGTAAAAAATCGTTTTGTTGAATTTGGTTGACCCGAAGAAACTTTTACAACAATTTTTATAACTTCTTCATGCAAAATTTCTTGTGACTTCCTAAAATTCTATTATGACTTTAATATACATTTTTAATTAACTATGTACACACCTGTTTGATGTCAAACGAATGTTTTATTTTGTCTAGTTTTAAATGTAAAATGCACTTTATTGCAAGTGCAACTGCACTTTATTGTACCACAACACTGGCTTCTTCGTCTAGTTTTTTCGTTTCTTTTCCCACCTCGGTGAAATTTTTGCCAAGTAAAAAATCGTTTTGTTGAATTTGGTTGACCCGAAGAAACTTTTACAACAATTTTTAAAACTTCTTCATGCAAAATTTCTTGTGACTTCCTAAAATTCTATTATCACTTTTCTACACATTTTTAATTAACTATGTACAAACCTGTTCGATGTCAAACCAATGTTTCGTTTTGTCTAGTTTTAAATGTAAAATGCACTTTATTGCAAGTGCAACTGCACTTTATTGACCCAAAACAATGGCTTCTTCTTCTAGTTTTTTCGTTTCATGAGATAGAACCTCGCGTTTTTCAAGGACTTTCTTTCTAGAATGCGATGTTAAATTTTACAGTGTTAATAAGAAAACAGTCATTTATTTACCTTTCGTTTTTCAAGTTGCGCACATTTTAATAACAATAATAATTACAATAACACCGTAATAATTATTTCAATCGAAATACAGCACGTTATTTTTCAATTAATAAGAACATTAACCTAAAAATGAAACGTTTTACACTACACTTGCAACATGGGGATGTTGCACCTTCGAAAAAGTGACAGATGGCGTTTAAAGTATAAAAAGTAACAATTACACTAGGCTGCTTTACAAAGGCGATTTTATCCGAGAGTTAAAAATTTTATCCGTTTCCTTTCTTATCTTAGGATAACTTCTATCCGCAGGTAAATTTAACTTTGAGATAAGGTTTTATCTAGAGATAAAGTTATCTTGTCGTTATAAGCTCCAGCATAAATCTGATAAATTAATTTTTGAGATAAGTTTTGCTAGTTGACTTCTTATTCTATTACCAAAAATTACTAAATTTTCATTTCTTTCTAATTTTATACAGTTAAATTCTAACAAGAGTTGTTCAAATGATCGCGTATCTGAAAAATGTTGTAAGATTGCATTTTTTATTTGCTCCCAAGTGATTAAATCGTTTCTAGGACATAAAATTTCGGCTGCTCTTTGTCTGAATTTTGAAAAGATTGTAGAACGAAGTGTTCCACTAATTTTTTCAAAATTTGCGTATTTTTCTACAATTCTATCAATCGTGTTTATAAAATTGTTAATTTGAGTTTCTTGTCCGTCAAAAATTGGAATTGAGTCTAAATCGATTTTAAATAATTGTATGTTAAGGTTTTGTGCCATGTTGCAATTTTTTATAATTAATTTAGTACTTCAAATTAAATTCTGAATTTACGTGAAAATTGATAAATTTTCATACACAATTAAATTTTGAAAATAATTTTGTTAATGCGAATTTTATGTAAAATTATTCTTACTGAGTTAATTTGAAGAATCACTTGCAAAAATTTTAATTTTGTGAAAGAAAATTTGTTTAAAATTGCAAAAAAAAAAATTGGTTGGTTGGTTGGTTTAAAAAAACACTATTAGATCTTCTTAAAATTAACTTAAAATTACTCTTAATTAACCAAATTGAAACAATCAATGAATTGACTAACCTTTTTTTCGATGTTTGAATTGGTTTATCGCTGCACTGAATTATTTCGTGGTGTAGCAGAAGTTGTTGCTCCTTTGAAGAAGATTGGGTTTGAAGCGGACTCCTGGACCTCGATGGACACGTTTGGAATATCTACTTCTAGCCTTTTTCTTTCTTCCGTATTGATTGTTTATTACAGTGCCGATTTGTGGATGTAATAATGTAATCAATACCTGTTGTTTTGCAGGTGGTTCGTTGATATTCTTTTTAAGGAACTGAAGTTCGCCGAAAAGTGTCGATTTTTTGAATTTTCGTAAAAGAATACTACCGTGTCTGCGCCATTTATGTTTATTTGGTCAATGGTGTTCCAAATTAACAGAGACGAGGTATCACAAAAATTAAATTCTAATGTTGAATAAAGCACAATCGTTTATTAATATTAACCTTTCTAATTCAGGATACAAACTCGACTGATGATTATACCACTTAACAATATAGATAACGAAAAGTGCATATCAGCTTTTCGTTTTCTTAGGTTTTCCATGAACCTGTAAAGTTCATTAACTTATATTTATTACACAATTTGCATAAATTTTACATGCTAGTTATTCTATAATATAACACTGCTTTATCTTATGTATTTAGCATAAGACAGAGTGCTCACCACAACTTGTTTTATCGCCATTCTTAACAACCTTAAAAATACCGAATAAACAGATTTAAAATTATATTTGCGACATCTATGATAAACCAAAGAAAACTACATAACGATAAAACACAACAACTACATACCGGCATTTCAAAAGTTGATCACGCAAAATTGTGCTGCTATCTACTTATGAGAAAGAATTTTGATACATATAAATTTACATTGCGTTATTCATCTTTACAGCTTTTATAATTTTTGATAAAATTTACATGTAAATCATACCTAACCAATAAAAAACGTCCGATGGCTACTAATAAGCTCTTTTTATTGGTTAGTTACCATTTACATGTAAATTTTATGCAAAATTTAGCATCGTGTCATAGAGGCTTAAAAGACTAATAAACTGAGAGAGTCTGAATAATACTAATCTAAAGCTACTAATTGTAATTGGTAGTAAATTCATTTAATAGTTTTAGCAACTAAAAGATTATTGGAATAGTTTTAGTATAACTAAATTTTTAGGTTTAAGATTTAAGGTTAATTATGTACATATCATAAATACATATAGCAATTATGCATCTATAGTTACTGCTTCCCTATTTCCGAATCGCCAAGCGGCGTTTGGTTTTGTAAGCATTTTAGCCATTTAGTTTTGTAAGTAATCCATACGTACATGGAACCCCCAACCTGGAAAGCCATCGAAACGGCCAAAATAAAGTTGCAACTTTACCCGAATTCAAACCGTTTATTAAGCGTTCGTAGTCAACTCGCTTGACTGTTACTCTCCGACCGTCTCATATAAGTCAACAAAAAAAAATTTATGAGATGCCCCTGGGGTTTTGACAAGTTGAGGTGAGGTTCAAATAATTTGAAAGAATTGCAGGAACGAGCAGCAGAGTAGTAACGTCGCAATTTTTGAATGGACTATTTCACTGAATGAGAGCGCTTGCATGGTAGATCAGTTATTTTGCTTGCTATTTGTTAGAACCATTTATTCGCAACTATTCTAGGGTAATTCTAGCAGAAATTAAAAACTTTAAAATTGATTATTAGCTAAACTAATTGATTATGACATTCCTCCATATCTAAAACACTTCGTTTTAATGTCATCTATCAAATTCTATTGAAATTTTTTTTAATAAGTACAATATCTTTGAGTCCCGGTTATCAAACTATAATCACTGTAGTTTATAATCTTATAAACAAAAGGTACCGCAATACATTTTATTGATTATAACAATTATTTGGTTTTAAATGAGGTCAATGTTAAAATATTTAAAGTTAAAATATTAAAAATTCATTTATTTGTTTCACACGTAGAAATCAATATTCTCACTTACCCTGATTTTCTTCAAAACTGTATGTGTAAAACCGAAAATAAAACAGGTACAAATAAAATTAAAAGAAACGATTAAATTCTTTGAAACTAAAAAGTCAAAATGAGGAAGACTGGCCAAGTGCATTTGCTTTATTGTCCGCAAAAACAAAACATTTTAAAGTAAAATTGTGAAATAAATTTATTGTATTCTGACGCTTATGTTTTTTAAACGGTTACATTCAAACTATGAAATTATTTTTATCAATTTTGCAATAATTAATGTTGATTCTGCATTTATAACCAATATTTTAAAAAGGTAGAATTTGTATGTTTGGGTGTACAGGGTAATCTCCGAAACTACTCATATCATCCGATTTTGATAATTTTTTCACCAATATTTAGAATGGACTTTTGGAGTAAACATAGTACTAGTAATTGTAACCAAATACTATAAATTATGGATTATAATCTATAATTTTTTTTTTTTTTTATTTATTAACTTAGTATCAACAATCTCACTGCCGAAGTTTGGTGCAATTGTTAAATTATCCAAACTAATTTCTGAGTTCATAAATTTGCATCGCACGTTATCTTGAAAGTTACACTTATCTACCTTACACTAAGAATTTAAATGATATGAAAATTATATGAAACTTACAATAATATTGTTGATTTAATTCTTTACGGTTAGTTTTTTTAATTACTAATGCCTATAAGTTTGGACGATGTTTGTTCTTCTCTTGATGACCGTAGTGTTGTTTTTATCCAAATAAAACTATTTTTTGACTTCTCATAATTAATCGTTGACACGAAAATTGCTTTTCCAATAAGGTCAATTTTGGGGAACCTAACGACTGCGCCAATTACATTTTCGGTGGATAAAAAAAACAGTTCTTAAAAATCTTAAAAAGTTTGTGAATTATTTAACAAATAAATATTTATAAATCTACAAGCAACAACTGCCATAGTGTCTAGATTGAAATTCTAGTCTACTGAAAAATATGCTGAAAATATTTTACGAATGCGCTTTATGATTTTCAGTTTTTTGCTTTCATTTCAGAATTTCAGAAATACAAAATTAAAATATGAAGTGTACCAAATTTCAGATCTCTAGGACGTCGGGAAGTTGCTTAAAAGTAGTCTTAAAGCGATCCACCCACAAGGACGACGGACGATGGACAACGGTCACCCTAAGTTAAATAAAAGCTTTTAATAATAAAAAACTTTTTAACAAAAAATTAAACCGACCTTAAAAAGAAAACTAACTAAAAAGCATAAAATAAATATATTACATTTTGAGTCTTAAGGGTTTACGTACAGTAATGAATTCTAAAAAACTCGTTTTTTTTTGTTTTTTTTATATGAAAGTACAACATCTCAGCAAATATTATGTAAAAGTTTCAAGTCCATCGGAGTAAAACTCGCAAAGATATAAGCTAGTTACGATATTCATGTTATACGTAGAATGATAAGATGTAGTTCATTCGCTTTTCTTAGATTTAAGATAACAAAGGTGTTAAATAGAGGTGCAGAGCATCAGTAGTTGCTTTTTCTAATTCACTGTAGAAGTAGTTAAGTCCTGTGTAATAAAGGTTTTTACTTTTTAAAAACTGGTTTTTGTCAACCGAAATTGTAATTGGCGCAGTCGGTAGGATTCCCAAAATTGACCTTATCGCAAGAGCAATTTTCGTATCATCGATTAATTGGGAATTCGAAAAAAAAAAATTCAATTTGGACAAAAACAGCACAGCAGTCATCAAGGGAGGAACAAGCATCGTCCGAACTGTTGACAATTAATTTAGGAAGTCCTGAGGAAGGAACAAGCATCGTCCAAACTTATAGGCATTAGCAATTAAGAAAACGAACCGCAAAGAATGAAAACAGCATTATTGTAAGTCTCATTTAATTTCATATCATTTCAATTCCTAGTATAAGATAGATAAGTGTAACTTTCAATCGCACGTTTCCGAGAAATTTATGAACCCAGAAATTGATTTGGAAAAATTAACAAATTTATTTAGTAACATAAAATTAGAAGCATCAACAATGGCAACAAATTATCATTTATTAAAATTGCATTTAGATAGTATTTCACAATACGAGGGAAACCCTCACACTTTGAATATTTTTATAGATAATTGTCAAAATTTAATAAGTACATTTTCAAGTGCTACCGATAACGCTTTAAACCAATTTTTGTTAAGAGCTGTATTAGGCAAATTAACAGGTAGAGCTTTAATTTTAATTGGTTCCCGTAGCGAACTCAATGATTGGTTAGCTATAAAATCAGCATTACAATTAAGTTTCGGAGATCAAAGAAATATCGATTGTCTCGTGCAAGATTTAATTGATTTGAAACCAAATAGAAATGAATCTTTTTATAATTTTGGCATGCGTTGTCAAGACGTACGATCGTTAATCACGTCAAATTTAAATTCAACATCAATGCCACCCGAAGAAATGGCGATTCAAATAAAAAATTACAATAATTTAGCTTTTAAAACTTTTATAAGAGGTCTAACTGGACAAATTCAAACTAATGTTAGATTAAGAAATCCAGATAGTCTTGAAAAAGCAATGAGCTTATTATTAGAAGAACAAAATTTTCTTTATTCCACTAACCAAAGTAACACTTTAAATTCGAATATTATGTTTAGACCGGAACAAAGATTAACACCTGGAAAATTAAATAATAATTTTAAAACCAATTTTAATTTGAATAAAACTCCAACAACTCAAAACGTTCAAAATTTTAACAGATTTCCACAGTATCAAAATTCGCAAAATTTTAATCAGTTTTCACCTTTTCAAAATACTTCAAATTTTAGTAAACCTATACAATTTCAAAATAACTCAAATTTTTATAAAAATTTACTATTTCAAAATAATTCAAATTTTAACAAAACGCCACAATTTCAAAACACCCCAAATTTTAATAAATTTTCATCATTTCAAAATAACTCTGCGATTAATCAAAGACCTTCATTTCAAAATCCTAATTTTAATAAAACTTTTCAAAATCAACCTAGACCTTCTCAAGGTATGAATCAAAATTTTAGCCGATCGGGTAGAACACAAATTACAAATCGATTACACGAACCAATGGATACAAGTAGTGGTCATGCTACTTTTGAAAGATCAAAATATTCTATGAACCACCTTTTTAATCAGAATGTAACCGAAAATCAAGAAACCGAAAACGAATTTGAAAATTTATTTAATTATACGGAAAATGTAAATCAAGACGAGTTTAACAACCTGCCGGAAGAATGTAACTTGTACCCTCAAGATGCATTCTTGCAACAAGATAACACATTTATAGACGAGGGTCAATGTCAACACAACGACATTAACAATGATAATAATGAAACAAATTTTCGCGAAGTCATTTATTCAAACCAACCCAGATAGTACAATTACATAATTTTGAATCTAACTTACCTTATATTTATATACCAGAAATTAATGCAAAATTTTTGATAGATACAGGTAGTTCAAAAAGCTTGATCGATCCAAAATTAGCTCATCATTTTTACAATAACTTCATTTCAAACGAAAATTTTAATATTCAAACGGCACATAATATTTCATATCATGATGAAGTAGCCGAGATTCCTATCTTCCAAATTTTTAATACAGATCAAAATCATAAATTTTATCTTTTCAAATTCAACGAAAAATACCAAGGACTAATCGGAATCGACTTAATCGAAAAATTGAATGCTAAAATTAATATTGCAGAAAGAACAATTACAACACCACATACTGAAATTTCAATAATTATCGATACTGATAAAAAACCTATAATACAAAATCCTAATAATAACTCAAAATTAAACTATTCAATAATAATACCACCAAGAGTACAACAAGTAGTTAAGCTACCTGTAAATTTAAAAGAAGGAACAGGAATTTTAAATTATGTTAAATTTCACGATGGATTAGAAACCCCAAAAGCAATAGTAAATGTCTTGAATTATTTTGCTATCACCACAATTATTAATAGCGGAGAAAACCACGTAAAATTAAACATTTTAGATCAGTTAAAAATTGAACCAATAAATTTAGTAGACGTAAACTTTTTTGACAAAATGGATATCGATCATCAACCACTAAATTTAGAACAGGAAAATTTATTAAAACAAAATTTAAAAAATATAAGATTGGAACATTGCAATAAAGAAGAAAAAGATTCAATTAGGAAACTTTGTTTAGAGTACCGCAATATCTTCTTTTGCGATGGCATCCCTTTAAGTTTTACAAGCGAAATTAGTCACAAAATTAAGTTAAAAAAAGACACTAACCCAATCTATACCAAATCATATAGATTCCCCGAAGTTCACAAACAAGAAGTAAAAACGCAAATAAAAAAAATGTTAGATCAAAAAATTATTGAACACAGTGTCTCACCGTGGTCTAGCCCAATTTGGATTGTACCAAAAAAATTGGACGCTTCTGGAAAAAGAAAATGGAGAATAGTAATTGATTATAGAAAGCTCAACGACCAAACTGTTGACGACAAATACCCCATACCAAATATTAATGATATTCTTGATAAGTTAGGAAAAGCAAATTATTTTTCAACATTAGATTTAGCTAGTGGCTTTCACCAAATTGAAGTAGATCCAAATGATGTAGAAAAAACTGCATTTTCTACAGAAGGTGGACATTACCAATTTAAGAGAATGCCAATGGGACTCAAAAATTCTCCATCCACATTTCAAAGAGTAATGGACAACGTCTTAAGAGGCCTTCAACACGAATCTTGTCTCGTATATTTAGACGATATTATTATTTTTAGTACTTCTCTTCAAGAACATTTGCAACGATTAAAGGACATTTTTGACCGACTTAGGAAAAGTAATTTAAAGATCCAATTGGACAAATCGGAATTTTTACAAAAAGAAGTTCAATATTTAGGACATGTAATAACCCCAGATGGTGTAAAACCAAACCCAGATAAAATATCAGTTATTCAAAAATTTCCCATTCCAAAAACTAGAACAGAAATCAAAAGCTTTTTAGGTTTAATCGGTTACTATAGGCGATTTATAAAAGACTTTGCAAAAATCACCAAGCCCATGACAAAAAGTTTAAAGAAGGACGCAAAAATAATTCATGATCAACAATTTTTAGACTGTTTTGAAACATGTAAACAAATTTTAACAAACGACCCAATTTTGCAATACCCGGACTTTACCAAAACCTTTGTTTTGACTACAGACGCCAGTAATTTTGCAATAGGAGCTGTCCTGTCACAGGGTGAAATACCAAAAGACAAACCCATTGCATACGCATCGCGAACATTAAATGAAACGGAAACTAAATATTCAACTATCGAAAAAGAGTTACTCGCGATTGTTTGGGCATGTAAACATTTCAGACCATATCTATACGGACGCAAGTTTACTATCTATACAGACCACAGGCCGTTGACCTGGCTTTTTAGTTTAAAGGAACCAAACTCAAAATTAATAAGATGGCGTTTAAAATTAGAGGAATTTGTGTATGAAATTATTTATAAAAAAGGGAAATATAACACGAATGCAGATTGCTTATCTAGAATTTCAATTAATGCTTTAGAAAATGAATCGATAATTAATAATCCTGGAGAAGTAAACGACGATATTGTTGAATTTTTACGTGAATTTATCGTTGAAAATATTATAAATGACCAACCCCAACCTTCGACTAGTAAAGACATAAAACCAGAAATCAAAATTTTATCCGATATCCAAATTAGACCCCCTAACACGAAAATTAAAGACAACCAATGTCCCACAATGTCTACAGTGCATTCTAACGTAAACGAAAATACAAATGACGGAATTCAATCTTGTGATGAAATCATTAACAACAAAGTAAACCAAATTTTAGTGTTTCCGAACGTTTATCACAAAGCAGATGTAAATCAGGATAGTTATGAAAACCATAAAATAATTACACTGAAAATACCGGAAAAAGATAACGATCAATTAATCTTAGATTTTCTGAAAGAATACACGGACCCACAAAAAGTTTATTGCATGTATTTTCACAATGACCAACTGTACAAGGATTTTTGTTTAGTATATTTAAAATATTTTACTGGTAACAAACCAAAATTAATTAGATGTACAAAAAGAGTCAATACCGTAACCGACCCTCAAGAACAAATAATTTTAATAAGAAATTATCATGACGGAAAAAATAATCACCGCGGAATTAAAGAATGTTTAGAAGCAATCAAAAGAAATTATTATTGGAAAAATATGATCGCGAACATAACAAAATTTATTAATGAATGCGAAGTGTGTCAAAGAACTAAGTATGCAAGAAATAAACCGTATGTACCATTAATGTTAACAGAAACGGCAACAAAGCCCTTTCAAATGGTTCACATAGACGTCTTCATATTCAATAATAAAAATTATTTAACATTAGTAGATTCATTTACAAAATTTGCTCAAGCAATTTTTATAGAAGGTAAAACTGCTATTCATATTAGCAAAGCTTTAATTAAATACTTTACTTCATTTGGAATCCCCCAAAATTTAACTATGGACAATGGTACCGAATTTAATAATGAAACAGTTAAAGAAATCTTGAATCTTCATAAAATCAAAATTCATTGGAAGGATAGGGGGGGTATTGGAGGGGAGGTCGGTGATGTCCACGATATTTCTTGGTCTTCGTGTGGTGGAGTCATTTTTGTAGTTCCCCAGGTTGGCGATCAGAGGATTGTCAGAGAATTTACATTTTTTGTACAATTTGTTGGCCATTTCCTTGATTGTTTGTTCTAGATCTTTGGTGCCCAGAGCTGCATTGATCTGGCGATTTAAGACAAACCAGGGGGCGCCCAGGATCTGCCTGATGTTTTTGTTGTGGATGGAATAGATTTTTGCCATTCGCGACTTGGATGCGAACGCCCACGCAGGCGCGGCGTAGGTCAGGACCGGCTTGATGACAGTTTGATATATTCTGATCTTGTTCCATGTTGTTACCAGTGCACGCCGAGCGAATATTATGGTTTTCAACCCTAAATGTGCAGGAAAAATGGTTTAAAGCGCCCGAGCGCAGCGAGGAGTGCTTTAAGCGAGCTTTAAGTTGATTTTTCCTTGCACAACTACTCTGCGTTTAGAATCCACGCTAACGATTTTCACCCCTCAAAGATCCACCATTTTTTCCTTATCCACCATTTTCCACCATTCCTTAATCCATCATCATTGGATCCACCATTTTCCTTAATCCACGGGCCTAGGGGTATTTTTAAAATGAGTAGTATGAGTAAAAATAAAATAAGTAACCTTTTTTTGAAGTAATTTTGGTCCTAAAAATTTGTCAAGTGCAACACTATTATGCATAACTGCACGCGTACCGACAACAGAATGCATTGATTCACCAATCACGAGCGATTTACCTTCAAATTTGCAGTGAAAGTCGAACTTTTTTAAATTCGATTTTTGAAAAAACAGGTGCATTGAAGGCATTCTATCTTAGCTAATTCTCTTATTTAAAATTTACTCTTTCAGAAAAAATCGAGTAGGTTTCAATCGTAAAATTTGTATTTTTGGGTCCCTTGGAGCTACCTTTCCCCGAAAAATGTGTATCTGTCAAACTCTGAATTTTCTCAATATTATTTAAATTAATAACAATTTAATTTAAAAAAAAAAATTAAAATTTTTTTATTTAAGGTGCCTCTCTTGGCTTAAAATCCTAAAAATTCAAGTCAAAACTGTGCTGTTAATAAAAAGTATTTTTACAAGATCCAAAAAATATTAATTAGATAAAACATAAAACTATTTCGGTACAGGCTTAAAATTTTAAAATTAAAATTAATTTTGAAGCAATAATGTCTTCAAATATGACCAATCACAGCGCTTGTACTGCTCATCACATTATTGCTTTGAAATTAATCAAAATTTTAAAATTTTAAGCCTGTACCAAAATAGTTTTATGTTTTACCTTTGTAATTTTTTTAGAATCACTTAAAATTATTTATTATTAACAGCGCAATTTTGACTTGTTTGAGACCTTTATTTTACGCTACGAGAGAGGCGCCTTAAGAGCGTCACAAAAGCGAAATTTTTTTTCTATTTGAACTGAAAATTAAAAAGAAAGTTTCCAAAACGCTAAAATATCTCGTAAAAAATAAAAAGAAGTAAAAACAAATAGGGCGTATATGACATAGTTTTTGGCAACTAAATTTTTGGTCAGTATTTTTATCAATTAATGGTCAGTATATTTTAATATAAATGGTCAGTATTTAATAATATTTTGGTCAGTATAAATTGCTACAGCAGTGGAGTGATGTGATCTTCTCTCGCCATGGCCTACTGGAACGCGAATGGACTGAAGGGGAAGAAACATCTCCTGCTGGACTTTGCGTTCAATCACGACCTCGATGTGATCTTGGTCAACGAAACACATCTTAGGACTTGCGACAGCGCAAATCTCCCGAACTACGCGATGTATCGATCGGATCGTGACGGCAAAGGAGGTGGAACCGCCGTCTACATCAAGAGATCGATCGAACACCACGAAGTCGCGCTCCCCCAGCTGCACCAAATAGAAGCCACGGCGGTTGCCATCCATACAAGCAGACATGGATGGCTTCAACTTTCTTCAGCCTACCTTCCTCCCGGTAAACTCATTATTCAAGACGACTTAACCTCTCTACTTTCAGGCCCAAATGGTTCAATCGTTGCTGTTTTTCCTCATTTTAAAAATGTTTAATTAGTGTTTTAAAATTTCGATTTTATCAAAATCGGCCGTAAAACTTTATTTTTAATATTTAGCCAAAAATAAACTGTGTCAGGCGAATTTTCTCTTCAAAATACGTAAGAATTCGCTGAAAAAGCTACAGTTTTCCAATATTTATTTTTTGGAGTGAAAAAATTCAAATCTACCGTTTATGTAAAATTTGACTAAAATTTTCAAGTCGTTTAAAAGGACTGCATTTAAAATTGTTTTAAATTTTTTTCACCTCAAAAAATAAATATTAGAAAACTATAACTTTTTCGACAGATTCTTATGTATTTTGAAGAGAAAATTCGAGTGACGCAGTTTATTTTCCCCGAAGTATTAAAAATAAAGTTTGACGGCCGATTAAAGTTTAACAAAAATTAATCCAAAAGTCAAAATATCCTGTAGTTTTTGAATTATAAATTTAAGAAAACCAAATTGCATAAACTACCTTACTACTGTTGAAATTTTAAACAAAATAGTTGCTGACGAGATGGTCAGAGTGCTCTAGTTCATGAATAAATGTAAAATAATTGCGCAAATATTTATCTTACGTTTACTGTAGTTTAAAATCTTCCACACCAAAAATGTCACGATAGGTTTTATTGATTATAACAATTATTTTGTTTAAAATATTTTGAGGTCAATGTTAAAATATTTAAAAATTTATTTATTCGTTTCACACGTAGAAATCAATATTCTCGTTTACCCTGATTTTCTTCAAAACTGTACGGGTACAAACAAAAATAAAAGACGTGCAACAAGTACAAATAAAGTTGAAGAAAAGAACGATTTAAATTATTTGGGACTAAAAATCGAAATAAGGAGGATTGGCCATTGAAAGCATTTTTATTTTATTAATTGCTTAGTTTATTTGTTACTGAAGGAAAGGGTTGATTGGAACCAAGACAAACAAAAAAAACAATAAATATTTTTGCTGTTTGCTTTCAGAAAAAGTGTCTACCTAAACAAAGAAAAAGCTAAATCGAAATCAAAAAAAAGTTTCCTCATATTTAAAATTACAAAAGTGAGTACTAAAGAGTAAAAAATAATTTTAATAAGAGCAAACAAAGCTTTATCAATATATCAATATAAAAACTTAAATTAAAAATGTAAACAACCCCCGACAAAGAAAATCTTTAAAAAGGAAAAAATAAAATCCAAGCGTCGCCGTCTTCGCGTCGGGGGACCCAGGTAGCTTACTTGTATTTAAATTTCATACTGAATCAATTTCAATTACATTTTGTTTTTTTTTTATTTACTTAGCAGTCTCCCGACGCGACGCTTGGATTTTACATTTTCTTTTTTAAAGATTTTCTTTGTCGGGGTTTTTTCAAATTTTTAATTTAAGTTTTATTGGTGCTTATTAAACTATAAATATTACTAGTACGCCCCTGCCTGCCTTACTGTAACAAGTAAGTTACCCACCTGTTTTGAATACTTTCTGATTACCATTTTGGGGGAGAGGTAGCTAACAGGGTCCCGAAAATACAAATTTTACGTTTGAAACCTCGATGTTTTCTGAAAGAGTATATTTTAAATAAGAGAATCAGCTAAGACGCAATGCCTTAAATGCACCTGTTTTTTCAAAAATCGAATTTAAAAAAGCTCGATTTTCACTGCAAATTTGACGTCCGCCTCCGCAACAACTCCAAACTCACCACGGTCAAGGAATTTATTAGAAATCACACGGAGAAGTTTTACGCCAAAATAGAAGACCACGAAAACCCGCTAATAAACCAACTCGGAAAATACGACAAGGCAAACCATCCAAAGTACAAGATGCCAAGGGAAATTATTGATGACGCCGACCCCTAACGATCCCGCATAAGTAACAAGAACTCCTGCAAATCAAAACCACGCCCACAAAAAATTATCCACGCCCACAAGAAAATCGGCCACTTTAGGGAAAAACCATCACCAACGAACTACACACAAGAAGAAAGGTATTCTATTAAAACTCCCACAACCCATCCCTGCATCCTAGTCTACCAAACCTATCTCTCGCGGATCCTTCGCGGGTGAAGCTAGCCAGGACTTAGCTTCGCGCTAATTTTCGGAGGTACGCCTCAATAAAAATTATCCGACGTAACGTTGCGGGCAAGCCCGCAACCTTACTTTTCAAGTCTGCGAAAATATGGGGCAATAGCCCTGGTGCTTCGCAGCAGACCAGAATAAATGACGGCATCACCCACAGGGCACTGAAGGAGTTACCACGAAAAGCGATCACTGCAATTACAACCATCGTGAATGCAGCGCTTCGACTCCGTCACTTCCCGAAATTATGGAAGCACGCAAACGTCATCGTCATCCACAAGCACGGACAGCCGAAAAACCAACCGAAGAGCTATCGTCCAATTAGCCTTCTCTCAACCATCGGCAAAATCGCGGAGAAAATCATCTTAAACCGACTCAAGAAAGAAATAGATTCCAACAAGGTCGTCCCCGATGAACAATTTGGATTTCGTGAAGGTCACTCCACGACTCATCAAATCCTTCGCATCGACGAACAAATTTCAAAGGGGTTCTCGAAAAAAGAATGCACCGTCGCCCTTCTTCTAGACATCTCCAAGGCATTCGACTCCGTATGGCACCCCGGACTCCTCTACAAGATGCTTCGAGCCGGTATCAAACTCGCCATCGTAAAATTAATCCAATCTTATCTTGCAGAAAGAACCTTTTGCATCGTCGCCGATGGGACCAAATCCGAACCTCATCCAATGAACGCAGGGGTCCCCCAAGGTTCGCCACTTTTTGCATCCCTCTACAACATCTTTATGAGCGACATCCCCAAACCAATCCACCCGCAGGTCGAAAACTTTTACTTCGCGGACGACACAGCCGTAGCTTTCACATCAATTTCCCCGGACATCGCCACGCAAAGAGTCCAAGACGTAGCGGAACAAATCGAGCAATGGATGGGAGACTGGCGAATCGGAGTCAACACGAACAAGAGCGTCGCAGTTATCTTCGCCCGATGTAAGAAGCGGACCACAGCAAAAGCCAACCTTTGGATGAACGGGTCCCTCATCCAATGGCAAAAATCGGCGAAATACCTTGGTGTCACCATGGACCAAAAGCTAAATTGGGGCCAACACATCACCAACATCACAAACAAGTCAAGGGGAACGATGTCGCAACTCTATTCGCTCGTAGGTCCCAAGAGCAAAATGACGCCGGCCAACAAACTTCGAATCTACAAAACCGTCATCAGGCCAGCTCTCACATACGCTGCACCAGCCTGGGGGCATGCAGCAAAAACGCATATCAACAAGCTAGAAACAATCCAGAACAAACTCGTCCGCTACGCATGGAATCCGCCAAGAAGAGTCACGAACGTCCGCCTCCGCAACGACTCCAAACTCACCACGATCAAAGAATTTATAAAGAAACCACACGGAGAAGCTTTACGCCAAAACAGAAGACCATGAAAACCCGCTAATCAACCAACTGGGAAAATACGATAAATTTTCCAAAAAATTTTGGAAAAAATAATCAAAACCCGCTTAATTAATTTTGTAGAATAGCATAATATAATACCACCACACCAATTTGGATTTAAGGCTCATCATTCTACGGTACACCAACTGCATAGAATCACCAAATTTATAGTCTCAGGCTTTCAAAAGAAGCAATACACACTAGCCGTGCTTTTTGATGTAGGCCAGGCTTTCGATGGTGTGTGGCATCCTGGTTTGATATATAAATTAATCATTTTGAAGGTACCGCGGTATTTAGTCCGAATAATAGCTTCATTCCTAGAAGATCGTACATTCAATGTTAGAGTGGGATCGGAGATTTCTTCAGAAAAGGTGGCTGAAACTGGAGTGCCGCAAGGATCGGTCTTGGGGCCTCTGCTATACCATATCTACACATATGATTTGCCTCAAGATAATGCTAGCTTAACAGCTACATTCGCAGATGATACTGCCAAACTAGCACAGAGTGAAGATTTAGAAAAAGCTCGTGAGGTATTGCAGCACACAGTTGATGATCTTGAAAAATGGTGTTCAAAATGGAAGATCAAACTCAACACAAATAAAACAAAAACTAAAATATTTACATTAAGAAGATATACAAACCCATTAAAAATACAAATCAATAATCAAGAAATAGAATGGACCGAACATAACATTCCAGTTAAGTACCTAGGAGTATATTTAGACAGCAAATTGACGTGGTCTTATCACATAAATAAAAAACTAAACAAAACATACTCTAGATTGGGAGTACTCTTTCCCATAATCAATAAAAAATCATCATTAAAAATTGAATGTGGATTGCTGTTATACAAATCCATTTTAAGACCAGTGTTCGCATACGCCAATATAATCTGGGGAACTTCATCTAAAACCAACATAAATAAACTTAACGACTACAAAATAAGATAATCCAAATAATATGCAACGCTCCATGGTTTGTAAGAAACGAACAATTGCACGAAGAGTTACAAATTCCTGCAGTGGATTAGTTTAATCAAAAATGTGCAAAAAACTATTTTGATAAATTGGCAAAGTGCTCAGGTGCTATGCACAATAAAATGGGCGAGAAAACAGAAAATCGCTGACTTAAAACAAAACAGCTACCTCAAGATCTTATTTAGGAATTATTGTTATTTAGTTAGTGAATAAGTTAACATTGTTTTTAATATTAGGGGGGGGGGAATTTAATTTTGTGTAATCAATATTGTGTATAGCTTAATTGGTGAGCCAATAATAAATAAATTAAAAAAAAAAAAAATAAATTTGTATAGCGTTATCTATCTTTAAGGCTCATATCATCTTTGATACTACTACATTTTGATCTTATGAAACTTTATTAGCATTACGTTATTATTACTATGGTAGTAGTAGTAATATTTACGAATATCTTCGTAATATTTACTACGTTCTTCGATAATAGTAGGAGAAGGGGGCAGATTGGGCCACTTTTTTTAAATTTTAAATAACATGGTTAATTTCAAATAAAAAAATGCCCGCGTTTGCACACAGTAACCTACATGATGCCTTAATACAATAGCCCCTATTAAACATTAGAAATATTAAGCATAGTCCACTCATTAGAAAAAATTGTCAGCAGTGGGGCACTTTGGGCCAAGGGTTAAAACAGTTTAAATCAATGGGATATTATCAAATAAATGCCAATAGTAAAAGTAGGTAGTAACTTCTATTACATTTATATAAAAAAGCAACTCTATGCGCTAAAATCTACCCAGAATAATACAAAATTGTTTGTATAAACATTTATTTAACATTGTAACGAAAAAGATCAAATTCAAAGCAGTTTTAAAATAATATCCTGCCTATCTACAATCATAACGTCTTTAGTAGTTGGTTTGTCAAATTTTTTTACATTTTTTTTTGAGGCACTGATATAGGCCCAATGTGCCCCGCAATACATTGTGAGGAATAAGTTTTCGTAAAAAAATTTTGCGGCACTTTTTGGTTAACTTTATTACTGGAGGTTACTTTAAAAAACTGTACTAAACTACAGACACAGAAATAAAATCATAAAAATCATTAAACATCACTTACCTTTGCATACAACTGATACCAATAAAAGTGGAATTACAATAGAAAACTGATATTACTACGTAACAAAATACCGCCGTATTTAATAAAATCTTTTTAACTAGCATCAAGTGCGGCTCAGTGTTGCCGACTTATGTAAATTATTTCAAATTTTTGGATAAACTACAAAGCCGGAAATTCAAAGTGGCCCAATGTGCCCCTATGCCCAATGTGCCCCCTTCTCCCCTACTACATTTTAATCCTATGAAACTTTTCGTTAATATTACGAAAAGCATTTTGTTAATATTACTATAGTAGTAGTAGTAATATTTACGAATGTATTTGTAATAGTTACTACATTCTTTGTTAATATTGCTACGATAGTATCCCGTTGGGTTGTGCTTACTGCACTGTTGGAATTTCATCATCATCAACCGCACGTTCAAGACCAGCGGTCCGTTGCGTCACTCAAATTTTAAATTGTTCTCGTCATCTCATCCTGGGGCGGTCCACGGATTTTCTTCCTCTAGGTTTGTATTGGTAAAGTTTTTTTGGTATTCGAGTGTAACTCATTCTATCTAGGTGTTCTCTCCATGCTGTTCTGTATGCTTTAATTTTTTCGTTTAAACTATATATTGTCGTGTTCCGTTCGAACAAGCAACTCAAAGGTCCGGTGCTCAGGTTGAAAAGAAAACTCCTCAGTTAGTCGGTTCAAAAATAATTTAATTTTCCACAATCAATATTCGATGTACAATTAAAGAATAAATTTTAATTAAGCAAATGAAGCTCCAATATAAAAAATTTTTATAAACTGAAAACAGATCATTCCAATGTAAATCAACAAAATTGCAATTTGAAGCTAAAGTTAAACGATTTTCGTCTAGAAGTACACATTTACTTATGCATAAATTTACTAGTTTCTTATGAACGAAAATAGCGTCTGTATTAATGAAAAGAAACTTATAATAATTAAATTTATACAAATAAATAAATTGTTTTTTGGTTTTAATTTTGATTTAAATCTCGCGGTTGGTATCACAGCTGTATTCAGTTTGTTGGAATTTTACTCTAGTCGTACGGATACACACATGTGCTTCGATTGCAACAAATCTTTTATAAATTGTTGGTACAAAAATATGATACGCTCTTCCCCCTTATGAGTAAAATTTTACGGGAACAAAACGACTTCCAGACTAGCTCATCTTCTTTTCGGTGGCCCAAAGGGATTCCTGGAACTTCGGAGAAATCCAAGAATAGCATGTCCTCTTAACTCAAGGTAAATCGTATTATTGAAAAACTTACTCACTTTACCTTCCCTTACACATAAATAAAAGTTTCTGAAAGATAAAAATATGATCGAACTCAAATAAAAAATTGTATGTGATTCATACGTATAATGTTGCGAAATAGTAATAATATAAATAATAAAGTGCAATTTGCACATAAACACTATGTACATATTCCTTAAATTGTAAACGTTACGTTAAAAGAATCGATTCGAAAAAATCAAACTTAATTTAATAGTTGTAACTTTTGTAGCTACCTGATATAAGTTAATCATTCAGTTAACTAATAAAGATAAATAATCCACAATGGATTCGGTATTATTTAGTTAACGTTACAGTTAACAAAATTAATCTTCAACAATTGAATAATTAATGTATTTGGATTGAGTAAAATATAGACAAACATTGGTCATTAAAAAATAAGTAGGCATTAAAAAGTCAATTGTTATTTTAAGAAATTAGAGAACACTTTAAAATTAAACATTTCCATAAGCAACTAACCTTTTTTCCAGGAAGGTAAAGAGAAGTGATTGATGAAATTATGCACGGATACTTGAAGGATTTCTCGTTAGTTCCAACAATTTTGGTACAGTTGGTGGTTATCGTTGCTGGTAGTGTTGTTAACCTTCCATCAATATTGTCGAAATTCCATAGTTTCGCCAACATCCAAATAAAATTATCCATTCGAAAGTTGTAGAAATTGTCGTTAAATCAGTAATTTTTCACCAAGTTTAAAAAGAATTATATCAGTAATTTGCATTTGTATTCGCATGAACTTATTTAATTTAATTCGATAATTGCAAGCACATAGTTAACTCGTAATTAATTTTAACATATTAGAAATGTTTTTACGTTCGTTTCTTTTAGATAATTAATTGATGATTTTTAAATAGCACTACACCAAAAATAACATTTAAGTATTACGATAGAATTTATTTGTTAAATCCATTTTATTTAATAGTAGAACGGAAATCACTTTTAGGCACTGGTAACGATTCATTTCTTAGGTAGTGGTCAAGTTAAATTCGCGAGTCAAAGATATATGTTTACAATCTCAAGTCAAGTAAAAAAGTTACATCTTTTCTCTACAGAAGTCAAGGTAAAAGTTTCACGAAGTCATCGTGTCGATGTCAAGAAAAAAAGTGAAGTTCGTATTTTTCTAAAATGGACGACAAGAAAGGGCGGTCTCAATGTACAAAAATATTTTTTTTTGTTCAAATATTCACGATAGCAATTAAAGTCATCTAACCTACAGGGGGTAAATTACTATAAAAGTTTATTTTTCTACTTTCAGTTGAGATGATGTAATACTAAATTATACGAGTTGCACTAATCGCTCAGAATTCTAAGAAGTTAAATGTATAGTTGCAGAAAAAATAGAGCATAAAAATCTAAAAATAGCACGTTAGGTGCCGTGTCTATCCATTAAGAATTCTTCGTACGTACGAGGAAAGTTCAAATCTTTCGGAATAACTACGAATGATTAAGTAATTTAAAATAGTTAGGCATAGCCGTAACAACCTATACGTGAAAGCTGGCAGATGCCATCTTTTTGCCTAAACCGGAAAAATGCTCTGCTTTTCCCCAGAACTACAGACCTATCTCAGTCCTTTCTTCCATTGCCAAAATATCAGAAAAAATCATCCTCACAAGACGAACTCACTAGACTAGACTTACTTCCCAACGAACAATTCGGCTTTCCTCCAAATCCTCCGCATTATAAAAATCACGGAAGGCTTTTCCAAAGATCACAAAGCTTTGGCTATTTTTCTGGATATAGCTAAAGCCTTCGATAAAGTGTGGTATATAGGATTGCTGTATAAATTTTACATGGCAGGAGTTACCTTCAGAAGTTAAATTGTAAGTTTGACCTGACTTTGCTTTGCCCGTTGATTTTTAATAAAACATTTATTGGTGTAACATCAACAATTTAATTGCAATTATAATACACTTCAAAACTGAATACAAGTTGATCACAACACTACATTTATCATTTGAATGAATTTAAATAAATTTAAAGTTATCGGAATTGGAAGTAAATTAATAGTACATTATATAAACTACGACATATGTTTAGCTCTTATTTTAGTTTTTTGGATAGTTATAATATAACAATCAAAACCAAAATTAATATGAAATCTAATTGATAAAGTATTTAAAAAAAAATATTTTAATAAATAATAAAAATAGTTTATACTTATTTTATTCTCGATAACCTGTAATTCATTTAAAATAATTTATATTATATTTTCACAAATTTAAAACTACAAAACATTTATATATACTTTAATTCAACACGATAATAAAAAAGAAAATCTGATATTGAAAAAATTCAGTAGCTGCTAGTATTAGAAGTGCAAAACTACAGGATCCAAAAACTGAAATTGTATTGCCACTAAAGTGTAGGTCAACACTGTAGATAATATCTAGAAAACAATTTTATAGTGTAAAGCTTTTATTTCTTGTATGGTGAAATTAAGGTATCAAGAAATTTACTTACATTTGGGAATAAATGCTCATCCATGGTTAAAATATGCGATGCTTGTACAGTTTTAACATAATTTCGAACGACAAAGTGATAGCATTCAAACTAAAACCAATAATGATTTTAATATATTTGTATCTTAACATTCTAATGATGACATAATTTTAACAAACCTGGAGTTTTTCGTCAAGATTTAGCTTACTCAAAGGTGCTTTATCCAGTAGGGATAATATTTTGGTGTTCTGAAAATAAAATTACTTGTTATTTTATTTAATATTTGCTATTATTTACGGTAGTTTATTTATAGATTTTTAAAGTTTTTACTACAAAGCATTGGTGTTATGTCATTTGAACCAAGCCAAAATTTATATTGTTTAAATAACCAATGGGGATCAGATAAGTGATGATCGCCTCTGTCACCATAGCTTTATTACAAAAACTTTGGAGGCCGCCTGTACCATGAAATACTATACATTACACAACGTTTCCATAAAAGTGCAAAATAAGCTCGGCGTTTTACTTTTTATTACAGAATAACATTTTTTATCTTGTGCATTTGCACACCACGCACATCGTTAGTTACGCCACTGTGTCATTTAAATAACAACAAATTGATTTAATTTTAACGATTTAAACGTTTGCTTGATGTTTTTTGATTCAATTTAAGCAATTAAATATCATTAGTTAAGAACTTGCTGGAAAAGTAAAATACAAGTAACTTGAAAAATAGAAACAAGAAAGGGAAAAAAAGTTATATTAATGATAAAGACAGTTTAAAACCTGAAAAAAAAAGAAAAAATGTGAAAGAGGTTGTTAAAGATTGTCCACTTGAAGAATTGTTGATACGATACATGCAAGAAGCAACAAACAAAGTAGGCGACTGAATGTAAGATTTTGTAAAAGCAATGAACAGAATGAAAGTACGAAGGCAAAATTAGATGGAATAGATTAACGTTTTGTTAGAATGGAAGTGGAAATGAAGAAAATCAAAGAAAATAACAACAAAGCAAAGGAGAAATGTGTAGAAGAACGAAATTAGTTAAATAGCAGCAGGGTTTAAAGACTATTACAAAACCAGGAAAAAGAAGGAAAAATGTGGAAGAAATTTGATATTAACAGGATGTAAGGGCATTTAATGAAGTAGACAAGCAAGTGAAAAAAAAATTAAAAAAATAGGAGAATTGAAACAAAGAGTAAATTTGATAAAGCAAATAGTTGATGTGTTAAAATTGCATATGCTGGACACTTGTCAGGAAGGTAGTGCTAGTTTTGACAAGTCAAGTGGTGCAGGGTGTAAAGCAAGCATAGTAAAACTGAGTTTGATAAAGCTGGAAGAATAAATGTGAATAAATGCATGCGGTTGATGCAGTGTATGTTTAGAATAAGCATGAAAGAAATAAACATGAAAGAATAAATTTGTAGAATGTTAAAAAAAAATGAGAGTGAATTTAATATTATTATAAACGATTGCGAGAAATGTGAATATGAATAAGGTGTATCAGAAGTAACTGTAGCAAATGAAAATCAATGGAAAGGTAGAAGATTGGTTAATTTTCTAGTTTTTAAAGAAAAAAAATGGCAAGTGGGTGAATAAATAAAGAAATGGAGTAAAAAAGAAAGAAATAAATAAATAGTTGATTAGATTATAAAGAAAGACACCCGACCAAAAGGCTATACCAGGCCCACCCCCAGGTGCCCCCCCGAAATGTTCAAAAAAAAAATTTTTTTTCAAATTAAATGAAAATTTGTTTATAATAATAAAAATTCTCGAAAGAAAAACCATTAAAAATTTTACTTTTCACTAAGTGCCCCCCCCCCCGAAATTAAATCCTGGGTACGGGCCTGGGCTATACGATGATGAATAGTGAAATGTAAAAGTAAATAAGATAATTGAATGAGGTAGAAAAGTGTTGAGAAATATTGAAGAGGTATAGAAGATTAAGTGATGAAGTAAAGAAAAAAATTTAAAACTGAATAGTAATATTGGTAAAAGGAGAGGTAAAAGTGTGGTATGGGGAAAAATTAATAAAGAGTTATATGAGCATAAGTGATGAAATAAAGGAATAATGCGATTAGAGGATGATTTTATTTTAAATTATTGGGGATAGGTAGCTACAAAGGCCCCGAAAATACAAATTTTACGATTGAAACCCAGAACTTTTTTTTTTTTTAATTTATTTATTATTGGCTCAGCAATTAAGCTATACACAATATGGATTACACAAAATTAAAATCTCCCCCCCCCTAATATTAAATACAATGTTAACTTATTCACTAACTAAATAACAATAATTCCTAAATAAGATCATAAGGTAGCTGTTTTGTTTTAAGTCTGCGATTTGCTGTTTTCTCGCCTATTTTATTGTACATAGCACCTGAGCACTTTGCCAATTTATCAAAATAGTTTTTTGCACATTTTTGATTAAACTGATCCACTGTAGGAATTTGTAACTCTTCGTGCAATTGTTCGTTTCTTACAAACCATGGAGCGTTGCATATTATTCGGATTATCTTATTTTGTAGTCGTTGAAGTTTATTTATGTTGGTTTTAGATGAAGTTCCCCAGATTATATTGGCGTATGCGAACACTGGTCTTAAAATGGATTTGTATAACAGCAATCCACATTCAATTTTTAATGATGATTTTTTATTGATTATTGGAAAGAGTACTCCCAGTCTAAAGTATGTTTCGTTTAGTTTTTTATTTATGTGATAAGACCACGTCAATTTGCTGTCTAAATATACTCCTAGGTACTTAACTGGAATGTTATGTTCGGTCCATTCTATTTCTTGATTATTGATTTGTATTTTTAATGGGTTTGTATATCTTCTTAATGTAAATCTTTTAGTTTTTGTTTTATTTAGGTTGAGTTTGATCTTTCATTTCGAACACCATTTTTCAAGATCATCAACTGTGTGCTGCAATACCTCACGAGCTTCTTCTAAATCTTCATTCTGTGCCAGTTTGTCAGTATCATCTGCGAATGTAGCTGTTAAACTAGCATTATCTTAAGGCAAATCATATGTGTAGATATTGTATAGCAGAGGCCCCAAGACCGATCTTTGCGGCACTCCAGTTTCAGCCACCTTTTCTGAGGAAATCTCTGATCCCACTCTAACATTGAATGTACGATCTTCTAGGAATGAAGCTATTATTCGGACTAAATACCGCGGTACCTTCAAAATGATTAATTTATATATCAAACCAGGATGCCACACACCATCGAAAGCCTGGGCTACATCAAAAAGCACGGCTAGTGTGTATTGCTTCTTTTGAAAGCCTAAGACTACAAATTCGGTGATTCTATGCAGTTGGTGTACCGTAGAATGATGCGCCTTAAATCCAAATTGGTGTGGTGGTATTATATTATGTGATTCTACAAAATTAATTAAGTGGGTTTTGATTATTTTTTCAAAATTTTTTACAACGTAGGCAACAAACTAATTGGTCTATAGCTGCTTGGGTTCTCCTTTGGCTTTCCAGTTTTGTGGAAGGTGATAATTGGTGCTTGTTTTCATTTGTTAGGAAAGTTACTCAATCGAAGACATGCGTTGAAGATGGTTGTTAATGCTACTAATGCTTTCTTTGTCAAATGTTTTAGCACAATGTTTAGGATCATATCATTACCCGGAACTTTTTTGTTTTTAAGCTGCTTGATGTAAGTTGCTATTTCAATAGCTGATGTGGGCTGAAAGTCGCTCTGGTCGCAGGGTTGTAACAAATATGATTTTACTGTATCTTGTATTTCTTGTTGTGTGTTAGTATTGCTTTCATCATCCATAAAGGCTTTTTCTAGATGATTTGCCAGCAAGTTACATTTTTCTAAGTCTGTGGTAAACTGCTGATTTCCATTTCTTAGTGTAGGCATTATTTCTGGTGTGTTTAAGATTTGCTTTGTTGTACGCCATAAGGTAGGATCATTTGTATTCAGTTCTTGGATAAATTTGTTGTAATTGTCAAAGCGATACTGATCTAATTGTAGCTTAACTTGATGCGATAATTGTGAATATATCCGTTTATGTGAAGAATCTCTTGTTATTTGCCATAACCCGCGTTCTCGGTTTTTTTTTTTTGATTAATGCTAGAATATGTAAAGGTGTTGTTGTTTGGTGAATTGTCTTTCTTCGCGTATTATGTCGAGTTGCTCCCCGTACCGATGTCTTTATCGCATTGGTGAGGTTGTTAATTGCAACATCAATATCTTTTTTACTTGTTATGTTGTATGGGCACGTAAATTTATTATCTAATTCAGCTTGAAATTGATTCCAGTCGACTTTTCCCTCAATCAGGCAAGGGATCCGAGGCTTAATAGCTGGTCCACTACAGAACGTTACTAGCACTGGCAAGTGATCGGAATCTAGCTCAGTAAGCACTGTCTGTTGTATGACCTCTGTAAAGTTTTTAATCAAGATAATATCTAATATATCTGGCTGATAATCTACTCTAGTAGAAAAATATGTGGGCTCGGTTGGAGCTATAATGTGGATATTGTTGATGTTTGTGATATCATACAAAAGGACACCTGCTGGATTATTAGTTCGACAATTCCATGCTGTGCTTTTACAATTTAAATCGCCCAGCATTATTGTTGCATTATTTCCGTTAAATAGAGATTCAATATCTTGATGGTTCAATCTTACGTTTGGTTGCTTATAGACTGCTATTATTTTTAAGATTCTTCTATTATTTTCTTTTATTTGTATTGCTACTGCTTCTAGGGATGTTGTTTTTATTGTATCTAAATGATTGTGTTGTATATTGTTCTTTATTATGATACCTGATCCTTCACTTGCAAAATTTGTTTCACGATCATATCTGTAGATGCTGTATCCTGGAATTCGAAGTTTTTTGTTTTTGATTAAATGTGTTTCGCTTATGCAAGCTATGTCTACTTGATTACGTGTAAGGAAATCGATAAAAATAGATCTTTGCCGTATTACACCATTTGCATTCCAATTAAGGATTGATAATCTTTTGATACATTGTTCTTTTTTATCCATTAAAGTTAAGGTTAAAGAGCAGAGGGATAACATTTGTGACTATAAAGTTCTTTATCTGTTCAAGATACGGGGTTAACATATTAAAAATAATTGACAGTATGTTATTAACTGGGTTTTGTTGATAGTTTGTTTCTTCACTTTGTTTAGTTACTTGGGCATATGTTTTTTCTGTTTTATTATTCTCACTGGCAACTGCAACTCTAGGAGAGTCACTGCTTTTGACTTGACTTCCCGACAACGGCTGCCGACCCCGAAAATTGATTCTGTTTTTTATTTCTAAAAAATATGCACATCCTCGGTAGTTGGCTGGATGATCCATACCACAGTTAACACAAATTGGGCGCGCATTTTGGTGCTTATTGCAATTCGTGTAGATGTGGTTACCCTGGCATTTGACCCACCTAGTGTAGCATTCCAAATGCTATTATTTAAATTGGTTTGAAATCTACGCATCATCCTGTGTATGTCCATCACGCGCAAGCGTTAATATTTCGAAAATTTGTCAAATTGGCATTCTTCCGTTTGTCACCATCTAAAATGGAGGTTTCATTTTCGTTCTGTGTAATGTTTGAGTTTTAAAAGCCACAAACTTTATTTTAATGAAGTGATCTTTTTAATAACCTTCAGTTTTATGTTTGTGGGTAAGCATTACATTGATATTTTCCATTTTGAACGAAGTTTGACTTTGATAAATTTTAGCTTTTTATTACCACCTGTCCATTTTTGTGTTCGTCCATTTTGGTTTTCAACTTTTGTTTATGGTTTTCTGGAAGCAAACTTAAAGTGGAGCTGATATATTTCTATTGTTCAATCAGCGTGTTGGAGTCATTTCCATGAGGACGTTTTACTTTTAATTTCCATGGATGTTTATAATGGAGTTTTTGCACCTGGTTTTCATTCTTATCAGTCCACTTGAGCTGACCTTGTCCGTTTGACGTCACCGCCCTATCGGCTTTGATTTTGATAATTTCGACGACGTGGGATGACCGGACAACCATGGATTTTTATTTTGTTAAGAGCGTATTTAGGAAATTAGCTTTCTTTAATACTTTACATCGACATTGGGATGTTACCGTTCGCAGGTGAATTGATTCTTGTTTAATTATTGCAGTTTTGTTATTTTTAGCTTTACATCTGAAACTCAGTTTGCACGATGAACCATTAATATTCCAGAGGTTCCAAAAGAATAGCGATGTTGAATCGGAATGATTGTAGTGGAAGGGTAAGTTGAAAAGGCAATTACTGTATTTAATTCTACTTGATGATATCTCTTGCGAATGAGTATTTGTAGTCAATGTTACCGACGTGTTATGTCTGCGTTGGGCAGTTTCCTAGATGCGCGATATTATTTTTGGTAGGTTGTCTTCATATGGCAACTCATTTGTATTTTTTAGTTCTTTTATTTTGCATTTATTGTCCCAGGGTATCCCTTCAGGGTATTCTGGATTTAACTTGAATTGTTATGTGTTTATGTGTCTCCTATATGGAGTTTTGGAATCAAGCATTGTCAACCCCATCTTTTATCTTGACTTTTGTTTTATAAATAAAACCACCCCTTCTTCTACTATCGTGTTTTATTTAGAAGACTGGCGCCCGATTTATATTTTTTCTTAGTTAGTTGCCAAAGATCGTTTGAGTCACAACGTGAACGAATCCACGAAACGCGCATGCGCGACCCATGCTCTGGTACTGGACGGGGGTGTAATCCCTTAGCTGGCCTGTCTGCCATTCCATCGCAGATCAGCGGGGCAAGCGACGCAAATAGGAGCAATTTGTGGTACACTAGGCTCAAGGTTGCAGTAATTTTTGGTGTGGCCATACCTCTGGCATCTTGTGCACTGTGGTATGTCAGTTGTTTTCTTACTAGGCTTAACAGTGACTAAGCTGTAGTACATTTTTTTAATCTTAAAAATTTCTTTGGCTAACTCATTATCATTCAGGTCCACAAAGCATTCTCCAGTTGGGCTTTTATATTTATTTAGTAATCTGTTTACCTTTAGGATTGGTAATTTTGGGTTATCCATGAGTAATTCATCCCGAACCTCCCCTTTAGACAACGATTACGGTACAACTTTAATTGCTACTGATAGAAGTTTATTTAGTGGATCTCTATAAGTGTGGTATTGCAATTTGTTATCCTTATGGTATTTGGACAGTGTTCTGTAGTCTTCTACTGTTGTTAAATTTATTCGAATTTGATCTTTGCTGTATGACGTTGTAAATGCTGATTTAGCAATCTTCTTAATATCTTCTACGATTACTAGATGGTTATTTGCTTCATGCAAAAATATAGGAGGAATTTTTACTTTTCTTTTCTTTTCTTGGACAGAGTTGTTTTTGGGGTTTGGTTGACCAACATTATTGATATTTGTACTACCAATTTGTTTCTCAAAATGTTTGGGCAAAGAGTATTTATTTTGTTTTAAAATTTCACTTTCATTAAACCATTCATAACGCTTTTGTAAATCAGTATCAGTTGGTGATAGGGTATCTGCACCGCGTTTGTTTTTAGTAGTGTCGTGATTTTCAATAATTATAATAGGTTCTACATACCCTACTTTATTGCTATCGTCATTCATATTAACGTTTGTTTCTATTAAATCCATGGTTTAATTGTTAAAATTATGTATTTAGTTCTTTAGTATGGCTAGGCTGATATCAGCTCAGCTAGCAATGTGGTTAAATTGATACTATAGTATCAACGAATCTATTGATAATTTTCACAATTCTCAATTTCACCTGTCAGTTTTAAAACTATTTAAACTACTTTATTCACTATTATATTATACCGGGTGCTGAATGAGTTAGGCGAACATAGGATATTAACATGTAAAAACTTATTTTTGCAAATTCCTGCTTCCCTAATTATTTTAGAGAAAAATTGAAAGATACAAATATAATGTAGAAATATAAACTACGAATGATAAGAGCATTAGATTTTATCTAGCTTTTACGTAAATGATCAAAAAATCTTTTGAAATTGTTAAAATTTTTATTTATCAAACTGGCCATGTATAAGTTTCCAAGGTAATATTCCATTTTATGAAATTAAAATTTAATAAAGTGCAAAACTGTCAACAACGTGCAATTGTTTTTTATTATATATTATGGTGGTTTGCGTGCAAAAATTTTGCTACCTACCTATCTTTTTAAATTGCCTCGACTACTCTTTCTACGGTGAGCTTGAGATGAATTTAATGCTCCACTCTTGGGGTGGTTCTGGCTTTGAAAATTTTTAAAGAAAAAGGAAAACGCTAAATTAAATATGCAAAACTCTATTTTAAAAATTAAACAAAATCGTGTATGAAAAACAAATAAAACGTAATTGAAATTTTTGGTTATTGCCACAAATTGGCCGAAGGTTGATGCGAAAAACAGGTGAGTTGAATTGGTAACAAAAACACCCTGTCATTTACGATCTTCAAATTTCTACTACAGTTGTTTTTATTACCAATTCGCAGTGTCAAGTGTAAAAAATGAAAAATTAATACTAATGCCTCTACGAATAAAATTACAATAAAAATGAAAATACAAAATTTTACAAATTAAATCAAAAAATTCTCGTTAAACTGCCGTCGTTGGTTTTGATGTGTGGAACGCTGATGTATGGAAGTAAAACGCTCACCCTTTTTTGCTGAATTCTGGATTCTTATAACGAAACTTGTGGCTCCAGGAATCTCCTTCCCAGGTTTTTCTTTTCTTGTACGATCGCACTTTTTATTAAGAAAACTTTTTCTTGGTTCGTGGTCGTTAGCCACTTCACAAACAAAGCTCAACTTTGTTACCCAAAAGGTGAAAGGTAACTGACCAAAAGTCACTTCCTCTATAATAATTTTGTTGTTCACATTATTGTTCCCTTCCCAACGGCACTTCAACCAATCACGTCTTCCAGAGTCCCACTCTATTTTTAATAATAATCCAGGAACAATCTTTTGCTCTCTTTCTAACACACACAGTAAATGGTCTTTAATAAAATTTGTGTAACAGTCGTGTTAAAAAGAACAAACCTTTCCCTTCCTCTTGTATAAATTTTCAATTACGTTTAAAATATTTAAAAAAATTTTCTTTAATGACGGTAAATAAAATTAAAATTGCTGCTTTCCTTTCTTTTAAAATTATGAAGAAATAATAAAATTTTAAATAAATAAAAATTATTGGGTTCGTTTCACCACAATATATATGACAGCTCTACAGGCCTAGAAGGCCCATGGCTTTTCCCTGCTTACCTAACCTATCTTGCTAGCTTTTCGTGTGTGACGCAGCCGTATTTACGGTAATGACGTCGACACAAACATCAGGGATCACCACAGAGTGTGGATGTTCACCGGAAGGCCGAGCCAAGAAATTCTGTGCAATCCGCGATTTGAACCCAGAATTTCCGCTCTATACTCAACCAGCGATCACATTACTCCACTGCTGTAGCTTATTGTTTTTTATTACTTATCAAAAATAATTACCTCGGAAACTTCCATGGCAAGTCTGATAAATAAAAGTTTTAACAATTTCAAAAGAATTTTTTGACCATTTACGTAAAAGCTAGATAAAATCTAATGCCTTTATCATTCGTAGTTTATATTTCTACATTATATTTGTGTCTTTCAATTTTTCTCTAAAATAATTAGGGAAGCAGGAATTTCCAAAAATAAGTTTTTGCATGTTAATATCCTATGTTCGCCTAACTCATTCAGCACCCGGTATAGGCACTCTTATGCACTTGAGCACATCAGCTAGATGTCCGCCTCGTTCGACGGACTCGCGAGCCTCGAACTTTTCTGAAAGAGTATATATTAAATAAGAAAATTAGCTATGACAGAATGCCTTAAATGCACCTGTTTTTTCAAAAATCAAATTTAAAGAAGCTCGATTTTCATTGCAAATTTTAAGGTAAATTGCTCGTGATTGGTGAATCAATGCATTCTGTTTTATGTACGAATACGTTCTTTTTAGGACCAAAATTACTTCAGAAAAGGGTTACTTAAATTTAACGAACGGTAGTTACTTTTTTCCGTGGATCCTACTCTTGCCATTTTGATAAAAACGACACTCAATTTAATAATACCCCTAGGCCCGTAGATTAAGGAAAATGGTGGATCTTTGAGGGGTAAAACTCGTGAGAGTGGATTCTAAACGCAGAGTCGTTGTGCAAAAAAAAATCGACTTAAAGCACCCCTCGCTGCGCTCGGGCGCTTTAAGCCATTTTTCCTGCACATTTAGTATTGAAAACCATGATTTTCGTTCGGAGTGTACTGTTGCTGCATCCCAATGCAAGTGTCGCTCCGGTTATCCCCGCTCTGCGCAACGCTAAAACCAGTTGAAATTACACGCACTGTCAATAGAATGAATTTATTCACCAATCCCGAGCGACTTTGCTTAAAATTTACTGTGAAAATCGAAGTTTTTAAATTCTATTTTTGAAAAAACAGGTGCATTTAAGGCATTCTGTCATAGCTAATTCTTTTATTTAATATATACTCTTTCAGAATTCATCGAGATTTCAATCGTAAAATTTGTATTTTCGGGGCCTCGATAGCTACCTGCAACCTCGCATTCACTAAAACTAACTCAATCGGTGGCTAAATTGTATTTTTCTCCTATTCAAAATTTTTTATTGACCACGTCAGTCATCGCGTGACCTTGCACTTACAATAAAAATTACTTCGAAAATCAAACCATCAAATTTTATAAACTCCTAAAAAAATTTAATTTTTAAAATTTTTTAAATTTCATTAAAATTACAACAATTTATTAATGATGTTACAAAATAAAACGAGGCGCCATACTTAACAGTGCAATAAAATAATTAGATTACTTACACTTGAGATACTTTTAGCGAACTGTGCTGTCAAATAATTTGCTGCAAGTGTTCCAATTAGCATTAAGGATTCAACACCTAAGAACTTGAAAGTTATTGGTGGTTGATATGCCACAAGAAGTACTACTAAAAAACTACCAACGACGAAGAAGCTTGCTGCACTTAAAACATATATCACCGTTAAAGGATTGCAACAATCACTATATGCCATTAACGTTTTTTTTAATGCAATGTATGTAACACAATAAGCATTCAGCATAGTTTTTATGTTTTCTCTTGGAATGCATATAATCCAATTATTTTCGTTTGCTAAAGTGCAGGTGGTCTCTTCGTAAAATGTATTTTCCAAATCAACTTTTAGAAAATTATTGTATTTATTATGAACATAGAAGTAACACTCAAGAATCGTCACTGTTATATTTACATCCTGAATTATAATACAAATGCAAATAAAGATTCCGCATCTTTCAATTATATTCCAGTCACGATCTAATTCTAAACAAAAAACGATCGCAAAGATACCAGTAAGGATGCAGAACGTCAATAGCAACCTTATGAAAATGCGTCTTTTAAGGTAAATTACATCTTCTGTCGATAACAAATCGTTGAACGTAAAAGTGTTAAAATATTTCAACATAGAGTCAAGATATATCAGCAGGCTATCCAGCTTTGGATACTTATACGTACATCCAATAATTGTAGCAAATGAGAGTCCATACAAAACTAACTCGATATTTTTGAGTAAGATTTTGAAAATGTCCCAGTTAATTTTTCCTTCCTTGTAGGTTCTCATTATCCGACAGAAAAACGCTACAGAAATTAAAATTATAGAAAGATTTGAGGCCAATAGTTTTACTTTGAGAAAGAGAGGTTCTTTTGTTCGAACTACTACGTTGTTGGCATGATTACAATCAAAATTTATTTTTGACATTCCGATCAACTGAGTAAAGTTAAATGCCACTCCAATAGCACAGTTTACACAATTTTTTGTAGCTTGATGACTCATTTTCTAACGATAGTAAATTATTTTCCTTTCTTGAAAAATGGAATTATATCTACAAATAAATATGGAATTCTTAGAGATTATTTATGTTAAAAAAATATAAACAGTAACAAATCAGTAGCGCTATCTGAAAATAAGTATAGAAAAAGCATGCATACATATTCATTTGTATAGCGTTATCTATCTTTAAAGCTCATATCATCTTTGATACTACTAAATTTTGATCCTATAAAACTTTTTGTTAATATTACAAAAAGCATTTCGTTAATATTACTAAGGTAGTAGTAGTAATATTTAGGAATATATTCGTAATAGTTACTACATTCTTTGTTAATATTGGTACGGTGGTATCCCGTTAGGTTGTGCTTATATGCACTGTTGAAATTTTAACCGATTATTATTATTAGAAAAAAAATAAAAAACAGTTAGTACGCTATCAGTGCTGCAATAAAAATTAAATTAATTATTATTATTTTGTTTTTTATTTTCAATCAAATTTAGTTAAATTAATTTGAAATTAAGTGGGTATTAGGAATTAGGGCTGGGCGATTATTAGATTTAACAATCGATTAATCGAAAACAATCGATTAATCGTCACACGCATGGGCAGATTAAAATCCATAAGGTGAATTCAAAACTGCACATGCGTCTGATAGTTGCAAACGGTTTCAAACTGCTGAAAGAACAGAGCTTATAAAAAACTTCCAAGTCTAAGAGAAGGGGAAAGCTCTATAAAGTGTAACTAACATTTTATAAGTATGACTAGAAGGGAGAGGAGATTTATAAAAATATTTATGCTTGAATTTTTTTTTGCTTACATTTAATTGTGCGTTAAGCGGTTGAAAAATAATGGGGTCTTTGTTTTGTGATCATCTGCCACAAAGGCAGATGAGGAAGAGGAGATAAAAAAGCTCTCCCCCATCCCCTCATGGGCACGTTCTATGATATAATAATAATAAGGTATGGACCTAAATGGCCCAAAACGTCGGACAATTTTGAATTGTCTTAATGAGACCTAAAACCTCAACAGTATATTTCATAATATAGAATTGATAAATCAACTATTAAATTAAATTATTCTTAAATATAAGCTATGCTATTGGCAGATTATGTAGTATCCACGTGACGTCATGCGCAATAATTATCAAAATGCAATTTCTATGTATCATATCATTGGTTCAAAATATGATTACGTGCAGAATTTTACTTACCACGTGACGTCATGCGCAACAGTTACCAAAGTTTTTATTTTATTATGCGTGCGTTCCACTTAAAGCCCACCACGACCACGGTTGTTTGTAAGACCAATCAAATAACCGCTTTCGATCTTTAGTCCAATCAAAGAACTACAGGACCAAGCAGCGGTTGCAAAATTAACAATCGAAAGTCGATTGTGTGAAAATAATTAATTATTTTGAATTGAAAATAATCAAACAATCGATTATTTTGATTAATTAATCCATTGTTCGATTTTTTACATTCTTGGCTTCTTTTTACCAAAACTAAATTAAATGAATTTTTTGCGTACTACTCCATATTGGTTCCATATAACATAAATAAAAAACAATCGATTAATCAAAAACAATCGAATAATCTAAAAAAAATCTGATTAATCTATATCGTTCAATTCTTTACATCTCGGATTTTTACTTTACCATACTACACATTATCAGTATACGTGAGAAAGTTATGTAATTAAAAAAAAAATTTTTCGTGATTTTGGGTGTAAAGTGACTACTTTACACCCGGTTTTTCGGGAGTAAAGAAGCTCTTTTCGTCACACTTTGTTTTTCTCCCGGGAGTAGAAAAATACCGGGAGTAAAAAAATTTCAAAAAAACAAAAATTTTCAAAAATCATTTATTTACATATTTTATCTTAACCACACAATTGTGAAAAACTTACCTGTCTATAAATTCGCCCCATAAATACCGCTTTTTGCTGAACGCGATAGTACCTACCACGTGATCCATCAATATCAAATTTGCGATTTTTTTGCAACGTGTCCATGAACATCGATAGATGCGACCACAATGTCGTATTTATTGATTATTTAACAATTATTTCTTGGTTTTTAAGCATTTTTAATTGAAAACACACGACACAATACACAAACGTTCAAACTTTACGAGAGTAAAAATCAAAATAAACATGGAACCCCAACATGGCCGCCCTTCAGGGTACCAACTGGTGCCAAGAAAAACACCATGGTTACAAGTAGAAGTTGGTTTTAGACTACCACGATATCAATTAAAACGTGTTATAAATTTATAAAATTTATGCAATTATTGCAAAAAAATCGTGAATTTTGTCGGATATTATTCCCAAATTCACGAAAAGCTGCTCATAATACTCGGGCTCCAGGGTTTTTTCATCTCTCGACTATTATTCCTCTCGCCGCCTTGCGGCTCGTGTCATAAACTACGTCTCGTGACGAAAAACAACCCCTTACGCCCTCGTGATATAAACTACTATTTTTTTAGATTTTCACGGATTTACAGTCCTTGAGGTCAAACAAGTTGAAAGAGACCAAACATCAAGAAATGTCTGTGTGTCTGTGTGTCTGTATGTCACTTACACAAATTACACACAAATAAAAAATACACAAATTTTATATTTAGTACTTTTATATTGAAATTTAGATTTGATTTAATTTTGGTTAAAATCGGTCTACGGAAACATAAGATTAGGAGTAAATTAGTGACGCGATGAGTATATTTGGTACTGTGGTCGGTAGAGGGCGACACCTAATAATGTTGCAAGTTATGTTATGTGCAATGTGATAAATCCACTCACCGAAACAAAAAATCATAATATTAAGAGGGGCACTTTTTTCAGGGCTCTTTTAATTTAATCAACAGATGGCGCCTACTTAAATATTTTTATAAAATACTAGGAGGCTTTTGTATTTAAAATATAGCAAATTCGTTGAGATAATACTATTCTATAAACAATAGTCTTAAGCTATTTTGAGGTCGTATTGAGTATGTCAAAACACACTCACTTACAAAAAAAGATAATTAAACTTTAATTATGAATTGTGTTTTTATAAATAAATATTACAAACCCAAAATAGCTTAAGACCAAGAATATTCTTTATAGAATAGTATTATCTCAACGAATTTGCCATATTTTAAATACAAAAGCTTCCTAGCATTTTATAAAAGTATTTAAGTAGGCGCCATTTGTTGATTAAATTAAAAGGGCCCTGAAAAAGTGCCCCTCTTAAAAAAACAATTTTTTTTAGGGAAAACCATTAAAGAAGTATCCACGGGTTGAGCTTAGGTTACTGTTAGAAAACATTTTATTTTAATAAGGGGGGACCCCGTCATCACCATTTACGGCTTCTTCATAAGTCAACATGACGTAGTTTTGAAATAATTTCGGCGCTTTTCTTACTCGGTTTGATCTTCGCAATTCTTCAGTCAGTTGTTCATCTTCTGTTTCATTTTCGGATTGAATTATTTCATCGTTTACCCACCTTTATTTTATTATTTATTAATAATATAGTAATCTTGGTTTTGTTCCTACCATTTGTATCGGTTACGTAAGTTCTACGCTTATTTAAGTACGGGTCAACGCTTAGTCCTGCGCGTGCATACTTTTACTCCATCTTAACCCCGGTTACATCTTTTAGGGGAGGGCTGTGTAACGAATTTTCAATTCTTTACTAAAATTATTGCATGCCCTGTATGTACTCGCTTTGCGATAGTTGCGACGCAGACTTTCGGACGACCTTCGTGCAAGTTTGATAAAGGAACACGAAGCAGCCGTCAAGCAAGTAACACGTGTTTTGCATAATATCGTGTTATTTTTGATAATCACACCGTTATCTACTCAGTTAATTTATATATTACCGTCTGTGCTTGGTTTATACCATCATCATTTCGGCTGCTCGTTGTGATTTAATATCTGCGGCACTAATAATTTGAAGCACCTGTTTTTACTTGGCGACGCCATTTTGACATGGACGAATTCATATTTTCCAACACGATATCTTATCAAATTGCAAGTAGGATTTTATCATTTGGTGGTAATAATAGCACTTTCAATTCTACCTGTCATCGGTGCCTCCATAATAGTGCATCCTGCAAAACTACAAACTTCGTAGAGTTATTTCTGGGTTCCTGAAGTCGGACTGCAACACCACAGCGTCACCACCAGGCCGGATTTCCTATCAACATCTTTGGGAGCGACAGTAGTTGGTGATTTGGTTGCTAAAGATTATACCGGGTGCTGAATGAGTTAGGCGAACATAGGATATTAACGTGTAAAAACTTATTTTTGCAAATTCCTGCTTTCTTAATTATTTTAGAGAAAAATGGAAAGATACAAATATAAGTATAAGGCACCCGGTATAAGGTAGAATTTTGTAAACCTCCTCCGATAAAGATTTTTGGAAGTGAAGGTAAGATTTTTTATTAGCAATTCATTTAATGAATTACTTGTCGCTGAGTTTTTCTGTGTTGCACGAAAGGCGTCTACCTTATTTTTGATCGGGTGGTTACGACAAGTGTTTTTAGTCCTTTAACTTGGTCAATTTTTTACAACGTGAACCAAATCTGTCGTGAGTTTGCACCTGTACCAAAGTGGTCATAATCTGTGATAATATTTTATTATTCATTGATATTGGTGATTTGATTTCCCAGTGTTACTTTTGAAGTCAATTTTCAGGCAATCCACCCCTAGCCTAACGTCGGAGCTAAGCTGAATAGGGAAACTTTTTTACAGGTAGCAGCCTACCTGGTGAACGTAATCGCTTCCTGCACCACCATAGCGGTGGGGAAAAGGAGGTAATAAGGTTATTCTTTTTATTTATATTCTTTTCCGTTATCCGATCTTAATATATTGTCGTGTTCTGATTAACAACTCTTTAAGGTCCGTGCTCAATTTGTCGGTAGAGTAATGAAAACTTCCCCAAGTAGTGAGTTCAATTGAGATTTCAAAATTTCCACAATTAAATAAAACAAAATTATGCAGGGCATTAACAATAATTTACTTAGACGAATGTTGATGCTAATTAATGTCTTGATTACAAATAAAAACGAAATTTTTGCAATTAAATTAATTTCAACAATAAAATAAGCCAGATATTGACGTGATCTATTCACAAGTTCACACATTTACTGTTTCAAATTTATAACTGTAACTTGTAAATAAATTGAACGTTGTAATTACTAAACAATCTGGAATAAAAAAAATTGTGCACATAATAAAGTAAAATTGTTTGATTTAAATGTTCGCGCCGAACAGTAATTGACAGCGTAAGTCATAGTTGATCGCACCTATAGGTAGAAACGGTAGTTTATAATAATGAAGATGCACAACACGTGTTGGTTGGAAACATCGTAATGAAGTCATTTACAACACCGAACGAAATGAATCCAATAATTAAATACAGTGGGTGCCGCTTAATGTGATCACATTGGGACTTGAGGTTTTTGATAACAATAACTGATTGATAACAATAAAAGAAAAAAAATTTTATTGGTTATTTATTACTATGGAGTACATCTACAAAAATTAATTAATAATAGTCACTCATTGTGAAGTTTTCAAGTAGGACTGAATCTTACAACACACATTAACAGCAAACTATCGTCCATTTATGTATTTAAACGACGGAATTGATAATAAACATAAATATGTAATGTAATATCACATGTGTGACGTTGATTTTCTTGCTAACACCTGACTTTGTATTATGTGGGTGGTATGCACAATATAAAAAAAATGCTTGTAACTGAAAATCAACTCCTTTGCTCGTGGGAAAAAATAATCTTAAGAATAATATGAATAACATTAACCGAATTATGATAACTAAAAGCGATGTTTTTTGTGTGTAATAATATATGTCTGTTCCGTTCTTGGCAAAAGTGATAACAATATCCGAATGATAACATTAACCGCGATCACATTAAGCGGGCCTCACTGTAGTTGTAACAGTGCTCTAAATTGGTACAAATGTGAAGTTAATGTGTTATAAACGAAGATTCCATATTCAAAAAAGTGTGTTTAGTGGATAACCTCAAATTCTTAAAACTCATAATTTTCAAATTCCAGATAAATAGCTTTGAAATAGCGAAAAATAACAGAATTTAGATTTTATTTGCCGTTTGGATGACTTCAAATAAATCTGCTACAAGTGGATAAATCATCATGAGATTACACAAAAATGACCGGCCGTTATTCCAGTTTAACAGGTAAATTTTCCAAATTTTACATTCCATAATCCAATCTTCAACACACTATAATTTTCATCATGTTGACAATTCACTAACATTACTTGCTATCATAATTCCCAAATTATTTGCAATTTGCTAGGTTTTCAAAATCACCGAGAATTTTATTGTCTCTTCGAGTTCACTACTTTATGCCTTCGCTTCTCAGTCAGCAATCCTCGCACAAAAATCTTTTACTTCCTGTCCTTTCCAGGTTATTGGAAATCGTGTCTCATGCCGATTGGTCATTTCAGCCAGCCAAATTAAAAAAATTTTATAAAAAAAATTAAATGTTACCAATTTAATTCAAATTTGAATTGCTTCCAACATCATCTAGTTCAATTAGCACAAATCACGAAATTACAGGTCTCTTCGTACGCACTCACTTTCGTTTTAAAAATGTAAGCAATGTAAACAATAAAAAAAAAATCTAATTAAATAAAACGTCGTCTATTCTGGCTAATTTAATTTCTTTTAGGTTCTGGAACAATACTCCACCTATAAATTCCGTTTTCTGCATACCAAACAATAGGTACAATAAATGAACTTAAATAATTTCATTCGTCCAAGTAAACATAAAAAATACTGAAATTTGAGAAAAATACAAAGTTGAAATTTCAATTGTGGAAACTTTAAATGACAATACTGCCGTGTTAATTCTAAAGGGCGTATCTGCAAAAAGCTAATTGTTGGGAAATCGTGTTTTTATAAATTTCCGTGTGCCATAACATGGTGTGAATTAAACAGAAAACTAGTGTTTTAGATTCATATTATATCTGTGGCAGAATCTAATGAAATAAACCGTTTTTTTAAATATTTATTATAAATGAGACTTTTGATACATACGCCTTTTCTGACTAACACATATTAATAAAACTCATAAGAAAAAAATGGCGTATCTGCAAAATGAGACACTGTGTGAACTTTTTCCCGAATAACTGATAACCAAAAAACTGAAAACACGTAACAATATTTAAATTATAAAAAACAAACAGAACTTCACAAGTGTAACCATCAAAATTTGAATTGTATCTGCCAGTCACAGAATAGATAATTTTTGCCAGTCAAGTAATGGAGTGTTACAAAGAAAGGGCGTATCTACACAAAATAGTAGTTGTAGATACGTCTTTTAAATCTAACATTGTTGGATACGTCTTTTTTATCTAAAATTACACATTAAACTGCAGATACGCCGTTTCTTTAAAGATGTATTCTAGCATATCTATACATAGTTTAGCCTTCTGAACTTAACGAAATGATAGATTTACATGCAGGGAAGCGTTTGCCAGCAATAACTCAAAAAGCCAAAAATTGCAGATACGCCCTTTAGAATTAACACGGCAGAATAGTTGGCCCCACGACAATATTTACTTTTAAGTTCCATTTTGATTACCCCGATACTGTTTGATTTTAGTTTTAACATGTTTTTACTCGTTATATGTTCTAGTTTTTTTATGCCAGGACCATAGCCACAGCAGTGGAGTAATGTGATCGCTGGTTGAGTATAAAGCGGAAATTCTGAGTTCAAATCGCGGATTGCACAAAATTTCTTGGCTCGGTCTTCCGGTGGACATCTACACTCTGTGGTGAATCCTGATATTTGTGTCGACGTCATTACCGTTAATACGGCTGCGTCACACACGCAAAAGTTTAGGAGAGAAATTAAGCAGGAAAATGGCGATTATCGTCATCAGCCCTGGGCCTGCATGGCCTGTTAGCGCTTGTTTATATATATAAGAGGGGACCATTAAAAAAGAGATTTACCTATCGAATTTAGGTTAATATTAGGAAACAATTTATTTTTTATTAGTGAATCTTTAAAAGAGAGATCTACCGGTCAAAGTTAGGTTAGTGTTACAAAACAATTTTTTTTAGAGCAAACCATTAAAGAAGTATCCACGGGCCGAGCTTAGGTTAGTGTTAGAAAACATTTTTTTTCTTAATGGAGGAGGACCATTAAAAGAGAGATTCTCCTTTCGAGCTTAGGTTAATGTTAGGTAACTATTTATTTTTTATTTGTGGATCTTTAAAAGATTTTTTTAGAGCAAACCATGAAAGAAATATCCACGGGTTGAGATTAAGTTAGTGTTACAAAACATTTTTATTTAATGAGGGGGGACATTAAAAGAGGGATTTACCGTTCGAGCTTATGTTAATGTTAGAAAACAATTTATTTTTAATTAGTGGATCTTTAAAAGAGAGATCAATCGGTCCATTTTGTATTAATAAAATTAATAATTTTTTCCGATTTATTTGTTTTGTAAAATAGGGGAGTTTCAATAGTCATAATTTTTTTAAATAATATATTGTCGTGTTCTGATGAACAACGGCTCCTTTAAGGTCCAGCTAGTCAGATACTCGGAAACACAAGACTCTCCCAGTTTGTGAATTCAAAGGGAATTTTTAAATTATCCACAACTAAAATTGAAACAAAAATGCAGGGAATAAACAATAATTTAATTTGACGAACTTTGTATTCATAATCAACTTGACAAATCAAATGAGACGAAGTCCTTGTGTTAAATTCATCAACACAGTTGAAAACCAAAATCATGAATAATTACCCTACAAATTTACACCTTTAAATTGTAAAATAATATCTCCAACTTGTAAGATAATTAAACGTTTTAATAAGATTTTATACAAATATCTGAAATAAATTGTACACAAAAATAAAAAAATTGTTTTAATTTTAAAATTTGGCGCCACATATGGTAGTTTTAATAGTTGGTAGTTTTAAACCCGGTTATCAAACAGTTGCAAGTGCATCGCTCACCCAACACACAGCGATTTTAAACACATAAGAAAAAAAAAGTTTTAATCTTCTCAAACAATTAAACCGAATAAGTAATTAGAAAAGTTCCACTAGTGAATTTAATTGATTAAGTGTAAAAATCTGTTTATAAGTGCTACTTTAAATGCAGATTTAACAACGTCAAATGTGGTTAACCTCAAAAAGTTTTAATGCATCGTGACAAAATGACGAAAATAATCGTTGGAACAGTGTGAATAATTAATTCAAATGGTAATTACCAAACTGATGGCTTCAAAATAAAGGATTGACTTTGTCGAATCTCCTGCATCCACGAATTAACAAAATGGACGACCTTATGTGTTAGCTGACAGGTAAACTTGCTTAAATTTTCCATAATTCATGATAGATTCCATAACACAAATATTTCATGGCACTCACAATAACCAATTTTCCAGTTGCATAAAATTACTACGAACTAATTGTAAAATTCACAAATTTTCCAGACATTAGAAAATTTCAATGCGAGGTCGTTGAGTTGACGACTCCCTGCTCGCTCATCTATCCAGCAACTACCTCTTCACTCCACTCACTTCCTGTCCATCTTTTATTTTGGAAAATCGTGTCTTACGCCGATTGGTTCAATTTGCCAGCCAAATTTGAATTTCTTCATACCAAAATTAACATTTCGAAGTCATCAAATTTTAAACTACTACGAACAGCACTTTATTTTAAAAACGTATCAACCATCGTATGCTATCTGAACACCACTTTATTTTAAAGGTAAGTAAACAAACAATTTGTAAGAAAAATAAATTAAACTAAATTGCAACGTTTTTCCATTTTTGATTAATTTAACTTTCAGATTTCAGGACAAATTCCCAACCATAAAGATTTCGTCTCTGCATGTACCTACATCTGTACAAATTTGAAAAACAACAGGTTACAAATCGTTCGTCCAACTAAACTTCAAAAAAAAATTCAAAACCGAAATTTATGACTATATGAAATTTTAATTGTGGAAACTTAAATTTTTGTAAATATGGCATTCCACTACAATATAAACATAAAATTTTGATAAAAATGCTATATGTATGTATAATTGGTTAGTCTCAAAACTCACTCTTAGATTTTTAAAAACAATTTAAAGTTTGAAAAAGTATTTAAGCTGATCGCCATGATTGACCAATGATAATTGTCATATGACAACATGACAATTCTGATTGGTTTTTTTGTATAACGTCAGCTTCGGTAACGTTTATCTCATGTTAGGAGTGCTCAAAAAAATTTTAAAAAAAATCTGAAGACTCAGTTTGACCTCTACTTTCAAATAAAAAAATAAAAAAAACAGTGAAACTCCTCCATTAAAATCTGGGTAATAAGTTACATTTTATTAAAAACAGAGATCCGTTGGTAGGTTACTCTTAAAAACCAATATTTTTTTTTTTAATAAATATTGTAATAAACATAAAATTTGTAATAAATCCCTACTAAATTGGGTAAACTGCCCTAATCCGTTGATCAGGTAAAAAATATGTAATAAACATAAAATTTGTTTTCTCCCTTGCATTATAATCCCCTATTGTAATCTCCCCTAATACCGTACCAATATTTGGGCAGTTTACATTCCGGATTAGTTTACAACTTTCAATTTTTACCTGATCAACGGATTAGGGCAGTTTACAGTCAACCAAAAAAATGTTAGTTTATTTTGAGATACTACGTTTTAGTACCTGGGCGGCGGCGATAGCACGAATTCAAAGAGACAGTTGGGGGCTGGGACAACTCGCCGCGGCCGACTTGCCGCCGCCAACTCACCGCGTCCAACTAGCCGCAAGCCAACTTGCCGCCAGATCAACTCGCCGCCGGTCAACTCGCCGCTGACCAACTCACTGCCGGCCCAACTCGTCGCCGCGCCGTCAACTTGATTCAAACATTTTAAATTTTGTTAAACCATCATTATTTGTTTATATAAAAATATGTAGGAAAGCAAAATTAAATTTTTTCAGAAATTTGGAACAATTGAAAAACTTAAAATTAAAAACAAAACAATTTCATTCAATTTTGCTTTCTGTCTTAGCATAGGATTTTTGGGGAAGCGATTGGTATTATTGATTACCTTTGTTTTTGATGTACATAATGTTTTTCGTTATTAACATTATATAATTTTGTAAAATTCGAAAATTGTGTTTTATCTTAAACGAACCAAAATTGAAAGTTAGCAAAAATTCAATTAAAAAAATTTAAGAAAACCGGCTGAGCGAGCAAAAGCGATTCTTATTAGAAGAATCCCAGGGGTAAGTATACGGTGTTAATCAGCATCCACCTTTTAAATAAGTAAAGGTGTGATTAACATCGTAACATATTATTAAAAAACAATTCATTACAAAATGGACGATAACAGTTTATTAATTAAATAATAAAATATTAACTAGAAACAATTCTACGATTTTACAAAAAATTAGTACCTAATAGTTACGAAATTTTCGTTAAATTTGTGTACCTAGTAATTTCTACGATATTCTTTATTATTCTGATGACGGACGAAATAATCGTTTGAAAGCTCAACAAATCTTTTAATTAATTTTTAATTTATTAATAACTCGATATTTTGAAGTTTTAATATATTTTTACGAATAGCCTGTGGTAATATTAACGAACTACAATTTTACGAAAAATTAGTTATAGTTACATTTTCGTTAATATAACGAATTTGCGTTTAATAACCACATTTCGTAAATATTACGACGGACTTTTTTTCTGTGCATGAGAAAGTACGCACACGGTGCACACTGAAAAGAGGCTCCGTCAAGTTGTACCCCGCACTTTAAAATTTTAAAATTTTGTTTACATCATTGGGAAAGGCTCGCAAAGTGCTGGTGAGTGCTGTAAATTATTTTGAAAATATTTTGTTATGCTCCCCATAACGTTTTTGCGTATATCTTCGCGACGGTTGAGACTCAAACGAAAAAAATAAAAGCTCACAGATCAGTTATTATTTTGCACCTATTGTGATACTAGGACCCGACGTACTGAAGTTACTTTAAATAATAATTATTGATTCATTGAATGGTTAACTGATAGTGGAGAAGATAACATCTCTCAATTATCAAGTATCCCTTCAGAAATAACAGTGAAAAACCTAGAATATCATCTTCGAATTGGTGAAAATTTAAACACGAGTAGGTACAGCAAAATATGGTCATTTTGTCGCATTATGCTAAACGATTACATGGGAAATGGAAACTTTACAACAATTTAAAAGAAAAAGTTGATAAATACTATAATCTTGACAAATTAGTGGTATGTACACTGTTATTCTTTTTGGCAACATGAAAACAGATTTTTATTGAAATAATTTTGTTCTATTTGTAATAAAAACTTATATTAAATAAGTAGGTACAAAACTACTTTTTGAATTTCTATTTGATTTCAATGCATTTTGCTCGGAGTTTTTAAATTTAAGCTCTGAAATTTTGTAATAAAATGAGTAGGTATCTTTAAATAGTTTACAACATTCGCCAGCACTTTACAAGTACCTACTTTTAAGTAACATACAAAATATTTTATTATTTGACAAAATTGAAATTCACGGGGGCCAACTTGACGTTTTTGTCAAAAGTCGATATTTCAGTTCTTAATAGAAACTTTACATACCCAGTATTTTCAAAATGAATTAGAGCATTCGCCAACACTTCGCGAGGACTTTCAAATAAATTTGAAAAAATGTAAAAGTCTAAAGTCGGGGGTAGGCGTCAAGTTGGCCCCTCGAAATCTTTCAATTTTAATGTCTTAATAAAAATTTAACGGACCCAGCACTTTCAAAATAAGTTAGAGCATTCGCCAGCACTTCGCGAGCACTTTTACATAAATTTAAAAAACATGAAAAATTTCAAAGTCAAGGTAGGCGTCAAGTTAGCCCCCTTCGGTTGAAAATGTTTATTTGCCAATAAAAAGTTAACGAACCCAGCATTTTCACAATAATTTACAGCACTCGCCAGCACTTCCCAATGACTTAAAACAATTTCGAAATTCTAAAGTGCGGGGTACAACTTGAAAAGTAATACTTATAAGTTGCACAATTTAGATGTAGATTGCGGACAAACCCCGATTGTAATCTTTTTCAACATTATTATTTTCTTACATAATTTAAATTTGTCAACAATCTAGATTTTAATTATGCTACTTTAAAAAAAGTTATTTTCAGTGTGTATTATAAGTATTACTCAGCAATCGGAGGTTTCATAACCTCCCAAATAAGTTAAACACAATTCTTACCACTATTTCTTGAACTTTTTTTAATTCAACACAATAACAACAAATTGTTTCTGTAAGAAACAGTCTGCTTTATTCAACATTGACCAATCATGTCTTGCAACTGGTAACAATCTTAGGTAAATATTAGCTTTAATTTTATGATAGTTTGAAAATATTTTGAACATGTACTGATGATTTACTTCGCAAATGTCACATTAACATTATATGTATCTTCTTTGAAAACTCAAATTACACTGAGAAACTATATTTCTAAATGAAAATCGAACTGTAATTGGTGGCAGATGGTATCAGAAAAATACCATATTTATTTTTGTAAAAACCCAACAGTGAACAAAAAGTTAATCAATAGTTTAAAATATAAAATTTGATCAGTTTATAGCATCACAACAAACTTGATAACGGCTTAGTGAATTTTTCGTTAGTATCGCTTCACTAAGCAATTGTTGGTATAACAATAAAATAACCAACAGCGATCAACAAATTTATTTGGAGCAATTATTTTTAATAATTGTTTAACTACTCAAATCCTAATGAAAACATGAGCACTAAAAATCGCTGCAGGGTGCTGTTTATTTTTGATATTGTTGCAATGAATCTTTAACGTTGTCGTAATTAACCCCTAACCTTTACTGGGGGTAGATCTTACATTTGTTTCTTACCTATTTTATTCTGTACACACACACACACATTCATTTTTTCGTTACATATTTTTATTAAAGTTTTTAAAACATGTTACCGATTTTACAGACGTTTTCACGTCAAAAATTGTTCTTTCAGCATAACTTTTACACAGCTAATTTTATTTGAGAACATTAATTTGTTGTGAGAGTGAGGGAGTAAGAAACCGCTCGTGGGTGTGGAAGGGACAGTAAAATTGTTTCCTGAATTGTTACTAACAATGGCGAGGAAATTAGAAGACGCGATTGGTTTAAGGTGGCAGATCAATAAGCGCTAAGCTTCTGTCAAGTTCATCTCAAAAACTAATAATCGTAGAAAGTTGAAATTTTTAGAATACACGTAAAATATGATTTTACTTTACATACTCTCTTTTTTATTTAAAAAAAATTAATATAAAAATTTTTTTTTAAATTTTTACTAAAATACACATTTGTTGTAAATATAAAATAGCTTATGTTATGAAAAATCATCTTTTATGTATATTCTGAAAATTTCAACTTTCTACGATTATTCGTTTTTGAGATGAACTTGACACTAGAATTGAAGAAATGTACGTAAAATTTCAAATTGGTGCCATGGCATTAACCAATCAGAAGTAAACGTACAGTTCAAGCATTTTCGAAAAGAGGTCGGCACTGAAATTTTAAGCAAAAATACAAACCATATTATTTTCTATTGTATTATGCTTAGACCAAGGTATTATGCAGGTATTGGTAAAATATAAAGTGGTTCTTGAAAGCCCAGAGCTACCGTAAATTATGAACTGTTGTCTACCTGGTTCTAATCCTTTATTTAATTTTGTGTTTATACATTGTAAATCACATCGATCGGTGCTAACGTGCAATAATATTTTTATTATATGTGCATATAAATTCTAAACTTGATTTTGTAGGGAAAGTGACAATAATGGCTAACAAAAATTCTTCATTGCTACTTGTTTTAATAATAACGGAGTTTAAATAATCATGAACATCTATAATATTCATTATATTCATATTAGGTTTATTATCTTGCTATAATAAAGTTATATAAAAAAATCTTTCAATTCACCCCGACCAGATTTCCGCAACCACGTTTGACATTGGTACAATTTGTGGTGCGAACGATATTTACCAATTTTTAGGTAAAATTTGTGTCAAACGTTTGAGCATCAATGAGCTTTCAATAGTTTTGTACCTCAACCGTATCAAAAATATTTGCAAAAACTTGGGGGGGGGCAGTAGACGTGCTACCCCATCCCAAGTGAAATTTTAGAGTGAAAGTGCCAAAGGTTTGAGCATCGATGAGCTTTCAAAAGCTTTGTTTAAGCCTCAACCGTCGCAAAGTTATTACCAAAAGCTTTGGGGAAGGGGGGGGGCAGTAGACATGCTAGCTTTTCCCAAGTGGAAGTTTGGGGGGAAATTTGTGTCAGACGTTCGAGTATCAATAAGCTTCCAAATTTTTCGTTTGATCTTCAACCGTCGCGGAATTATTAGAAAAATTCTTGAAGAAAGGGGAGCTGTAGACATGTTTTTCTATTTTTGTTCTTATTTTGAATCTTTTTGTGAAATTGATGTCTATCGGTAGAGCTTCGTTTGAGCTTGAATGAACTTTTATTCCCATCATTTTAATTTAATTTTTTGCAAATTTACGTGAAGTTCAAATTTCGAGTACTCCGAGCAAGTTCCATATAATACTTTACAATACCAATACTTGTACCTTCAATTTTAATTCTATTTTATTTGATTAAAATTTTCGATCCGATTAAAAACTCCTAATCCTGTTTAAATTGCTAAGTGATCACCATCACCATTCTGATAATTAATACTCTATATTCTATAATTTTAGAAAAAAAATCTGTTTATTAGAATATCGTAAACTAATAAATGTTTATATACGAATTGTATCGTTAATGCCAATTTCTTGAAAATTTAAATGCAGCTTTGTTAGTTTAAAAATTTCGTCACTTGAACAAATGCTTTGATTTGGTTTCCAAGCTCTGATCCGGCCTTGTCTATAAATCTACACATTTTATATTTTTGGTTATTTATAGAAAACTTCTAAATGTTAATAAATCCTTACAATAAATTATTTTATTTTAATTTTACAAAAGTCATACTGATGATATCTTTTGAACGGCATCATTGACGAGCCTAAAGAGGTTGGGGGGGGGGAGAGCTTTCTCTCCCAGTATTTTAAAAATTTGGCAAAAAGTTTACAAAAACGCTCAAAAGTTAGTCAAGTTGGCATTTTTTAGGTCTAAGTTTGCAAAAAGCTGCAAAACTTACAAAAAGTTGAAAATTTTTAATTAACTCAGTTGGCAAATTTGGGATTACTCATTACTCCTCCCTGAAAAAAGTTGGTTGAGCACGTTCCTGAACGGAATCCCTTTTGAATAGATTGAATAGTTTATTCTCAAATTTCGGACTTCTTTTAAATTATCAATTTTAAAAGTATAATAATTTATGAAAATTTGTAACCGCAGGTACTTCCAGATGGGTAAGCCAGATGGGTAAAACCAGGTATACAACTACTAATACTGTAGTTGAGATCTATTATTCTATGTAGTCTAGGTAAATTTATTTGAAATTATTTTAAACGTATTATATTACAATATTCTTCTTCTTCTTCTTCGTATGCTTCTTGACAGAAGCGTCGTGACCAATTTAATATGTTATTATTAAATGGCTTTCTTGGCAGATTACTCTCGGTGGTTTGCCATTGCCTTCCGAGAGGAGAGGGTCATAATTTCATAATGAAGTCGGATAAATTTTGTAGCCGGGTTGGGGATCGAACCTGGGTCTTCTAACCTAGAGTCCGGTCCTTAGCCCGTTTACTTAGCTCAGCTCTCTATATATCTCTCTCTATAATATTACAATATTATACCTGTTTAAAAGGTGTGCATCTTGGATAAAATAAAATATCATAAACCAACTAGTGACATCTGCTGTATTTTATGATCAAGTCCGATTGATCTAGGACCTTAAATGTAAAAAGTGGTTGTTGCAAGGAAGAAGAAATTTAGCAAAAAGTTATAAACAAAATTTGAGGACACTTACTTTTCAGCTGTTTGGTAAGAAAGTTCAATTTTTAATTGCGAAGTCCAGAGCAACCAAAATTCGAGCAAAATTTCCGAGTTTAATAATAGGGTGAGCAATTTTTTGAACTTTCATTACAACTGTGGAAATACAAGCAAGGGCAGATTTGATTATTTGAAATAGTTTTGTATTTGTTTTATACTTTTGTAAAGATAGGGTAGACCGGGGACAATTGTAACAGGGTACGTTTGTAACAACGCTAATATTTCAAAAACTAATACTTGTAGAAATTAGTTCTACTTTGAGATGAGATAAAGTAAAAACTTGTTTAAACCCCCCGCCGCTTTAAAGCTTTTGTCAATTACTCCGCAAAGATTGAGGCTCAAACAAAAATATTGGAAACTCATTGAGGTTCAAACGTTTAACAAAAATTTTTCTGTAAAATTCGATATGTAGGTACTATTAGTACATTATATTACATAATATAAGTGAGCAAATTTGTTTCTTCACGAGTGCTGTATAGCGTTTTGTTTTTCTGCTATTAAAATGTCAATAAAAAATTTTAAATTTTATAAAGATTATTAAAATTTTTAATTTAATGTACATAATTGACATAATATTACGCTATTTAATTAATGAAATACTTTTTGATTTATTGTAATAAAGTAAAAATATAACTATATTATTCAATTCAGATTACAAGAAAGTAAAAATAATGTTTGTTTTTTAGCCGCCTATATTATTCGGCGCTCATGTGAGGCTTGCAAAGTGTGCCTATCACCTTTAATTGCAAAAGTTAAAATATTTTTCAAAAAAACAGTGGCATCTCGTTAAGCTATTCATGCGCATCACTACCCTTATCGAGTTTCCATGAACCGATTTTAACCGAAATCTAATCAGCTCTAAGTCTCAATATTTTTTAGTATTATATATTGTCGTATTTAACCCCTTAACTACCCCTATTTGTAATTGAGGGTGAATACTTGGTACCTAGATTGGTTTTAATACAATGATAGACAAGTACTGCTTATACTTATAAATTTAATAATAAAATTATATACAAACAACATTGATACATTCATACAATAATTATAATTGATATAATTTCTTACCCCGAAACTAGCAGAATGACACCTAATATCTTCATGCTGCTGAGGGTTGTTGGCTGGAGAGATCACCCACGCACACCCAAGACGGAACTGATTCTGCTAGTTTCAGAGGGTCTTTTTATATTGTTTTTTCCTTTAGTCAGCTTATTATTTATTATTTTTTAATGGTTATTACTTCCCTTGAATATTTACTCTGCAGCATTGTATGCTTTTATTACTTCAGGTCAGTATTCTTATGAGTCACGTTGTTACATATTTTTATTATGAATTCTATTTGAATATATTTAATTTTATAAATTTTCTAATTGTGACAATATAATATTTTATACTAAATATAAAATTTGAAAGTAAAATTCTTATTGGTTTGGGAGCTAGAGCGTACACAAAATTTCGGTGACATACATACACACATACACACCCACCCACACGTTAAACACATAACATCCCTTTTTTTGGGACGGGGGTTAGAAATTATGAAAATTTTACTTATAATTTATTAAAAAATAATTTCAAAAATAATTATCAAAGAGATTCTTTTGTACTCACAAATTTGAGTTTTGATAGTAATTATAACACCAATGCCCGTACTAATAGTCGAGGATCAATCCTCGGATCAATCCTAGATCCAGCGATCCTAGATCGTAACAACGATCTTGGCGTTACAAATAGTCCCGGCTTCGGGTAAGATCGGTGAATTCTAGATTTGATCTTCGATTTGGTAATATATCTAGTAATATTTAGTTAGTTTCTATTTATAACCATTATTAGTATCTATTTTATAACCATAATTTTTTATTTTATTATTAATTTTTTAAAAAATTTTAATTTTTAATATTATATCGTCGTTCCTGTTCAGTTCCTATAATTAAAGTTTTTAAAAATTATTTAATTATTATGAGGGTTAATGCACTATGACAACATAGCAAACACGCATGCGCCACAATGATCCGAGGATTAATCCTGGTCAAAGCAAGATCGGTTTTCGAGGTTCAATATTGATCTCGGATCGTGTTCAATCCAGGATTATTACGACTATTGGTAGCATTTTTGAACGATCCGAGAATTAATCCTTGATCTCGGATTGATCCTCGACTATTAGTACGGGCACAAGTGTTATTAAATCAAAACGCGCTGTTAAAAATGAAATTCAAATAATCAAAAATAACAAAACAACGCATTCGCACCCACTACGATGTATTCGTGTAAATAATGATTTTTAATAAATGCTACAAAAATGTAATATTAAACAAAATTTCAAAATAACCAATCAAACCGCAAAAAAATGTTAATAGGCGCCATAAATTTTAAAAGTACCTACACTAACGCGAAATTTATTAAATGTCAAATAATTTTACTTGAGCTCAATCACTTTGTAAAATTTATACAACTGAAACTCGCTAATCGAAACGCATTGAAAGTCAAACGTTAACCCATCTACTAAACGTACAATAAATTCTTCCTCCAATTCACTCTTAGAACCAAAATTTCAAATCATCCAAATTGCAGAAAATTGCAAATTCTGAAAACTAAAATAAATTGCTGCTCTAATACTGGACAATTCCCAATTAATGATAAATGACTTTTGGTCCAACGTCAATCCAAACTTACTAAATTTTGGCCCACTAAGACCAAGATGACTTAATATTAACTTTGACTCAACGCCTTCTTTGGCGGCCTAAAATCGACTCAAAATGACTCAATGTCGACTGTTTCACGGCTCTCGGTCGACTGACTTCTTTTTCTCAAAATTCTCGTTTCCCCTCGTCGTGCATTTTTGATATCGCTTAAACTTGCGTTTTACAAATCACTTTATCGCGAGCTCACTTTTAAAATTTTGAGACAGTTTGTAACCAAAATAAATTCAAATTTTAAAAACTTGAAATAAAATTAGTTTGTTTGTGTTTAAAGTTACAATAAACTTTCATTGGTGTCTCAGTGATAAATTGTAATAGCATAAAAAAATTAAGAAAACAAATCTATTGCTAAGTTTGACCTAATTTATGCACCTCGAAGTGCACTGTTGAAGCATATGAATGCTAGTTTCGCTCCGGTTATCCCCTCTCTGCGTACAGCTTAGAGTAATTTAATTTTGCATGGACCATCCATAGAATGCATTGATTCACCAATCACGAGCGACATAGCTTAAAATTTGCTATAAAAATCGAAGTTTTTAAATTCGATTTTTGAAAAAACTGGTGGTTTTAAGGCCATTTCTCTTAGTTAATTCTCTTATTTAAAATACGCTGTTTTAGAATTCATTGAAGTTTTAATCGTAAAATTGTTATTTTTGCGTAAAAATAAGACCACAGATTAGTATACAGATAGCCAACCCCATTGTTAAAATGATTAAGGTGGCAGATCAATAAGGGCTAAACTTGTGTCAATTTCAATTCAAAAACGAATAATCGTAGAAAGTTGAAATTTTCAGCATATACGTAAATTATGATTTTACTTTACATAAGATACTTTTCATTTTAAAATAATTAATATAAAAATTTTTTTTTGTTAATTTTCAATAAAATACACTTTTGTTGTAAATATAAAATAGCTTATGTTATGTAATATAATCTTTTATGTATATTTTAAAAATTTCAACTTTCTACGATTACTCGTTTTTGAGATGAACTTGACACTAGAATTGAAGCAATGTACATGAAATTTCAAATTTTAACCAATCAGAAGTAAAGGATCGATCAATATCAATAAAATACACCAATAAAATATCACTAAGCAACTAGTAACATCTGTTGAATTTTATTATTTATTCCAATTGATCTAGGACCTTAACACATTTCTTACCTGAAACAGTGTTAGTACTGGAGACGGCTACCAGAGGCGCATTTCTGGAAGACATCACGACATTGAACTATGGTGGTTACTGAATACGCTTCATAGATGTCGTTTCTAAAATATCTCATGAAATCTCAAGTAGAAAATTTTATTTACCTACTTTCTTTACTTTCCTAGGTTTACTTTCCTTCAAGGCATGATCCTACAACGGCATAATGTATGTGTAATTAATTTTCTGCTTAAGATTTTATGAAATATTTTAGAAACGACATCTATGAAGCGTAGTAGTAATTATTTTTGATAAGTAATAAAAAACAATTGCACGTTGTTGACAGTTTTGCACTTTATTAAATTTTAATTTCATAAAATGGAATATTACCTTGGAAACTTACATGGCCAGTCTGATAAATAAAAATTTTGACAATTTCTTAAGCATTTTTTGACCTTTTAGGTAAAACTTAAATAAAATCTAATGTTCTTATCACTCATAGTATATATTTCTATGTTTTATTTGTGTCTTTCAATTTTTCTCTAAAATAATTAAGAAAGCAGGAATTTGCAAAAATAAGTTTTTACACGTTAATATCCTATGTTCGCCTAACTCATTCAGCACCCGGTATAATAAACATTATAGATGTTCATGATATTATTAAAACAAGTAGCAATGAAGAAGTTTTGTTGGCCATCATTGTCACTTTCGCTACAAAATCAAATTTAGAATTTGAATGCACATATAATAAAAATATTATTGCACGTTAGCACCGATCGATGTAATAAATGTATAAATACAAAATGAAATAAAGGAATAGAACCAGGTAGCAAACAGTTCATAATTTACGGTAGCTCTGGGCTTTCAAGAACCACTTTATATTTTTAGGCCAGTCACTGGGGACTTCAAAAGTGAAAAGTTAGACAAAGTATCAAAAAGTTTTTAAATTTTAGGACAACATTAGAGGAGTTGTAAAAGTAATAAATCTGATTTTGCACCCTTTTCCGCCCCTCGGAACATTGTTAAATTAACAAATAAATGAAAATTTTCAATAACTTTTTGAAAAAAATTCAAATAGTTGTGCAAACTTGGTGGAACATTTTAATGATTGTTATACATCTTCTATTAAATTTGCACCCTGCTACGATGACCGGAACACTGTAAATAATTGTTTATTAATTATATTTTGATATATCATATTGAAAAAAAAAGCAAAAGTTATGCAAATAATTGTTTATGCAACCGAAAAAGGTTAAAAATCTGCTTGTAATTTTGCATAACTTTTTTTAACCCGGGACATTTTTTTTACAATTTTTTTATCTGACACGGCGTCGATTTTGACGGTTTAAACAGTACCCCACACAGCACAGTATATCTCATGGATATCCTGGATGGATCCATGGATATCCTATGGATATATGGATATCCATTGGATATCCATGAGATATACTGTGCTGTGTGGGACGTGAGTGTCTATATAATTCTGATAGTTTTAAAATCGGGTTGCAAATGATTGTGACACGAATAGATATCATAATCTGAATTTGCAGCCTCGTAATTGTTCCGGAACTTAATTAATTATCTATTATTTAAATAATGAAGTTAGGCTCGACGTACTGTAGCATCTACTATATTTGTTCTCGCAGTTAAATTCATAAAACGTTTGTTGTATTATCATTACGTACAACTGAAAACAAGCCGTTAAAGAAATTTTTGGAACTTTTATAAGCCGATCCGAGGGTAGGCGTAGGTAGGTAGGAATAATACAATAGGTTACTTTTTACTTTTTAAGATATAATTATGAAATGCAAGTTTAAATAGTTAGCTCAATATAAAAGTACTAAATATAAAATTTTGTAGTAAAATTTTTAATGGTTTTGGAGCTAGAGCGCACACGAATTTTAGATGACATACACACACTCGCACAGACATTTTTTGATGTTTGGTCTCATCAGGGGCGGATTCAGCAACTTTTTCAAGGGGGGGGAGTTCATAGATTGTTAAAAAAAATACCGAAATTGATAGCTTTTTTCCACTAATTTTAGTTTTTACGTTATATTTAAAATGCATAATTTTTCCAAAGGGGGGGGGGCAATCGCCCTCCCCCTTGGATCCGCCCTTGGGTCTCATTCAACTCCTTGGCCCCCAAGTACTATAAATCCGTCAAAATCAGAAATTTTTTTTTTATTACAATACTCTCCCACACCACTCATATACTATGTAGTATGTTAAAGTAAATAAGACATAAAAAATCATACTTAATCGGAAAAATTAAACATGTAAAAAAGTAAAGCTTTATTTATAGTATTGTAATTTTTAAGAAGTAACAATGTCTATAATTATATTGTCGTATCACCAAACACAAAATAGAAAACAAGCGATATGAATGATAATCTTTATATTTTTGATTTGAAAAATTTTATTAAGTTTTGAAAAGAAAATTTTTTTATTTTTTTGTTGCGCAGTTTTTTTTTATTTATAGACTTCTGTTGTAAAGAAGTCAACATAGCACTTTGGTTTTTCTTAATAAGGCGCTTGTGCTTTTCTAAAGTTTGAATAGCCAACGATTCCAATTAAAGGAAATTTTTAAATATTAATGTGTAAAGAATAGGAGTTTTAAAATGTTAAGTTGGTAAGAGAAGAGTGAAAAGTGAAAAATTTTAATTTTAAAAAGTTGGGCAGAAGAGCCGGAAATATAGAGGACTTTTTGGTGAGACGTCAAGTAGGTTGGACGTCCATTTTGGTGTTCCTCTGGTTTAATTTTTTTTGAGTTTTCCTGGATGAAAATTTGGACTAAATTTTGTATTTTTGGACTGGATTGATTTTTCAAGAGCATCACAACGTGGTGCATATCCTGTGATTGAATTAGATATTCAAGATTTCCATATTTTAAAAGCCGATGTGCAGAAGTTTGAGTTTTGGAATGCCATTATTTTTTTTATAAGAATTTTACTTACGTCGCAGTCATGTCAAGTTTGGATCACTGAATAATTTTGCAGCTAATAAAAAACCGTTGGCTATTGTCAATAATTTCCATTTGGGATTTATCAGTTTTTTTTACACGAGTGATATGGAAATGATATGGATAACAGAAATACAGTTGGTTTGGTCGTGAAGATTATTTGAAGAGATAAAAGGTACCCAACGTTTTTATTTTTTTACATTTATAAAATTTATTTCCACGAGGTGTTTGTGACTAGTAGGTTATTTTTGAATGTTTTTTTTGAAATTTAGTAAATTTGAAAAAATTTAATTTGAATTAATTCGAATTTTAGTAAAAATTAAAAAAAAAAATTTTATATTAATTTTTTTTAAATAAAAAATAGCTTATGTAAAGTAAAATCATATTTTACGCATAATCTGACAATTTCAACTTTCTACGATTATTAGTTTTTGAGATGAACTTGACACAAGCTCAGCGCTTATTGATCTGCCACCTTAAAATTCTTTTAAATTTTTTTCACCTTAAAAAATAAATATTAGGAAACTATAACTTTTTCGACAGATTTTTATGTATTTTGAAGAGAAAATTAGAGTGACGCAGTTTATTTTCCCCTAAGTATTAAAAATAAAGTTTGACGGCCGATTAAAGTCCAAAAATTTGATTTTTGGTTTTTCACATTTGTCAACGATTTCCCTAGGTTTCCGCCAGGTAAAAATGAAATTTTTGCACTGTATCTACTATTAAATTACGTCGCCTACAATCACAAAAACAATATGAAAATTTTAGTCGGATTTTACAAAATCGGTAGATTAACCCTTTTGAATTTTTTTTACCTCACAAAATAAATATTGTAAAACTATAGCGTTTTTGACTGATTCTCACGTATTTTGTAGAGAAAATTTTCCTGATCCAGTTAATTTTCCGCTGAGTATTAAAAATAAAGTTTTACAGCCAATTAAAGTCCTAAAATTTAATTTTTGATTTTTTACATTTGTCAGAGTTTTCCCTATGGTTTCCGCCAGTTAAAAATGAAATTTTTAGACTGTACACATTAAAATACCCAGGGACGTGCCCAAGGGGGGGGAAATGGGGAGAAACTCCACCCTCCCAATGTTGCAGAAAGTTACCAGAAAGTTGGCAAAAACACCCAAAAGTTTTGCATTTTTTGATATTTAAATTTACTAAAAGCTGCAAAATTTACAAAAAGTTGGCAATTTTAAATTAATTCAGTTGGCAAATTTGAAATTTTTCACTTCCGAAAAAAGTTGGTTGGGCACGTCCCTAAAAATACCTCGCCTACAATTACAAAAATTACTTGAAAATTTTAGTCAGATTTTACAAAAACGGTAGATTACCGTAGATTAAACGGTAGATTTGAATTTTTTTTAACCCAAAAAATAAAAATTGGAAAACTATAGGCATAAAATATTACCGATGAGGGCGCTGCAAAAGATGGAAAATGGCTGGCTAAAACAGTATGTTTGACAGCTGTCAAATAAGTTATGCGTTATATACGCATCTTTATATACTGTTTACGCCAGCCATTACTGTATACTTGAAATTTGAGCCGCTAGACGGCGTTTTGTTAATATTTTTGCCTATAGCTTTTTCGACGGATTCTTACGTATTCTGAAAAAAAATTCGCTTGACGCAGTTTATTTTCCGTTCAGCATTAAAGATACATGCGTAGATACGCAGGGAAGCGTTGTTTCGATGACGATTTCCGGAAAAGTAAAATATTTTCAGCATTCCTCAGTAGACTAAAATTGCAATCTAGACACTATGGCAGTTGTTGCTCGAAGATTTATAAATATTTATTTGTTAAATAATTTACGAACTGTGAATTCACAAACGAGAATAGTAAATGCACAAACGTATGTTTAGAAACAAGTGATACAAAAATTAATCCAAAAGTCAAAATATTCTGTAGTTTTTGAATTATAAATTTAAAAAAAAAACAAGTTGCATAAACTACCTTACTACTGTTAAAATTTTAAACAAAATAGTTACTGTCGAGATGGTCAGAGTGCTCTAGTTCATAAATAAATGTAAAATAATTGCGCAAATATTTATCTTACGTTTACTGTAGTTTAAAATCTTCCACACCAAAAAAGTCACGATAGGTTTTATTGATTATAACAATTATTTTGTTTAAAATATTTTGAGGTCAATGTTAAAATATTTAAAAATTCATTTATTCGTTTTACACGTAGAAATCAATATTTTCGTTTACCCTGATTTTCTTCTAAACTGTACGGGTACAAACAAAAATAAAAGACGTGCAACAAGTACAAATAAAGTTAAAGAAAAAAACGATTTAAATTATTTGGGACTAAAAATCGGAATGAGGAGGGCTGGTCATTGAAAGCATTTTTATTTTATTAATTGCTTAGTTTATTTGTTACTGAAGGAAAGGGTTGATTGGAACCAAGACAAACAAAAAAAAACAATAAATATTTTTGCAGTTTGATTTCAGAAAAAGCGTCTACCTAAACAAAGAAAACGGTAAATCTAAATCAAAAGAAAGTTTCCTCATATTTAAAATTACAAAAGTGAGTACTAAAAAGTAAAAAATAATTTTAATAAGAGCAAACAAAGCTTTTTCAAAATATCAATATAAAAACTTAAATTAAAATTTAAACAACCCCCGACAAAGAAAATCTTTAAAAAGGAAAAAATAAAATTCAAGCGTCGCCGTCTTCGCGTCGGGGGACCCAGGTAGCTTACTTGTATTTAAATTTCATACTGAATCAATTTCAATTATATTTTGTTTTTATTTTATTTACTTATCAGTCTCCCGACGCAACGACGCGACGGCGACGCTTGGATTTTATTTTTTCCTTTTTAAAGATTTTCTTTGTCGGGGGTTTTTTAAATTTTTAATTTAAGTTTTTTTTGATGCTTTTTAAACTTCAAATATTACTAGTACGCCCCTGCCTGCCTTACTGTAACAAGTAAGTTACCCACCTGTTTTGAATACTTTCTGATTACCATTTTGATATTGTTGTAACAAATTTTTGCATTTGTTACGTGGTTCTACTTTTCAATTCATTTCACGATATTCCTCGATCCGTTGGTGCATTTATATTATCAATTTAATACGCATGCATTAAGTGAAAATATAAATGCAAGATAGTTCAGTTTTGTTGCTCATCTCTAATATCGTTTCTCACTGGACCAGCTACGTCAACATCAGTGAGCAGAGTTCGATATTCGTAAGCGTCAAGTCAGCTGTTGCCTGCTGATTACTGACAAGGATTCCAGCCTTTCAACCTGCAAAGCCATACACGTCGTCCCACTCATTTGGAAAAAGGCCTGCAAACTTACCAAGCGCTTACGTAAGTAATTTTAATTTTTCCATTTTGTGTGACTGACGTGTCATTGTTTTGGCTTTTTATATTCATTTTGGGCTAATCCTTAGTGGTTACTTTTTAATGGTAACTTGTCAATTTGAACTGGGTACACTTTTGATTGTGATCCGTGGTACCTATTCAATTTACACTATGTGCATGTGGAGATCAACGACAACTAAGACATTCCAGCCCTCCCGTTTCTTCTGCACACTATACCTCTAACCCAGAAGTTTTTTAACCGGGGGTCCATGGACCCCTAAGGAGCCCGTGTAGTGATCGCCGGGGGTCCACGGCGAGCCTGCCCAAAGGCTCTTAAATTTTTTTTTTTTATTTAAAAAGAAATTTTTGCAGCCTATCCAAAACGGCTCCTCAATTTGACGTTATAATCCGGCTAAAGCAGCAGCAATCGTCACACTAACTAAGTGACTATATTATGTAAAGTTCGCAAACAATAAAACCTAGTAAAAGTAAAATCATGTTTTTTTTATTTCTTTAGGAGTCTGTGGCTCTTTTGAAATTTTGAAAGGGGTCCATGACTACAAAAAGGTTAAGAACCCCTGCTCTAACCACTAATGTCTAATAAACCCAAAATTATACTATTTTTTTTAAAAATGGTGTATTGGAACGCTGGCGTACTAAACAACGAAAAACGCGCCATTCTTCAAATTTTCGCTACCAAACATGATCTGGATGCTTTGCTTATCGGCGAGACTCACCTCAAAAAGGCAATTAAGGCCAACATTCCCAACTACTCATTATATGGCAACGATCGCTTTTCAGGTAACGGTGGATAGCACGCTATCTATGTCAAAAACTCCCTTGCGCACTATCTCGTCCCGTCTGCTGAGCCAGCTCTTCTCAAATCTACCACCATAGGGATTCCCATAGCCAACCATGGCACATACCACATAACTTTTGCCTACAATAGACCCAGGCAGAATTGCATCAGCGATGTATTCACTACCTTCACAAATAGTGGAAACACCCCTCATATCATAGCTGGTGATCTCAATGCTAAGCATCCCGACTGACATTCTAGTACAACCAATACCATTGGTCGCAAGCTTTAAGGGCTTGCGGAGAACTTTTCTTTCTAGATAGAACCCACCCACATATGTATAACTGTTAACCACTTTGACGATGTGCTCGACATCGTCCTCTTCAAGAACTAGCTCATCCAGCATCACATAGAAGTAGGCAAAAACATGCACTCCGATCACAACTCGATTTTTTTAACTATTGGTGATCCTTCCCACGACTCTCTCCCTCTCCAATTATTACTAAAAAAATCTCCTGCCCAATCTTCAAGGAGCATATCCGCACTAACATGGGCAAGATTCCAATTATTAATAACGTCCATTAACTTGACGATTTCGTCCAATCTTTTGAAACTTCCATTCTCGAATCAATGCACTACGCAACTAAGACACATACCAAACCCCCCAAATGCAAACTTCCCGTTCCCCAACACATTTTCGATCTAATCCGCGAGAAACGGCAAGCCTACAAATTATCCAAAAGAACTTGACACCCTGACGACTGTCATTACGAAGACCAGCTCCGCAACCAACTCACTAAAAATCTAAAGAACTAAAAAACTTCACTAAAAAAGATGGACAAAAAAGGTGGAATTGTTGTCCTTCAAGGACAGATCTGCCTGGGGCATGATTAAAGCACTAAAAAACGTCAAGACCACCCCACCCCCTTCAAAACTGCTCACACTACGGCTTTTACTTCCTAAGACAAGGCCGAGCTATTTGCTGACGCTCTCTAAGCTCAGTTCTCTCCAAACCCTGTCAGCACTTCTGACAAAAAGGTTTTAAACATCTAAACGAAAGCTATTTCAGGAAGACTTTATTCCTATCCCCCCGACCTCATTCGACAAAATCCAATCAGTTATAAAATCTACCTCTTCCCGCAAAGCCCCCGGCAGAAACTCGATTCTCAATATAGCCCTAAAGAACATAACAAAAAAGGCCATTTTTTCCCTACCTCAGTAGCCAACTCTGTTCTGAGATTCAAGCACTTCCCTGACCGTTGGAAAATTTCCGATATTATTGTTATTCCTAAACCAGGAAAATCTCATGTTGACCCCAAAAACTATCGTCCGATTTCTCTCATCCCAACAATTGCCAAAATCATGGAAAAAATAATATTGACCCGACTTAACGACGAAATAGATAGGCTAAACCTGATCCTCAACATGCAGTTTGGCTTTAAAGCAAGTCACTCCACTACCCATCAAGTACTCAGGGTTGTCGAAGAAATCACGGGAGCCTTCGCTAAGGGTCAGAAGGCACCGGGCGTCTTTCTGGACATAGCGAAGGCGTTTTCTACAAAATGCTGTTAGCTGGAATGAAACTGGGCCTGGTCCAACTCATTGCATCCTACTTCTGTAGACGTAGGTTCAGCGTCAAAATCAAGGGGCACAAGATAGACAAAGGTCTATCCTTGCCCCGACCCTATACAATATCTTCAATTACGACTTTCCCTCCCTCCTCAAGTACTGCTCGCAATGTTTCCCGACGATGGCAATGTGGGTATGATAGCCAAGTCATACAGCAAACTGAGACTAGTCAAGATCATGTGCGATGCCATCTAAACCATCAAACCTATATATTGTCGTGTTCTGACGAACAACTCTTTAAATGCCGTAGCTGTTATAGTCGGTAGTTTGCATTATTGAGACAATCTCAGGAGTAGGTTCAAAAAAAATTGATTCTCAAACTATCCACAATAAATGAAACAAAAGGCTCAGGGATAAAATTATAATTTAATTCGACGAAAGTAGTAGTCATAATCAAATTAATGAACAAGTTGAGACGAAATTTTGTAATTAAACTTATCGTCACAATCGATAATTCCAAAATCATGAAGAATTATCCTACAAATTTACACATTTAAATCTCAAAAACAGTATCTCCAATTTGTAAGATAATCAACGTTCTATTGTAATTTAAAAAAAACATCTGTAATAAAAATTGTACAAAAATGAGAAAAAATAGTTTAATTTTCAAAAATTAGCGCTTTTGTAACTGTTCAAAAAATTAGTATCATTAAACCTTTGTTGATATGGTAGCCACTACCAAATACGCAGAAATATTCGTACGAAAAAGTTTATCACCTAAATTTAAATTTTACAGTTAAACAACACGAACTAATTATCAAAAATGTTCCACTGGTGTATTTAATTAATTAAATGTGAAGAAATTCGTTCATAATTGTGACTCGAAATGCAAATTTAACAACGTCCATTGTAGCTAACCTCAAAATTTCTGTGACATCGTAACAAATATCGAAGACAATTGCTGATATAGCGTAAATAAACAATTTAAAAATTATTTACCAAGACGATGGCTTGAATAATAGAAGATTGCCCCTCGAATTCCTTGCATTTACGATTTGACAAAATGGTGACCTCATGTTATCAGTTAGTAAAATTTTCCAAAAACTTCAAAATTTTCTAATACTCTTCTTTCGTAGCACACACACAATCAAAAATCTCCAGTTGCTCATCATCTTCGTAAAATTAATTACAAATTTGTAATTTTCAAACACATTCGAAGATAACACTTTGAAGTCGTTAAGTCGTAGACTTCACACCTCCATTACTCTATAACAACTGACCATTTATCTCGTTTCCTGTACAAAGTTTTCTCAGGAAAATCGTGTCGCACTCTGGTTGGTTGGTTTTCCAGCAAAATTCAAATTTTTAGATGCCAAATTCAACATTTTGATGTCACTAAATTTTAATTGCGAACTACACTTTTTGTTTAAAAACACTGCATTGATGCTCGTAGCTACCATTGTACCAACTCAATTTTTAAACGTAAGTTAACAATTTTAAAACAAATAAAAAATAAATTAGTCAAAAATTTTAACGTTTTCATGTTTGAAATGTTTAATTTTCAGGCTATATGGACTAATCTCCAAACCTAAAATCTCGTCTCTGCACGTATCCCTTTGGCACGTAATTGAAAAAATTAACAGGTTACTACTCATCTGATTAAATTAACGAAAACTTCAAAAACAAAACTTTGACCAAATGAAAATTTATTTGTGGATAATTTTAGAATCTCCAACCTATCAGAATCCACGTCAATATATATAGTCGGTTTTAAACGTCTTGCGACGTTGTCCGATACCAAACTACCAACCTTGCGAATTGGCGCTTGGTTTTTTTAGCATTTTACATTTTTTACCTACGACGAGGAGCCAGCCCGTTGGTAGAACCCCCAACCTGGAGGACCAAACGAGACGGCCAGAAGTTGTTACTTACTCGGATTCGAACCGGGTATTGAGCGTTCGTAGTCAACTCGCTTGACCATTGCTCTCCAACCGTCTCTTAACCATCAAACCTTGGTACCACAAATGGCGACTAATAGTGAATCCCCTAAAAAGCGCAGCAATGCTTTTCAGCAAAAAACACAGGCAGCCACAGGACAAAATCAGGATGAATAACGTAGCCATTCCATGGCAAACGCAAACCAAGTACCTTGGTGTCACCTTGGACCCTCTCTTGTCTTGGGCTAAACATACCAAAGGTTGCTTAACCAAGGCCAAGCAATTAAACTACGATAACAACATACAGGTTTTTTCTTAAAGCAACACTAATGCAATCAGTAACTTATTAACCACTAGGGACTGGGATTCTGCCAAAGAGGAACTCTACACTCACAAGACCAACAATCGCCACTCAGCAAGATGACCAAAACAAGCCAAACGACAAAAGAACTCCATCAAAGAAGCTATTCAAAAGTAAGACCCGCATAATTTTGCGTGTATTTTGTAAAATATTGCAAAATATGATATAACCTGCAATTTCACGTTACTATATCAATGGTGGTAAGGGTGCAGCTGATGTTCCAGGAAAGAGGTAAATAGCACATCATAATTATCAGGGCTTGATGACATCCTGGGTTTGAGCGGGCTTCGCCCGCATCTGCTCCGAATTAAAATGGAATGGTACCTGATACTTATATCACAAGAACCAACGCCAGGCCCATAGCTAGGATTTAATTTCGGAAGGGCACTTGTAAAAAGTGAAATTTTTAATAACTCCTTTTTCGAAAATTTTCTTTTACTTTAAAAAAAATTGTTTTTTTATTATTTTGGGGGAGGGGGGAGCACGTGCCCCCAGGTGCCCCCCTTGGCTACGGACCTGACTAACGCTATACTAAGACTGAAGCATTTTACCTATAAGTGAAACCTGGCAAATGCCATCCTTCTGCCTGAACCGGGAAAATGCAGTGCTTCTCCCTAGAGCTACAGACCTATCTCACTCATTTTCTCCATTGCCAAAATATCAGAAAAAATCATCTTCTCCCGACTACAAGACAAACTGACTAGACTGGACTTACTTCCCAACGAACAATTCCGCTTTTGTCAAGGACACTCCACTACCCATCAGATCCTCCGCATTATGGTAAAGATCACAGAAGGCTTTTCCAAAGGTCACAGGGCTTTGGCTAATCTTCTGGATATAGCTAAAGCCTTCGACAAAGTGTGGTATATATGATATCTGTATAAACTTTACATGGCAGGAGTTAACTTTAGGAGTTAAATTGTAAGTTTGACCTGACTTTGCTTTGCCCGTTGATTTTTAATAAAACATTTAGTGGTGTAACATCAACAATTTAATTGCAATTATAATACACTTCAAAAGTTAATACAAGTTGATCACAACACTACATTTATTATTTGAATGATTTTAAATAAAATGAAAGTTATCGGAATTGAAAGTAAATAATACATTATATAAACTACGACATATGTTTTGCTCTTATTTTAGTTTTTTGGATAGTTATAATATAAAGACATTAATATCAAAAAACAAGATTAATTTGAAATCTAACTGATGAAGAATTTAAAAAAATATTTTAATACTCGTTAATAATAAAAATGGTTTATATTTATTTCATTCTCGATAACTTGTAATTCATTTAAAATAATAATTTATATTATATTTTCACAAATTAAGAACTAAATATGAAACATTTATATATTTTAATTAAACACGATAATAAAGAGGAAAATCTGAAATTGAAAAAATTCAGTAGCTGTTAATAATATTAGAAGTGCAAAACTACAGGGTCCAAAAACTGAAATTGTATTGCCACTAAAGTGTAAGTCAACACTGTAGACAATACCTGGAAAAGATTCTTATAGTGTAAAATATTTGTTTCTTGTATGGGGAAATTAGGGCCTCAAGAATTTTACTTACATTTGGGAATAAATGCTCATCCATGGACAAAATATGCGATGCTTCTACAGTTTTGGGATATTTTCGAACGACAAAGTGAAGGCATTCAAACTGAAACCAATAATAATAATTTTAAAATATTTGTATCCTTACATTCTTATGATGGCATAATTGGAACAAACCTGGAGTTTCTCGTCAGGACTTAGCTTACTCAAAGGCGCTTTATCCAGTAGGGACAGTACTTCGATGTTCTGAAAAATAATACTTGATATTTTATAGTTCTTAAGAGTTTTTACTACGGAGCATTGGTGTTATGTAATTTGAACCTAACCAAAATTTATATTATTTAAATAACCATTGGCGGTGGTTAACTAGGTTCAGATATTGATGGTATAACACCAAAGCTTTATGGCAAAAACTTTGAAGGCCGCCTGTACCATGTAATACTATACATTATAGAACAGGGGTCGGCAACCTTTTAGCTGTGGTGTGCCAAGCCACTCTACCAATATGATTCAGGGTGCCGCCTTAATTCTATTTCCCTATTATTATATATTAATATATATCCCTGATTATTTGTAGAGTGCCATTCAGAACCCCATCGCGTGCCAAGCCTGGCACGCGTGCCATAGGTTGCCGACGCCTGTTATAGAACGTTTTCATAATAGTGCAAAATAAGCGCCGCGTTTTACTTTTTATTGAAGAATTATAATATTGTCTTTTTAATATTGTCTTTTCAGTGGCGTAACAATGTGCAAACAATAGTTAACTTTTTGGTTGTAGGTAAGTAAGTACTATCCTAAAATAGCAATTTTACGATTGATACCTCGATGAATGCTGAAAAAAGATATATTAAATAAGAGAATTATGGACGAGAACCTTAAAAGCACTAGGTTTTTTAGAGAAAAAATTAAATGGAATAAATTAACGTTTTATTAGAATGGAAGTGGAAATAAAGAAAATCAAGGAAAACAAGATAACAATGTAAAGCAGGAATGTGTAGAAGAACTAAATCAGTTGATTAGGGAAAATAAGATGCACAAAATTTGAAATGCGCAGGATACAAGGGCATTTATTGAAGTAGACAAGCAAGTGAAAGAGAATTACAAAAAATAGAAGATTTGAAACAAAGAGTGAATTTGATAAAGCAAAAAGTTGATGTGTTAAAATTGCATATGGACACTTGTCAGGAAGGAAGTGCTAGTTTGACAGGTCAAGTGGTGCAGGTGCAGAGCAGGCATACATAAAAAGCTTGGCTCAAGAACTAAATTTAAGTTTTAACTCTGAAAAGCTAAGATTGATGGAGTTTAAAGAATAAATATGAATAAATGCATGCGGTTAATGCAGTGTATGTGTGGAAGCATGAATAATTTAAACATCAAAGAATAAATTGGTAGAATGTTAAAAAAAATGAGAGTGAATTTAATATTATTATGAACGATTGCGAGAAATGTGAATATGAATGAGGTGTATAAGAAGTAACTGTAGCAAATGAAAATCAACGGAAAGGTATGAGATTAGTTAATTTTCTTGTTTTTAAAAAAAAAGAAGAGAGTGGGTGAATAAATAAAGAAATGGAGTAAAATAAGAAAAAAAAAATAAATAGTTGATTAGATTATAAATGAAAACACACAACGATGTGATGATGAATGACAATACGACAATACGATGATGAAGAGTGAAATGTAGAAAATAATGTGATAATAGGACGATTTTATTTAATTTATTAAGTAAGTAATTTTTAAATTAATAATAATTTCAAATATTATATTGAATAAAGCTTTTGAAGTTTCTTGCATTCACTAAAACTAACTCAATCGGTGGCTAAATTACATCTTTCTCTTTTTCAAAATTTTTTATTGACCTTGTCAGTCATCGCGTGACCTTGCACTTACAATAAAAATTACTTCGAAAATCAAACCATAATTTTTTATAAACTCCTAAAAACTTTTTATTTTAATTTTTTTTATCCAACTATTCTTTTGTTCTAACGACTCAAAACTCTTACTTAATTACCTATTTCATTAATTTTATTTTATAATTTAATCCAAACTTTACAAAAAAATTTATAAAAAAATAATCGTTTGTACCAATTAAATGTTCTCTAAATTTTTTTTAAAAACTGCAATAAAAAATTTCAAAAAGCGATTCAATTATTAAAATTACAACAATTTATTAATGTTATTACATAATAAAACGAGGCGCTATATTTAACAGTGCAATCAAATAATTAGATTACTTACACTTGAGATACCTTTAGCAAACTGTGCTGACAAATAACTTGTTGCAAGTATTGAAATTGGCACTAAGCATTCAATACCTAAAAACTTGAAAGTTATTCGTGGTTGATATGCCACAACTAGTAGGGGAATGACTTGCAGGTTGCCACCCCTTAGCTTTTTTTATCATAACTCATCTTAAAATTAATATATTGTAAATATAAAAAATACTTTGGAAAGAGGAACTATAATGCCACAATCCTGAAATAGAAATCATTTGAAATTTCAAAAAATAAAAGTTATACAGGCAATTTTCTAAAGTACCTAAAATCGACACCTTGAAATTTAGGCTTGCAGGTTGCCACCCCCTGTAAAATTGCTGAAAATGTAGAAAAACGGAAAGAAAAACATCTGATTGTAAAAATATATTGCATTTTATTTGTTCTTAGTCATATTTAAGTCATATTGGCATGAAATTGCCCGACGTACTCAATAAAAACAATGATTCCATATTATTTTGCAAATTTAGTTAAATTAAATTTAATTAAATTTGCAAAATGATTTGCAATCATTCGAAATCATTATCAGAATCACAATTAGGGCATATGTAAACACTAAAGCGCATATTTGCACATTTAGCGTGAACATACCTATTGCATTCATGGCACTTAATTGAATTGTTTTTATTTAATGCATTGGGCAATTTTCTCGAACAAATCAAACAAGTAGGTTTAATTTCACTGCTTTTACGTTTTGCTGGCGGTTGTTTAGCTGGCAGTTGACGCTTCTTTTTATCAGCACTGGCTTCCTTCTTCTCCTTTGCAGCTGCTCGCTTTTTCTGTCGTTCCTTAAGGACGGTAACACTTTCCGGCGAAGTCAAAATCGTTGTTTTCTGTGGCTTTGGACCACGATTCGACTTTTTCTGAGGTGCTGCTGTTCCCAAGGGTCCGATGGAAGATACCACTGACGCCAAGCTGCAAGCACGAGAAATGCCAGACGTTGATGGCTGAGATGCAGCTACATAAGTTGGCGCCTTATCAATTACAATGCGGCGTTGCTCGTCTTCGTCAAATTCAAATTCAACGGCGGAAGCTTCTACATTTGCTTCGTCAACACCAAGACTAACAAAATGTGAGTCGTTGAAGACACCTGGATCGTATGGGCAAATTCCAGTAGCTCTGAAGCCGGACACTATGTTTTCGGGCGTCGCACCTCGCAGCAAAGCCTTCGCAACAAGCATTGGAATCTGAGCAATGAGCCTTTCACAGGTCCATACACTGAAACATCAAGGGGCTGCAAACGATGACTGCAATGCGGCGGAAAAGATAACATCGTCACGCCATTTTCTATAGCAATGTCAATCGCTTCGATAGATAAATGTGATGCATGATTATCAAGCAACAAAAGGGTCTGGGAATTTTTTGATGAGTGGCTATGCTGTATAAAGTGCTGCATGAATTTAATAAATTCCGCCTGCTGCATCCACCCCGATTCGTTCGCAAACCCGACGGTTTCGCTTGATACGTGGGTGAGATACAGCGGATTCATCTTCTTCCTTGGAAAAAGATAAAAAGGCGGAATTGAATTGCCTGACGCGCTGACAGCAAAAGCCAATGTCACCATGCTCCCGCGTTCGGCAGATGTGATTTGGCCGAGACGCTTCACACCTTTTAGTGATATCACTTTGCCCATCTTTGTTGGCACCGTCGAGAACCCAGTCTCGTCCATATTCCAGATGGAACTGGCAGTGAATTGATGTGCGGCGAGAATGGAGTCCAAGTTTTGGAAAAATCTCTCCACATTTTCCCGGCAAAACGCTTTCACGCGGTTTAAGCTTGTCTGCTCGGGCGTTCTCAACGATAAATTTTTGTGCCGCAGCATGAAACCGTAGTACCACTGCCTTCCGGCCATTCTATAATCATCCCAGCTTAGTGGGTAATTACAATTTATTTTTAGAGCAAATTGATACGCCAGTTGCCTTAGCTCCAGTATGCTCAAACCATAAAAATGTTGAGCACACTTTATTACGTATTCAACTAGTGCCTTTTCTTGCTCTTCATTAAAAATCTACAAAAACATGAATAAAATTAATTATATTTAAAATAGAATGAATTAAGGTGGCGGTTTAGCGGGCGATGGGTTTATCAATGTTAATTATATGAGACAGATCGCTCATTTGTATTTACAAGAAGTGCTTCAATTTTCACTTTTAGAGAATTATTTTGTTATCATTTTAAAGATAAAACTTGGCACTTAGACGTGATCTAATTTTTATTAAAATCGGATAATTAAAAATATTGAAAATTTTGCTGCATAGTAAATCGAAAAATCGAGTAACTTTAAATATAAAATTTTAACATATTTATAAAATATCTTTGTAGTTTTTATTACAAAATTCTAACACATTTTTTGCTATGAAATTTGATACGTAGGGTGTAGGGTGCGGTGCCTGGTTTAACACCGTACCTTTGTTTCTACGAATGCCTTAATTTTTAAGTTTAGCTGTATGTTATTTGTCGAAATATTTATTCAGAAACAAAATTTTTATTCTTTGAATCATCAAAATTAATTTGCAGTTCACTTAAAAAATCAACAAATTTTTTTTATGAATTATAAAATTGTCGTTAACAAACCTGTGCTGGTGTGCTATAGGATGCAATTTGGCCAACAACATTTAATAATTCATCATGTGTGAGAGCCGCAATGTCGGGAACAGCATCATCGAATTTTTTTAAATATCGGCCCAAGCTTCGCATATCTATGTCGAATGCCTTTGCTGTACTCGTCCTGGATTTATTGTCGACCTTAATTGCTATGATTGCGTCGAGCAATGCATCGTAATCCTTAATACCGCGGTCGCTTTTTCTAGGTCTACGCGCTGCCATACTACAAATATTTCGAAATTGTAAAAAAACAGTTTACTTTTAACTTAGTAACAATTGTAATCATCAAAAAATCATGAAAGCTGGCATACAAGTTGAAATAAGCGAAAAATAAAGGGGTGGCAACTTGCAAGTCTTAAAGCATGGCAACTTACATTCTGAAGCTATTTTACAATAATTTGTACAAAAAATTGCCAATTCATGATATTTTTGAAATTCTTTTAGAATTAATTAAATTGAATATAATACAACACAGTAAAAATATTTACCTTAAATTTTATATAAAAATGTTCAATTTATAACCAAAAAACAAAAACACAATTTTAATTCTTCACTTTTAAATTTACGCTTTTTCACACTTTCTTCGGTAAACACTGTAATATTGGATATTTTCAGACCAAAAGTAGTTTAAAATTGACCACACCTCCTTTGTTGACGATTTCAGTCGAAATTTTTTTTGTGGACTTCTTAGATACCGAAATTCAGAGACCCTGGCAACATGCAAGCACTGGCAACTTGCAAACCTCTCCCCTACTACTAAAAAAGCACCAACGACAAAGAAGCTTGCAGCACTTAAAATGAATACCACCAGTAAAGGATTGCAACAATCACTAAATGCCATTAATGTTTTTTTTAATGCAATGTATGTAATACAATAAGTTTTCAGCATAGTTTTTATGTTTTCTCTTGGAATGCATATAATCCAATTATTTTCGTTTGGTAACGTGCAGGTGGTCTCTTCGTAAAACATATTTTCCAAATCAATTTTTAGAAATTTATTGTATTTATTATGAACATAGAAGTAACACTCAAGAACCGTCACTGCTATATTTAAATCCTGAATTACAGCACAAGTGGAAATAAAGATTCCGCATCTTTCAATTATATTCCAATCCTGATCTAATTCCAAACAACAAATTATTACAGAGATACCAGTAATGATGCAGCACGACAATAGCAACCTTAGAAAAATACGTCTTCTAAGGTAAATTATATCTTCTGTCGATAACAAATCGTGTAACGTAAAAGTGTTAAAATATTTTATCATAGAGTCAAGATAAATAAGCATGCTCTCCATCTTTGGATACTTGTACGTACATTGAATAATTGTAGCAGTTGAGATTCCATACAAAACTAGCTCGATATTTTTGAGTATGATTTTGAAAATGTCCCAGTTAGTTTTTCCTTCCTTGCAGGTCCTCATTGCCCGACAGAGAAACGCTGCAGATATTAAAATTATGGAAAGATTTGCGGCCAATAATTTTACTTTGAGAAAGATAGGTTCTTTTGTTCGAACTACTACGTTGTTTGCATGATTACAATCAAAATTTATTTTTGACAGTCCAATCAACTGAGTAAAGCTAAATGCCTCTCCAATAGCACAGTTTACACAATTTTTTGTCACCTGATGATTCATTTTCGAACGATAGTAAATTATTTGCTCTTCTTGAAATAAGGTATTATATCTACAAAAAAAATTGGAATACTTAGAGATTATTTATGTTAAAAAATATAAACAGAATGTAAATCGTGTGATGTAAAGAAAGAGGTACTTTCACGCTTATGATGCTCATAAACGTTTTTTACATCAGCTCTTAATTACAAAGTTAAAGTGTAAAGAGCTGGTTGGTACTGACTAAGAACAATTTTCACAAAACTTTCAGGAACTTAGTATGTATTATTAACCTCTAAACATCCCTAAAGAGAAATAGGGGGGTTAAATACGACAGTGTGTTCTAACTGGAGCAGCATTACTAAATATTTAATTTAAGCTACAAACTTACCTTATTTTGTACGTAATAATTTTAGTTTTTTACTAGGAATTTAAAAATCTGATATTTTTGAATAGAAATTACATTTTTTTTAAATTACGTTTTCACAATTCAGTTCCCATTTTATGATTTATATTTCTGTTTTAGCTACTGCTCCTGTAATTAAATCTCCTATGTACGGAAATATTGCACTTATAGTACATTAAACGCAAATTTACGAAAATTTCGTAACTACTAATTTTTCGTAAAATTCTAGTTCATCAATATTACTCTACGCCATTCGTAAATAGTACTACACAAATTTAACAAAAATTTCGTAACTATTACTAATTTTTAGTAAAATTGTAGTTCATTAATGTCATCACACAAATTTATTATAGTATTATATATAGAAGTTTCTCTGTGTAAATGGTGTATGATCTACACGTAAACGAAAACTCGTCGTCTTTTGCGCATTTTTAAATTATTTCATTATGATAATAGCGCAATTAATTTTATCTAAATTTTGACTAAAGCCTGTATGACACGATGTTAATCACTAATGACACTAGCATTGCCCGCGTATAAATTTGTTGATAAACTAGACAAAAAAATGTCGTTCACTGCGCACGTTTACACGCAGATAAACCACGTTATTTTAGAACATGTGCTAAACTTTTAGGTAAATCTGCGTATAAATGTGCGCAGTGCACATTAACAGTAATAATAAGAAGGCTTGTATTCACTTGGTCAGTATTTTATAATACTTTTGGTCAGTATTTTTAATAAATGGTCAGTATTTTAAATAAATGGTCAGTATTTTAAATAAATGTTCAGTATTTTAAATTAAATGGTCAGTATTTTAAATAAATGGTCAGTAAATTAAATAAATGGTCAGTATTTTAAATAAATGGTCAGTATTTTAAATTAAATGGTCAGTATTTTAAATAAATGGTCAGTAAATTAAATAAATGGTCAGTATTTTAAACAAATGGTCAGTATTTTAAATAAATGATCAGTATTTTAAATAAATGGTCATTATTTTAAACATATCAGTATATACAGGGTGACGCAAAACGATTGTTATGGTTTGAATGCTTTTATTTGAAAGAAGCAGTTACTTACAAATTACTGATACGGGTGGTCTCATTCACCCTGTATAACATTTCCTTTACTATTATAATTTATTTGTATATTTTTTTTAATTGCAATCTTGTAAATATTTTATGTATAATTTCTATAATATAATAAATTATAAAAATAAAAAAAAGTAATTCCGTATTTCAATGTATAAAATAATGAAATAAAATTTTTACAATAATTTTTTAAATTTCTTATATTATTAAAAATAATTTCTGACAACAAAAATTAGCTAAGTAATAAAGTAAAAATATACCTAATAGTCAAACAAAATCTTACTGCAACTTACAGTAGAGTGTACTGACCAAAATAACAAAAATATACTGACCAAATTAATAAATAATACTGACCAAAATAATAAATTATACTGACCAAAATTGAATTTAATACTGACGCTTGTATTTACTTGGTCAGTATTTTATAATACTTTCAGTCAGTATTTTTAATAAATGGTCATTATTTTAAACATATCAGTATATACAGGGTGATGCAAAACAATTGTTATGGTTTGAATGCTTTTATTTGAAAAAAGCAGTTGTACGTCAATAAGCCAGCGACCATGTCTGAGCTGAAAAAACAAGATTCAAATTAAAAACACATAAAAAGCAAAAGTTATGAAAAATGTATGAAATGAGCATGAATGTGCGGAACAGAAAATGGCCACTACTTGTGAAATATTATTTCTCAATTTATAAATATTTTTTCCCTTTTATTGGATTTTCCTTTCTATATCATTTGAGTTTGAAGATCAAATAAGTTTAAAAGTTCAAATATATGAATTTGGAGCTCTTTTAGCTACCACTCGGGACAGACACCCTTGCAGTCTCCCCCACCCCCCCTTCTAGATCCAAGTTTCATCAATGACATGCAAAGATTCGATTCAATATTTTTGTCCATCCAATGAAGAATTTATTGTTACGGAGGAGGAAATTTTAGCCGTATCAGAAATGCGCTGGAACACTTTTGATCAGTTCAAACGAAAAGCATTTAAAGTATGGTTTGTGAATCTTCCAAAACAAACAGAAAACTGGATCCATGGCCGCTGCACTTGTTCAGGTTTCTTTAAGAAATATATATGCAAGCATATAATAGGCTTGGCTATACGTTTAAAATATGTCAAACCTCCCCCAGCAGCTAAACAAATACCTATAGGTGAAAAGCGTTTAAGGGGAAGGCCAAAATTAGCTACTCGAGCTCTTCTAGTGGATTAATTATATAACATTTCCTTATTTACTATTATAATTTATTTGTATATATTTTTTAATTGCAATCTTGTAAATATTTTATGTATAATTTCAATATTATAATAAATGGTAAAGGTAGCTAGAGAGGCCCCAAAAATACAAATTTTACGATTGAAACCTCGAACTTTTCTATAATAATAATAATAATAAAGCGTTTATTTAGCCAAAGGCTATACAAAAAACATAAAAAATATTAAAAATTTACACTACTACAAAAATTTACACTAAAATCACAAAAATATAATACAATGAAACATAACAACAATACAAACAAAATATATATACAACACAAAAAAATAATAATAAGATAATACAAAAATACAAAAAACGAAACATACAATACATTTATAAACTGCTGCCCCCAATGTAGGCTATTAATTCACCTCTAAACACCTTCTCACTTGTGCATCTCCGCAATCGCTCCGGTAGCTCATTATATAGTACCGCACCTTTGAAAAATATTGTATTTTGCACAAACGCCGAGTTTACATTTGTCAAAGCAGGGGAAAGGTAGCTACTTTGGGCACGAAAATACAAATTTTACGATTGAAACCTCGATGAATTCTGAAAGAGTATATATTAAATAAGAGAATTAGCTATGAACGAATGCCTTAAATGCCTCTGTTTTTTCAAAAATCGAATTTAAAAAAGCTTGATTTTCGAAGTTTAAACGCTCGTGATTGGTTAATCAAGTTCGTTCGTGGGAGGTCCGTGTACTGCTATACATAAGAGTGTCACACTTCTACAATTAGACACAGTTCGATCCGAACAACCAAAGTGACCAGACGTGCCTTTCGTGCCTTCCAGTTTTACCAAGCGATTAAGTCATTAGTAGCAGTGTCAGTAGACATTATCTGTCACAGACTAAAATTATTTTTTAGTCTCTACACCGCTCTAATAACGACCGACAAAACCAAAAGAATTTATCAATTCTCTCCACTAATCTCTTTCTTTCACAGATACAACAGCAAATTTCAAATCATCAGCAGTATGGCCAACCAAACTCAAGCAACCGCACTGAAGGAACTTGATGCCTACCTTCTCAGGATGGCAGCACAGATTGAGGAAATGCGATTGGAATTGGCAGCAGGTCAACAGAAACGAGCAGCAATAATGAAAATGATGAAGGAGGCCACCCCAACAACGGAAGCAGCAGTCCAGGAAGCCCCGTTCCAAACGCAAAAAGGAAAACCCGGCAAACCGAAGAGGAGCAGATCAAGTGGTTCCACTGACGAGGATAACATCCAAACCAAAAATCGATTTTATCCCCTCTTCAAAAAGAAGGCCACGGACACCGCGGAACCAAAGGATTCGACAACCATGGACATCAACGTACCGGCGGTCAACCCCTCTGCCCGCACTGGCGAAAAACCCCACAAGACCTCCCAACAGACCACCAAAACTGCCCCTACAAAATCAGCCATGCCGGAAAAGGACACGAAAATTTACGCCCCAAGGATCCCGCCAATAGTCTTACATGAAACCAGCAACTGGACCGCTCTTGGAGAAGAAATCCGTAAATCTGGCATCGAAACCACATCCGTTAAAATGCTAAAAGACTCTATCTCCATACTGGCGAAAACGGAAGAAGATTTTTCAAGACTGGACAAGTTCTTCGCGGCAAAAAACCTTCCCACCCACTCCTACCTGCTTCCAAGGGAGAAACCACTAAAAGTGGTAGTACGAGGACTTTCCGGAACGACACCAACGGACGCGATAATTGAAGACCTAAACAGCCAAGGATTCGACATCATAGCGGTGAACCAGATGCGACGAGGACCTGCAAGAAGACCCATGCCACTCTTTCTCGTCCAACTAAATCGCTCGGACCATTCCAAGACCATTTTTAACTTGGAAAGGATCAACAATTTCAATATCACCATTGAAACCCTCCGACCAAGATCCACGCCTGCACAATGTCATAGGTGCCAAAGATTTGGACACTCTCAGCGTTGCTGCAGACTTCAACCTCGATGTGTGAAATGTGGAAAGGACCACCACACGGCAACATGCGAGAAGAGGCCAGACACTCCAGCCACCTGCGCAAACTGCAAAGGCCCACATACGGCAAACTACAGAAAATGCAGCGAGTACCCCCAACCAAGATTCAACGAGTACTCCCGCCCGGCACAAAGATTTCCACAGCGGCGAGAAACCTACCAAGGTCACCGAGGACAGCACCCATTCTCGCAGCAGTACCGCCTCTCACAACCCAGGATGTCAGAGGACCGCCGCTACAATCGCGATCGCCAGCAAAGAAGGAGGGAACGAGACCGCAGCCCATCCCCGGAATTCAACAGGAATCGCTCCAGGTCCCAAAGCAGGAGAAGATCGGACCGACGAGAAGACACCATCACCCCCTCCCGATCCCCTTCTACCCAAACCGAAACTCCCACCCGTTCCTCTTCTACCCGAATGGAAACCCTTCTTAACGACCCCGAAATAAGCAAACTATTATCTGCACTGTCTAACAAAATTTATTCTCTAGGAAACACCGATGAAGCCAAAAAGATGATCTCCCACGTACGTGGAATACAGTTCGCCAACGCCTTAATCGGCGGCCGCGACCATTAGTTCCCGTACGCAGCCCGCTTCTCTCGCCATGGCCTACTGGAACGCGAATGGACTGAAGGGGAAGAAACATCTCCTGCTGGACTTCGCGTTTAACCACGACCTCGATGTAATTCTGGTCAATGAAACACACCTCAGGACCTGCGACAGCGCAAATCTCCCGAACTACGCGATGTATCGATCGGATCGTGACGGCAAAGGAGGTGGAACCGCCGTCTACATCAAGAGATCGATCGAACACCACGAAGTCGCGCTCCCCCAGCTGCACCAAATAGAAGCCACGGCGGTTGCCATCCATACAAGCGGACATGGATGGCTTCAACTTTCATCAGCCTACCTTCCTCCCGGTAAACTCATTATTCAAGACGACCTAACCTCTCTACTTTCAGGCCCAAATGGTTCAATCGTTGCTGGAGATTTCAACGCGAAGCACACCACTTGGAACTGCCAAAGGAACAACGCCCAAGGTCGCACTCTTTTCGATTTCGCCCACGAATTGGACTTCGCCATCGACGCTCCAACGGACCCCACTCACTACTCCTACGCCGGAACTCCAACCTTCATCGACGTCGCTCTCCTAAAGGACGTTCATTGGCAGCACCGGCTCACAACGGCATGTGAGCTCACTTCAGACCACCTTCCAGTCCTGATGTACATCGGAAACATCCCGCACGACCGTCCAAATACAACAAGGTCCAAAGTTGTATGGCCCGTCTTCCAGGATCACCTTCTAGCGAACATGGGAGACATTCCAATCATCGACACCACAAGCCAACTGGACGACTACGTAGAAGCTCTTCACCTCAACATCCAAGCCTCGATTCAATACGCCACAAATGCTGTTCCGGTCGCAGATCTTCGAGACCAACTTCCCCCGCATCTCAAGCAGCTAATCAAGGACAAGAATCGAGCGCGAAAACTTGCTCAAAGGACTCATCACCCCGTCGACAAATCCGAGTATCAACGCCTCAAATCCCAGGTCACTAACGAAGTCAAGGAGCACAAGGACGCCGAATGGACCAGCAAACTTGAAGCCCTTTCGTTCGAGGATTCAAGCTCTTGGAAATTCATCAAAAATTTCCGCACCAAAAGGACTCCGATGCCAGCTCTCCTAAGACCGGACGGGACCCAAGCAAAAACGGACAAGGACAAAGCCGACGCTCTAGCTGCCAGTCTCCAACTTCAATGCGCGCCTAACACCACCTACGACGACCCCGATCACATCCAGATGGTAGAAGACTTCGTGAAGGAAGCCCTGAACGCCCCGGACGAATCAACAATCGAACCCGCATCGTTCAAGGAAGTCAGAAGTCTCATTAGGCAGGCGAAAATCAAAAGCGCACCCGGTCCAGACGGCATCACCCACAGGGCACTGAAGGAGTTACCACGAAAAGCGATCACTGCAATCACAACCATCGTGAATGCAGCGCTTCGACTCCGTCACTTCCCGAAATTATGGAAGCACGCAAACGTCATCGTCATCCACAAGCAAGGACAGCCGAAAAACCAACCGAAGAGCTATCGTCCAATTAGCCTTCTTTCCACCATCGGCAAAATCGCGGAGAAAATCATCTTAAATCGACTCAAGAAAGAAATGGATTCTAACAAGGTCGTCCCCGATGAACAATTTGGATTTCGCGAAGGTCACTCCACGACTCATCAAATCCTTCGCATCGTCGAGCAAATTTCAAAGGGGTTCTCGAAAAAAGAATGCACCGTCGCCCTTCTTCTAGACATCTCCAAGGCATTCGACTCCGTATGGCACCCCGGACTCCTCTACAAGATGCTTCGAGCCGGTATCAAACTCGCCATCGTAAAACTAATCCATTCTTATCTTGCAGAAAGAACCTTTTGCATCGCCGCCGATGGGACCAAATCCGAACCTCATCCAATGAACGCAGGGGTCCCCCAAGGTTCGCCACTTTCTGCACCCCTCTACAACATTTACATGAGCGACATTCCCAAGCCAATCCACCCGCAGGTCAACAATTTCTACTTCGCGGACGACACAGCAGTAGCATCAACTTCAATTTCCCCGGACATCGCCACGCAAAGAGTTCAAGACGTAGCGGAACAAATCGAGCAATGGATGGGAGACTGGCGTATCGGAGTCAACACTAACAAGAGCGTAGCAATCATCTTCGCGCGATGTAAGAAAAGGACCACTGCAAAAGCCAACCTTTGGATGAACGGGTCCCTCATCCAATGGCAAAAATCGGCGAAGTACCTTGGCGTCACCATGGACCAAAAACTAAATTGGGGCCAACACATCACCAACATCACGAACAAATCAAGGGGAACGATGTCGCAACTCTACTCGCTCGTAGGTCCAAAGAGCAAAATGTCGCCGGCCAACAAACTCCGCGTCTACAAAACCATCATCAGGCCGGCGCTCACGTACGCTGCACCAGCATGGGGTCACGCAGCCAAAACCCACATCAACAAGATTGAATCAATACAAAATAAGCTCGTCCGCTACGCATGGAACCCGCCAAGAAGAGTAACAAACGTCCGTCTCCGCAACGACTCCAAATTAACCACCGTCAAAAAATTCATAAGGAACCACACCGAGAAATTTTACGCGAAATCAGAAGACCACCAAAATCCGCTAATCAACCAACTGGGAAAGTACGACAAAGAAAACCATCCGAAATACAAGATGCCAAGGGAAATCATTGATGACGCCGACCCCTAACGACCCCGCATAAGTAAAAAAGGACTCCTGCAAACCAAAAACCACGCCCACGAAAAACTAACCACGCCCACAAGAAAACCGGCTACTTTAGGGAAAAGACACCACGAACACACATCGCACGAACATAAAAAGGTATTCAATTAAAACTCCCACAACCCATCCACTGCATCCTAGTCTACCAAACCTTTCTCTCGCCGATCCCTTGCGGGTGAAGCCAGCCAGGACTTAGCTTCGCGCTAATTTTCGGAGGTACGCCTCAATAAAAATTATCCGACGTAACGTTGCGGGCAAGCCCGCAACCTTACTCTTCAAGTCTGCGAAGATATGGGGCAACAGCCCTGGTGCTTCGCACCAGACCAGAATAAGATGAACAATTAGACAGCATTGAGGACCGTTGAAGAGGTAACACGTGGAACAACCGTTAGGAAGAAGAAGTAACGTACGTTAAACTGTAACCGCCGAGGCATGGCAATGGTTATCGAGGTTATGTTGGGGATATCTGTTGAAATGCCTTAAAACATTTTAACAAATATTTCTGATCGCCTCGGTGACCGCCATGCCCCGAAACCACCATCAAAGGGATTGTTTTTGTTTCGACGAGAGGCGCAGTGCGATACACCATCAAGGGTTAAAATCCATCAACGGGAAAATCAAGACGAAACGCTTCGTCAAAAACACTGCCACGCCTAATTATCAAAGGTAAGTACCAATCTTTTCGTGAATTTTCTTTGTCAAGTTCCGAGTATTGTCGACCTTGGAACGATAACTGCTGCATGCGAGAGCACATGGCGATCCCGTTCAGCGTAGGGATCCCATCCACTGCCCCTTGCGGCTATCTTCTAGTACAAAACCGACATATAATTCTCGGAATTTCTTTGATCCTTTTCGTTTTGTTGGTGCCTACTGGGAATAAGGTAGGTACCGTTTTTCGTAAATTTTTATGTCGAGCCCTGCATTTGGTCGGTTTCAGAACGACAACCGTAGCACCTTCCTTGGGAGCATCAGGACTCCCCGTGCAGCGACGTCTAGTATGAAACCGGCAATTTTCGGAGCTCGCTTAAACTTTTTGTTTTTACGGTACCTATGGTCAACCTAGCCGCGTTTCCGACAGTGGAGGCTCATCTCCTCGCGTCGCCCTAACACCGCAGGTTCGGCCACAGTGTAGTTATTTTCAAGGGAGGATCGTGCAACTGCGCATGCGCAAACGTCACCCCCCCCTTTTTTCCAGTGCACTCATTGGCACTTTTTCTCTTTAAATTCCTTTTCTCCCCCCCTTCTACAGGTTAGATCCGCAAGGAGGCACCACGGGAGAAAATAACCATAACCAAAGTTATCCAAAAGCCAACGGAACTCAGGGGCCCCCCGACTCGAGCACGACCCGTTGGCCACCCTCAACTTCGATCATTCAACGATCAGAGGGAGCCTCGGGACGGGCAAAAGGGGGGGGGAACCGAGTTCGACGGTCGGCAGATAGCATCGCAAACCGCACCACGTAGGGGGGGCACAAATGCTCTCCTCCGTGCTCGTGCCTAGTTTGCCCCTACTTAGGAGACGGTGGGTTCTTCGGCGGGTTCTGGGGTTCGGTTCGACCGTTTGACAAACGGACGATCCACCTTTAACTGTGTAATCCGACCTTCAGCCGGATTACACCTGCCAACTTTCCTCGGACGGACATGGGACGGTGTATCGTACGCGGTACTCCCGAAAAACCGGTGTGTGTGAAGAGCGACTAGACGGGGCCTAAGAACTTACAAAAGAGGGCGGGGAGACTCACCGTGAGGTGGGTTCCCTCCCCCTCGCATTTCACTGAAAGGCTCAAGCCATCAATTTAAAAGTCGTTCGCGACTCTCTCGAGCCATCGTCCCCCCTTCTTTCCTCTGGAAAGTCCTTCTCCGGGACGTGCCAAAACTCCAAAGTCGTCGAGGGCGACAGCGGAGCATGCACCTCTCCACGGGACTATAGTCGGGATAAGGCTGAGGGCCGGTCGGAAGGATGAGCGGTTGGGTTCTAACGTCGGCATAACACGGCTCTGCCGGAGTTACCGTACCGAAGTTCCCAATCCGCCTTCCAAAGTCGGTACCAAAGCCACAACCACGACTCAAGGACCCACAGAGGAGAGTGGGGGGGGGTCTGGCCTCTTGAGAGGGTCAGCTTAGAGCGACAGGAGGGGTGCGTTATGCGCACTCCGAACGCCATATTTAAGCCTCTAATTCATCGAAACTAGTAGAGATCGTGAGATCGGGACTAGAGATACCCATTAGGACAAGGACAATTAGACAGTAACTCTAGCGCAATGGTGGGAATGCGTTCTCCTTTTTTATTTAATTTAAAAATTTAAAATTATTTAAAAATTACTTCAGAAAAGGGTTACTTAAATTTAACGAACGGTAGTTACTTTTGCCGTTAGGTCCGGCTCTTGCCATGGTGATTTTGATGAAAATTGACTCTCAGCACCCTTCGGGCGCTTCGAGCCATTTTCATCAAAATGACAACTAATTTAAAAATATCCCTAGGCCGACAGATCAATGAAAAGGTGGATCTTTGAGATGTGAAACTGGTGACAGTGGATTTTTAACGCACGGTACTTGTGCGAAGAAAAATCGACTTAAAGCACCTCTCGCTACGCTCGGGTGCTTTAAGCCATTTTTCTAGCACATGTACTATTCGGAAAGGTGGTTGTGCAAGGAAAAATCGACTTAAAGCACCTCTCGCTACGCTCGGGCGCTTTAAGCCATTTTACCAGCACATTTAGGGTTGAAAACCATGATTTTCGTTCGAAGTGCTCTGTTACTGCATCGCAATGCAAGTGTCGCTCCCACTCCGCGCAAAGCTAAGACTATATCTGGGTACACGTACCGACAGAATTAACCAATCCCGAGCGACTTTGCTTTAAAATTTACTGCAAAAATCGAAGTTTTTAAATTCGATTTTTGAAAAAACAGGGGCATTTAAGGCATTCGTTCATAGCTAATTCTCTTATTTAATATATACTCTTTCAGAATTCATCGAGATTTCAATCGTAAAATTTGTATTTTCGTGCCCAAAGTAGTTACCTGCAACCGTCAAAGCAATCCTGTTTCCATTCCTGGTGTTATGTTGGTGTACCTCACTGAATGTTGGGAGCAAACCATCAAAATACCGAGGCATCTTCCCCAACACTACTTTATGTACGAACATTAAAACTTGGCACTCAAAGAGTATATATTAAATAAGAGAATTAGCTATGACAGAATGCCTTAAATGCACATGTTTTTTCAAAAATCGAATTTAAAAAAGCTTGATTTTTAAAGGTAAATCGCTCGTGATTGGTTAATCAAGGCATTGTGTTGACGGTACGTGCGTTCCTATACATATGAGTGTAGCTGTTGACAAATTTGCAACGCTGCTGCAGGCTCCAGCCACGTTGCGTGAAATGCGAAAAAAACCATCACACCTTGACGTGTGAAAAGAAGCCCGACACACCAGCTAAAATTAATTTTTAGTCTCTACGCCGCTCTAATAACTAATTAAAAAACCAAAAAGAATTTATCAATTCTTAAACTAATCTCTTCCTTTACAGTAATTTACCAATTAAAGCTCACCAGCAAAATGGCCAGTCAAATTCAAACCGCTGCACTCCAGGAACTCGACGCCTACTTGGTCAAGATGGCTGATCAAATAGAGGCATTACGGATAGAATTGGCAGCAGGACAACAGAAGAGGGCAGAAATCATGAAGACCCTGATGGACCCATCCACCCAACTGGAAGCCACCTTCAAGAAGAAGGATGAAGAACCATTCCAGAAGCCCAAGCGGACCTTCAAACAGAAAAAGAGCAGGTCCAGCGGTTCCATGGACAACGAAGACACCACCGCCTCCAAGAATAGATTTTACCCCCTATTCAAGAAAAAGGCCACGACAGTCACCGACCCAGAAGAACAAGACAGGATGGACACAAACGTTCCGCAGGTCCAGCCCCCCAGCCAAACCGCACCAAACAGGAAATTGCCCGCTACTCAACTTCCTGCCAAAGAAAAACCTACCAACTCGCTCGCGCAAAGGCTCCCACCGATCGTCCTGCACGACATCACAAACTGGACGAAAATAGCGGAGGAAATAAAGAAGGCGGGAATAGAAACATCATCTGTTAAAATGTTGAAAGACTCGATTTCCATCCTGCCCAAAACAGAGAAAGACTTTTCAAGGTTGGACAAATTCTTCCTAGCGAAAAACCTGCCAACCCACTCATACCTACTACCAAGAGAGAAGCCACTCAAGGTAGTCATCCGAGGGCTAGCTGGAAACACTGAAGTGGACACTATAATAGAAGACCTGAATGGCCAAGGGTACGATGTCATTTCGGTCAACCAAATGAGAAGAGGACCTGCGATACGTCCCATGCCGCTCTTCCTCGTCCACCTCAACAAGACGGACCACGGCAAAACGATCTTCAACCTGGAGAAGATCAACCACGTCAACATCACCGTTGAAACCCTCCGGCCTAGATCAACCTTTCCGCAGTGCCATAGGTGCCTAAGATTTGGGCACTCGCAACGCTGCTGCAAGCTCCAGCCCCGTTGCGTGAAATGCGGAAAAAACCATCACACCTCGACGTGTGAAAAGAAGCCCGACACACCAGCTACCTGTGCCAACTGCAACGGTCCACACACGGCCAACTACAAGAGGTGCAGGGAATACCCTCAACCGAGGTACAATGCCTTCTCTCTCGTCCACCACCAAGGAGATCACCCAGGCGAAAAACCTACCAAGGACATCAAGGACATCACACCTCGTCGCAGCAGTACCGCCTAAACCAAAATCGGAACCCGGACGACTACAGGCACGAACGCGATCGCCAAAGAAGGAGAGAACGAGTTTGCAGCTCATCCCCGGAAGACAACAGAAATCGCTCCAGGTCCCAGAGCAGAAGAAGATCGGACCGACGAAAAGCCACCAACAGTCCCACCCGATCCTCCTCCACCTGATCCTCTTTTACCCGATCTTCTTCTACCCGACCTGAAACCCTCCTCAATGACCCTGAAATAAACTCACTCTTATCCGCGTTTTTTAACAAAATCTATTCACTAGGTAATACATCTGAAGCCAAAAAGATGATCTCCCACGTACGTGGAATACAGTTCGCCAACGCCTTAATCGGCGGTCGCGACCATTAGTTCCCGAACGCAGTCCGCTTCTCTCGCCACGGCCTATTGGAACGCGAATGGACTGAAGGAGAAGAAACATCTCCTGCTGGACTTCGCGTTTAACCATGACCTCGATGTTATCTTGTTCAGCAAAACACATCTCAGGACCTGCGACAGCGCAAATCTCCCGAACTACGCGATGTATAGATCGGATCGTGACGGCAAAGGAGGTGGAACCGCCGTCTACATCAAGAAATCGATCAAACACCACGAAGTCGCGCTCCCCCAGCTGCACCAAATAGAAGCCACGGCGGTTGCCATCCATACAAGCGGACATGGATTGCTTCAACTTTCATCAGTCTACCTTCCTCCCAGTAAACACATAATTCAAGACGACCTAACCTCTCTACTTTTAGACCCAAATGGTTCAATCGTTGATGGAGATTTCAACGCGAAGCACACCACTTGGAACTGCCAAAGGAACAACGCCCAAGGTCGCACTCTTTTCGATTTCGCCCACGAAATGGACTTTGCCATTGATGCACCAACGGATCCCACTCACTACTCCCACGCCGGAACTCCAACCTTCATCGACATCACTCTCTCAAAGGACGTCCATTGGCAACACCGGCTTACAACGTCTTGCGAACTCACTTCTGACCATTTTCCAGTCCTGATGTACATCGGAAACATCCCCCACGACCGTCCAAATACAACAAGGTCCAAAGTTGTATGGCCCGTCTTCCATGATCACCTTCTAGCGAACATTCCAATCATCGACACCACAAGCCAACTGGACGACTACGTAGAAGCTCTTCACCTCAACATCCAAACCTCGATTCAATACGCCACAAATGCTGTTCCGGTCGCAGATCTTCGAGACCAACTTCCCCTGCATTTCAAGCAGCTAATTAAGGACAAGAATCGAGCGCAAAAACTGGCACAAAGGACCCATCACTCCGACGACAAATCTGCGTATCAACGCCTCAAATCCCAGGTCACCAAAGAAGTCAAGGATCACAAGGACGCCGAATGGACCAACAAGCTTGAAGCCCTTTCGTTCGAGGATTCACGCTTGTGGAAATTTGTCAAACATTTCCGCAGTAAAGGGACTCCGATGCCAGCTCTCCTAAGACCGGACGGGACCCAAGCAAAAACGGACAAGGACAAAGCCGACGCCCTAGCTGCCAGTCTCCAACTTCAATGCGCGCCTAACTCCACCTACGACGACCCCGATCACATCCAGATGGCAGAAGACTTCGTGAAGGAAGCCCTGAACGCCCCGGACGAATCAACAATCGAACCCGCATCGTTCAAGGAAGTCAAAAGTCTCATTAGGCAGGCGAAAATCAAAAGCGCACCCGGTCCAAACGGCATCACCCACAGGGCACTGAAAGAGTTACCACGACAAGCGATCACTGCAATCACAACCATCGTGAATGCAGCGCTTCGACTCCGTCACTTCCCGAAATTATGGAAGCACGCAAACGTCATCGTCATCTCCAAGCACGGACAGCCGAAAAACCAACCAAAGAGCTATCGTCCAATTAGCCTTCTCTCCACCATTGGCAAAATCGCGGAGAAAATCATCATAAATCGACTCAAGAAAGAAATGGATTCCAACAAGGTCGTCCCCGATGAACAATTTGGATTTCGCGAAGGTCACTCCACGACTCATCAAATCCTTTGCATCGTCGAGCAAATTTCAAAAGGGTTCTCGAAAAAAAAATGCACCGTCGCCCTTCTTCTAGACATCTCCAAGGCATTCGACTCCGTATGGCACCCCGGACTCCTCTACAAGATGCTCCAAGCCGGTATCAAACTTGCCATTGTCAAATTAATCCGTTCTTATCTTGCAGAAACAACCTTTTGCATCGTCGCCGACGAGACCAAATCCGAACCTCATCAAATGAACGCGGGGGTCCCCCAAGGTTCGCCACTTTCTGCTCCCCTCTACAACATTTTCATGAGCGACATCCCCAAACCAATTCACTCGCAGGTATAAAACTTTTTCTTCGCCGACGACACGGCCGTAGCTTCCACTTCAATTTCCCCGGAAATCGCAACGCAAAGAGTTCAAGACGTAGCGGAACAAATCGAGGAATGGATGGGTGACTGGCGAATCGGAGTCAATTCAAGCAAGAGCGTCGCAATCATCTTCGCGCGATGTAAGAAGCGGACTACAGCAAAAACCAACCTTTGGATGAACGGGTCCCTCATCCAATGGCAAAAATCGGCGAAATACGTAGGCGTCACCATGGACCAAAAGCTAAATTGGGGCCAACACATCACCAACATCACAAACAAGTCAAGGGGAACGATCTCGCAACTTTATTCGCTCGTAGGTCCCAAGAGCAAAATGACGCCGGCCAACAAACTTTGCGTCTACAAAACCATCATCAGGCCGGCACTCACGTACGCTGCACCAGCATGGGGTCACGCAGGCAAAACTCACATCATTGCAATTTGAAGCTAAAGTTAAACGATTTTTGTCCAGAAGTACACATTTACTTATGGAAAAATTTATTAGTTTCTTATGAACGAAAATAGCGTCTGTATTAATGAAAAGAAACTTCTAATAATTAAATTTATACAAATAAATAAATTGTTCTTTGGTTTTAATTTTGATTTAAATATCACAGCTGTATTCAGTTTGTTGGAATTTTACTCTAGTCGTACGGATACACACATGTGCTTCGATTGCAACAAATGTTTTATAAATTGTGGGTACAAAAATATTATCCATCACAGGTGTTAAAATAATTAAAATTTTGGTGCTTCGCAGTGCAAGTTTAAAATTAATTACTGTGTCGTAGCAACACATAAAACTTTGTAGTAAGACGTGGTGAGTACACTAACCATAAAATATTTACTTCAAAAATTTATAAAGCACGCTCTTTATTCATTGCAGAATAATGGACTCAATGTCGCGTTGAATAATTAAATTTAAACAGTTTTTACCGTTTTAAACTTCCATGTGGTTGATGTTTGTCCAGTGGCTACCAAACTTTTCTAAAATGGTGGATGATATGCATCTCGAAATAGAATGGCCAGGTAATTCTTCCAGCTTCAAATTCACTATCTTAATTAACTCAGCAAAAATTCTTCACACAATTTACCATTGCTCGGTAAAATTATTAATAATACAATATTTCACTTCGCTCTATTTGCAGGTAATTTGCAAATTTTAAATTAATTTGCAGCTCTCAAGTTTACATCGCCTGTCTCTTAAGGGTAGTTCACACTACATGATTTATCATGTGACTAGTCACATGATTTCTCATATGATGGATTTTTTTACGTTCACACTATATGATTTTTGATATTAGAGTAGAGGGAGGTAAAAGTCCGCACTTAGTACGTTGTATTTTTTTACGCTTATATGTTTTACTCAATCAGCTCAATATTTGGATGAGAAGTTTGTACAGTACTTAGGCTTTGTTATAAATAACATTAATGCCATGATTTGAAAACGGTGTGTATATAAAAACCATAATACACAAGTTGCGGAAAATGGGACTTTTACCCCATAGGTGGGGCAAAAGTCCGCCATTGGACTCTGCGCTATTTTAAGTCAAATTAAAATCAACAATTTCTTCCAAATGAAAAGTAATAAGCTAAAACAACAAAAGTATAAGAATTAAAAAGATAAAATGTAGAAAAATTTCAACAATGGTCACAAATAAATTGGCCAATTTCGTGCACTCTTCATGACACCATTGTTTACAGCTATCGCATTGAATCCACTCTCTCATTGATAAATTCTCATATTATTCTTTGCAGCCTAAACAAAGCACTTTGCCATCGGTTAATTCTTGCCTTTTTTAATTCTTCAAACTTTTGCTTGACATGGGTTCAGCAACATAGGACTCTTGCCCCAAGTAGCCAAAAACATTTCCGAGTCATGACCTTTCCAGACCATGAAACCTAACATCGATTATATCCTATAAGTTTATAGCAAGAAACATGTATTTTCAATAAAATACATACTAGGGGGAAAGGTAAGTCTGCGGGACGCGTAAATACAAAATTTACGATTGAAACCTCGATGTTTTCTGAGAGAGTATATTTTAAATAAGAGAATTAGCTAAGACGCAATGCCTTAAATGCACCTGTTTTTTCAAAAATCGAATTTAAAAAAGCTTGATTTTCGAAGTTTAAACGCTCGTGATTGGTTAATCAAGTTCGTTCGTGGGAGGTCCGTGTACTGCTATACATAAGAGTGTCGCACTTCTACATTCCAGACATTGGAGACATTCCAATCATCGACACCACAAGCCAACTGGACGACTACGTAGAAGCTTTTCACCTCAACATCCAAGCCTCGATTCAGTACGCCACAAATGCTGTTCCGGTCGCAGATCTTCGAGACCAACTTCCCCCGCATCTCAAACAGCTAATCAAGGACAAGAATCGAGCGCGAAAACTTGCTCAAAGGACTCATCACCCCGTCGACAAATCCGAGTATCAACGCCTCAAATCCCAGGTCACTAACGAAGTCAAGGAGCACAAGGACGCCGAATGGACCAGCAAGCTTGAAGCCCTTTCGTTCGAGGATTCAAGCTCTTGGAAATTCATCAAAAATTTCCGCACCAAAAGGACCCCGATGCCAGCTCTCCTAAGACCGGACGGGACCCAAGCAAAAACGGACAAGGACAAAGCCGACGCTCTAGCTGCCAGTCTCCAACTTCAATGCGCGCCTAACACCACCTACGACGACCCCGATCACATCCAGATGGTAGAAGACTTCGTGAAGGAAGCCCTGAACGCCCCGGACGAATCAACAATCGAACCCGCATCGTTCAAGGAGGTCAGAAGTCTCATTAGGCAGGCGAAAATCAAAAGCGCACCCGGTCCAGACGGCATCACCCACAGGGCACTGAAGGAGTTACCACGAAAAGCGATCACTGCAATCACAACCATCGTGAATGCAGCGCTTCGACTCCGTCACTTCCCGAAATTATGGAAGCACGCAAACGTCATCGTCATCCACAAGCAAGGACAGCCGAAAAACCAACCGAAGAGCTATCGTCCAATTAGCCTTCTTTCCACCATCGGCAAAATCGCGGAGAAAATAATCTTAAATCGACTCAAGAAAGAAATGGATTCTAACAAGGTCGTCCCCGATGAACAATTTGGATTTCGCGAAGGTCACTCCACGACTCATCAAATCCTTCGCATCGTCGAGCAAATTTCAAAGGGGTTCTCGAAAAAAGAATGCACCGTCGCCCTTCTTCTAGACATCTCCAAGGCATTCGACTCCGTATGGCACCCCGGACTCCTCTACAAGATGCTTCGAGCCGGTATCAAACTCGCCATCGTAAAACTAATCCATTCTTATCTTGCAGAAAGAACCTTTTGCATCGCCGCCGATGGGACAAAATCCGAACCTCATCCAATGAACGCAGGGGTCCCCCAAGGTTCGCCACTTTCTGCACCCCTCTACAACATTTACATGAGCGACATTCCCAAGCCAATTCACCCGCAGGTCAACAATTTCTACTTCGCGGACGACACAGCAGTAGCATCAACTTCAATTTCCCCGGACATCGCCACGCAAAGAGTTCAAGACGTAGCGGAACAAATCGAGCAATGGATGGGAGACTGGCGTATCGGAGTCAACACTAACAAGAGCGTAGCAATCATCTTCGCGCGATGTAAGAAAAGGACCACTGCAAAAGCCAACCTTTGGATGAACGGGTCCCTCATCCAATGGCAAAAATCGGCGAAGTACCTTGGCGTCACCATGGACCAAAAACTAAATTGGGGCCAACACGTCACCAACATCACGAACAAATCAAGGGGAACGATGTCGCAATTATATTCGCTCGTAGGTCCCAAGAGCAAAATGACACCGGCCAACAAACTTCGAGTCTACAAAACCATCATCAGGCCGGCACTCACGTACGCTGCACCAGCCTGGGGGCATGCAGCAAAAACGCATATCAACAAGTTGGAAACAATTCAAAGCAAGCTCGTCCGCTACGCATGGAATCCGCCAAGAAGAGTATCAAACGTCCGCCTCCGCAATGACTCCAAACTCACCACGGTCAAGGAATTTATTAGAAATCACACGGAGAAGTTTTACGCCAAAATAGAAGACCACGAAACCCCGCTAATAAACCAACTTGGAAAATACGACAAGGCAAACCATCCGAAGTACAAGATGCCAAGGGAAATTATCGATGACGCCGACCCCTAACGATCCTGCATAAGAAACAAGAACTCCTGCAAACCAAAACCACGCCCAAGAAATTCAAGCCACGCCCACAAGAAAACCGGCCACTTTAGGGAAAAACCAACACGAATGAGCAACGCACACGAAGAAAAGGTATTCAATTAAAACTCCCATAACCCATCCACTGCATCCTAGTCTACCAAACCTTTCTCTCGCGGATCCCTTGCGGGTGAAGCCAGCCAGGACTTAGCTTCGCGCTAATTTTCGGAGGTACGCCTCAATAAAAATTATCCGACGTAACGTTGCGGGCAAGCCCGCAACCTTACTCTTCAAGTCTGCGAAGATATGGGGCAACAGCCCTGGTGCTTCGCACCAGACCAGAATAAGATGACAATTAGACAGTAACTCTAGCGCAATGGTAGGAATGCGTTCTCCTTTTTTATTTAATTTAAAAATTTAAAATTATTTAAAAATTACTTCAGGAAAGGGTTACTTAAATTTAACGAACGGTAGTTACTTTTGCCGGTAGGTCCGGCTCTTGCCATGGTGATTTTGATGAAAATTGACTCTCAGCACCCTTCGGGCGCTTCGAGCCATTTTCATCAAAATGACAACTAATTTAAAAATATCCCTAGGCCGACAGATCAATGAAAAGGTGGATCTTTGAGATGTGAAACTCGTGAGAGTGGATTTTTAACGCACGGTACTTGTGCGAAGAAAAATCGACTTAAAGCACCTCTCGCTACGCTCGGGCGCTTTAAGCCATTTTACCAGCACATTGAGGGTTGAAAACCATGATTTTCGTTCGAAGTGCTCTGTTACTGCATCGCAATGCAAGTGTCGCTCCCACTCCGCGCAAAGCTAAGACTATATCTGGGTGCACGTACCGACAGAATTAACCAATCCCGAGCGACTTTGCTTTAAAATTTACTGCAAAAATCGAAGTTTTTAAATTCGATTTTTGAAAAAACAGGTGCACTTAGGGCATTGCGTCTTAGCTAATTCTCTTATTTAAAATATACTCTTTCAGAATTCATCGAGATTTCAATCGTAAAATTTGTATTTACGCGTCCCACGGAGCTACCTGCCACCCATACTAGTTATGGTTACTACTCATTTTCAACATTTCAACGCAATTTCTGCAAGAGCTAATGATACATCAGGCATACGCAAAATCGTAATTACCTCATGGTTCTCCAGTAATCCAGCTTTGCGTGATAAAATTTGGTATAGACACTGTAATTGATGACTACTAACTGCACCTTGCGCACAATGATAAAAATTTTTGAAATATAGTGAGATATTTGAATTTGGGACTTTTGCCCCATGCGGACTTTTACCTCCCTTTACTCTATACAAGTTATGGCTTTTATGATTGGCTGTTGTGATGGTATGATTTTAGCCATGACTTTTCTTATGATAAGTCATATGATAAATCATGTAGTGTGAACTACCCTTTATGGAGTTGAGCCTGCGACTGACCGTTCCGTTTTCGAAATTGTAAAATTTTCTGCTTGCTCATTTTGACTTTTTGTGCTTGATCATAATTGCCTTTATTGACCCCGCAATTTCAAAATTCACCAATCAATTTGACTTACATTTTCAAAGCGTTTATCCCTCCATCTATCACTTTCTGCGCGCACTATTCACGGCAGTCTGTTATACCCACTTCAATATTAAATTTATTTTCAAGGTAATAATTTACAAATAAATAAATAAAAATTAATACTGTTTTACTTTAACTGATTTCATCATTTCAGGAAATGGACAGTCCCCTCCTGTTGAATAATCTGTTTTCCTTTCACCGATCATCTTAGGTGTAAATTACTGATTTACGACAATTCATCATTTGCTCAAGTAAAATATTGGTTCAGAAAAAAGAAAAACATTGACAAATCTTAATTGTGGAAATTTTAAATTTTGTACCTAGGATAGAACACTTCAACATGTTTAGCTGGTTCCTTATGTCTGTATTTCTTTTTCTGTCAGTTTTTTGGTAACGCGCTACCGTTGGAATTTTAACCGAATATTATTAAAAAATAAAAATAAAAGTATACAATATTAAAATACTGTACTTTAACAATAAATTACTGCATGGTTGGTTGCAACAAATTTTCCAGCTCTTGTAGCTTTAGGTTGCTATCGCAACTATAATTGTAAAAATAGTGGGTAAGAAAATTCTACACCAATTAGGATGGTATAGGAAATATGACCTGATAAACAAAAAAATTCTAAAGCATGTACCAACTGCTTTAAGGATCGTATTAAAGATCCATAAAATAAGAATTTCGTGTATGCTGTACTTGGAAGTAGTGTTTTTCTTACCCATTCCTTTAGAGTTTAGACAACTGATTTTTTGATCAGAATTTGTACCATTAAATGGTCAGTATTTTTTAAAACAAATAGTCAGTATATGAAATAATATTTTGGTCAGTATAAATTATTAAATAGAATTTTGGTCAGAATAATTTGTAATTTTGGTCAGTATAATTTGTTAATTTGGTGAGTATTATTTGTTATTTTGTGTACTATACTATAAGCTTAAGACCAAGAATATTGTTTATAGAATAGTATTATCTCAACGAATTTGCTATATTTTAAATACAAAAGCCTCCTAGTTCTTTATAAAAATAGTTAAGTAAGCGCCATCTGTTAATTAAATTAAAAGTCCCTGAATTAAGGGCCCTCTTAAGGCTGTTCTCTCGCAACTACTTTTTTATTTACAATTTTCTGACTTTATTTTTGAAAATAACGAGTTAAATTTTTTACAGTATGTCTGAAATGTTATTTACAATATTATGTCGGAGCGCTTTTATCGCGAATAAATAAATCGCAAAAAAAAAAATTTTTTAACGCAATTTTAAAAAATTTTTGACTCCGACATAATATTAAAAATAACGTTTTAGACATACTGTAAAAATTTGAACGCGTTATTTTCAAAAATAAAGTCAGAAAATTGTAAATAAAATTAACGCTAAAATGCGCGTTACACATTACTTTATTTTTTATTGTACGTTTTTGGTCAGCTACTGTTATTGTACACCAAATAGTCCATTTTTTATTTAAAATCGAATTTTCATTCTAAGTGAGAACACAGCCTTAACGCGATTAGATTAAATAAATATTATAATTTTTAAGTAATTCGAGTTATAAGAATGATTAAAATCAAATAATTTTTTTTTTTTTAGGTTTTGGGACTAAATTGTTCCTTTGTCAGAATATAATTATAAAGTCTTTGTAGTAATTAATACAAACTTCTTTAAATTTAATTGTTTGCTGGCATTTTTTTTAAAACCTTCTTAACGTATTGATTTAAATTCGAGTAAAAATACTGCGGTTTTCACCGCTACGGTGTCATTTTATTTGAATTTTATTTTATAAAAATTAATTAAGTAAGAGCTTAGATCATCTGTACAATATATAGGGTGAATGAGACCACCTGTATCAGTAATTTTTTTCAAAAACGGTTAGTCGTTGATTCTTTATTACGGCTTTTATAATAAAATTTTTTGACCCAACTCTCTACGACTAACCGTTTTTCAAAAAAATTACTGATACGGGTGGTCTCATTCACCTTGTATATGATCGAAGAGTAAAAGTAATTGTCAGACGTAAAAAGTTTGCTTTAAATACTACGAGGACTCTTCATAAAATAAAATCAGTTAATAATAAAATAATAAAAATTAAATAGAGCTATGTTGAAATTCTTGACACTGAAAATTTTGATCACAACTTTTATTCAAGCGCGCGCATTAAGATTTTTGTTCCAGGGTTTCCGCTAGACGCAAGTGTACGCGATCAGTGCTGCTAAATCAAGATTAAATTTATTATTATTATTATTCTGATTTTTATTTTTAATCAAATTTAATTAAATTAATTTGAAATTAAGTGGGTATTAGGAATTATAATTTGATTTATAAAAATTTAAAATAAATAAATTTAGCAATTTTTAATCATTATTCAATTGTGTACCTTTCAATAATTTAACCTTAAATATTTACTAATTACAGTAATTAATCATTTCTACTCTGTCTTTGTCAATCTGACTGTCTTGTCTTTGACAAAAAAATGTTAATTTATATAAAACTCGTTTTTTTTTGTTTTTTTTATATGAAAGTACATCTCAGAAATATTATGTAAAAGTTTCAAGTCAATCGGAGTAAAACTCGCAAAGATAGCTAATAAGAGTAACAATTATTATGACACTTATATCAAACGGAAACTTCAGACGTGTTTAACTCAAAACTACATTTAAAAGTCCGTGCCTAAAATAATTCAAAAACTATGATAATGAAACCAATTGTAATGAAATTTTACACACGTCTTAAATGTAAATAATTCTCGAGACTGAACGATTACTTTTTTTATTTTTCATTCTATCTCTTTTTACAAGTAATTATAGGCCAATTTTTTGAGTAAAATTCGTTACTTTTTATTTCAACACCATCCTAATAATGGAAATTTTTATATTCTTTAAAATGGAATCGATCATTCTCGAGATAAACTAATATATTAACCGAATCTTTTTACTTTTTTCATTTTCTTCGAAAATCTGCTACCAATGGTTTAATTGTCCACCTTTTTTGTGAAAGTAAAATTCTAAAATGTTCTTTAAATGTTGCTCTTTCATGTAGAATAACTTTCAAATAAATACATCTATTTATAACTTAGAAAAAAATCTTAAAAAGCTGCTATTTTTCGACCTCATGACTGTACGTAACTGTACGTAGAAAATTATTGAACCAATAGCTTTTTTGTAATTAGTCCAGTAGTATTTTCTCATCGGGGGGCAGGGGAGAAAACGTCGAATTAAAAGTAATAAATTAAAAACTAAGATTTGGCCAAATTGAAGTTGAAGTTATATAAAAATATGTAAAAAGAAGTAAATACATTTTTTGCAGCTTTTTAGTTTACTTAAAATTTGTATTATTATAATTAAAATCCTCTTGATACATCCGACGGAAAATTCAAAATCCGCCGCTCGTGCTTTAACACACGAAATTGTTTTCAAATCTTAATATAAGTATGTACTTTTCCCATCATCGCTTGGTATTATAAGCGATGGTACATATTATTATCATTAAAAAGCGGATTTTAGTGCATTATGACTATCCTTAATATTGAAGGGAATGTAAAATTTTCTTAAATTGTGCACGATTTATGAAAATTGAGATCATTTGGCACCAAGTTTTTTACGCCTTTTTTGCCTTATTGTGCCTATTTTAAATTTTCGTGCGTATTTAAAGTCTTTTTGTTCAATTTTCAGCGTTTCTTGAAAAACTTCTTTTTAATACTATGGGAAATTAAAAATTTGTTTTTTAAAAATACCGTAACCAACAAAAATAATCAATTTACACAGAACTACAACAGAAAATCACGATGTGCAACTTCAGCATTTTGTTAATTTTGCTTATTATAATTTACCGATGACGTGCTCATTGGTGAAATGAGTAAATATTGCTGAAGTACCGGGGCAAATTGGCCAAGTAGTAAAATTGAAATCGGAAGAAGTTTCCTCAAAAAACGAGAAATTTGCAATTCTAAATAAAATCAGCATTATTTTGAGTGGAGGCAATGTTTTTGATTTCCAAATAAATCCATCAGTTATTATAGCCAAATTTAAAAAAGGGCACACAATAATTGTGGATGTGGAAAGAAGCTTATGCTTTTAAACATATTTTAAGTGACGAAAGTCAGAATTTTACTGTAGAAGAGTGATATTTAATCGTTAACTGTTTTCACAAATAATTTTTAGTTAAGTTTAGTTAGATATTAATAAACGTAAGGGGTATCAAATTTTTTTTTTGTACTTTTTTATACCATTTTTCATCTGATGTCATTTTTTAATGCCTTTTTATGCTATTTTTCGTGCCTTTATAGGCGCTTTTTTGATATTTTTTTTATGCCTTTTTATGCGCTCTTTAATTATCATAAAACAATTCACTACAAAATGGACGATAACGCAATTCAGTAATTAGATAATAAAATATTAGCAAACAGCAATTTTACGATTTTACAAAAAATTAGTGATAGTTACGAAATTTTCATTTTTGTGTAGTAATATTTACGAATAGCCTGTGGTAATATTAACGAACTACAATTTTACGAAAAATTAGTAATAGTTACGACATTTTCGTTTATAACGAATTTGTATTTAATAACCGCATTTCGTAAATATAACGACAGATTGTTTTTCTGTGCATATGAAAGTACCTACACACGGTGCACACTGAAAAGAAATACAGTAGAATCCGCTTATAATGACATCGAAGGGAAGTGACAAACAAGTCATACTAAGCGGACGTCATTCAAAGCATAGTCTTAGAAAATAAACAACTTCCTACTTTTTTAGATATTTAGTTTAATAGAGAAAAAAACTTCAAATTGTGTGTATCTATTAATAAAAAAGAAACATGAACTGACTCAAAACAAGCATATTAAAAACAGAATCACTGAGAATCAAAACAAAAATGAGCCTAGCACCAAAGATCGTTGCAGGGAAAAAGATGTTGGTCACATGATTCCTTAAAAATAGGTCATAATAAGCGACATGTCACTATAAGCGAAGTGGCGAAGTCATTATATTCGAACTTTGTTATATAGAATTTTATATGAAACCAAACTTCGCACTGCATTTACTTCATATTAAGCGGTTGGTCAATATAAGCGGAGTCATAATAAACGGATTCTACTGTACTTAAAAGCTGCACAATTTGGATGTAGATTGCGGACAAACCCCGATTGTAATCTTTTCCAACATTATTAGTTTCTTACGTAATTTAAATTTGTCAACAATCTAGATTTTAATTATGCTAGTATAAAAACAGTTATTTTCGTGTGTATTATAACTACTCGGCAATTGGAGGTTTCATAACCTCCCAAATAAGTTAAACACAATTCTTACCACTATTTTTTGAACTTGGAACTTAATGAAAAATATGATATTAAGGACCACAGTTTTTAATTCAACACAATAACAACAAATTATTTCTTTAAAAACAATCTGTTTTATTCAACATTGATCAATCATGTCTTGCAACTGGTAGCAATCTTAGGTAAATGTTAGCTTTATTTTTAGGATTAGTTTGAAAACTTTTCGAACATGTACTGATTTACTTCGCGTATGTCACATTAACATTATATGTAACTTCCTTCAGAACTCAAATTACACTGACAAACTATATTTCTAATTGTAAATCAAACTGTAATTGGTGACAGATAGTATCAGAAAAATACCATATTTATTTATGTAAAAACCCAACAGTAAACAAAAAGTTAATAAGTAGTTTAAAATATAAAATTTGATCAGTTTCTAGCATCACAACGAATTTCATAATGGCTTAGTGAATTTTTCGTTGGTATCGATTCACTAAGCAATTTTTGATACGTAGGTTGCTGGAAAAGTTTCCAGAAACTATATGATAAAACATACATAAAATTTGGTAAATAACTTTATTGCTTTTAAAAGTATTCGCCTTTGAGATTAATTCACTTTTGCATACGTCGAAACCAATCTGCAAAGTATTTTTTCCACTCTTAAGCTGATACCTCAGAAACCAGGGTTTTAAATGTTTTAACAGCTGTTTCTGATGACAAAAAATGCTCACCACGCATTTCATTTTTGATACTTGGAAACAAAAGGAAATCATTAGGTGACAAATTAGGTCAAAAAATTAGCCGATTTTTATTGTTTTTTCTTATTTTTTCAATAACTTTTGGCAAACAAATTGTAATATACCAATCAGGGTTCACGTTTCTTTGATCTTCTAAAGCTATGGTTGCCACATATCCAGTAATACTAAATAAACAAACGATTATTTGGTTTACAGGACTACGTGAACGGATAACTTTTGTTGGTTTAGGCTCATTTTGAAATACCCAAACACTGGCCTATCTGTTGCTTATTTTTGGGTTAATATAAATAAATCCAAGTTTTATCACCAGTAACGATATTGTAGAACAAATTTCGCTGGCGAGTAGTGCGCAAATCAATTTTGGACTTTTTAGATCGCAGCACGTATCCGACACAACCAGGATTAGAACCGCGGTTTCCCACTGTCTAGTCTATCCGTGTGATTTACGGCAGACTGCTGATTTATTGTAAATGTAATAATTGTAAATTGGATATGTGCTGTGATCTAAAAAGTCCAAAATTGATCTGTGGACTACTCGCCAAGCCATCTGTCCAGCGTGGTAAGTTATGGGCAAGAACCCTCTCTCCCACCAGTTGGGGAGAGTTTAAAAAGGGTGGCCTAATGTTCAAGAGTGGACGAATAATGGTTGATTGTGTTGTAATCGTAATTTATGTAAAAATGTTCACTATAGTAGGTTGTATAGAAATTAATTTGATATTAATCCCTTTCCGAATAAAAGATAATCCAAATAATCCTACCCCTAAAGACTTTTTCGTGATTTTGGGTGTAAAGTGACTACTTTTCATTCGTTTTTTCGGGAGTAAAGAAGCTCTTTTCGTCACACTTTATTTTTCTCCCGGGAGTAAAAAAATACCGGGAGTAAACAAATACCAAAAAATTTCAAAAAAACATGCATTTTTGTACATCACTACTTAAAGTGAAGATAACTGGAGAACCAATTTATCTTTACAATAAGCTTCAACTGAGGCATAATATCCATGGGAAAAATCTGCGTCACGTGATGGAAAAATATAACATCCAGCAGCATAGGTCAGCAAAGTATGAAGAATCATTTTCTTACTTGTCGGCTTATCTGCTTAATAACATTCTTATGGAATACTGGAATTTGTCAGCAATGGGCTTCAAGAAAAAATTTAAGGAGGATGTACTGAATGGATACTTGAATACCATAATCAACTTCTCCAAATTTTGAATCCAGGTTAAATTTAATCATGAATGCCATTCTATGCATTTAACCTTTTGTAATTTATTTATATCTGTATATGTGTTTTTCATATATTTAACTATGTAAATAATTAACGCAATAAATATTATTATTATTATTATTATAAAAATATATTGCAGGGTTGCCACATATACACTTTTTTCACTTTATTCACTTTTTTGAAAATCTTACACTTTTCTTCACTTTTTTAAAAAATAATCACTATTTTCACTTTTTTTACGATTTCACTTATAAAAATTAATTTTTTTGATACATTTATAAATTTAGTAACTAGAATTTTTAAAATTATCGACGCATGTTGCTTGGAGCAAATGTAGACTAGCTAATCAATAAGTAAAATTATGTAATAGAGTTAAAAAAAAGTAATTAAAAAAAAATTTCGGGGAAAAAATTAGATGGGGAAACGGGTAAAACAATCATTTGTGCCACCCTTAAAAATTTTGCTTGGAGGAAGCGGCCCACGGTTGGAATGAGTTTGACACCTCTGTACACGCAAAATAAAGAATCTCGTAAATTCATTCATGCGCGTCAGCAGTGGCGTAACTACCGGTGTGCAAAAGCATACCGTCCGTGAACTCCTAGGGGCTTAAAAGCAGTGACGTAGCAGGAGGCGGTGCCGAGCTTCCGAGAAAATTAAGCAATCATGTTAGAGTGTGATTTCTTGTGAAAGCTGAAAGGCAGAGGTATGGCCGTTTTCATGCGCAGTAGCCATACGTGAAAATCGAGTCGCCGCTGCCTTCTACAAAAAATTACGATATACACAGAATAAATATTGGAGTAGTACCCATGCTGCTCGGAGGAAATGTAAACTGGTTAAAAAAAGGTCATTTAAAAATAATATTTTTGGAAAAAAAGGCCGATATGTACAAAATGTGTAAAAAATTGAACCGTTTGCAAGTTTTGCTTTGCAAATTTAATAGGGAGTCAAAAAGGGGTCTTTAGTTGATGGTCATAGTTTAGATATTCTTCAGATTTGGTGTGGAGAAGCCCCGTGATGTCCTGAACACAAATCACTAAAAATTTTTGCGCGGAAACTATTTATAAGCCCGTAAAAAAATTTTGAAAATCATGGTTTTCAATAGTAAAAATGTGCAGGAAAAATGGCTTAAAGCGCTCGAGCTCAGCGAGAAGTACTTTAAGTCAATTTTTCCTTGCACTACCACCCTGCTTTTAAAATCCACGCAAACGAGTTTCACCCCTCAAAGATCCACCATTTTCCTTAATTCACGGGCCTAGGGTTTTTTTTTAAATTAGTGTAGTTTTACAAAAATGGCCCGAAGCGTAGGCTAGCACAGGGTCAATTTTTTAATACCGAAGTTCTCAAGTGCACAAAGAGCAGTTCGAAACACTGATTCTAAAAAAAAGGGGCCCGCTGTGGGTCTTGCCCTGGGCCTGTGGTGTTAGCTTGCTACGTTACTGTAAAAATATTTACACTATTTGTTACCTTTTCAAAATTTCTATACACTTTTCTTCACTTTTTTTGAGAATTTACCCACTTTTTTCACTCACTTCTTACTTAGAACTCTGTGGCAACTCTGTATTGTCAACTTTTGGAAATAGGGCATTAATGGAAAATCCTCAAATAAAATTTTTTTAATTTGAAATTTTTCTTATTTTATAAATTTAATAAACATCGCGGTAAGAATTGTTAATTAAGATTTGCATTTTGTTGTGATGATGCATAATGAAACCAAATTGTCAACGTAAAAGAGTTAAAGTTTTGGAGTTCTTATATTTGATAAAGTGAGTCACATAAGAACTGGGGCACCTAATAAAATTAGAGTAATTTCCACGTAATTCAAATATTTAAGAAGAAAAATTAAGTTTTAACTTACCATTTTGTTAACGTACACCTTGGGTAACGGAAAACAAAAATAAATTTGAAAAAATTTATTTACAAATTAAAATTATAGCGTTTTAATAATTTTATACTAGAAATTATGCCACAAAAGAACCCGGGCACTAAATACAAAGTAAGTTATCTACTCTATACTATAAAAAGATAAGGGCACAATATGTAATAGAGATGAATGCGGGACTAATTTTTTTGTCCCGTCCCTTCCCGCAGTGCCGCCTCGTCGTGTAAGTCCCGTCCCGCGGGTCCCGCACGTCCCGGACGTCAGACGTATGTGGAGATTAAAAATTATGACTTAAATTTAAACTGCGCATGCGTTTGACTGCGTCTACTTTCCAACTGCTGAAAAACTGGGCTATTACTAGGGCAATTGTTTTGTTGAAGTTAAAATAGAGATGAATGCGGAACGGGACGGGATAGGAATATTTTGTCAACTCAGTCCTGGGTGGGACGGTATCCCGCAGTCCCGCATTTGATTTATTTTATACAACGCAGCCCGAATAAATTTTTTTGATTTTTTTTCTTAACGCATATTACTTAGAGTAAATGTAGGGAAAGGATTCAATAAGTTAAATTATGAAATAGAAGGGAAACAATTTCGTCCCGCGCGGGACTGAGTTGATAAAATGTCCCGCGCGGGACTAAATATTCTAAATATCCCGCGGGACAAAAAAATATCTCGAGGGATATTCCGTCCCGTCCCGCATTTATTTTTATTTTAAAACAGAATTTTATCATAAATTTTAAAACACGTATTCATCTCTAGCTGTATTGTATAAAATAAATTTATAAATAAAACGCGGGACTGAATTGGCATCCCGTCCCGCGCGGGACTAAGTTTATAAAATGTCCCGCGTTGGACTAAATATTCTAAATATGCTGCGGGACAAAAATAATCCCGCGGGATATCCCGTCCCGCCCCGCATTCATCTTTAAAATAAATTTATAAATCAAACGCGGGATTGAACTTTAATCCCGTTTCACGCGAGACTGAATTGGCATCCCGTCCCGCGCGGGATTGAATTGGCATCCCGTCCCGAGCGGGATTGAATGGAAATCCCGTCCCGCGCGGGACTGAATGGAGGTCCCGTCCCGCGCGGGACTGAATTGAAATCCCGTCCCGCGCGGGATTGAATCGACATCCCGTCGATTCCATCCCGCATTCTTCTCTAGTACAAATTACTAACAAACAAAACAAGAACGAAATTATTCATATCGAAGAACTTAAGATGCCTCTTGTTTCAGATTCATCTTGTTAACCGCAACTTTTTCTACAAAATTCCGCAAAATAACTGAAAACCCTGGACTCTTACTTTTAAAATTCGGAAATGCACAAAATAAAATTGATACTTAGTCTTTCATTCAAATATTTGATATTACTGATACCGTACGAGAATTGAATTCACTTCAAACAAAATTAAATCAATTAAAAAATTCATTTGAAATTAGTTCGACAAATCTTACTGAAAGTTATAAACAAGAATTAAATAATTCCTACGATTTATTAAATATTTTAGAAAGAAAAATAACATTACAAATTCATCAATTAAATCCTTTAAATCAAAATAGAGCCAAACGAGGTTTAGTAGACGGTTTAGGATCCATAATTAGAGTAATCACGGGAAATTTAGATCAAAATGATGATGAAAAATATGACAAAGCAATAATGACAATTTCAGGAAACCAAGATAAAATTAAATCATTAGTAAAAGAACAGATAACGTTATTACAAAATTTCTTTCTTATACAAATGTTTATTTCACAAATAATGTCAGCTTTTCAAACAATCTACGATTCATTGGAGAAAATTGAAGTAGCTATCACTTTTTCAAAAATTAACACATTTCATAATTCAATGTTAGATCCAAAAGAATTACTGAATGAAATTTTAATAATTAATAAACAACTGAATAATAAAAATAAATTTCCATTTGAACCAGAAATTAAAAATATACTTTTATTTGAAAAAATTATAGAAATAAAAAGTTATAGTAAAGAAAATCAAATCATTTTTATTTTAGAAATTCCAATAGTAGAAATTGAAAGTTACAATTACTATCATTTATATCCTTTGCCAATATTATCCGATACATCGTTCAAAACAATAATTCCGAATACCTCCTTTATAATGAGCAAAAATATGCATTTCTTACTGCAAGATGTCTTGAAATTTCGAACAAGGAATATTTATGTCAAAATGGAGAAATTATCGATTTCAAAGGAGATGCACCATGTGAAATCCAACTACTACGACACTCAGAAAATGCAACAAATTGTAAATTAATTCATGTTCAAATAACCAACATCAAAATTCAAAAATTGGAAAATAATCAATGGATCATCATTACACCAAAAAGTGTTGTTGCTACGAACAAGTGCGGTAATGACAAAGACAGTGTGTATTTAAACGGGAGTTACGTAGTTGAAATAGAAACAAAATATGAAGTGAAAATAGAAGAGATAACACTAAAGACTTTTAAGAATTTAAATTTGGAATTTAAAAATATTGAATTACCTAAATTATATTATAGTCAAAATCAAAAAGTACAAAACGATTTTAATTTTAAAACTGAAAAATTAAATTCAGTAAATGTCGATGAAATTAAAAATATTTTTAGTGATTTGTCAAATCAAAAAGAAGAATTAAATTCATTAAATGTTACTTCGGTTCAATTCCACAGAATTAGTGGATATACATTAATCATTTATGTTATAATCATTGTAATTTTAGTTTATGTATTTTTTAAATATTATTATAATAGAATCAAAATGGTAAGCCGAAAAAGGAGATCAACATCAAATTATCTTCGAACTCTGGTAACCCATAGTTCTCATCTTAGGCCAGAGGAGTTACGATATTTATGTTATACGTAGAATAAGATGTAGTTCATTCGCTTTTCTTAGATTTAAGATAACAAAGGTGTTAAATAGAGGTGCAGAGCATCAGTAGTCGCTTTTTCTAATTCATTGTTGAATTCACATTTGCCCCAAGTAGATACGGTTAGATACCTTGGTATGCACCTTGATCGCAGACTTACGTGGAAGCACCACATTTGGATGAAGAGGAAACAGTTGGGCATGGTGTACAAAAAAATGCACTGGCTGACTGGACCCAAATCACAGCTAACCTTTGAAAGTAAGGTATTACTGTATTACTGTAAAATGGGGGGTCGGGGGAAGAATTGACCTGATTTTGTCTAATTCCGAATCGCTCTTGAAATTTCTTGTTATACCTATGCTGTATTTAGTTGAAAATTGATAGCTATTAAAAAATTAATAAAAAATAAAAATATTTAAAACAGTAGGTATTAGAAATTTATTTGTAATTAACACTTATTAACAAACACACTCATATTTAATAACAAGATACTCATAATTGATATAATAGTTACTGATATTGTATTATATTATATTATGCTAAAGTGACGGTACAAAAGTTTACTATTGTAAATAAAATGTGTAATAATTCTGTAACGCTTTAAAATGCGCTCAAACGTATTCAAAATAGCAAATTTTTAATTTTTACTTATTAAATTTATAATCTGCCTTTGTGAATTTCGTACAGCTTGTCTATTACAGATTCATTCATTTTGTCATGAAATTTCTTGTAAGAAAATATAATGGTCAGAAAATTGTTTTAACTATACCTACTACCAAAATTATTTAAATTTTGGATAAATTAATGTATAGAAAACGTAGGTGCCCTACACAGAAAAAAAAGGTGTACTTAAAAGTGGAACAATTTGTGCCTAAATTGTCTACAAGTACAAATTGGGTGAAAATTAGGTACATTTGTACTTAATTTTTGTCATCTCTAGCGCAATTGTACTATTTTATAGCACAAATTGTGCTAAATTTTTACACAATTTGTTCTTGTAGACAATCTAGGCACAAATTGTTCTACTTTTAAGTACACATTTTTTTCTGTGTATGATTACAAAATTTGCGAAATAATCCTTTACGTGTTTTCGAGTCAACCATGCTCGAATTAAGAATACCAAAAATTTGCAATAAAAATATTCACCCGGTGCTCACTAAATCGCAATTATAAATTTTTTTTTTAAATCTCAAATTGATTAATTGCGGAGTTCTTCTTTGAAAAAGAAAACCGTAGGTGCCACAAACTGAAATTGTACTGCGACTAAGACGTAGGCCAGTATTGTAGACAACATCTAAAACAAATATTTTATATTTAGTTTTTTATGGTAAAATTAATAATCTTTACTTACACCTGCAAACAACTGAATATCCATGGCCATAATGCCTGAAAGTTTTATATCCTTAGGATATTTTTGAACAGCATATAACAGGTTTATAAACTGAAACACAATAGAAGTAAATATTTAAAAAAAAATTTCAAAAACGGAAAAATAAATACGTTTTACAAAAAAATTTTTTTTCTTAAAAACATTTCGTTTTTGAAAATCAAACAGAAAATTAAACCAAAAAAACAGAAGAGGTCAAAAAAACACTTTAAAGACATTTTATCATCCTTTTTTGGAATCGTCGGTCACTTATAATCAGCTAAAAATTAAAAAAATTTGAAAAAATTAATGGTGACAAAATTTTTTGAAAAAGAAGAAATCACTCCAAAGAATAAATATAGAACATTATATCTAAGTACATACCTGGACTTGTTCAGCTGGACTTAGTATACTTATCGGAAATGTTTGTAAATGAGACAACATTTCGATGTGCTAAAAACAAATTAATTATTAATTAAATTGAGGCGAGGATTCAGCAGGCATTAATATTTTTTATTACTTCTTTTTGGTACTTTATTTTTGTCGGTATTTAACATTAAAATATTTTGCCTAAAGATTTTAATATTTTGTGCTCGATCTTCACGGTCTCCTGAGGAAAACCAAGCAGCTACCAAAGCCATCAAAAGAAGAAGTCGCAATTTACATGTTAAATAAATAGTGCAATTTACTTACAAAGTTGGTACATCTGGATACTTCTGACATCAGATATCCTGCCGAAAGCATTATCATTAGTGCCACAAATGCCGCAATAAAAATCCTTATGGATAGTGGAATCTCGTACACTACAAGCAGCACTACCATAAACGCATAAATTATAAACAAGATTAAACCCAATAGGATTATTATTAGTATTAAAGGACTGAGGCAGACTTCAATAAAACTTTTCAATATATTTACCATTGCAATGTAAGTCTCAGCGTAGACTTTTAGTAAATTTACTGCATCTTCTTGAGGCAAGGAAACAATGCAAATATCTTCGTTTGTCAAATTCAGATTTGCCTTATCGAAAATTAAATTTTGCAAATCCATTTTTAGGAAATCATTGAATTTCTGGTGAAAGTAAACATACCCTTTGGCTAATGCCATTGCTGAACTGAACGTCACAAAGAGAACATCAATACCAAACGTTAAAACAAATTTCTCCATTGTACCCCAAGCAGGATCTATTTCATAAAGGTATAATACTCCTCCACAAAAGCAAATGACAATTCCTCGCAATCCATGAAATAAGAAACCAACTTTTTGCATTACAATACCACTCTCCGTCGGTAATAAATGGTGTGACGTATGGGTGTGAAAATATTTCATTGTACAGTCAAAGTATAGCATTGTGCTTTGAATTCTTGAAAGATTAAACATAATCTGAAGAATAACCATAACGAGAATTTCGTACAAGATTAAGTCAGAAGTCTTGAATAAGTAATCGTAGAGTGCAACTTTGTTCTTGATGTCTGCAGTGATATTTAATGTTGCATAGTAGTGGCATATCAAAATTAGAATCATGTATAAAATTGCAGGTAGTGCCTTCCATTTGAAAAAAACAGGTTCTCGTACTCGATCTATTTTTTTGTTTTCATGGTTACACACAAAAATTGTTTTTGAAATTCCAAGCCAGTGCAACAATATCCATAGTGGACCAATGGCGCAATGAAGACAATCGGGTAATATCTGATAAGCCATTATTGCTGCAAAAGTTGAAATCTACAACAGAACTTTATTTTTGAGAAACCACAGTTATTTTGTAGCGAACTAAGAACAAACTGAGTAAAAAGGTACTTTTGTAAAAATCAATATCAAAATAATTTTAAAGATAAATACGACAAAATTTATATTCGATATGTATTGTCGTAGTAACCTAGCAAATATCAGTAAATATAATCTGTTTTTTGTAGATTTATATTATAATAAATGGGTATAAAAACTTATAGAAAAACTGATAATAATCACATTTAAAACAAACATATTGATTTTATTTTTTGTAAACTTTAAAATTCATTAAAATACAATTACTAAGGTTACTGTTTTAGTTTAACCATTATAAAATAATATAATGAAAATTAATATTATGAAGCAAAAATAATAACTAACTTTTTGTGGCAAATCTGTATCCGAATCTTGTTTTTTTAAAGGACTTTTTTATCCTAGGCAATAAAACCACTATCCCTTTTCCATTTTCGACCTTTTGAATTTAGAGGTTATTTAATTTAATATTTTCTTGTTTGCAATTTGTTACTTTTTCCAAAAATTTTAAAAGGTGGATTTTGCATTGAAAGTCTTCAATATTTTTGAGGCCATCACAGATACGTCGTATTATCGTATCGTATATAAAAAAATGATTTAAATTAATCCTGCATCTTCAGGCGGCAAAGGGGGCTGCAGGGCTAAACCGCCTATGCATATCCGATCGCATCACATCTAAGAAATTTCTTATCGACACAGGAGCAGATGTATCAGTTTTACCCTCTGCCCAATTCAAAATCAAGAACCCAGCTCGTCGATGCTTAGTTGCAGCAAATGGTACACCGATCGGAACATATGGTACAAAGCGTTTACAACTAAACCTTGGAGTGCGCCATGAATTTGAATGGGAATTTGTCATAGCAAACGTCAAGAAACCCATCATTGGTGTAGACTTTTTACAACACTTTGATCTACTAGTGGACGTTAAACGAAACCAGCTGATAGATAAGAAGACCAATCGGACACTTAACGTAAAAACAATTCACAGCATGTAAGAATCACCAAAACTAAGACGACCGACTCCGGATAAGTTAAAAGCTGCAAAAGAAGAGTTTGCTTTTATGATGAAAAATGGTATTTGACGACCATTAAAGTCACCATTTGGTTTGCAAGCCAGACGGATTGTTTCAACCATGCGGGGATTATCGACAACTAAATGCTATCACAATACCGGATTAATTTCCGATGCCATTTATTCAAGACCTCTCTTACAATTTAGCTGATAAAACGATATTCTCAACTATAGATTTAATTCGTGCCTTTAATCAAATTCCCGTACATCCAGAAGACGTCCCTAAGACGGTAATTATCACACAATTTGGACTTTATGAATTTTCGTTCATGACGTTTGGTTTAAGGAACGCAGCTCAAACGTTCCAACGTTACATCATGGAAGCTTCAGCAGGTCTCAATTTCGTATTTATCTACATAGACGATTTAATAATTTCCTCAGTAAACATGGAAAAGCATCTTGAACATTTGCGAACAATATTTGAAAGGTTGCGTGATTACGGGTTGGGGATAAATATAGCAAAGTGCAAGTTCGGAGAACCTGAAGTGAATTTTTTAGGTCATCAATTTTCAGCCAATGGAATTCAACCTTTTCCCGAAAAGCTACAAAGCATCATCAACTTCACCTTGCCAAACAAGGCGAAAGAATTAAAGCGCTTCTAAGCAATGATTAATTTTTATGAAACGTTTTATTCCACATGCTGTCGAGAATCAAAAATTCTTTCAAGAATTAATTCCGAGAAATAAAAAGAATGATAATACTAAAATTGTTTGGAACGAAACAACACTCAAAGCATTTCAGCAGTGTAAAGATGATTTGGCAAACGCTTCCTTATTGACTGATCCTTCAATGGAAGCACCGTTGTCGCTCACCTGTGATGCCTCGGACACATCCGTTGGTGCAGTTCTTCACCAAAATGTTGCTAGCGTTCTACAATCTCTCGGTTTCTTTTCAAAAAACTATCACCAGCAGAGAGTAAGTACAGCACTTATGATCGTGAATTGCTAGCGATATACCAAAGCATTAAGCACTTCAGGCACATGATTGAAGCTAGAGATTTCCACATAAACACCGACCACAAACCACTAACGTACGCTTTCAAGCAAAAAACAAGCAATTCCTCTCCAAGACAATTACGCCATTTGGATTTACTCGGTCAATTTACCATCGACATTAGATACGCTTTAAAAGATATGGTTTAAACATATAAATTTAGATATCGTTGGACCAATACCTCCAAGCAAGAATTATCGTTACTTATTAAAGTGCATTGATCGGTATACAAGATGACCCGAAGCTTGGCCACTAATGGATATAACGGCCGAAACAGTGTTACACTACAAATCGTCACTACAACACTCATCCTAACAGATGTTTTTGCCAGTCACTCAGTCGTGAGGTCGTGAGTTATTTTACTAAATTTGGATGAGGTCGAGCTAACGTAAAAGTGACATTTTATATTAAAAAGAGAGAATGGTTAAGAGCGCCACCGTCAATAACACGGAAAAGAATTAAGTTGTTTTCGGATGCTAATTTAATTAGGTAGTTGACGGGCTACTTTACTAAACAACCGAAATACAAACACGATAAAAAAAGTAATTAATTAACTGCTTCATTTCAGTTACAGATCCATGGCATCGAGACTTTTTACAATGCTGAAACATAAAATTATTTTGGCTAAATAGCCAAAAAGAAAACACAAATACATAATTAACAAAATAATATAATTTAAGGAAAATTTAAAAAAATATATAAAATCGTAGATTTCTACAAAATTCATAAATTCACAGGTAATACCTGCATTTCTTAAAAATTAAAATGAATTTAAATGCTTGGCCTAAACTCAAAAACAAAATAAAATAAACTTAAAAATTATTTACTAAAATTACTAATTATCTTAAATTTGAATTTTACGTTAACTTTTCGTTACAATTAATTTGATTGACATCAAATTGCTGACAAAATTATTGAAGAAAAGAAAAGTCCTAAATTCGTTATTAAACTTAATTTGGATAATTTTTTAACTTAAACTTAACGACAAAAAAAAATACGCCAGTAAAACACTTCACGAACAAAACCAAAACTAATGTTAAAACTTAAAATGTACTTACAACTGTATCATGTATTGAAGTCCTCGATGTAGCATGGAGCTCTGTACTGAAATGATGACTTGATAATGTTAAAACATCTTCAAAGCATTCGGTAATCCCCAAAAAACTGAATTTCCATAAAATTCCATAAAAGTTTAAATCCTCCTAACATGGAGTATGTGAATAATTTCACCATAATGTACGTTAACTTAATTGAGTTTTACGATACGTTACATAACTTTAATTTATTGAAAAGTCTATATTCGAGTTTTACAAATACCGACCATCCTGCTGCGTACACGATACGTTACGTAACTTGAATTTATCCTAACTGTTACACAAAACTTAATTTTTACAATAAAACAAAACAAAACTGATGACGAATTTTAGTCTGCAACACACCACAAACTTACAAGATGCTTATTTTACAACAAACATCATTGCAGTTTGGGCGGTTGGAGTCGGATGGATTGATCCACAGCCCTCGACTGTCAGAACTCAACTCCCTAATTTTTGATAACTACCTGTATATATAAAGTTACTAAATCGTTCCCCCACTAAAAATATAAAAAAATTTTGGACATTTTTACAAGCATGTTAGCATAACTCTTAGGCGCTTGACTGTCCATCAAGTAAGAAAAACCATCTACCCCATTAATTTTAATTACTTTCTCCCCTAAACCCAGTCCTACAAAGACTATTAAACTTTGAATATGGTATTGTTTCCTATAAAATTAATAAAATTTTACTTCAATATATAAAAAAAAACCATTAAAAATATTCGAAATAAAGCAACCTCTTTTCAATTTTTAATTGCTTAACATAAACCTCTTAAACCAAGATTTTGTTACATATGAATATGAAACAAAATATCATTGTTCGACACGTAAAAGAAAAACATAATATTATACAAAGAAGAAAAGATTGTAATGACTAATGATGCATGGAAGGAAAATATAAAATTTATATAATGAAGAATGGACATTATTAACACGAGTAAACAAAACTATTAAAATAATACAAAGAACTTAAGAAATTGAATATTGAAGTTTTAAAATGAATATAAAATTTATACTTTGTAGCAACTCAGTTAATTTTTTTTTACTTATTTATTTAAAAAAACAAAGGAATCTCAAAATACTCTAACAACAGTTGCTTCTACCTTAATATCTGATTGGATATCTTGTTTTGAAATTTCCGCAAGAATTACCACAGACCAAGAACGCCAATTTGAATCGACTCTATTTAAAGAATTATCAAAAATATAAGGCATAATACTTTAAAACGACACGGTTAAAAGAAACATGCTATATAGAGCAATGGAAGAAATTGAAATTCCAGACAAGTTGAAAAAATTGACAATAATGACTCTGGTCAACACTGAAGCATGTGTTACAACTTGCACAGGAACAACAGATTGCTTCAATATCAACAGTGGAGTAAGACAGGGAGATGCACTGTCGCCCGTTGCTCTTCAATATTGTCATGGAAAAAATTGTCAGAAAGATAACAAGAAGAGGGACAAACATAACAACAAGTGAAGGACAGTTGATTGCTTACGCTGATGATATTCTCATTATAGCGAGATCCCGGAAGAGAATGGAAGAAATGTTTAATGAAATCGAGAAAATAGCTAGAGAAATGGGATTAGCGATAAAAGAAGGTAAAACTAAATACATGAAAAGAGAAGGGACCAACTCGAAAAACAAGAGGAATATCAAAATAGGCAACTATAACTTCGATGAGGTGGAAAGTTTCATCTATCTAGGAATATGTATAGATAATAAATGCAATCAACACAAAAAAATGCAAAGTAGAATGCAAACAGGTAATAAGGTGTACTATGCAAACAGGAAATTACTAAAGAACAATAACCTAACAAAGAAAACAAAGTTAAAAATATATAAATCTTTGATAAGACCGGTAATTACATATGCGGCAAAAACTATGTGTTTCTCTCAGACAGAAGCAGATCGTTTCTGAGTTTTCAAAAGAAAAGTTCTCCGTACAATAATGGGCCCAAAAAAAATAATAACGGCGAATGTAGGCCTCTGATGAACCACGAAATAGAAAACGAACTACAAGGAAAAAACATAATAAGGTTCATTAAGTTGCAGAAAATAAAATGGTTGGGACCATTTAGAGAGACCATAATTATAAAGACCATAAAATTTAGATAGACCATAAGAAGAGAAGAGAACAACACTGCAAAGAAGATAACTACATAGAAGCCCAGCGAGGAGAGAACTCAAGGAAAACCAAAGTTGAGATGGATGGACCAAGTGAAGAGCGACTTAAGGGAGATGCGAGTTAACGAGTGGTCACTTAAAGTGCAGGATAGGCAAGCTTGGAAGAAAATTGTCAAAGACGCGAGAACGCAGGCAATGTTATAAACCAATAATGTTAAATGGGGGTTAATCCTCTCCTTAGAATGAATTTGTAAATCCCAGACAGGGATAGCAATATTCATATGAATGTATAAATAAATAAATAAATAAATTAGGCATAAAGCATATTCACACTTCCGCATATCATCCACAAGCAAACGGTATGGTAGAAAGGTGACATCGCATTGTAAAATCTTCAATAATGGCTTACAAAACCAAGGGCTGGTGCAGTATATTATCTATAATCCTCTTGGGTCTCCGAATCTCTCACAAAAAAGACATTATTCAAGCAGTTCTGGTTGAACTGGTTTGCGGATCAACAATATCCCTACCAGAACAATTTTTTCCAAAAAGCGAAGATCAAACTCTGCAATCGAAATTCCTCAAAAAGTTATGGAAACAAGTGCAAGAAGTAAAGCCAGTGCCAGCTTCAAACCATAGTAAGAGCGCTATTCTTATTCAACCAGCACTAAGTATGCAGTTAGTTTTCTTTTTCCTTTTCGAATCTTTTGTTCGACCTTTCGCCGATTGCGGAAAAGGTCCTATTAAGTCAACCGATATGCATTGGAAAAGAAACAGGATCTTCTTCTTGCTTACCATCAAACCAAAATCGACCTTTTGCCGATCGCGGAAAAGGTCTCATCAAGTCAACCGATTTGCATTGGAAAGGAAACCAAACCTTCTTCTCACTTATCATCAAAACAAGACGCTCTCTTTAACAAGCTTTGAACGCCATACAGAACACTGACGGACATAACGAGCTACGTCCGATCTCATCTTAGGCCAATAATACAACTCGCCAATTTTTTAAAATGTTTTTAATGTTCTCAAGCGAGCCAAAGTCAAGTCATCATAGCATCGGTTAAAGATATCCATCAAATGCAATTTTGGAATTACATGCTTTTATTTCACAGAATGGAAAACGGGAGAAATGGGGTCTTTGCAAACTTTTGATAACATTCGGCGATACCATTCATCAAAATCTTTCTTAAACAAGTCAAAAAGCAAAACCTTTAAAAAATCACAAAGTAAAGCGTCAGGTACAACATTTAGATTCTCTTTCCAATGCTGGATTGTAAAAAAATGCTAGAGTAATTAGACGCTCCAACGAGCCAACTTATTGGTTGGGCTTTTTATGTATATAAACCACAACAGACTATAATGGTCGGTAGTTACAGTAAACTCAACACCCTCTACATAAGATTGGAACTTCACAATACCAAAGATTACCGACAGACATTTGCGTTTGGTGACCTAGTAATTCTGCTCGGCCTTATTAAGTGTTCTCTGTGCGTATGCAATCTCGCACTCTTCAGAACTATTCCTCGAGTGAGAACTGAAAACACAATTTAATTCAAAAAAAGCATTACATTGGATATGAAAATGCTTTGAAAAGTCAGCACTGGAAGTCCAGGTATTATTATTATTATTATTACTGAACGGGTGTGGTCTGTAAGAGTTACTCCCACTTGCACTTAGCCTCGCGTTCCTAGTTTTACCCCAACAAGTTCAAGTCCTCAACAAAGTTGAGTACATTATTGATGGGTGAATTTCTTATCTCCTCGGTGGTCGGATAGCGACTCCCTAGGTGTTCATGCCTTACGGTGGCAAGAGCTGGACATACACATAGCAGATGGTATGGAGTTTCTTCTTCCACCCCACACATACTACATGTAGGACCTTCAACGACCCCAATATTATTGAGGTGTTTATTTAAGCAGCAGTGTCCTGTGTATAGTCCTACTGTTTTCCTCAACTGAGTTCTGCTCAGTTGGAGTATTTCCTTGGTCTTTTTGTCCCCGGAGGGTTCCCGAATGAACATCCGAGATTGCTTCAGTTCCGGAAGATTCCTCCAGTACACAAGGTGTTTCTCTTTTAGTAGTTCCTTGATAGTCCCTTTTGCAGTCTTGTATGCAATCCCGCAAGTTGGTTCTAGACCTACTAATTTATTACATGCAGCCTCCCTTGCTAGGGAGTCAGCTTTTTTATTCCCACTGATACCAGTGTGTCCCGGCACCCACATCAGTGTTAGCCTGTAGCTTTGTGCCAGTCTCACCAGTGTGTCAAGGCAGTTCTTCACAACTTTGGAGTGTATTTCTACTCCCTCCAGAGCTTTTAATGCTACCTGGCTATCAGTCATGATGCAGATGCGCTTATTTACATAAGCCCTCCGAATCAGTTCCTCTGCACAGGTCATTATTGCCAGAATTTTGGCCTGGAAAACAGTTGCGTGTTGGCCCAGGTTTATGCTAAAAGCATCCCCTGGTCTTTGACCACTTATTCCTGCTCCAGTGCTTACAGAAGTTTTGGATCCATCTGTGTACCAGATGGTTTCGAATCGTTTTCCTAGCTCCTGTTTGCCGCCCTCCAAACCCTTCTCAGGAATTATAACCTTAAAAGGTTTTCAGAAGTTTTTTACAGTGCTGGTTCTATCCGATTTCATGCAGAGCGTGTTGTTCCTCCTATTGGAGTTGAAGATCATGGTATGGTGGCCCACTCGACAGATTCCTCCCCCTTGATCATTAATCGTCAGCCTGTATGCAACCATTTGGGCCTCCATTTCCACCACCAAGTGTAGTGGGTGCAGTCTCAATAGTGCCTCCATTGCTGCGGTGGGCGTTGTTGCCATTGCCCCCGTTATTCCTAGACAGGCTAGTCTTTGCAACTTGTTAAGTTTTTTAATACTTTCTTTTTTCTGGGCTTTGTGCCACCAGATAAAGGAAGCGTATGTTACTGTGGGTATCACCACTTTGGTGTAAAGCCAAAGGACCATTTTAGGTTTAAGTCCCCACGTTTTACCGATCGTTCTCTTACAGGCCCCCATGGCCTTAGTCGCCTTGATCGTTATGTTATCTATATGTTTGGTAAAAATCAATCTTTTATCCAAGGTTACCCCCAGATATTTGACTTCATCTGCTAGTTGCAGATTTTTCCCCCAGAGTATGGGCATCCTCACTTCCTGCAGTTCTTTTCTGCATTTAGTGAAGACTACCACGGCGGTTTTTTCTGGGTTTACCGACAATCCTACCTTGGTGCACCACCGTTCGACAATTCTCAGGTCCCGCTGTATTAATGCAGACAAAACCCCTCCGAACTTCCCGACGGCGAGGATTGTTATATCGTCAGCAAAACCTTGCGCATGTATTCCACCCTGTTCTAGCGCCCTCAGGATCTCGTCCACGACCAGACACCACAGGATGGGCGACAGAACGCCTCCCTGCGGACACCCCCGCGCCGCGGAGACTTCCGAGGTTGCCAGACCCAGAGTAGCCTTAATGTTTCTATTCCTCAGAGTGGAGCTTATCCATCCTATAATGAATGGACTCACTCCCCGTTTCTGAAGTGCGGTCTCAATTGAGTCAAAAACCGTGTTGTCAAACGCCCCCCCTATGTTAAGAAATACTCCTAGGGCAATTTCTTGACCCACAAGAGCCTCCTCTATCCTACGGGTAAGTTCGTGGATACTTAGTTTACACGATTTTCCTGCTTGATATGCATACTGGCATCGATGAAGTGGCTTTGACACCAAGACATCGTCCCTGATATATCTATCAATCAGTTTCTCGAGAGTTTTTAGTAGAAATGACATTAAGCTGATTGGACGAAATGACTTAGCCTGGTCGTATGAAGCACGCCCCGGCTTGGGTATAAATACCACTTTGACTTCTCGCCAACCAGTGGGTACATAGTTGAGGGCAATACTTACCCTGTACATAGCGCAGAGAGGGGAAGAAAGAATTTCCTCTCTCTGTTGTAGTAAAGCGAGAAATATCCCGTCTGGTCCAGAAGACTTATATATTTTGAACGATTTCATAGCCCATGCAAGTCTTGTTTTGTTGACAAGTTTGTTTGCAATCGTCCATCCTTCTCTCCCACACCCCCTTGTAGAAGTGGTTTGGTCTGCTTGGACGGTTGCACAGTTTTGTTTGGGTTTACTTCCTGGGAAGTGAGTCTGTAGCAAAAGCTCCAGAGTCTCCTCTCCGTTGGCTGTAAACCCCCCATTGGATTTTTGAAGAGAACCAACTTTACCGTTGTTGTCTCCCATTAAAGCTCTCTTTAGTCTAGCACATTCTGGAGTTCTTTCGACCTTCTCTCAGTACTTCCTCCATGAGTCTTTTTTTGCCTTCTTGATGGCCAATTTGTATTTGCGACGGAAATCTTTATAAGTTTCCCAATCCCCAGTTCCATTTTGGGCCTGGTTATATTGCCTACGTGTTTCTGCCCTGAGGGAGTTCAGCACGCGATTCCACCAAAGGGGCTCGCGTTTGGCTGTCCTATTTCTCATTGGGCAGCTTTTGTGGTAAGCATCTGGAATTGCTGATGTAACAAAGTCGTTCATCAGTTCCAGCTCCTCCGCAGAGTTAGGCTTCTTTGGACAGTCTTTAGTCCCTGTTTTAGGAAGCCTTTAAAGTCCAGGTAACCAGTCTACATTTGCCTTTACCCTTTAAAAACTCTGTGATAAAAGCAGAAAGTGTTGAAAAGTTTGGGATAAAACGGCGGTATCGATCAATCATACCAATAAAACTTTTGATGCTGATCGTTGTAGTGGGTTTAGTTAACCTAGTGATGGCTTCTACGTTCTCCGGATCTATGTGAAGACCAGGATTGTCCACGATGTGACTCAAAAATGCTAGATTAAATCGACGGAATTCACACTTATCTAGGTGGGTAATAACGCTATAGTTTCTTCGAACGGCAAATAGACCACTTCGAGCAACGACGGGATGGGATGTCGATTCAATCCCAATTTCGATTCAGTCCCGCGCGAGACGGGATGCCAATTCAGTCCCGCGTAAAACAAGATGCCAATTCAGTCCCGCGTTTGATTTATAAATTCATTTTAAATATGAATGCGGGACGGAACGGGATATCCCGCGGGATAATTTTGTCCCGCGGCATATTTAGAATATTTAGTCTAGCGCGGGACATTTTATAAATTCAGTCTCGCGCGGGACAAGATTTCAATGCAGTCTAGCGCGGTACGAATTTTTTCCCCTTCTATTTCATAATTTAAGTTATTGAATCTTTTCCCTACATTTACTCTAAGCAATATGCATTAACGAAAAAATCAAAAAAGTTCATTTGAACTGCGTTGTATAAAATAAATCAAATGCGGGACTGCGGGACTAAGTTGAGAAAATGTCCCCTGCGGGGCTAAATATTCAAAATATCTTGCGGAATATCCTGCTCCGTCCCGTCCTGCATTCATCTTTAATTTATTTTATACAGTACACATTTAGAGATGAACGCGGGACGGGGCAGGGTATCCCGCGGGACGGGGCAGGGTATCCCGCGGGACGGGGCAGGGTATCCCGCAGGATATTTAGAATATTTAGTCTCGCGCGGCACATCTTTTAACTCAGTTCCGTGCGGGACGGGATTTCTCAGTCCCGCATTTGTTTTATTTTATACAATGTAGCCCGAATGAAAATTTCCAATTTTTTTGTTAACGCATCTTGCTTTGTGTAAATGTAGGGAAGGCTACCTACATGTAGGTACAATACTGCATTGGAATTTCGTCTCGCGCCGGAGTGACTTGATAAGATGTCCCGCGCTGGACTAAATATTCTAAATATCTAATACACGCTGCAATTTTTTGCAACAATAGAACCAATGAAAAGCACGTGTTGGTATCCATCAGACGTTTTCTATTGGTTAGCTACCATTTACTAAGTGCAACCGTTATTTTGACGTGCAAAGTTATTTTGAATCCGCCCCGGGCGGCAAAAGTTTTAGCTACGCCACTGATAAAGTGTAATTATAAAAATTTGGTAAGTACCTACTTTAACTTTGTGTTAAGTAATTTTCATAATAATTTTAAAAAATTGAACATTTATTTATTTTTAAACCGACTTCAAAAAAAGGAGGAATTTCTCAATTCGTCTGTTTGTATGTTTTTTTTTTTTTTATTTTTTTTTTTTCTTATGTATGTTCGGGCATAACTTTTTACAGAGTGATCCGATTTTGATGAATTTTTTTTTATTCGATAGAGTATACCTCCATGGTGGTCCCATTTAATTTTCACAAAAAAATTCAATTCGTAAGGGTAAAAAATAAGGGAAAATTGCACCCGTAAGGGTAGAAAATAGGGAATGATTGTTTTTCATTTATTGATTTTTTAGTTGTCAACCTATTCTGTTGAAAGTTGGGGTGGAGAAAAACTTTATATCGAGCAAATTAATTAATTAATTAAGGTTTTTATTATATAATAAGGTATTAATTATTAGTAGATTTTAATCACTAAAAATTAAAAAATAAAAAACTTTTTAACAAAAAATTAAACCGACCTCAAAAAGGAAACTAAAAAGCATAAAATAAATATATTACATTTTGAGTCTTAATAAGTAATGTAAGTAACTAATTTTGAGTCCGTGCAAAAAATCAACGATTACTAAATTACTTTAAAAAAATTATTAAAACAAAAGTCACCCATTCTGCACCGACTCAAACTTAGTTACTTACATTACTTATTAAGACTCAAAATGTAATATATTTATTTTATGCTTTTTAGTTTCCTTTTTGAGGTCGGTTTAATTTTTTGTTAAAAAGTTTTTTTGTATCACAACATTCGGTAAATATAATTAAAGACGCTGTCAGACGCATGGACAGTTTTCAATTTTAAATTTAAGTCATAATTTGTAATCTGCGCATGCGTTTGACGGTGCTTGAAAATCTGCGGGACTTGCGAGACGTGACGGGACAGGAAAAGTAGTCCCGCATTCATCTCTATATGGAGGTCTGCATAATTGTCCGGAAAGCAAACAACCCCATTCAACTTCCAGAAGTTTAATTTAAATTTCCTGCATGTTATTTTATTTCAAACTCCTTGTATTTTATATTATGAACAATAATTTCTGGCGATCATTTTTGATATCCCACCAGCAGCTACATTTTAGTGTCGTTGTTTGACAACCAATACATAACCTTTACCAACTTTGTTTTCGTTGGAAGACCAATCACTGTGGGAAATTATTTCATCATTTAGATGGTCCACTTTCGATCCCCATCAACTCTCTCACTGATCCAGGTGCAATATCAAAAAGCACAAAATTTTGTGTTTGCGGTAAAGTTGGTCAACCCTTGCGACAAGCATTTACTACCTTTTCCATTTTATTGGAGTTTCTTCAAACTAGCCTTCTTTTTTTCAAAATCTAACGGCTTTGCCTCCTCACTATAAAGAGCTAGCCTATAACATCGTGGCTAAAATAACTGAAAACTCTAGTCTCTGTTGTGGTTGACCCTCTTTTTAGGGGTTGCGGCCAAATACTTGATAAGTATTCTGTTGTTTAGTTGAAGTAAGTTAATAATATTATGCAAAATTTTGGCTTAACAGTTAATGGTGAGACTAGAACACTCAAAAAAATAATGCATTGTCAAAAATTTAATTGCAATTTACTCAAAAGCTTAATACAACATGGTAATCAGAACACTATAATTTATTACCAATTATTATTTTCAAATGATTACGTAATTGTTAATAACTAATTGAAGTGCAAAACCACAGGATCCAAAAACTCAAACTGTATTGCCACTAAGGTGTAGGTCAACACTGTAGCCAAAATCTGGAAAAAAATTTTAATTGCACAACTTCCGCTTTTCTTTTGAGCAAATTAAGACATCCAGAATTTTACTTACGTTTGGAAATATGTGCTCATCCATGACTACAATTTGCGATGCTTCACAAGTTGTGGGATATTTTTGAACGACCAAGCGAAAGCATTCAAGCTGAAACCAATAATAATATTAGAAATTTTGTAACTATAAATTCTATTAATTTTATAAACAAACCTTAAGTTTCTCATCAGGACTCAGTTTACTCAAAGGAACTGTTTCCAATAGTGATAGTATATCGATGCTCTGAAAAAATATATTTGGTATTTAATATTTGCCTTTACGAATTTTACTATGCAGTAAACGGGGATTAAATGTGTCAAAATTAGAATTTAATTAACGTCAAACGGGAAGAAGCAAAGTTGGAATCACGAAGAAAACCGAAAGAAAAAATTCAGGAAATTAAGAAAAGTAAATTGTAGTATATAAGGTAGAGGTCATCATGCTCAACAAACAAAAAATTTCAATAAATGTTTAATCATTATAGTAGAAGCAATTGTTATTAAAAAGTAAAAAGAAGCGTTTAGCTAATCAGTGCAATAAAATAATTTGTTTACTTACAGTTAAGATACTTTTAGCAAACTGTGCTGACACATACTTTGCTGTAAATACTGTAACAAGAAGAATTACTTCAGTAGCTACCAGTTTTAAAGTTATTGGAGGTTGATATACCACAAGAAGTACTATTAAAAAAACACCAACGACGTAGGAGCACGCAGCAAGTAAAAGTAATGTCAACATAATTGGATTGCAGCAATCATTATATGCCATTAATGACTTCTTTAATGCAATGTATGTGTAAGCATAAGCTTCTAACTTAGATTTTATATTTTCCCTTGGTATGTGTATAACGCAATCATTTTCGTTTGCTAAAGTGCAGGTGGTCTCTGCGTAAAACATATTTTCCAAATCCATTTTTAGAAAAGTATTAAATTTATTATGAACATAGAAGTAACACTCAAGAACCATTAGTAATATATTTAAAATCTGTAGTGAAATGCATATGGAAATATAAATTCCGCATCTTTCAATTATATTCCAATCACGATCCACTTCTAAGCAAAATATTGCTACAGTGAGACAAGAAACTACAACGAACGACAATATTAACCCTGTATAAGCACGTACTCTAAGGTAAATAATATCATCTATCGATAATAAATCGTGTAACGTAAGGGTGTTAAAATATTTCAAAACAGAGTCTAAATACAATAGCAGGTTATCCAGTTTTGGATACTTGTAGACACATTGAATAATTACAGCAATTGTCATTCCATACAAAACCAAATCGATATTTTTGAGTAAGATATCGAAAATATCCCAGTTACTTTTGCCTTCCTTGTAGATTCTCATTGCCCGACAGAAAAATGCCGCAACAATTAATATTAGGCAAAGACCTGCCGGTAATGCTTTCAGTTTAAAAAAGGTCGGTTCTTTTGTTCGAACTACTACGTTGTTTTCATGATTACAACAAAAATTTATTTTTGTCACTCCGATCATCTGAGTAAAGCTGAATACCATTCCAATAGCACAGTTTATACAATTTTTGCTTACACGATGATCCATTATTAATGTACACCTGAAAACTAACAAATCATGAAATTAATGCAAAAAAATGGAATTTCTCTTGTTAAACGTGAGAGTTGTGGGCATAGTGCAATTGAACCTGAAAAACAATTTTGATCTAAAAATCAGCTCTGTTCAAATCAATCGAATAAAAACTTAATTTTCAAAAGTAAAATTAAATCCAAAAGACGTCCGAAGAGAAAAACTAAACAGATTACTTTTTACAAAAAATCTTTAAATACAGAAAAAATATATTGTCTATATTTCAATGATTTAATGATACCTACTATATAGTTTATTGATTACTTTCAATAACACTATAATCAGGACTATAATCAGGAATCAGGTATTTTGAATTAAAAGTAGAAAGAAAAGATACGATAGCTTCGAAATTCTTGTTCAAAATAAAGTGCAGTCTCATGCATTAATATTTCATATTTTAAATTTAAAATAAAAAATTCCGAAATATCTTGCATTTTGTACTTCAAATATGAAATCAATAGTGGTCGAAATGTATTTGAAATACATTTATATTTTAATTTTTTCATATTTGAAGTACAAAATATTTTGGAATTTTTTATTTTAAATTTTAAATAAGGTGCATGACGCTGACCCCTCCAAATTGAATTTTGAGATGAAATTGGTGTCAATCGTTAGAGCATCGTTAAAGCCTTAAAGAGCTTTCATTTTTTTTGTTTGGGCCTTAACCGTCGCGAACGTATTCACGAAAATGTTTAGGAGGGGCTGTAGACACGTCCCCCCCCCCAAGTTAAATTTTGGGATGAAAATGGTGTCAAACGTTAGAGCCTAAATGAGCTTCTATTTTTTTCGTTTGAGCCTCGATCGTCGCAGAATTATTCGCGAAATCTTGGGGGGGGGGGCTGTAGACATGTTTTTCTATTTTTGCTCATATTTTGAATTTTGGGCTGAAATTGCTGTCAAACTTTAGAGCTTAAATGAGCTTCCTTTTCGATCATTTTAACTTTATTTTTTACAAAGTTACGGGCATTTTTAATTTTCAAAGCTCCGAGCAAGTTCCGTGTGACAATCCTTAAGTTTTTTCTATTACATTGGATTAAAATATTTAATCCGATTAAAAGAAATAATCCTGCTTTCCATTATAATAAATTTTGATAATAAATATAATTGGAAAAATTAATTTTACAAAATAAATTTTATTAATCAAAAGTAATACAAGCCACAGCAATAGAGTGATGTGATTACTGGTTGAGTATAGAGTATATTCTGGGTTCAAATCGCGGATTGCATCAGTTGCATCGTTACCTCTACAGCATACGCATCGTCATATTTTCGAAATGGCTCGTACCAAGCAAACCGCACGTAAATCCACCGGTGGTAAAGCGCCCCGCAAGCAGTTCGCCACCAAGGCCGCCAGGAAGAGCACGCCCGCAACGGGAGGAGTTAAGAAACCCTATTGTTACAGGCCCGGTACTGTCGCCCTTCTGGAGATCCGTTGTTACCAAAAAAGTACCAAACTTCTCATCCGCGAGTTGCCATTCCAACGACTCGTCCGCGAGATTGCTCAAGATTTCAAGACCGACTTGCGTTTCCAGAGTTTCGCCGTGATGGCCTACCTCGTCGGCCTCTTTGAGGACACTAGCTTGTGCGCCATCCACACCAAGAAGTGAAGTGCCCAATCAACTTTTTTCGGAGGGGGGAGGGAATTTTAAATTTGCCAACTGAATTACTTCAAAATTGCCAACTTTTTGTAAATTTTGCAATTTTTTGTAAATTTAGACATAAAAACATATCAAATTGACCAACTTTTGGGTGTTTTTGTCAACTTTTTGCCAACTTTCTAAAACATTGGGAGGGGGAGGGCACCCCCCACCCCCACTCCTCATCCCTCCCTATAGGCACGTCCCTGTATGTGTGCATCCAATAGAGCTTTGTTGAGCTTGAAAGAGCTTCAGTGAGCAAGATTTGAAGTTCATTTTATACAAAGTTATGGATTGTTGAAATTTTCGACTAAACTCGAACAAAAACGACTAAAACGAGCAACATGCGTTAAATCGTAAGGTTTTTTATCTACTTCCGGGAGATAAGTGCGTACTTAGCTCCACCAAATAGGGCGGATATGACGGCAATTACTTTGTTTTATTGATGTTCTATTAATGTTCTTTTGTTGTTCTATATAATGTTCTATTAACTCCCGCAGGGAGTTAATTTTGATTTCTATAGACAACTGAACAAAAATAAGTTAAAAATTAGCAACTTGATTTTAGTAATGGAAAATCAAACAAGCCACATGTTTTCCCAAACAATTATAATAAAATTACTCAAAATTTAGATGTTCGTGAATAATAAGATTATGTTTAACTTTGCAATTTATTTTTTAATTTTTATAGTGCAATAAAAATAATGACGTTTAAACAGAACACAACAAATTAAAAATAATTTTAAAACAAGCAACCTGATTCAGATAATGACAAAGAAAACAAACCTCATGTCAATCAATTTATTTTAATATGACAGTTGTATTAATTCATTTGTTTATATCAATTTTTTATTTTTTACCTAAAAATTTTAAATTAGCTATATCTCGAGAACGACGCTAGATATCGAAAAACTGAGCAAAAAAATCTCCCCCCCCCCCCCAAACCTCAATTTATTACTTACCCCCAGGGAACTGTGGGTAGGGAAGGCAGATGCAAAAAATCAGATCGATCACGCGCAAAAAAAATTAATCATAGTTTTCTCAAGTTTAACATATTTAGCACGGAAGTAGATCAAATAGTGGGAAAAGGTAGCTACAAAGGCCCCAAAAATACAAATTTTACGATTAAAACCTCGAACTTTTCTGAAAGAGTATATATTAAATAAGAGATTTAGCTATGACAGAATGCCTTAAATGCACCTGTTTTTTCAAAAATCGAATTTAAAAAAGCTCGATTTTCACTGCAAAATTTGAAGGTAAATCGTTCGTGATTGTTGAATCAATGCATTCTGTTGTCGGTACGCGTGCAGTAATGCATAACAGTTCCACATAAATAGTGGAACGTCACGCGGTGTATAAGTTACACCAGAAATTTCGATGTTTCTGCACCTGGATACTGCGTAGCTACCTTGCACTCGTTCAACTCGGCGGCCCGGGTGAGGTGGTACAGATTGACGAGAGTGTAGTCGCAAAGCGCAAGCATAACGTTGGCAGAATCGTTCCCCAGCAGTGGATTGTAGGTATCTATAGTCTCACTGCTAGGCAAGGGGTTGTTGCCTTTGTTCCGGATCGCAAGCAGAAAACGCTGCACAAACTCATCGTCCGTTTAGTACGACCCGGGACCGAAATTTGGACGGATGGTTGGCGGGGTTACTGGGATTTGGATAAGATACCGGGAGTTGCCGCACAGTTGTTACACTGCCGTAATTTTGTAGACCCCGCTGCAAGGGTTTGCACAAATGCAGTGGAGGGCTACTGGTCGCAGCTAAAGGGGTTCTGTCGTCGCTTGGGTGTGATGCATTCCTCTTTACTTGCGAGTCACCTGGACCAGTTTTTGTAGGTTGGCGTATTTGGGCGCACATCTGGAGCCGTGTTTAATGGACTCCTCCATCAAATCGCGGAACGGTATCCTGTGTAACATCACAACAAAAAGGTCTTTTTTAGGACCTAAATTACTTCAGAAAAGGGTTACTTAAATTTAACGAACGGTGGTTACTTTTTCGCGTGGATCCTACTCTTTCCATGGTGGTTTTCATCAAAATGGCCCGGAGCGCCCGAAGGGTGCGTAAACCGACAACTAATTTAAAAATACCCCTAGGCCCGTGGATGAAGGAAAATGGTGGATCTTTGAGGGGTGAAACTCGTGAGAGTGGATTCTAAACGCAGGGTAGTTGTGCAAAGAAAAATTACAATTAATATTTTGGTAATAACTACTTAATTATAAATAATTAGTCAAAGGTGAGCAAAATACATTTGTATTTTGTATTACAAGTAGTAATAAAACTTTGAAAATTTTGTCGGCCCTCGGGCTTTTAAAACCTTCGTGCGGGTAATGCACCTTATATCTCCCGCGTAAATAATAGGTATACTATTAAAGTTTCAAGATTTTCTCGCCATGATTTCTATTTCGGTAAATTACTTCGATTTTAAAAACTTTACATTAGTAAAAAATAAAATGCTTTTTAATAAATAAATAAGTTGCTTATTTAGAGAACTTTTTATCCAAAAAATTTAGATTATCGGCTCTAGAGATTTAAAAAAACTTACGATTTAACACATGTTGCTCGAAGAGAATCCATTGTGGCTCAAACGAAGCTCTATCGATTGACATCAATTGCACACATAAATTCAAAATAAGAAGCAAAATTGGAAAACATGTCTAGAGCCCCCCCCTTAATAGTTTTATGCAAATAACTTATAACTTATAAGATAGTAAGTACAGAGGACTACAATTTGCAAAAACTGAGATGCATGTCGCTGCCCCCTCTCCCCAAATTGAATTTTGGGATGAAATTGGGGGGGGGGGGTGCCTCTAAACACGTTGGTCTTTCCAAGTCAAATTTTGAGATAAAAATAGTGTCAAACGTTAGAGCTTCTATTTAGCTTTAAATAGCTTTAAATGAAAGCTCTAGTTAATAGTTAAGCTTCTTATCTTTTTAAAATACTAAAATTTTAAAAAACCTTGCAATTTAACGCATGTTGCTAAGAGTTTAGTCGAAAATTTCAACTATCCATAACTTTGAATAAAATTAACTTAAAATCTTGCTCACTGAAGCTCTTTCAAGCTCAAACAAAGCTCTATCGACTACACACATTCAAGGACGTGCTCATGGGGAGGTGGGGAGAGCTTCCCTCCAATGTTTTAGAAAGTTGGCAAAAAGTTGACAGAAACACCTAAAAGTTGGTCAATTTAACATTTTTTAAGTCTAAATTTACAAAAAATTGCAAAACTTACAAAAAGTTGGCAATTTTGAAGTAATTCAGTTGTCAAATTTGCAAATTTGAAATGCCCCCCCCCCCCCCCCGAAAAAAGTTTTTGGGCACGTCTCTGCACACACAACTTCAAAATGAGAAGGAAAATTGTTTTTTTAAAAGCTTTTATTTAACTTGGGAAGACCGTTGTCCGTCGTCCGTCGTCCATCGTCCGTCGTCCGTCGTCCGTGTGGGTCGACCGCTTTGAGGCCATTTTTAAGCAACTTCCCGACGTCCTAGAGATCTGAAATTTGGTACACAGCTTTCACCTGCAGAGCATTTTCATATTTTAATTTTGTTTTTCTAAAATTTTGAAAAATAAGCGAAAAATCGGAAAAAAACCGAAAACTATTAAGCGCATGCGTCGATGCGCAATGGACAATTTTATCATACAGGGTGGAAAGTAACTTAGAATTCTAAATCTCATTTTTAAGGACCGCATTCAGGGTAAAGTTTTTCGTCGTAATGATTTATACAGGGTGAAGTATCAAACATCTAAAACACATAAATAAAGAAATCTGATAGGATGAACCTATATTAGTTAAAATACATAAGCTGTATTTGAAAAGATATGACTAAAAAATTAGAAAATAAAAAATTAAATAAAAAATTAAAAATTTTTAAAAAAAACCTTTTATTTAAAATTACAAAAGTGCACTAAAAAGTAGAAAATAATTTTAATAAAAGCAAACAAAGCTTCGTGAAAACATCAATATAAAAGCGTGGGGTTATGAATTTTGTACACCAATAGTTAGCCTGCTTATCTACCTATAAGCAGCCCCACGCTTTTATATTGATGTTTTCACGAAGCTTTGTTTGCTTTTATTAAAATTATTTTCTACTTTTTAGTGCACTTTTGTAATTTTAAATAAAAGGTTTTTTTTAAAAATTTTTAATTTTTTATTTAATTTTTTCACGAATAAATTTTAATTAAGATAGTACGGAGAACTACAATTGCCAAAAATACTAATTCATAGTAATATATTATAGTCTATGAGAAAAAGCATACATTAAGAAAAAAAACATACATTATTTGTATCATTTTTGTTTAATAAAATTTATTTTGTAAACTTAATTTTTCCAGTTTTATTTATTATCAAAATTTATTATAATGGAAAGAAGGATTATTTCCATTAATCGGATTAAATATTTTAATCCAATTTAATAAAAAAAACTTGAGATTATCACACGGACTTGCTCGGAGTCTCGAAAATTAAAAATGCCCGTAACTTTGTAAAAAATAAAGTTAAAATGATGGAAAAGGAAGCTCATTTAAGCTCTAACAAAGCACTAACGTTTGACACCAATTTCAGCCCAAAATTCAAAATATGAGAGAAAATAGAAAAACATGTTTTCAGTCTCCCCTCCCCCCTCAAAGATTTTGCAAATGACTCTGCGACGGTCGAGGTTCAAACAAAAAAAATGAAAGCTAATTTAAGCTCTAACAAAACTCTAGCGTTTGACACCATTTTTATCCCAAAATTCAACTTGGGAAGTCAACGTGGATACAGCCCCCCCCCTAACGTTTTCGCAAATATCTTTGCAACGCGACGGTTAAAGCTCAAACGAAAAAATGAAAGCTCATTTAGGCTCTAACGAAGCTCTAACGTTTGACACCATTTTTAACCCAAAATTCGACTTGGGGAGTCAACGTGTCTACACCCCCCTCCCACCAAACAGATTTGCAAATATTTTCGCGACGGTTGAAGCTCAAACAAAAAAATAAAAGCTCATTTAGGCTCTAACGATTGACAACAATTTCATCTCAAAATTCAATTGGGGGTGCGACATGCACCTTTTAAAATATAAGATACAATGTATAGGAATGTGCACTTTATTTTGAATTTCAAACAAAATTTTCAAAGTTTTATTACTACTTGTAATACAAAATACAAATGTATTTTGCTCACCTTTGACTAATTATTTATAATTAAGTAGTTTTTACCAAAATATTAATTGTAATAATAGCACATACCTACAGTCAGTATGTATAAATAGCCAATTTCGTAAACATACTGTATGTATAAATAGCTACATCACAAAAAAACGTTTTGTGCAAATATCGCGCTTGCTATGGCTTGGAAGCTAATTGAGGTTATTATAAAAATAAAAGATAATAAAATTCCGCACAAAATAAATTTTACATTTTTTTAACATTTTTAAACGTTTTTTTGTTATTTTTGAATTGCTTAGATTTAATTTTGAAAGTTTTTATGATTAGTAAATGCAACTTTTCGTGCTTTAAATGCAACAAAAAATTGCCCTAATTATAATTCTATAACAAAATTAAATATGGTATGGTATGGTAAAGTATTTATTTATTTTATAAATTTCTATGTGCATATTCTTTATTGCTTTTAAAAAAATGAAAAAAAATAATAAATGCAACTTTTTGTGTTTTAAATGCAACAAACAAATTGCCCTACTTATAATATACCTATAGAAAGTATGTAGATTATCAGCTTAAGAGATTTAACAAACCTTAAAATTTAACGCATGTTGCTCGGAATTTAGTCGAAAATTTCAACTAACCATAACTTCGTAAAAAATTAGCTAAAATCTTGCTCACTTAAGCTCAATCAGGCTCAAACGAAGCTCTAACATTTGACACTAATTTCAGCCTAAAATATAATTTTGTGTTATTTGTAATTATATTAAATAAGTAAGTACAAAACTATTTTTTTAAACCGACTTCAAAAAAAGGAGGAGTTTCTCAATTCGTCTGTTTGTATTTTTATTTTTTTTTCTTATGTATGTTCGGGCATAACTTTTTACAGAGTGATCCGATTTTGATGAATTTTTTTTTATTCGATAGAGTATACCTCCATGGTGGTCCCATTTAATTTTCACAAAAAAATTCCATTCGTAAGGGTAAAAAATAAGGGAAAATTGCACCCGTAAGGGTAGAAAATAGGGAATGATTGTTTTTCATTTATTGATTTTTTCAACCTATTCTGTTGAAAGTTGGGGTGAAGAAAAACTTTATATCAAGCAAATTAATTAATTAAGGTAGTAATTAGTAGATTTTAATCACTAAAAATTAAAAAATAAAAAACTTTTTAACAAAAAATTAAACCGACCTCAAAAAGGAAACTAAAAAGCATAAAATAAATATATTACATTTTGAGTCTTAATAAGTAATGTAAGTAACTAATTTTGAGTCGGTGCAAAAAATCAACGATTACTAAATTACTTTAAAAAAATTATTAAAACAAAAGTCACCCATTCTGCACCGACTCAAACTTAGTTACTTACATTACTTATTAAGACTCAAAATGTAATATATTTATTTTATGCTTTTTAGTTTCCTTTTTGAGGTCGGTTTAATTTTTTGTTAAAAAGTTTTTTTTTAATTTCTATTTGAATTTAATGCATCTTGCTCGGAGCTTTTTAATTTAAGCTCTTAAATTTTGTAATAAAATGAGTAGATATCTTTAAATAGTTTACAGAATTTGTCAGCACTTTACGAGTACTTTTAAACAACATACAAAAAATTTTAATATTTGACAAAATTTTAATTTACGAGGGTCAACTTGACGTTTTTGTCAAAAGTCGATATTTCAGTTCTTAATAGAAATTTTACAGACCCAGCATTTTCAAAATGAATTAGAGCATTCGCCAGCACTTTGCGAGCACTTTCGAATAAATTTTTTTTAAATTAAAAATTTTAAAGTCGAGGGTAGGCGTCAAGTTGCTTGGCACTTAATCGGGGAGATTAAGTATCACAATTTTTAATTGAACACAATAATAACAAAAAACATTATAAATCAATTTTACTATACCTATTTCTTTCAAAATATTTTATTTAATTAACCAATCACCTTTCACAACTGTCAATAAACACCAGTAATCCAAGTTGCAATTTAATAATATTTTGAAAATATTCTGAACATGTGCGGAATTACTTGGCGTACCGGTTGATATCTACCGGCAAATGTCAACAATCACCAGATTTCAGCGATTCACAGATTCAACATTATTACGAACTTTCTTTGGGAATACTGATTATACTGACGTACCTCTTTATATTGTAATAATCGAATTGAAATTGATGCCAGATACTATCAGATAAATAACATATGATTTGATGGTGAACAAAAATTATAGAGTAGTTTAAAATATGAAAGTTTATCAGTGTATAGCATCAAAGTAAATTTAATAACGGTTTGGTGAATTTTTCTTTGAATGGTATCGATTAACTAAATAACTGTTTGAATTAAATCAGATCATTATTTTGTTTATTTTATCTTAATTCTTTTTTATTGGTCTTAGCAAAAAAATTATATTTTTACACACGTCAATTCAATTACAATAGGGGTATTCACACTGACGTGTATAATAATTACAATACAAAGTTAATACACAATACTGTTGTTACTACCACTGCATCACTGTCACCGGGAAATAACAAAAAAAAATTATACAGAGAAACTAGGAACTGCAGCTACCAGAATTGCCGAAACAAGGTGATATTTGATAAATCATGATAAATTAATTAGTGATTAAAACATTTGATTGTTTAATTACTCAAATCCACTAACGTTTTATTTATAAAATAAATTATTATTAATCATTTTATTGGTGAACTTACTTATCTTATGGGACCTATAGACTACCAACTTTGTTGTCAACGTTGTTGTCAACTTGCCATGTAGAAGACAGACAATGTTGTACGTCTGAGTGTATATTGGTGGTTGATATTCATTTTGATGATTTTGAATATTCTGAAATATATTAATCAATAAAATGGATTGGATAAAAACAGTCACGCGGTAACTGCTAGCTACCTCGACTGAGCTCGACTGAGCTAGCACTTTTAAGAGATTAGAAAAACCCAAGAAGCTTTTTAAAAGTTTTATTTAGATATTTTAATTGAAAATTTTAGAAAGTTAACTTCTCTATTTTAATATAGGTAATACAATATTTTTATAATGATTCCTTTACTTTGAAAAAACTTTTCACCCCAAATACTCAAAGTAAAAAAAAAATTTGGTAAGGGGGGAAGTTAAAAAAAAAACTCAGCGATTCATCGACCCGTTTCTGTACTTAGCACATTATCCTCAGGACTATAGTTAAAAGGACAAAAATTTAATACAATATTAGTGGCCAAATAGGCAATAAAACATCATTATACCTAGGAATCAATTGGAAATCGTTTTACAAACAAAAAAGCTGTGTAGCTGAGCAAATATTGAGAGATTGCAGTCAAAATTGGTTACAGCGCACATTAAAATCCTGTATGTAAATAAAAACAAAGTCAAAAATGTAAAAATTACGCACGATCTAGCCACCTAATAATATCTTGTTAGAGATAAAGACACCAACTTTCAAAACATTAAAACAAAATCCTCTAATATACCGAATGACGAATACAAAAATAAAACAAAACCGATCTCCGGTGACTGAACAAAATTACGACAAGTTTATCACTTTTTCGGTGTAGTTGGTTTTCTTAAGTTGAGACTTTAGTTCCAAATATCTCAAGCTCTTATGGTCAGAGCTAGTAAGATATAATGCGGCTCTTCAATTCCATTTTTTGGTGCGTAGGGTGAGCAAAATAAAAATTAAGCAATCTGTCACTCGATGAAGATTTTCTATAAAGATCGTTGCATAGGAATTCATTGGGCTCTCTGCAAACCAACAGTTCCAAGAAAGGAATCTTATTATCCACCGCGAATTTGCAGGTGAAGCGCAGAAGGTCATCAAAATCGTTCGATATATCCAAACACTTCTCTACCCTATCAGAAAAGATACATGTCAAGATGTCATCCACATAAATCATCAGGAAAGAAATATAAAAATCCGCAGAATCAAAGAAGTTGTTGAGCAAATCGTTGACAAAAAATTGACAAAATTTCTTTCTCCCATAGCAGATCCAACTTCCTGTGAGTAAGAACAACCATGAAATTGAAAGAACCTCTTATCAAAGTCATAACCACATCAACTGATGGTATAGATGTAAATTGGAAAATCAAATCTCAATAGTTCCGTAACGACGTCGCTACAAAATCCTTTGATACATTCGTAAATAATGACACAACATCGGATAAAATTATAACATAATTCTCAGGTATGCACGTTATTATTCCATCGCTGATCTTGAATATTTTTTATATTGAAAGAGAAAGCCAGAAAGACGTTACCAAGCATGGAAATGATATAAGTAGTTAACTAAAGGAGTCGAAGCAGATTGAAGGTAACAAACTAATAACGCAAGTTAGTCTAAGTGGTACGGAAGCCACAGCCGTAGAGTGATGTGATCTCTGGTTGAGTACAGAGCGGAAATTCTGGGTTCAAATTGCAAACTATACAGAATTTCTCAGCTCGGCCTTTCAGTGTACTGTGGTGAAATCGATATTGCTTTATCGGAAATATGTAATATGGGGACTAATCCATCCCGCTAATCGGATTTGTTATTCCCAGAAATGGAAAGCAATATTCTATTTAGAATGTAAAAAGCTTAATGAAGTGGTACGGAAGAGTAGCATATATTAGAAAAAAAGAAAACGGGAGGAATTTATCAAAAATAAATGTACATATGTATGTGCTCCAACGGAAGAAGCTGAAATAGAAAAAAAGATAGAAACAAATTATGAGAAAATTGAAAAGCTGTACGATAATCTTCATAATCATGGATTATGAATTTGAAAAAAATTAGAAAATTTAAGTATCTACGAGTATACAGATAAGCGACATAAATGAAAGAAGGGATATAATAAAAGATAGAGTGATGGCAGTAAATAGAGCTTATACTACAGCAACCAGGACTTATTAAGGGACAAAAATTTACATAAGAAGAAGTACAAAGATCAAGATTTATAAAACATTGATTAGACCTGTGACGACATATGGAGTTGAACTGCTCTGCCTGACAGAAGCGGAAGAAGAAAAGCTTAGAGTGTTTGAAAGAAAAAATTTTGAAAAGAATAATGAGCCCTGTGAAGGTGAGAGAAGATCAATATAGAAAAAAAGCAAATGCAGATTTAGCAAGTGAAATACAAGAAGCTGATATAATCAGGCTTGTGAAAGCTTTAAGATTAGGATGATTGAGGAATGTGGAGAAAGCGCAAGAGGAGAAAGCAATTGCAAAAGTATAATGAAGTAGAAGCCTAATGTGAACAGGCCGAGGGGAAGACCGATGAAAAGATGGAGAAAAATCACAATTGAGAATCAGAACAGAAAAGTATGGAAAAAGGTCGTAGAAGTTGCAAAGACTGATAAAAGAATCTAGAAGATGATATAGAGTGAGGAATGAATATGGGGATTAATCTCTCCCAACAAATAGGATTTGGAAACACTAAAAATGTGGCAAAATTCCTCTAAAAATGTAAAGCCAGGAAATGAAGTGGTACGTTGGGTGTATGGGCTTTTAAAAGGCCGTACGTCTTAAGGGAATGTTTGTTATATTGAGCTATCAACTTCTTCCTATTTTCATCTACATATGTAGCCACCATCACGCAGGGCTTTGGCCAACTTATTAAATTTATTCTGAGTTGGATCCTTTTTGAGTTTTTTATACGTTGTTTATAAACGGCAAAAACTGCAATCAATCCGTTGCAATTGCTATCGTTCATTCCTTGGTTTTGTCCATCACATCAGCTGAATTTTTACAAAATTGCACAAACAAAGTGCGTAGCAAATATCGAAGATTCACAGTCAAAATTGGTCAAAAATTCCCCTTTAAAATTTCTTTACTTATTTATATTTTTAAACTGGGTTGTGTTACCATAGCGGGCACTGCGTAGATGTGAGTGAGAACAATATTCTGTTTTACAAATAACAGCCTGAAGTTTGACAACAACAGAAAATTACAATACTTTCCCATACTACGTATACTTATACTATACTATACGTATACTCATACTATGTAGTATGGTAAAGTAAAAAAGTTGTACATAATAATTCAATATTTTATTTGAATTTGATAAAAATTATTTATTTTTTATATTTGTCTACCTGCTTTTCTATCTCTCTATTAGTAATGCAAATTACGATATTCATGTTATACGTAGAATGATAAGATGTAGTTCATTCGCTTTTCTTAGATTTAAGATAACAAAGGTATTAAATAGAGGTGCAGAGCATCAGTAGTTGCTTTTTCTAATTCACTGTAGAAGTAGTTAAGTCCTGTGTAATAAAGGTTTTTACTTTTTAAAAACTGGTTTTTGTCAACCGAAATTGTAATTGGCGCAGTCGGTAGGATTCCCAAAATTGACCTTATCGCAAGAGCAATTTTCGTATCATCGATTAATTGGGAATTCGAAGAAAAAAATTCAATTTGGACAAAAACAGCACAGCAGTCATCAAGGGAGGAACAAGCATCGTCCAAACTTATAGGCATTAGCAATTAAGAAAACGAACCGCAAAGAATGAAAACAGCATTATTGTAAGTCTCATTTAATTTCATATCATTTCAATTCCTAGTATAAGATAGATAAGTGTAACTTTCAATCGCACGTTTCCGAGAAATTTATGAACCCAGAAATTGATTTGGAAAAATTAACAAATTTATTTAGTAACATAAAATTAGAACCATCAACAATGGCAACAAATTATCATTTATTAAAATTGCATTTAGATAGTATTTCACAATACGAGGGAAACCCTCACACTTTGAATATTTTTATAGATAATTGTCAAAATTTAATAAGTACATTTTCAAGTGCTACCGATAACGCTTTAAACCAATTTTTGTTAAGAGCTGTATTAGGCAAATTAACAGGTAGAGCTTTAATTTTAATTGGTTCCCGTAGCGAACTCAATGATTGATTAGCTATAAAATCAGCATTACAATTAAGTTTCGGAGATCAAAGAAATATCGATTGTCTCGTGCAAGATTTAATTGATTTGAAACCAAATAGAAATGAATCTTTTTATAATTTTGGCATGCGTTGTCAAGACGTACGATCGTTAATCACGTCAAATTTAAATTCAACATCAATGCCACCCGAAGAAATGGCGATTCAAATAAAAAATTACAATAATTTAGCTTTGAAAACTTTTATAAGAGGTCTAACTGGACAAATTCAAACTAATGTTAGATTAAGAAATCCAGATAGTCTTGAAAAAGCTATGAGCTTATTATTAGAAGAACAAAATTTTCTTTATTCCACTAACCAAAATAACACTTTAAATTCGAACATTATGTTTAGACCGGAACAAAGATTAACACCTGGAAAATTAAATAATAATTTTAAAACCGATTTTCATTTGAATAAAACTCCAACAGCTCAAAACGTTCAAAATTTTAACAGATTTCCACAGTATCAAAATTGGCAAAATTTTAATCAGTTTTCACCTTTTCAAAATACTTCAAATTTTAGTAAACCTATACAATTTCAAAATAACCCAAATTTTTATAAAAATGTACTATTTCAGAATAATCCAAATTTTAAAACCCCACAACTTTAAAACACCCCAAAGTTTAATCGATTTTCATTGTTTCAAAATAACTCTGCAATTAACCAAAGACCTTCATTTCAAAATACTAATTTTAATAAGACTTTTCAAAATCAACCTAGACCTTTTCAAGGTATGAATCAAAATTTTAACAGATCTGGTAGAATACAAATTACAAATCGATTACACGAACCAATGGATACAAGTAGTGGTCATGCTACTTTTGAAAAATCGAAGTATTCTATGAACCATCTTTTTAATTATAATGTAACTGAAAATCAAGAAACCGAAAACGAATTTGAAAATTTATTTAATTATACTGAAAATGTAAATCAAGACGAGTTTAACAACCTGCCGGAAGAATGTAACTTGTACCCCCAAGATGCATTCTTGCAACAAGATAACATATTTATAGAGGGTCAATGTCAACACAACGACATTAACAATGATAATAATGAAACAAATTTTCGCGAAGTCATTTATTCAAACCAACCCAGATAGTACAATTACATAATTTTGAATCTAATTTACCTTATATTTATATACCAGAAATTAATGCAAAATTTTTGATAGATACAGGTAGTTCAAAAAGCTTCATCGATCCAAAATTAGCTTATCATTTTTACAATAATTTTATTTCAAACGAAAATTTTAATATTCAAACATCACATGACATCTCAAATCATTATGAAGTAGCCGAAATTCCTATCTTTCAAATTTTTAAGACAAATCAAAATCATAAATTTTATCTTTTTCAATTTAACGAAAAATACCAAGGACTAATCGGATTTGACTTACTCGATAAATTAGACGCTCAAATTAATATTGCAGAAAGAAGATTAACAACAACACGCACTGAAATTTCAATAATGTGCGATACTGATAAGAAACCTTTAATGCAAAATTTTAACAATAATAAGTCAAAAGTAAACCTTTCAGATCATTTCAAAATTGAACCAAGAAATTTGGTAGATTTAAACTTTGCTGACCAAATAGATATCGATCATCAACCATTAAATTTAGAACAAGAAAATTTAAATTTATCAAAACAAAATTTTAAAAATCTCAGATTAGAAGATTGCAATCAAAAAGGGAAATATAACACAAATGCAGATTGTTTATCTAGAATTTCAATTAACGATTTAGAAAACAAATCAATAATTAATAATCCTAGAGAAGCAGATGATAATACGCTTGAATTTTTATGTGAATGTATTGTTTAAAATATTACAGACCAATCCCACCTTTCGACTAGTAAAAACATAGAACCAAAAATTAAAATTTTATCCGATACCCAAATTAAAACCCCTGACCCAAAAATTAAGACAAAACGTTTGCTTTCAAAATTACAAGATTCCAAAAATCAAATAGAAACTTTATTCAATGAAAATACTAGTAGATTAACCTTACTACAAAATACCATTTTGACAAACAAACAAATAAAATTGAAAGAAGACAATTTAGAAAATTTAACACCAACAAAATTATTTAACTCGACCCAGATCAAAATGAAAACAAAAAACTTAACAAAATTAAACAATTCACAAAAATGCATTGAACTTTTAATCGACGATAACAAACGGAAACTGAAGCTATTAAAAGATCCAAATTTTAAAAATAAACAAATACCGGAATTAAAAGAAAAGTTAAAGTTGACAAAATTTAATTTAAATTACAACCCTCAAATATTACCAAAAATTTATGGAAACAAAAAATTTTCAAACTTTAAACAAAATTGTTTTAATAATCTTTACAATTTAGACATTATACAACTACAAATTTTCAAAATTAAAAATATGAAAAGAAAGAAATTAAATAACAAATTTGTAGGAATCTATATTGTATTATTTTGCCTCCAGAACTTTATCAGTTCCAGGATTTCGCTCTCGTAGCATACATTATAATATCTTTTGCTTATTAGTAGTAATATATAATCTCGCATTTCTAAATTTAGGTATAAATAACATAAAAATAATGGACCAATTAATACACATAAAAATAAAATTTCAATAAACCTTTAGAAATTCAAACTGATAACCAAAAGAAATCAAATTTATAAATTTCAAAGAAATATTAGATTCAAATTATTCAGTTGAAAATAAAATTTCAAATTTCAAAAAACTGTAAGTAATAGAACATAAAGCTTGAAAATAAAATTCGCATTACATAATTATAATATTGTTTATATCTTCTATTATAAAAAAAAAAATGCTGACACCCGTATTTAAACAAATTCTTCAAAAACCGTTCAAATAAAGTTTACAATCAGCACTTAAAATTAAAAGACTACCATTGTTTCACAATTTCTTCAAATGACATGAAAATACAAATGACGGAATTCAATCTAGTGATGAAATTATTAACAACAAAATAAATTAAATTTTAGTGTTCCCGAACGTTTATCTCAAAGCGGATATAAATCAGGATAGTTATGAAAATCATAAAATAATTACTCTAAAAATACCGAAAAAAATAACGAACTAATATTAGATTTTTGAAAAAATACACGGACCCACAAAAAGTTTATTGCATGTATTTTCACAATGATCAATTGTACAAGGATTTTTGTTTAGTATATTTTACTGGTAACAAACCAAAATTAATTAGATGTACAAAAAGAGTTAATACTGTAACCGCCCCTGAAGAACAAATAATTTTAATTCAATAATAAAAATTATTTAACATTAGTAGATTCATTTACTAAATTTGCTCAAGCAATTTTTATAGAAGGTAAAACTGCTATTCACTTTTGCAAAGCTTTAATTAAATACTTCACTTCTTTTGGAATCCCCCAAAATTTGACCAGAAACGTAAGGTAGTTTCACAACATAACACTCACGGAGATTCTAATGATATTTTTAAATTAAATCAAACTGTTCTTAAGAAAAATCCAAAAACTCGAAATAAAAAAAAGAACAAATTTATTGGGCCTTACCAAATTACCGAAATTTTCGATAAAATTAGAGTACAAATTACTAACAAACAAAACAAGAACGAAATTATTCATATCAAAGAACTTAAGATGCCTCTTGTTTCAGATTCACCTTGTTAACCGCAACCTTTTCTACAAAATTCCACAAAATAACTGAAAACCCTGGACTCTTACCTTTAAAATTAGGAAATGCCTAAAATAAAATTGATACTTGGTCATTCATTCAAATATTTGATATTACTGATACCATACAAGAATTCAATTCACTTCAAACAAAATTAAATCAATTAAAAAATTCATTTGAAATTAGTTCGACAAATCTTACTGAAAGTTATAAACAAGAATTAAATAATTCCTATGATTTATTAAATACTTTAGAAAGAAAAATAACATTACAAATTCATCAATTAAATCCTTTAAATCAAAATAGAGCCAAACGAGGTTTAGTAGACGGTTTAGGATCCATAATTAGAGCAATCACGGGAAATTTAGATCAAAATGATGCGGAAAAATATGACAAAGAAATAATGACAATTTCAGGAAACCAAGATAAAATTAAATCATTAGTAAAAGAACAGATAACGTTATTACAAAATTCAATTGGCAATTATCAGAAAAACATTCAAACATTAGCAAAAAATCAATTATTATTAGAATCAAAAATTTTACAAATAGAAAAGATATTAAAAACAATGGAATTTAAAAATATCGAAACTTATCATTTCTTTCTTATACAAATGTTTATTTCACAAATAATGTCAGCCTTTCAAACAATCTACGATTCATTGGAAAAAATTGAAGTAGCTATCACTTTTTCAAAAATTAACACATTTCATAATTCAATGTTAGATCCAAAAGAACTACTGAATGAAATTTTAATAATTAATAAACAACTGAACAATAAAAATAAATTTCCATTTGAACCAGAAATTAAAAATATTCTTTTATGTGAAAAAATTATGGAAATAAAAAGTTAGAGTAAAGAAAATCAAATCATTTTTATTTTAGAAATTCCAACAGTAGAAACTGAAAGTTACAATTACTTTCATTTATATCCTTTGCCAATATTATCCGATACATCCTTCAAAACAATAATTCCTCATTCCGAATACCTCCTTTATAATGAGCAAAAATATGCATTTTTTACTGCAAGATGTCTTGAAATTTCGAACAAGGAATATTTATGTCAAAATAGAGAAATTATCGATTTCAAAGAAGATGCACCATGTGAAATCCAACTACTACGACACTCGGAAAATGCAACGAATTGTAAATTAATTCATGTTCAAATAACCAACATCAAAATTCAAAAATTGGAAAATAATCAATGGATCATCATTACACCAAAAAGTGTTGTTGCTACGAACAAGTGCGGTAATGACAAAGACAGTGTGTATTTAAACGGGAGTTACGTAGTTGAAATAGAAACAAAATGTGAAGTGAAAATAGAAGAGATAACACTAAAGACTTTTAAGAATTTAAATTTGGAATTTAAAAATATTGAATTACCTAAATTATATTATAGTCAAAATCGAAAAGTACACAACGATTTTAATTTTAAAACTGAAAAATTAAATTCAGTAAATGTCGATGAAATCAAAAATATTTTTAGTGACTTGTCAAATCAAAAAGAAAAATTAAATTCATTAAATGATACTTCTGTTCACTTCCACAGAATTAGTGGATATACATTAATCATTTATGTTATAATCTTTGTAATTTTAATTTATGTATTTTTTAAATATTATTATAATAGAATCAAAATTTTGAAGCCGAAGAAGAAAATGGTAAGCCGAAAAAGGAGATCAACATCAAATTATCTTCGAACTCTGGTAACCCATAGTTCTCATCTTAGGCCAGAGAAGTTACGATATTCATGTTATACGTAGAATGATAAGATGTAGTTCATTCGCTTTTCTTAGATTTAAGATAACAAAGGTATTAAATAGAGGTGCAGAGCATCAGTAGTTGCTTTTTCTAATTCACTGTAGAAGTAGTTAAGTCCTGTGTAATAAAGGTTCTTACTTTTTAAAAACTGGTTTTTGTCAACCGAAATTGTAATTTGCATAAATGCGTACATGACCAAAACTTATTACGAGCATTCATTCATAAAAAGTTGTTTAGTTTGTTTATAATACGACATTATTAATTCTGCTATATAAAAACTTGATTTTTATTTTTAGCTCCATTGATATAATCTTTATAAAATATGTAAAGTGATACGTAAATAAATAATGAATAATGAATTACTAAATCGCAGTGCATTGATTGAAATTTATTGATTTTAACAGTTTCATAAATATAATAAAAATTCAAGTAATTGTTTCATTAATCTATTAACGTCCTGGTTTTTTTTGTTTTTATATTTTCAAACAACCTTTTGTAACTAAATTTGAGTAAAAGTAAAGCATTTTTTAGGAAGATCTTAACGGTTGCCAAGTTTTCCGAAGGGACCACTACCGTACCCATATGGGTGCACTATACGCTAATGGATTAATACGGTGAAATTCTGTTTATTTATTATTGTTGTAGTTGTTTGGTTTTTCTTGTGGTGGGTGCAATCATACGAAAAAGCTGTAGTTGCTCGACCTGCAGCCTCACTCGGGAGAATTGTAAGAAATCATGTGCGTAACATCTAAACTGTAGCTTGTAAAAATTTTAAAGTTGATAAACCCTTTTTAGTTGATAATAAATAAGCCCCACCAAGACGTCAAGCTAAAAACTGACATTTAGAATGTCACAGTAATTTGAAGAGATAACAAGCAAAATTAGTTAAATCAACTTTCGTTCATTCCGATATATGCACAAAAATGTATGTCGAAGAAGAAGTTTTCTTCTTTCAGGGAAATTTCTTTTTTTTTTATTGACATCCAAGAAATTTTACAATCTGTTTACAAAAACATTTAGTAAAAAATTTAGCTGATAATTGTGTCGTAGAATGTCAGATCCACGACCTGACTTCCCTACCATTAACTTAACTTAGTTATTCTAAAAATCTATCTGTAAGGTCCATTGGGTGGTATTTCTTCAGTCTACGAAGAGCTGTTGAGACATCAAGGAGGTTTGCGGCTAATTGGTTAGGATGTTGCTTCAATTTCCTTTGATATTTTTTGCTGTGAGCTTGAATTTCTTCTGTAACCGTTTTCATCTTAAGGTCTTTGTGGATGACGTCATTTGGAATGTACCAAAGAGCGTTCACAATAGTTCGAAGCATAGGCGCCCATATAAAATGTTTTCAGTAGGGGCCATTGTACCTATATTTAATTGTGTATCGTATCTCATTGAATTTTCGAGAAAACGCGAAATTTTTGTTTTTTTCAAGGTCAAATGTCCTTGGATCGACTTTAGGAATATTTAGATATACAGTGTATTCACGGAAAGTGGTAACAGTGAATAATTCTTAAATATTACTAGATACAAAAAAAAGTTTAAATAGTTTTTTATTCAACTCCAAATTTTCTATTGGAAACTGTCAAAGTATATTTTTTTATTCTTCAAATTCAACCGGAAGTAAGCATAACATTTTTTTTTCAAATAGCAGCATGTCTTTTTTTTAACATTTTGGCAATCTACAATTTTTTATCTATAAATACCTATAAAATTTTCATAAGGTTACATACAGTTGTTATCTTGAAAGATGAAGCTTACGTCACAACCATCTGAATTAAGAACCGACAATCTTTTTTTTTTAAATTAGTTGTAGTAACATAAGTGCAACAAAGATACACTAACATAAATAATTCTTAAGTGTCTGATTTTAGAAGTCTTATACGTCGAAAATTATATGATACCCAACGAATGAGATAGAAAAAGATAGATACAATATTTCATAGCTTGCATAATAATTTTAATGAAAGTAGTTTTTCATATTGATTAATGCTCTAATTTTGACAAGTTATTTTGATTTTTAGGTTATATTTTCATTTTGTTGTAATTAATTATTTTATATTACGTTAATTGTAAGTTTTGTTTTGCTACAAACTTGTTAAAATTTGTTAGTTTTTTTTAGAACTAAGTATTGTTGTGGATATTATAATGATTAAAATAATTATTATGATTTAAATTTATGATATCGAACACTTATTTGACTTACAATTTTCGTCTTATTTCATACAAGTGCCAGTTACGTTGACCTGTCAGTTACGTTGACCTGTCTATGTCACCGGATAATATGTAATGATAGTATCTTGCTTATCAATAAGCCGAATGCAGATGCATCATAGTCCGGTGACTTCAGCGTGAACTCATAAAGAATATGTAATGATAAGTCAGTCTAGTATTTACCTTTCTTGAATAAACACGTAAAATAAAGCTTTGTCTTTTTTTTAAAAAATAAGATTTCGTTGCCGAAATCTTATCTGGCGCAGTCGGTAGGATCCTCTAGGGCTAGTATTTCAATCGCGAATTATTAGTGTTCGTTTTAACGATTCACTGGAGGAAATTCAAGAAAGCAAAGAAGTTGAAAACCGCACCCACGGACGACATCGCCGAGTTTGCAGTGAACCAACTCGATACCCAACCAACGGACAGCATCGCCGCAGGTTGAGAACGACTCCGTTGCATCATAATAAGAACCACATCGTCTTGTTAATGCAGATCCAAATTCGAAAATATTGGAAAATTCAAATGAAAAAGCAACAAATCCTGTAAGTCATTTTAATTATATAATTTGTAATAATCTATGTGAATCGCGTTTTTAAATAATAAAGGTACAAATACAATTTGCTAACTACGTTAGTATATGTCAGACATCGAAGAAAATTTACGCGACCGATCACCTCTTAGAAGGATCACAATGGCAGTTCCAGTTACGCCGAGGTTAGAAAAATTTCACTTAGACACGGTACCTGAATTCGATGGTAATCCAGCTACACTAGCTATTTTTATTCAAGCTAGTGAATATTTATTAAATACTTATATTGATGTAGCTGATATTAATAATCCGCGAAACACATTTTTGTTGCGAGCTATTATAGCAAAATTGAAGGGACGCGCATTAGAATTAGTAGGGGCCCGTAGTAATTTAACAAATTGGAATTCTATAAAAGAATTATTGTTGAGATTCTTTTCCGATCCGCGGGATGAGAAATGTTTAATGGGAGATTTGTTACAATTAAAGCAATTAAAAAATGAAAGCGCTATTACTTATGGTAATCGATGTCAAGATTTGTTAAGTTTGTTATTAACTAAATTACAGTTAGTAGAAGTAGACGGGCACGTATTGAATGCTAAAACACAAATTTATGAACAACAAGCTTTAGATGCTTATTTAAGAGGACTTCATAATAATTTAGCCATTCGGTTGAGGAACCCCCCTAATTTGGAAGTTGCCATAGGATATATGATAGAAGAAAATAATTTTAATTATACGCAAAATAATGCGACGGTAAATTATAATCATAGTAGTAATAATGCACATAAACCAAATGTATTTAATGCAAGCGCTCAATTTAACAATCATAATCAAAGAAATTTTAATTCGACACCAGCCCAAAATTATCGAAACTTTAATTTCAATAAAAACTTTACTAAAAGAAACTATGGAAATGGCCTTAATTATAATAATTACAGGCCTAACACATTTAACACTTTCCAATCCTCTTATCGTCCTAATTTTAATAGACCCGCACAAAATCAAAATTTTAGTAGACGAGTAAATCAAAATTTTAATCAAAGGTCGAACAATGCTAATCAGCAATATCGCCCTGAACCAAAATTTTTATATGGACGGCGGGGAAGAAAATGCAACATAATTAATTTAGCTAATATTAACACGTCCGCTTTACCATATATTAAAATCCCTCACGCAAATTTAATCTTAATGATCGACACCGGGTCATCAAAAACATTATTAAGTCCCCAAATAGTAAATAAATACTACAAAAACTATATAAAAACATCTCCTTTCAAAATTAGAACGGCTCATAAAACAACATTTCACAAATTAATAGCGCGCATTCCCTTACCAAAAATATTTAATATTAAAGAATATTTTGATTTTTGCATATTTGATTTTAATCCCAATTACGATGGCCTAATAGGAATGGATTTATTAAAACATTTAGGTGCTAAAATTGATCTAAGAAAAAATGTACTACACACAAAAAATGGTGTGATACCCATATATTTTGAACCGTTAAAATCAAAACAATTTAATTTACCGCCGCGACATCAACAATTTATAAAAGTACCGATAAATACGAATTTAAATTATGGTATAATCGAATACCAAAAATTAGCAGATGGTGTAGAAATCCCTCAATGTCTAGTAAAAATTAAAAATCGCGAAGCTATAATTAGTATAACAAATAGTAATGAAACAAAGAAATTAATAAATATAGAACCCTTAAACGTTATAGAAGCGGAAGATGTAGAACTGATAGAGATGAATAAAATTAATTATGATAAGAATATTGATAAAATATTGATAGATAATTTAAAAAATATTAGATTAGATCATTTAAATATTGAAGAAAGTAAGGCCATTAGAAAAATATGTTACGAATATAGAGACATTTTTCATTGCACTAGTTTACCATTGTCCTTTACTAACATTGTAAAACATGAAATAAAAACAAATGATGAGATACCGGTATTTAAAAAGGCGTATAGAATGCCTCACGCACAACAAACGGAAGTCGAAAACCAAGTAACCGAATTGCTAGCTAACGATATCATTAGTCATTCGCACAGTGCTTGGAGTAGCCCAGTACTCGTCATTAACAAAAAATTAGACGCATCGGGCGTACAAAAATTCAGAATGGTGGTCGACTACCGTGCACTAAACGAAAAATGCGTTGAAGATAAATATCCCCTCCCACATATTTCGGACATATTAGATAAATTAGGAAAATGTGCTTACTTTACGACTTTAGATTTAGCATCGGGATATCATCAAATTGAGATGCATCCTCGAGATAGAGAAAAAACGGCTTTTTCAACACCGCGCGGACATTATGAATATAAACGTATGCCGTTCGGGTTAAAAAACGCCCCCGCAACTTTCCAACGTGTAATGGATAATATTTTGCGCGGCATTCAAAATGAAGCTTGTATAGTTTATTTAGATGACATTGTAATATTCTCTACGTCATTACAAGAACACGTCGAAAAATTAAGGGTGGTGTTTGATAGGCTTAGGCAAGCAAATTTTAAAATCCAAATGGATAAGTCGGAATTGTTAAAAAAGGAAGCACAGTTTTTAGGTCATATTATTACTCCGGAAGGTGTAAAACCAAATCCTGCAAAAATTGAGGCGGTAATACAATACCCACCTCCTAAAACAACAAAAGAATTAAAAGGATTTTTGGGTTTAACTGGGTACTACAGGAAATTTATAAAGGATTATGCAAAAGTAACAAAGCCTCTAACAGTATGTTTAAAAAAAGGTAATAAAATTGAACATAGTAAGGAATTCCTCGAAAGTTTCAGTAGATGCAAAAATATTCTAATTAATCACCCGATATTACAATATCCTGATTTTGAAAAACCTTTTATAGTTACATCAGATGCTTCCAATGTAGCCTTAGGGGCAGTTCTCTCTCAGGGACCAGTAGGTTCAGATAAACCCATCTGTTATGCTTCACGCACCTTAAACGAATCTGAAAGAAAATATAGTACCATCGAGAAAGAATTATTAGCGGTAGTCTGGGCGGTCAAATATTTCCGACCTTACTTGTATGGGCGAAAATTTATTATTTATTCAGATCATCGCCCTTTGGTCTGGTTATCAAAATTGAGGGAGCCAAACTCAAAATTACAACGTTGGAAGATAAAACTAGAGGAGTATGATTACGAAATAATTTATAAAAAGGGTAACCAAAATAGTAATGCAGATGCATTAAGTAGAATTGAAATAGAGAATAAAAATGATAAAAATTTTCTTAATTTCGAAAGGAATTTCCTTAATAAACAAATACCCCGTTCGCCCACCGTGTTAGAAAAAGTAGGAAATCTTTTAAAAGCTCCGGCAAAGTTTTCATTATGTCATTGTGTCAGTAGTGACCTATATATGAATGCGGGTATTGCATTAGAATTCAAACAAGTGTTTGGACAAGTGCAACATTTAAAAAATCAGAAACCAAAAGTACAATCTTTTGTCTATTTGCAACAAGATAATAGATATATATTTTATTTAATCACAAAAGATAAATACTGGGATAAACCCACTTACGAAAACTTGTTTAATTGTTTAGTTAGGTTAAAAGACTTCTGCGAAAAAAATAACATTTTGAATTTAGCAATGCCAAAATTGGGATGCGGTTTGGATAAACTAAAGTTTGAAAAAGTACGTGACATGATTAATTATATATTTGAAAATCAATTTAATATACAAATATATCACTTGGGTAGTAATAATTATGATAGGGATATAGAAGTTAATATAAATGCATTAGAAAATGAATCCATGATCAATAACTTAGATGAAAACGAAAGTCTAATAGACGATTTATTGACAAATGATAATCAGTCACGGTTAGATGATTCCGCTACTATACATTCGGTTAGCCAAAATAATGAATTGGCCCATATTAAAATATGTGCAGATGTAATAGATTCAAAACCAAATCAGTTCTTTATATATGAAGTACATACACTCATGCAACCCGTCAAAATGGAAACTATCGGAAACATAAAACGTTACCATGTCCAAATGAATAGTAATGACGAGGAAAACATCATAAAATTTTTAAAAGAACATACCACAGAATCAAAAAAATATTACATTCATTTTGACACAGAAAATATGTTTCAACAATTTAATAGAGTGGTACAAAAATTATTTAATGCAAAAGGACCCGAACTAATTTATTGCACTAAAAGAAGAGAGATTTTAAACGAACCCAATTTAGTTGAAATAGCCATAAGAAACCAACACGAAGGTAAATTGAATCATCGAGGTATAACGGAAACAGTAAAACAACTACAACGAAAATATTATTTCTCCTGTATGCAGGAACATGTAGCTAAATTTATTGCCAATTGTGAAAGATGTAAAAAAAGTAAATATGAAAGAAACCCCCCAAATATAGCAATGATGTTAACCGATACTCCGCACAAACCCTTTGAGAAATTGCATATCGACGTCTATACTTTGGAAAATACTAAATTTTTAACTATAGTAGATGCATTTACAAAATTAAGCCAAGCCATCGAGATTAAATCAAAAAATGCCGTAGATATATTAAATGCCCTGATAACTTATTTTTCTTGTTACGGAACTCCAGAAACCATTAGTGCCGATCAAGGGTTAGAATTTCATAATCACATAGTTGAAGAATTACTAGAGGCACACAAAATAAAAATTCATTTCACTACCCCCCATCATCCCCCCTCTGACGGAATAGTTGAACGGTTTCATAGTACTATCGCGGAACATATTCGGTTATTAAAAACGAAACATAAAGAAGGAATAACTACCCTGATAAAATATGCTATCATTGCCTATAACAATTCTATACATTCTAGTACCAACTTGACACCTTTGGAATTAACGTTGGGTCACACAAAATTAAGAGATCCATATGATTTATTTTACGATAAACAAATGTATAGTGATTACCTTCAAAAACATAAAGAAAAATTAGCTTTAACTTATAGCAAAGTAAACGAAAATTTAATAAAAGGAAAAACTAGAGTAGTAGAAAAAATAAACACAGTAGTTAATAACCCCTTTAAAGAAGGTCAAGTGGTTTATGAAACAAGCTATAAGTACAAAAGAAATAAAACGGGCGAAAAGTTCAATGGTCCATTTATTTTGAAAGAATTAATACCTGGTAATAAAGCCATAATAATAAAAGCTGGCGGTACTACTAAAAATAAAGGTCGGACGGTACATTTACAAAACTTAAGACAACCAATTGTTACAGATCAATTGTCACGGCCTTGTTCGCCGCAGCCCTCAACATCGCGAGAGGAGCAGATAGACATGTAGAGATGGAAAAAATCATCAAAAACCCTGGATTGTTACCACTAAAGTTAGGTACAACTCAAAATGTCATCGATCATTGGCAATTAATACAAATTTATGATTTATCTAGTTTAAATATAGAATTTAATAAGTTAGTTGATAATTATAATAATTTAAATAGTTCGTTTTATAAAAGCGCTTATGGAATAGGATATGCTAAGGAAATGTTTACATACCGATATTTATTAGAATATAAGTTTTCACAATTTAAATCTAAGTATGAGCAAATGACTATAAGTTTAAACAGAGACAAACGTCCCACAAGAGGCTTAATAAACGGGTTAGGATCGATTTGGAAAGCAATATCGGGAAATTTAGATCAGTCGGACGCTGATAGATATGATACAGCTATCTTACAAATTAAAGAAAACCAAGAACAAATAAAAGCTATAGTGGAGCAACAACTGAGTATTACAGATAAAGCTCTACACGCATTCAATGAAGCAATGTCAAAATTGCAACATAATCAAATATTACTAGAAAAAAGAATAAATCAAATAGCTAGTGTAATGGAAAACATTACAGCAACTTATTTTAAAGAAATTGATAGTTTTGTCATGCTAAACACTATTTTTAATCAGTTATTGTCGGCAACAGAAATATTAATAGAAATTATAGATAATGCTGAGAATTCAATCACTTTTGCTAAATTAAACTCGTTACACCCATCAATAATTACTCATCAGGAATTAAAGATAGAATTGTCAAATATTAAGTCAAATTTAAAAAAATTTAAAATTGCCATTTGAACTAGATCAAGAGGACCTCGTTAATAATTATTATTCAATAATTAATATAAAAGGATACATACGTAAGGAACAAATTGTATTTATTTTGGAAATTCCGTTAGTAGAGTTAAAAATGTATGATTATTATAAATTGTATTCCCTACCTGTTTCCCAAAATACCTTTTACCAAATTATAATTCCAAAATCTTCATTCCTCATCATAAACGACGAACAATATGGTTTAAGCGACGATCAGTGTAAAGAAGTTTATCCCATGAACTATTTGTGTAATAATGAAGTAATCAAATCGATGTCTAACAACAACCCTTGTGAAGTGGATTTAATAAATCTCAGTGCGGATTATAAAAATTGTGAAGTGCTTCATAGTTATCTAACAAAAACCAAAATTCAAAAAGTGACCAAAAATAAGTGGTTAGTAATAACTGTAAACGCTACCATGGCTAATGCCAATTGTAATAATGTTATAGAAAAATTGATATTAGAAGGAACATATGTTGTAACCGTTCCTAAAGGCTGTAAATTAAAAATAGCTGAAACTATTTTGAACTCTTTTGAAGATGTAAATCCGTTAATCAAACATTTTAATTTGCCATCAATGGTATTACCTAATGACAACACCTACAATCAACCTAATATGAATGTTAACGTACTTCATTTAGACGATGTTAATCTTAATGAACTCAAAAATTTAGAATTGGAGTTAAAAAAAAAAAAAAAAAAAAAATTTACTAAACAACAAATTTCAAATATTTAAAAACAATACCATATCATTATTACAATATCTGTTGGTATACAATTATTATGTATGTAATTATTATTGTTTCTATGCTATATGTATTTAAGATATAATATTACCCATGCTTAAGAATAAAAATTGTGAAAGTTCAAAATATAAAAAAACATAAAATCCATTGAAGGAAGTGTCATTGAAAAATTAAAAAAATTCTTCGAATCATAATTTTTCCTCTTGGGCGTGGAGGAGTTACGTTGACCTGTCAGTTACGTTGACCTGTCTATGTCACCGGATAATATGTAATGATAGTATCTTGCTTATCAATAAGCCGAATGCAGATGCATCATAGTCCGGTGACTTCAGCGTGAACTCATAAAGAATATGTAATGATAAGTCAGTCTAGTATTTACCTTTCTTGAATAAACACGTAAAATAAAGCTTTGTCTTTTTTTAAAAAAATAAGATTTCGTTGCCGAAATCTTATCTTGCCGTTTATGACGAAGCTTCATCTTTCATGATAACAACTGTAAGAAAATATTTGAGAAAATGTAAGATTTAAACAAGCAATAATAATTTACTGATTATTTACACATAGGTATGTAGAGTGCCATGAAAAACAAAACATCACGACACCGAAAACACAACATTTCATTTATCTGATAAATTTTTCAAAATTGCCACCGTTTTGTTCAAGATATGATTCTAATTTTCGCAGAAGTTCTGGCGATTTGGTGATAATTTTGATAGATGCTAAGTTAATTTTGATTTTTAAAATTTTAAATTTAAAGAGAGATATGCCTAATATACCATTTTTAAATGACTCCATAGAAAAAGTCTAATGGTATCATATCATAATAATGGTGTTTTGTTTTTCATAGCACTCTACATACGTAATTAATAAATTATTATTGTTTGTTTAAATCTTGTGTTTCCTCAAATTTTTTCTTATGTAACCTTATGAAAATTTTATATGTATTTATAGAGAAAAAATTGCAGATTACAAAAATGTTAAAAAAAACATGTTGCTATTTGAAAAAAAAATTTATGTTTACTTCCGGTTAAATTTAAAGTATAAAAAAATATACTTTAACAGTTTCCAATAGAAAATTTGGAGTTGAATAAAAAACTATTTAAACTTTTTTTTGTATCTAGTAATATTTAAGAATTATTCACTGTTACCACTTTCCGTGAACACACTGTATTTTTGTAGTACAGTAAAATTAAGCATTTTTTATGGAAAAAAAATGAATCTTTAATTTTAATCAATTAATTAATTAATCCGTGGGCCGCCCCAGAATGAGATGGCGGGATCAATTTGAGTGACGTAACGGGCCGCTGGTCTTGAACGTGCGGATGATGATGATGATAATTAAAGATTTTAGAAGAAGTTGGAAAAAGGCATACTATAGGCATCCATAGGTATAAGCAGAGGCTGTAGTGTGCTTCTGAAAATATTCTCGTTGTAACTTTAGATGTCATAGTTTTACTATTTTAATAATTCAATCTGTTTTTTATAGTGTTACATTTTATTAATTTATGTATTTTGTTTTGAATCTATTGTAACTAGTAAGTATGAATGAATACTTCTGGTGGATTTCTCAGTAGGGGCGACGGCCCCTACTGGCCCCCCCTTATGGGCGCCCATGGTTCGAAGTGTTTTCGACTGGAATCTTTGTATGATAGCAAGATTGGAATTACTGGCCGTTCCCCACAATTGGATCCCGTATGTCCAAATGGGCTTTATAATGGCTTTAAAAAGTAGAAGCTTGTTCTCTAATTTAAGTTTTGACTTATAGCCTAATAGCCACAACATATCTCTGTATTTGAGGCCAAGTTGCTTCCGTTTTGCCCAAATGAGGTTCTTGTACGTTAATCGTCTATCTAAGTGTAATACGAGATACTTTACTACTTCTGACTGTGGCATTTCCCTATTGTTTAGTGTTACGGGAGGGCAGTTTTCTTTCCGCATTGTAAATGTTGTATGGACCGACTTAGTTTCATTGGCTTTAATTCTCCAAGTTTTCAGCCATTTTTGAATTTCGTTTAAATGTTCTTGCAAGTCATGCGATGCAATTGCTGCGTTCATATGCGTAGCCATAATTGCGGTGTCGTCAGCGAAAGTTGCGGTGGTTGTAAATTTTTTTGTCGGAAAATCTGCTGTGTATATTAAATAAAGAATTGGGCCCAGGATACTGCCCTGCGGGACTCCAGATTTTATAGGATAGAAGTCTGTATAAGTATCCCGATACTTGATTTGGAACATTTTTTCTTCAAGATATGACTTAAAAAGCGGAAAGTATTTTGGTAGTGCTCTTTTAATCTTCACTAGCAGCCCTTCGTGACAGACCTTGTCAAACGCCTGCGAAATATCTATAAACGCTGCGGAGCAATATCTCCCTCCTCTAAGCTTTTGGAAATAATGTCTACTATCCGATGTATTTGTTCTACTGTAGCATGCTGCTTTCTGAATCCAAATTGATGACGAGGAATTATATTTCTTTCAGTTAGAGTGGGTTGAATTCTGTGTAGCAGCAATCTTTCAAATACCTTAGATAATATTGGAAGCAAACTGATTGGTCTATAGGATGCGACATCATGTGGTGGTTTTCCAGGTTTAGGGATGAAAATAATTTGAGCTATTTTCCATTGGGCTGGAAAAGTGTTTAGATAAAGAATGGCGTTGAATATATAAGTAATACATCTTATTCCCGGGTCGGGTAATTCTTTCAATATATTTCCCGTGATAAGTTTGATTATATTAATTTCCGCACTTCCTTAACTTTGAATGGTTTAATTGGCAATGGTTGCAAATTTGGTTTTTCTAATATCTCTAAAAGTTATTTCTCCTCATTGTCGGGTGATTTCTGAAGGGAAAGGTTGGAACATTTTAGTGAAATGTTTAGTAAAAGTGACTGCCTTCTCTACATCACTTCTCGCCCAATTTCCATCTGGTTTTTTGATTGGTATAAATAATATCCTCTGAAAGGACGGAAATCAACGGAAACGACTTCAGCAAAGGAAAAGGATTATGAGTTTTGGAACATGGAACGCTCAAGGATGTAGAGGAAAATTACACGAAATCGCCCAAGAACTAGAAAATTTTGACATCAATATAGCAATACTCACCGAAACTAAAAAGAAAGGCAAAGGAAGCGAACATATTGGTGACTTTATACACCTATTCAGTGGAGTGCCCAAAGAAGAACGAGCCAAGAGAGGAGTGTCTATACTCATCCACAAAAAATTGAAACAAAAAATTACAGATTGGGAGGCAATCAACGAAAATATAATAAAGATTAACTTAAACATAATGCAATCAAAAATAACATTATTTGGTGTATATGCAGTGTCGGAAGATACACCAACTTTAGAAAAAGAAGTCTTCTTTAACAATCTTAATAACGAGATAATGGCAATAGGAAACTGTAGAGATATAATCATCTTAGGAGATTTAAATAGCAGAACGGGAAATGCATTAAATAGTCGAGTAGTTGGTCCTTATGGAGAAGTAACAAAGAATGACAACGGAGAACGCTTAATCGAGATGTGTGAACAAAATAAATTAAAAATAGTTAATGGGTTTTTCCCACATAAGGAAATACATAAATTTACATGGATTCAGCATTTCCGGAATCTTAAATCTATCATAGACTATGCCATTGTAAAACAATCAAGTAAAATATACGTTACAGATATTAGAGTCTAAAGAGGAGCATCCAAAATATCAGACCACTGCCTGCTAAAATTAAAAGTTTTGTTACCTTCTATAAAAATGAACAAGGAAACGCAAGTCACAACAAACATCGAAATTATGGAGCACAAGATGTACAATTTAGAAAGCTACAACAGGACAGTACAAAACTGTTGTATCAACAAAGACTCGATAGTAAGCTGAAAGACATTACAGAACAAACATCAGTAACACAAATATATAATAACATGATTGAGAGTGTAAGGGAGGCTGCCACAGAAGCACTTGGAATAAAGAAAAAGCTTCAAAGTAAGAAGTACTGGTGGGACCAAAAAATTCAAGAACTTGTTGAAAGAAAGAAAGAATTGTACATAAAGTGGCTGAATACTAATAAAAACAAGGATTTGCAGTACTTCAATGAAATTAAGAGAGAAGTACGTAGAAGGGTTATGGAGAAAAAGAGAGAATCTTGGGATAGAAAGTGCAGAGAAATAGACACATATATTGGGGGGAAAAGATGCACGGAATCATGGAGATTTATAAATAAAGTCAAATAGCCACAGAATAATAATAATAATAATAATAATAATAATCTTTATTACATCAAGTAAATGTTCATATAATGTTTACAGATGTAAAAGGTGGAGATCAGCACGTGCTGGTTTTCATCTCAACGCTCTCATACTTCCATTTGTTGTAAAAGGAAGTCTTCTACTTTGTACAGTGCCATTTCCATCAACATGTATTTCATCCTCCCCTTGAACTTGGTCAATGGAAGACTCCTCACGTCGTTTGGCAACTTATTATAGATTTTTATTATTTGGTTTAATAATGTTAATATACAAACAATTCCAGTGGATAAATGGATACAGCATTACAAGAGCCTACTGACAGAAACTAGAAACGAGTTCTCAAAATTTATACAAAGATTCACAAGCTGCAATAAAAATTGGAAATATCATCTCCGAACCATTCTACATAACCAAAGGTCTCAAGCAAGGATGCTGCGTTTCATCTACATTGTTTAAAATATATATTCGTCATGCTCTGAAAATATGGAAAAGAAAATGTCGAGGAATGGGCATCGAGATAGGCGATGACCTCTGTTTGTATACTTTACAGTTTGCAGATGACCAGATTTTATGTGCAGGTGACAAAGATGATTTACAATATATGACGCGCAAACTGATAGAAGAATACGAGCTGCAAGAATATCACGTCGGGACAGAATAAGAAATGAGGAGGTTAGAAGAAGAATGGGTATTGAAGGCACAATAATTCAAGATATAGAACAAAAATAACTTATTTGGTATGGGCATATAAAAAGAATGAACAACGATAGATTGCCAAAAAAGATCATGGACTGGTTTCCGAGAAGAAAAAGGAAAAGAGGACGACCAAGGAAGTCATGGAGTGAGGGAATAAGAAAGGCGATGAGTGTAAGAAACCTAAAAGATGAAGATTGCAAAGACCGACGAGGTTGGAAATTAGGCTTTGGACAACGTCGCAAGAGGTTTTAAACCGAAGATATAAATATATTTTTGATTGGTGGCAGGAAAGAGATTGTTTTCTTTAGCTTTTTGGTGGCCCTTCATAATGAATAATTTGTAGTTTCTGTAGGAGTTAAGTTTTTCAAATGGTCTTAAATGGACTTATTTTTAAGTTCATTCAATTGTTTCTTGAGTTCGGTTGCGGCGTGATTTAAGTTTGTCTTGTTATTCGGATGTCTTGTATTCTGCAAATTTCTTCTTAGTTTGCGCTTGTTAAAGATCGCCTTTTTTATGTAAACTGGGCATGACTCTTCTCTGTTTGCATGAACCTCGGGGGTGAAATTCCATGCGGCCCCTTGAATCACCTTCACTAGGTGTTCCACTGCCATGATGAGATCATATTCACACTTCAGTGGTAAGTTTAGATTTAAATTTTCTATTACTATTGATTTGAAAAGTTCCCAGTCTGTGTATTTGTTGTGGAGAGTTGGAGGTTTGTCACTTGTTAAAATTTGAGAACTGTAGGTGACGACAACTGGAGAGTGATCAGATGATAGATCTAAACAGGATTCTATAGACAGTACGTGCACTTCCAACTGGTCTTAGCTTTGCGCAGAGCGGGGATAACCGGAGCGACACTTGCATTGGGATGCAGCAACAGAGCACTCCGAACGAAAATCAAAGTTTTCAATACTAAATGTGCAGGAAAAATGGCTTAAAGCGCCCGAGCGTAGCGAGGAGTGCTTTAAGTCGATTTTTCCTTGCACAGCCACTTTTCCGAATAGTACATGTGCAGGAAAAATGGCTTAAAGCGCCCGAGTGCAGCGAGGGGTGCTTTAAGTCAATTTTTCTTTGCACAACTACCCTGCGTTTAGAATCCACTCTCACGAGTTTCACCCCTCAAAAATCCAACATTTTCCTTCATCCACGGGCTTAGGGGTATTTTTAAATTGGTTGTCCTTTTCATCAAAATGGCCCGGAGCGCACGAAGGGTGCGTACCGAAGCAAGACAAGACTTCAAAGTCATTGTGAATGCGGCCTACCACTTCTCGCTTATGGTGAGGTGGTTCAACCGCTACTGCTGTTCTCAGTAATCTTTTGATTTTAAATATATCTTTATTCGTTTCATGGGGAAGCAATTCAATGTGGTGCATTGAAAGAGGAGATTTTGTTGTTTTATGTAACATGTTTGTTATTCTTGTCACTTTGTGACCTTGTGCTTCAAGTTCTTATGTAATTTCATTCTTGTCATTGGAAAAATGAATTCCCTTTATAACTGCACGAAATGATCTTTTTTCCCTAAGTTGGAAGGTGTGATTTTCAACTTTATTCTTATTTAGTGCCTTTAGGATAGCAGTATAATTTTCTGAACTTTCAGGTTGGATTTTTGTGTTATCCCTTCCGATAACTTTCAAGCTGTAACCATTCTTGGCGACTTTATTCAATATTTTTTCTAGTGGTTTTATATCCTGGATGCATGGTACGAAAATTGGGGGTGATTTAATGACTTTATTTTGGTTATTTTCATTCGTTTTGTTTTCATTTTCATTTACTTCAAGGAAATATAACAAAAAGTTGAGGGTAAGACATTGTAAAACATTAACATAGAGGTATATGAAATTTGATTGAATTTTGGGCTTTTCTGTAGATTTTTCGACAAAAAATCTTTGGAATTTTAGTGTGCCTATACCATTCTACATAGTAATTTACCCCTGGCAAAAATTTTGTAATTTTGTGTCACTTGTAGCTTTCTATTTATTTAAAATTTGAATTTTTTTTAACCTTCATTACTACAATTCTTATTCGTTTTGTTTGTAATTGAACAATAATAATAAATTATATAGCAAAATATTTTTTTTAAAAAACAATGTTTGAAATAATATTAACCTTTCATAAAAATTGAATTATCGAATTTACTTGATTTCAGTTATTTAAAACTTTTATTTATTATTTAAAAGTTTTATAACTTTCAAATTGTAGAAAAACGAAAATTTAAACTGATTTTACCATTCATAGGTTCTCACTTAGCACTATATGAAATTATAGTAATCTCAAAAAAATTTTCTTACATTTAATCGGTTTTGCATGTTATCACCTCATTTGTAAATAAATTGTATGCATAAGTACACAATTAAATATTAAGTAGTATAAATTTACATAAATATATTATAAATTAAGTAAGTACATGTAATTATTAATTATGTATATTATACAATTAAATATTAAGTGTAAAAATATTTTTATGCAATTTATGCTAGCTATAAAGTTTTATTGAAAAGCAGTGGCGTAGCTATAAATTTCAGGTCCTTGTACCTGATGGTTTTACCTTTGAGGTTTTCCCTTAATTTGAATAGTGTCACTTTGCGCCCGTGTATAATGTACTATTTTTGTTTTATTTAAACGATTAGTTTTCTGAAAAAAATATTGAGTTGTAGCCACCTCATTCTCAGTTAGCACATTCAAATTAACAAAAACACTTACAATAATTTACACCTGAAATTTATTTAAAAGCGGATCAAGGTGTTGAGAAAAATGTGAAACAATACTAAAAAAAATTAAAGAAAGATAAAATAAAATTTCATGAGGTGCTAAATTATTTTGTACCTACCTACCTAAAGTAATTCATTTTATGTTAATTCTTAATTAATTATCATTCCAAATTCGTTCAGAAAAAGACAAATGATATAAAATCCGTCTGCAGCAAATAGCAGATAGGTAAAAGTTCTTAATGAACAAAGGAAAGCATAATTTTCACATTAACTAATTTTGATGATGTAATAAGAAATAATTAATGCGAGTTCTCAGAGGATGTAAAACATCAAACAATTCGTAACAGAATTGCAAAATTTTTTGAGAACATTTTATTTCAAAATTTGCACTCCGTATGTCGTGCGTTAAAATTTTTTTATCGATTCTGAAATCGGCCAACACCTCGTGGGTGTAATTAAATTAGCCGTATTAGAATAATCACTTTGGTGTTATTACTGTAATTAGCATCTTTTAATATTTTTAAGCAAATTGACCGTAACTGGGCGTTATTACACAATGCGAAGGATGAGTAGGCGCGATTCTCTGCAAATCGAAGGACTATTCGATTATTGCCTAGTTTTGGTGCGATTAACTTCCGAGATTACCAAAAATTGTTGCTGAAATGAAGGTAACGACAGTAACGACGTCTTAAATCAAATTATTTTAAATCAAAATTGATCACGATCCAATTGACACACTTTTTTTCGTACGCATTTGCTCTTGATTACCGAAGACAAGGTTTGCGGTTTAAAGATGGGAATCTTTCAAATTACCGTTTAAAACGAAACAAATAATGCTGCAATAATTTTATATCAGAAACTGAAATTTTTGAGTTAAAAAATAATCAACAAAATTACCGTTGCAATTCTGAGTATCTGTAATAATAAACAAATATTAACTGTGTCTGTCTGTCTGTTAGGAACGTAATATGAAAGACTATTACTTTTCTGCTGTTAAATCAGTAAATTATCAGTTATTACGCAGTGACTAGCCAGGGCTAGAATTTTTTTAAATTAGACAAATAGGAAATACACAACATTCAATATGAAGCAAGCAAAACTCAGAATACTCTGAGAAGACATCCTGAGGCAATTCAAGTAAAAAATACGGAATAAGTAAGTGAATATCTGAATGAAAACAAATTTACATAAAAATTGTCCAACACAAATATAAAAATGTTAAAAAATAATTATGTCTGTCTCTCTGTGTGTAACGTTCTACTCCCGCTTCTGATTGGTTGTTTGTCTATTACTACCATTACAAAAAAACATTAAGTTCTTTTAATTTAATCAGCTGACGTTCAGTGAAAAACTTAATTTTGGAATGCTTTATTGTACAAAAAAAAGGCCAAAAATAACAGTAATTTACCTTGCAAGGACAGTTTTAGTTTGCGGCTCTAGAGAAGTAAAATAGCATTTTTCACTCTGCAATGTAGGATGAAAAATTTTTCTTTATTTACAAATAGTATAGAATTACGTACTAAGCTTGGAAATAGTAATTTTCCTACATGAGGCAGTTATTTTACGGGATGAGCCGAAGGCGAATTTTGTAACCTGCCTTCAACATTAAAACAAAATTATTATTATTATTTTAAAAAATAAAGTTTATTTTAGATAACTTTTCCAAAATAAAATCAAGTTGCTAATAAATTTTCTAAGAAACACTGAAAAAATAAGCTTGAAGATTTCGCATTCTTGAGAGAACCTCGTATATTCACAGCTTCTGGAGGAACTGGACGATTATGTTTAATTATTATTTTGTACCAAATCTAAATTTATAATTAAATGAGACGTGTTAAGAGTGCACATTGAAGAAAAATTACTTTCATTAAGAAAATTGACCGATTTGAGCGTGGGAGTAATTATTGTTGTAATACAAAACTTTTACTCTTATTTAGACAAAGACAATAAGATTACCAAATATGAGGCCGATGTATATAAAGCAAATTATTTTTTGTACTTCTTGTAGTTGTGAATGTAAATTTAATAAATGAACACGAAATAAGAAATAAGTGCAACAAATTTGTCATTTTCTAATCTATACGGATTACACTATGAATCGAAAGGTAAAATTTTATTAAGCACCCTGTATATCAACAAATTATTTTTGTTTTAAAATTTAATTTTTTGTTTCAAAAAATGTTTTTTTAGGTTCAGATATTTTTTTCTTTAATTTCCTTGACGTTAATCAATGGTGAACCACCTGTTCAATATGGGGCCCCTGCTAACGGCTATGGCACACCAAATTACGACGCCAACAACGATGGTCATGAATACGGTGAGGTAGGTCGAAAACTGACGAAAAAAGGTGAATGTAGTTTTTTAAACCAATTATACGTTAAGTTGCAAGGTCAAATTTTGATTTATGGTTTCCTTTCGTGGTTCAATTCCATTTATTATTACTTTCACTTTTGCAAAATTGGTTTGCATTAAAAATTTTTTTTTTTAGCCGAAATCCTACGAATTTGGTTATCAAGTGAAGGATGATTACAGCGGAAACAACTACAAACGGCAGGAAGTAAGTGACGGTAACCAAGTACGGGGGGAATACCGGGTTCAGCTTCCTGATGGAAGGACCCAAATTGTCACTTACTATGCAGATTGGCAAACGGGATTTCATGCAGATGTAAGGTACGAAGGAGAAGCTTCGTACCCTGAAACTTACAAAAATAATTATGCGGGGGTGCAAAATAACTATAACAACCATCAACACTACGATGGTAATTCCCCCGCGACCAGTTCTGTTTCGATCAAGGACTACTCGGGTCCTGCCACCCCATACAGTGCTGGAGGAAATCACAACAACAACAATAACCATGGAAACGGTTACCAAAATGGATACGATTACTCCAACCACGGTGGAAACCACGGTGGGCCTAGCAACGCATATGGAACGCCCTACAAATAACAAATTAGTTTTAAGAATCCATGTGTAAATATTTTATTTAATTCCCATTCATTCCGTCATCAAAACATTGTTGTAAAATAATTATCACTCATAAATTCGATCCTTTACTTTCTGATCCAAAAATGTCAAAAAGTGGAAAGAATTCCCACGCCCTGATCTCTAGGGAAAGCTGATGTCCCCTTTGTATTATGCACATAATAAATTATTCGATTTAAATTTCATTGTTTAACTTTTGCCACACAGTGTAACAATTTAACTAGCAAACTTAACCTGTGGCGCCATCACGCGGCAATGTTAAACATTACATTATACTCCTTTCACCACAAAATAGCAAATCAACAAATTTATAGCGCCATCTTAACGGTTGTCATGATTTTACATACACATAAATAATTGGAAATGAGACCAGGCTTATTAGTGTTAACAGCGCCATCTCGTAGCGTAAATCTAACTCAAAAGTGTTCAACTAGACTAACTACGTAAATTTAGAGATCACTACATTTCCTGATTTTACAAAAATAGGCGTGTATGTTTGGTTTTAATGAGATAATTCTATTCTTTCTTTTTACGGACTCTACACAAATCAAACCGAGAGCAATTCTTGCAGTAAGTTTTAAAACTATAAAAGGAACCTACATTAAACAGGTTCACATCTTAGTTAAGTTTCCGAGCGCCATCTCATTGTAAGGTTTAGAACTAAAGGGCAGCTTTAGCTATCGAGTTGATTTTTAGCTTTCTGATCAGATCGACAAAGTAAACAAACTTTTAATTAAAAATGTATTTTAATAATAATTAATACACATCAATCCAAAACTTGTTTTGTTTTATAAGGTATAAAAATAACTGTAACATAATTTGTTTTACAAGACAAGTTTACAAAGGCAGTGCACTATGCTTCGTTTATAAAAAATTTATTTAAATATTTTGTACAAATTCTTTTTAATATTTATAACCTCCATTTTCTGCGTACTGTTGTCCTCCATTTATTGATGGAGGGTTGGTTCCTGGGAAAGAAGTCGACGGTCTTCCTGACGGATAACCAGGGAACGAAGTGTTTGGTCCAGGAGGTCTTATCGTATTTCCTGGAAATTGTGTATTTGGTTTTGATGTTGGGAATCCTCCTCCCGGAGGTCGATTTGTATTTACTGATGGATAACCAGGGAAAGAACCGCCTCCTGGTGGTCGATTTGTGTTTACCGACGGATAGCCAGGGAAAGAAGGTTTACGTGTTGTGAAATCTCCCCCTGATGGTCGATTTGTATTTACTGACGGATAACCAGGGAAGGAACCGCCTCCTGGTGGTCGATTTGTGCTTACTGACGGATAGCCAGGGAAAGAACCGCCTCCTGATGGTCGATCTGTGTTTACTGACGGATAGCCAGGGAAAGAAGGTTTACGTGTTGTAAAATCTCCCCCTGATGGTCGATTTGTATTTACTGATGGATAACCAGGGAAAGAACCGCCTCCTGGTGGTCGATTTGTGTTTACTGACGGATAGCCAGGGAAAGAAGGTTTACTTGTTGTGAAATCTCCCCCTGATGGTCGATTTGTATTTACTGACGGATAACCAGGGAAAGAACCGCCTCCTGGTGGTCGATTTGTGTTTACCGACGGATAGCCAGGGAAAGAAGGTTTACGTGTTGTGAAATCTCCCCCTGATGGTCGATTAGTATTTACTGACGGATAACCAGGGAAAGAACCGCCTCCTGGTGGTCGATTTGTGTTTACTGACGGATAGCCAGGGAAAGATGGTCTGCTAGTTGGAGTAACTCCAGTTGAAGGTGTGTTTCCTCCTGGGTAACTTCCACCTGGGGATTTTCCTGGACCTGGATAAGCCGGATAAGTTGGATTGCCTTCGTATCTCACCTAAAATGAAAAAATTAGATTAATCGAGTTAGATTCTTAAAATGTTTACTTGTGCGTGGAAACCCGTCGCCCAATCAGCTGTGTATTTAATGAATTGAGTTCTACCATCGGGTAATAAAACTTGGTACTCTCCGTTTATGGTTTCGCCGTCACTTATTGCGTTGTGGGAGTAGTCGTTTCCATATTCGGGTTCTTTTACTGAATACTTGAAATCAAATGGCATTCCTGGTTCATGGTGGTGATGGTCGTGGTGATCGTTGTGATCATGATGATCGTGGTGATCGTGGTGATCGTGGTGATCATGGTGATCATGGTTACCAGTATTTGGGGCTGGTACCTAAAAGAACATAAATTTTAATGTAATGTTCTAATATATTTGAAAAAATTTATTTTTACATAATTTCCGTTATTGCCACTTCCACTAGTTGGTGGTTGAGGTTGGCGAGGTCTGGTAGGTGGTAAATAAGGTGGTCCTGTTGGAGTCGGCTGACGTTCTGATGGTCTGTATGTTGGACGAGGACTTGGAAAGCTTGGTGGTCCAAATGTTGGTCGAGGTGGTTGTGGGCTTGGAAAGCTTGGAGGTCCGTAGGTTGGTCGTGGTGGTTGTGGGCTTGGAAAGCTAGGTGGCCCAAATGTTGGTCGAGGTGGTTGAGGGCTTGGAAAACTGGGTGGTCCAAACGTTGGTCGTGGACTAGGAAAACTAGGTGGTCCATAAGTTGGACGAGGTGGTTGTGGACTAGGAAAGCTTGGTGGTCCAAATGTTGGCCTTGGCGGTTGGGGGCTTGGAAAGCTTGGTGGTCCGTAGGTTGGTCGTGGTGGTTGTGGACTTGGAAAGCTAGGTGGCCCAAATGTTGGTCGAGGTGGTTGAGGACTTGGAAAACTTGGTGGTCCAAATGTTGTTCGTGGTGGTTGTGGACTAGGAAAACTTGGTGGTCCGTATGTTGGTCGAGGTGGTTGTGGACTAGGAAAACTTGGTGGTCCAAACGTCGGTCTTGGTGGTTGTGGACTTGGAAAACTTGGTGGTCCAAACGTCGGTCTTGGTGGTTGAGGACTTGGAAAACTAGGTGGTCCTACGGGAGGTCGTGGGGGTAATATAGGTGGAGATGGGAAAGGAACTTTAGGTTTATCATAATTGTAACCTGGTCTATTTGGAGGTAAATATGCATTTGGACTTGTTCCAACATCTCCATAGGTTGTTAGTACTAAGCAGCATAACGCTAAAAAAATCTGAAACACAAAGCATAATTGTAAAAATTGGATTTTATGGTATATTTTATGTTATGGTATACATTGAAGACTTTATTGAAAAAAAATTTATTGTTAGAATCATCTCATATTTTTGTCGCCTTTTCAAAATTAAAATTTATGAAAAAAAATGTACATTTTTCTTTCTCCTTCTCACTGGCCGTAAAGTCCACAAATGACAGTTCGCTTTTTTCAACCAACCCTAGTTTGATCCAACCACAGTCCAAAATAAACTTCATTTTTAGACTTTGGCCGTATTGAAACGATAAAACTCAGGATTCAGTAAATACAAAATTTTCAGATTTAACAATTCAAAAATGCCAATTGGAATATTGGCCACTTTTCATAATTTTTTCTCATGTGCATTTTTTGCCCTAAAAACTGAGTAAAAAAATGCTATTGTTTACTCGATTGCAGTAATTAATATTAGAAATCAATTATTAAGTTCAATTTTTCTTTTCCAAATTATGTCATAACTTCTAATGTCTTCTTGGTGGTCCACTGCTAATATTGGCTTTATTTTTATCGCCTATTGTTTCTCAACGGCTTTGGTTATTCAATCAAATAAGTTTTTGTAATTGGTTACGTTAAGACGACCTAAGTGACAATTACTCATTTGGATTGTACTATAACTCTTCATTAATTTTTCTTGTTATCATTTGCTAAAGGCGGTTTAACTTAAAAAATAAAAGTATCGCTTATCACTCGTTTATTGTTAATTGTATTTCCGGTTTATACTGCAATACGCAGCTTCCCGGTTTTCAAGCGCCTAGCGGCGCTTGGTTTGTAGGCATTTTACATTTTTTACCTACGACAAGGAGCCAGCCCGACGTAGAACCTCCAAGTTGGAGGACCAGCGAAACAGCCAGAATAAAGTTGTAACTTCACCCGGATTCGAACCGGGTATTGAGCGTTCGTAGTCAACTCGCTTGACTATTACTCTCTAACCGTCAAGGTTCAGGTATACCTGAAAAATTTGATAATTTTTGGCAACATAAACTTCAGGCTATAAATCTCCTTTCATTAATCCATTGCCTTCCTAGAGGAGAGGGTCATAATAAAGTCGGATAAATTTTGTAGCCGGGTTGGAGATCAAACCTAGGGATTTTAGCCTAAAATTCGGTCCCCAGCCTATTGACTTAGCTCATCTCTCAATCATCACCCATTTCTGTTATATTTAATTCCTTAATTTATGGGTTTTTACATTGAATTTGCCCCTCCCTCCCAAATAAAGTCTATCGATGTGCTAACAGAACTCTCTGTTCTTATTTCCATAATAACTCCAAAACAGTTCAAAAGTTTTGTGGATGATTATTTCAATACTTTCCAGACAGTAGCTGATTCTGCTTCCCTTTTAGTGAAAAGCAATTCCAGCTTTTTCTGAACTCGATTAATCCAGTTTAAATATAATTCTTATAGTGTAGTTGCTTTTCAATTTCCCCAGTTTTAATTTGGATGTTTGTTAAGTCGCCAGCAGCTATCATGAGACACAACCATCTCGCACCTCCTTGAAGAAGAAATTTTAGACGGAAGATCACATAAACCCAAATTGGTGATGTGGGTTTCTCAACAAATTTGAACTTGACCACCTAGGGCATGAAATCAAGTTTAAGCCTTATCCGGAGTTACAAAAATTGTCTGATTAAGCAACAAAAGTTACAAAATTAATTTGCAAGTCATTGGAGTGTTGACTAGTCCACACTTCTGGAGCGATGAATCAACCTATCGACATTGACATCTTCGAAATCACATCAGAATTTCGTCTTAGCTGAACCTCTCTCACATTATGAGCAATAAAGTAAAAGTAAATCGTTTACGATTTGATTTATTAATCGTGACCTCTTCTAATAATAGCAGCAAGAACCGAAAAAAAAAGTAATAGCATTATTATTATGTAACGATAGCAAATTTGTCAAAATATAAACACGTCGATAATAAAAGTTCAATCTGGTCGTCTTGATTGCATGACCTAACCGGATGCGTAGTTAAATCGTGATTGCTGCCCATCGAGAATGCTTCCATAGGTTAAGGTTGCTACCAATATACTGCATAACACAATGAACGGAAGATCTTACTTTCTATTTGCTGATCTTCATCTTGATGAACTGGGGACGTGCGTACCCACCAACCAATTTTACTATTTACACACTTCAAGTCTCAATTAATTAAACAAAAAATTAGGAGACTCATAAACAAGATAAATGCGATTAGTAACCAATCAAAAGATTAGAAATAATTTATTTTAATGCTAATAAAACAATTTCTCACAAACCTATCATCCAATAAATTACTGTAATGTAAAATGCAAGGACGCTGCCATAAGTAGGTTAAAATAACAATTATTAACTTTAAACGAAATTGTTTAATCCTTTGACGAAACTAAGGCGCAACTTAGATTAAATGTCAGTAATAAAAGGGATCGTTCAAAAATATACGAAGGTAATTCAAAAAGTGAGCGTGGTGCCCGAGAAACCTTTAAACATCCCTCAAATCGGTGCTCGCCCATAAAGACATTTTTTTAAACGGTTTTGACATTTCGATAATCGAAACTGAAAATTGATTTATAATCGGCTAATAAATTTTACAGTCTGTGTTCAACATTAATTACTTTCATTATATTACCGTTCAGGCAAGAAGAATAACCAATTAACGAAGGCGGTTTGTATAGGCGACACAATCAAGTAATAAAGTAAATTGAAGTACCTTAACTACCTTAACATTTTCATAACTACATAAGTGATTTTGTAATACATGTAAATAAGGCCGACAAAATCGAAATTTTGCAGGAACTCAGTAATCTCTGAAATAAACTCTATCGTCGATAATAAAAAAGAAAATGTAGGTGCAAGAGTCCACGAATCACACCGTGACTGGGTGTTGGTTTTTTGTTTTTTTCAAAAAAATTAACCCAGTTACTTTAAAACGAAAGTTAAGATCTGAAATCCTCCAGACAAATTAACAATGGAGATGACATATTTTTATGTAAGCATAACAATTGGCCGTAAAATGTAATTGAATGGAAAACATTAAAAAATAAATGTTAAAAATGCAAGGAATGTTAGAAGAAGCACCTCATTTAATTATAATAAATTGCTCGCAAAAGAGAAAGGATTTCATATTAAAATTTAAATACGTAATCAGTAATAATTCTGATCTTATTAGATTTAATGCAGTCATCTCTGTGTCATTAAATCTTATTCATCGATTACTGTTACAAATTATGTTATTACATAATTTACGTAATCAAAAATTAAAAACCAGAAATTTGCGGTATTGTATTTTACCCCGTTTTTATTTTACCCCTATTTCCCATAAAATTTAGGTAGGTGTAAATATCTCAGAAACTACTAAGTTTTGGTAAAATAACACGTACGCAAAATTTTAGAGCGGAAAATTCTTCCACATTTTATATCTCGTTATTTTCGAAAAAATGCAAAATAACTCACTTTACACTTTGCGCCTTACTAGCGCACGAATTGTAGCTTTTGCGATAAAAATGCAGGTTATCTTTCTATAATTGTAAATTTTATTTGCTATATTTTTGTATCCTTACTATTTATTTTTAGTTAATTCCAAAATCTCAGTACAAGCTCCACTTAAAAAGTTTCTTTTTTGTTAAATATCTCGAAAGCAATCACTTATTTTAAAAAATAACACAAGAACAAAATTTTAGTACGAAAAATTCTCTATAATTTACTTTCATAACATATTTAGCTAAAACTGATCCTTTGTGAGTTATTTACAAAAAACTAAATCAGCGAGAAGAATCTTCTCACTCGCCCATCACTTTTGACCTCGATTACTCACGAACTGGAACTTTTAGGACAAAAATACTTCAAAACTTTTTTATTCAAAATTTTATTTTCTTCATTTTCACATCTACACATTTTTTTATTTAGACGACGTGTTACTAAGATAATTGTAAAAAACTAATGTGTTTTGACTTTCGACCTTGATACTCAATAGTAAATTTAAAAAAGTATCAAACTGTTGATTTTAATTAAGTCAAAAGTGCATTAAAACTTTTGTGCCAATTTAATTACCTTCATTTCGTTCCATATGCATTATTTTAAAATAATTACGAAAAACGAATATTAATGTGAGAATAACCAGACGATCCACGTCTTTTGCTAAATAAACACGTCAATGTGCTAATATGCATGGTTCATGTCTTGCCAAATTTAATATTGGATAATTATTTTTTTAAAAGTTTAGGTAATTGAAATGGAGTCGAAGTAATTTTCGCTAAAATTAATCAATCATGGAAAGTTCAGTTTTAATGGATTTCAAATTAACGTTAAAAGTTAATTGCAATCGAATGATTAATTTACGTATGTTTCTACAACAAAATTGCAATGTTGCACGATCAGAAATAAAAACCTAAAATAGAAAATTTTCACAGCTTAGCTTTGAGAATTGTAGCAATTTTGAAAATATAAGTTTTAAATGTTTTCTCTCTCCCCTCCCAAAGAAATTAAATGTAAATTAATTTGTTTCTGCACATTACGTCATCACTGCCATGATTTAGTATCAGAAATTTATCTCTAATATTGGGGTGCCAAGCAAAAAGCATATCCGGTAGGCTAAGAAAAAAAACTGATTTAATCGTATCAATTGGTGTCATTTCCTATCCTATAATCATGGATACACTAGGTAACTCCTCCTCTAAGTAACCCATTGCAGCATTGGTTAATACCTGAAATATCGTCTGGTGATATGCAATAAGCACCCTAGAGCATTATAATTATTGTAAAAAATACCAATGGTAGCATAATAACTGTCGATGGGTTACAGTATTGTCATTAAACCATCAGTATATTGTAATGATTGGTACGAACTGTAGTTCGTATTTGCATCCAAGAACATGACGCTTTAATGGTGACCCCGATAGAAAGCCAAACTTTTTTGTTTTGCTGAAGAGAGGTTTCAAATTAATTACTTAGTTAACGCTGAGATGTTGGGTTCGACTCCAGATGGAAATGAAAAATAAACTTTGGTCCCGAAGTATTTATACTATTTTTTGTCATTTTTAACAGGAATTTTAAGATAATAAAATTCTTGATAATTAACAAAAGAGAAATTGGGAGACGCGCTGCAATGGCACGTGGAGTCTTGACAAAATTCAAAAAGATATGGATCGACGATTCATCTAGTTCAAACCATAATTTTCTCAAGCTTCCTGTACGGCGTGGAATTATAGACCACCAAAACGTCTCAATATTGAAAATAATGAACAAATTGTCCTGCATCCTGCAATGTTTTTGGACAGTGATGCGTGAAGATGAGTCAAGCCTTGAAAAGTTGATAGTTCAATAGAAGGTGGAAGATCGTAGAAAACCAAGAGATAGATCACCCAACAGATGAATTGATCAAATAAAAAGTATAACCGAACGACCCCTACGAGTAACAGTGAGAGATGCAAAAGACCAGAAGGAATGGATGAAAATGGTGAGAGGCTGCAAAAGAGTCAATTTATTTTCTGAGAGAGGAAAAGAGAATTTAAAGCGTCTTTCAAAAGGGAGAAAAAGTAACTTGTAAAATACGATGAAAAACTAAATAATGTAAAATGCAACTTCTATTTTTGCTTCTAGCAAACTCCGCATGGTAGCTGCTATGTGGTGGAAGTGGCTACTACTACTTTTGTCCTACTTTTATATTATGATCTTTTTACTTTGCTTCTGTTGCAAGAGAATAAAAAACATCTGGTAGCACAATAAATAACATTGGGATGTTGCTCGGAGCAACTTATTATAATTTAACGTTATAATTTAAATAATTCAACTGAAATTTTAAAGTGGTTTTTGACATTGTATGCGACGTATTTTAATGCGTAAAGTCCAAAAATTGCATTTTCATCTGGGGAAAACTAAGGAAAATCGTTAGAAATCGCTGAGACTTTAGCTGATTGTAAAAGTTTAATTTTAATGGTTATCAGAAAATAAACTGCGCCATACGAATTTTCTCATCAAAATTCATAAGAATCCGTCGAGAAAGCTATAGTTTTTTTTATAGTAAAAAAAATTTAAAAGAGTTAATCTACCGTTTTTGTAAAATCTGACTAAAATTTAAAAATGGTTTTTTACATTGTATGCGACGTATTTTGATGCGTAGAGTCCAAAAATTGCATTTTCAGCTGTCGAAAATTAATAGAAATTGTTAGAATTTGTCGACAAATTAATGCAAAAAACTAAAAATTGATTTTTAGGACTTTAATCAAACGTAAAAGTTTAATTTTAATACTTAGCGGAAAATAAACTGCGTCAAGCATTTTTTGATGTGAAAATAATTCAAAGGGTTAATCTACCGTTTTTGCAAAATCCGACTAAAATTTGATACGTAGAGTCCAAAAATTGCATTTTCAGCTGTCGAAAACCAAGGAAAATTGTTAGAAGTCGTCGACAAATTAATGTGAAAAACTAAAAATTGATTTTTAGGACTTCAATCGAGCGTAAAAGTTTCATTTTAATAGTTTGCGGAAAATAAACTGCGCCAAGCAAAATTTCTTTTCGAAATAACACAAAAGAATCTGTCAAAAATGCTATAGTTTTTCAATATTTATTTTTTGGGGTGAAAATAATTCAAAGGGGTTAATCTACAGTTCGTGCAAAATCAGACTGAAATTTTAAAATAGTTTTTGATATTGTATGCGACGTATTTTGATGCGTAGAGTCCAAAAATTGCATTTTTAGCTGTCGAAAACTAAGGAAAATCGTTAGAAATTGCTGACAAATGTGAATAACTACTCTCATTAGCAGCAAAAGAACGAGCAGAACCATTTTTAACATAAAGCTACGCAGCTAAGAAGCAAAGTGACACTTTTCAAAACAAAAAAAAACGCTTTATTTTCGAAGCGAAACGAAACAGATTAAGGCAGTATTCTAGTCTAGAAATTAAAAAAAATTAAAAAATTTTTTTTTGCATATTTTCAAAGCTTAGACATTCAAGAATTTTCCGGTAAAAGAATTTTTCAAAATTCCGATTATTTAACGAGTTATAGCCATTTTAGTGATCGGCATCTAATGTAATCTAATCTTGACTCAAAACTTTAAACGCGTTTCTTTCGAAACTACTTTTTTCAAGCTGGCGTGCACGATATTTCAAGTTCTACTAAACCGATTTACTTCAAATTTGGTGTGAACATTCTTTATACATCCCTCTATGGTATGAACCTTACTAAAGTTAAAAATTGTAAATTTTACTATTTTAAAAAAATTTTGAATCGTTATAAAAAAATTGAAAAAACAATATTTTGTTTTCAAACGGCCGCCATTTTGTGTAAAATTTTTTTTTTGACTTGCCCGAGGTATATGCCATAGCGACAACTTTACTAATTAAGAATCCGTTAGATTTTTTTGCTTCATATGATCAAAAGGATTGAAACCATGCACGCCATAATAACACTATCTTTTTTTTGATCCCCCCACTTTGGCAGCTCGTAACTTCTTGACTTTAGAATTTTTTGTTATTGTTAAAATTTGTATGTATTCCTAAAGTATCAATAAATAAATGGTAAAAAAATTGATATTAAAATTATTCTTCGTTTTATTTTTACAGATCCAGAAAAAACGCTCGAAATTTGTGCCTTTAGACTAGAAGACCCCCTTAAGAAAAGTTAACTTGACTCCCAAAGTACAAATACTGATTTTTCCCATTTCTGCCAAGAAGTTAACATTAATTTTATATCTTCAGTTCTTAGCAATAGACCACAAAAATTTGTTTGTTTAGTAATGCAAATTACAAAATATTAATTTAAAATTTTGATTGAGACGAGAAATTTTTTCCTTCTAGCGTTGCTGCGGATTGATGGAATCGCCTCTGAAACTTATTATAAAAATAAATTTTAATTTTAAAATTATTTTCAATATTTTAATTTTCAAAAACTTGTTAAGGTTTAGTTTAGTTAAGTGTTAGTTTAAGGTTACGAAACCCAAGGTATTAAAAATGGTCTAAATTTTTTTTTAATTACTTTGTTTTAATTCGGCCACTAGCCAAATGTGCAAATTAACATAAAGTGAAAATAATGAATTTTTTTTATAAAAAGTGAAGAAAAGTGTACGATTTTTAAAATATTATTTAAATTAATAGCAATTTAATTATAATAAATTTAATTTTTAAAAAACCAATAAAAAATTTAATTTAGAAGCGTCGTAAGGACGAGATATTTTTTCTATTTGAACTGAAAATTTAAAAAAGTTTCCAAAAAGCTAAAATATGTCGTAAAAATTGAAAACAGGAAAAAAATAGAAAAGGTAAAAAATAAATAGAGCTCATTTGACGTATTTTTTTATGAAACAAATTTTTGTACCTACTAATAAAATAAAATTAGGAGCTATAATAAAAAGTAGTTAAAAACCTAAAAATCTCATTTCTAAATATAAATAATCTAATAACCTTGATTTAAGATCATTATAGACGCAAAAAAAAATTTCCAAAGTTTTGGAAAATCCGAACAACTTCGAATAGGCACTTGGGATCTTTTGAGACTCTAGGAATAATTTGTTTTTAGCGGTGTGCAAAATTTTAATTATTATTAGCTTATTTGTGGTCTAATTAATTTATTTTATTTTAAAAAGGACTTAATCGTTTAGTAAATTATAAATTGGTAGCACGGATTTTTTAAAAATTTGGTGCATACCGTAAAATTTCTGTCTTAAAACACCCCAAGACCCCATTCGTGGCCCATTTTATTTTAAATATCTTTATTGGTGTGCTATTAATCAGAAGTACGCGAGAGCGTTACAAACAGACAGACAGCCTACCGATTTATGCTTAACGTTAATCTAACATTATGAATTTGGAATACTTAGCAAAACAAACACTAATTACTTTCTCGCCCTTTGCTAAGAATAATTTTACTACTACGATATTAAAACTGGACTAAAAATTGCCCAAATAACGAAGAGATTACAAACTTGACAAAATTTTAAAGTAAATAAATGCTGACCGTGAATTTAGTACCTACTTGATAATAATATTTAACAAATCTCATAATAAATAAAGTTTAATTATTATTGAAAGGTTGTAAATTAAATAGCGTTGAGCAGACTTGCCTAATTTTGCAGCATATCTTCAGAATTTTTTCTTTTTTGTTAAACACTAGAAACCTTTCATTATAGATATGGTCCGGAATTAGAAACACTGCAAAATAAGGCAAGTTAAGAGCTTCATTGGAGCTTCGGGCTATAGGTAACCTCGTGCTTCGGTAATCAATCAGCCCTCAAATGTAATGAAGTGCTTTCCACCTCGGTACGTAATATATTATTATTTATGTTTATCTGCTAATAAATAAATAAATTGGTTTTATAACTGTAAAAGATAAATTTGCAAGGTTAGTTGAACATATATGTACCTTATGTACATCTAAATTCTTTTAAGAATTAGCAAAATTTTTAAAAAAAATCCATTTGCTACATACAATTAATTGAAAATGTAAGGATAACTTTTTAGCAAATTCATAATGAGTAATAATCAAATTCTCGAAAGAATACAAATACGAAAAAATGAAGTTTTTTTAATGCTTTCTCCCGAAAATAATTTTTGATAATTTTAGAACTTTTCCAAATTGTGGTTATTATGATAAACTCAAAAAAAAATAAAATACAGAAAAGCTTAATTTATTCACCCGTTTTTACTTGATCGTTAAATGGTTTTTAAATACACCCCAAAATTCCGAGTTCAATGTGCCTTAAAAGCGTTCAAACAATTGAAACTTAACTGTAGAAAAAATTAGAAGGTTGAATTTTCCAAGTTTCTTAAGTTTGAATTTTTCTTCACATAATTATTAGTTATCTTCCCATTAATCAAAGGAGCGACCTTGCGGGTTTCCTGTTTTATCTCTCTGTACCTTCTGTTCTTTTCTGGATTGCAATCCGAAAAAAAGTCACAATCGATTGATTATAATAAAGAAGCCGATTTCTTAATTTATGTAAATTTTGTGGTGTCTTTCGTACTTACGGTGTGGAAACTAAGACAATGGTTAATGAGATAGTAAAGGTGTAGGAGTCGCATTGCCATATCTCGTCAGTTGCATTATCTAAAGTATATCCGGTTACTTAATCTTCATTTTAAGATTTTTAATTATTTAATTTTTTTGCAACAAAACCCGCGTTCTAAATCTGAATATCAAATTTAATTATTAGATGAATATTTTTTTGATCACAAATGCAAATTACCTGCACTTATCCTTAATGTCTATGAAGAAGACGCGTTATATAATTTCATTTCGTTGTGTAACCTTATCACACTGTAAATTACTTAAAAATCATTAAATAATCGTTAAAAAAAAAGGTTAACTCACGAAGAAGTAATAATGATAGGGTTAGCGCTCTGATGTAACGTTGAAGTCTCCGCGATATTTAGACCGACTTGTTTGTAAACAAAAGCTTAGTACCTATGCAATTTTTTATGAAAACGATGATCAAATCTGTAAATAATGAGAGATGATCATGATCGGCGTAAAATTACTTTCTACAGCCTTTGCGTGTCTTATAAGAAAATGGCTAATCGGCATTGAAAAAACCACTTTGATAATTAATTAAACTTTTTTGTGATAATAAAAAAATCCGATCCATGATGTCACGAAAGGCTTAACGAATTGCCATTTTTATTGTTCGATTAATTAAAACATAAAATCCTACCTTATAAATCATAGTGGGCGATAATCCACACTCAAAATAAAAATCGATCAAAAAACTTCACATCCAGAAATTAACGTTTCTATTTTTTTTCAACGGTCACTCGTACAATAGCAAAAAGATGAATTTATTAGATTATTATTGCATTTTATACCTTCGCGTTTAGTGGGGAAGAAGGTGCAAATGGGTAGGGGCTTTTACCACACAATATATGTAATAATGTAGCATCTGAAGCGACCTTCCATCAAACCAACCTTTCCATCTTTAAAGTATCCTAATGGTAAAACAATAAAAACAGTTAATTGGATATTTTTTACGGGTTTACTGCGCGCTACGTTAAGTGGAACAATTTTAAAAATTATACGCATAAAATAGCAAATTTAACACTTTCCATAGTAAATTTACCCTTAGCGAATTTTTAGGGAATTAGGTAAATTTTTTTTCATTATGTATTTGCGGTTTTATGTACAATTTAGGTTTTATTCAACAGGAATATTTTTCTCAAGAAGAGAACTGAATCGAGTTTGTCAATGCAGTAATGAAAAACTTACCCTCCTTCTCAAAAAGTTTTTAATCAACTTTTTAGGTTTCCCAAAATTTTTCCTTGATATGGATTTAAGCCCTAGCGCGAAGAAATTGAGACATTATTTAAATTTACTGAGCTCATTAAAATGAGATATGTTTAGGCGCAATTGAGATGTTGCTCGGAGCAAAATGTAAGCTAGAAATGCAAAAAGTTCAAATCATTAACTTTTCATTAAAGGTCAATGTTATTAGCAAAGGGCCCCAAAATTTTAAAAGCTAATTTAGGGGTCCACTATATTTAAAAGTTTGCCGATCGCTGCTTTAGTTGTTAAAATACAAAAATATTTTACAAACTCCCAAAAATCGGCCTTGTTGAAGAGGCCGTTCTATATCGGGTAAGTGAGTCATCACACATTTAAAATATTAGCTTTCATCATTTTATCAATTCTATCTAGACACATGGAATGCAACAATTCACGAGTAACTTTATTTTTGTTAGTTATAGTGCAGTTCTCGTATTTCAGCTATGCAACACAATTTAATTACTTGATTTTGAAATCAAATATATCCAACCGCTTCCCTCCCCAATTTGTTATTCCTTACTCTGCTTGATAAATAAAGTCAACTTTGATCAGATATTGAGTTTTTTACAGAATACCTAGTAGATTCATTTTCGTAGTTTAAGTAACCGCTTCAAAGTCACAAAATTTTAGTGCTATTCAGGGGGGATAAGAGTAATTCTTTAGCTAACCGCCTACAAACTTCGACTAGGTCATCGAAGCAGTAGAGCAAAAGTATTGTTATATGACGTACAGTACAGTGTAAGCCGCTTATAACAAACTTCAAAGGATCAATTAATTAGTTCATTATAGACGCAAGCTTTTTTAACATTATTCTACTACACTGATAAAATATTAGCTAACTGTAAGAATTCGTCAAAATTAGTTCATTATATACGAGTTTATTCTTTAAAAAAGTTGATTATATACGAATCAATGTATACTTTACTATTATTACAACAAAATTGAGTTGGAAAAGTTTCCAAACGTTTTACACCATTCCAAAAAAAGCAAAACTTATAAAGAAATTGTTGGACCAACACAGGTTTTGGGTTCTGACTATCCCAACTTTACCCTAGGAGAAACTATTACCTCGTATTAAATTCATCATCGGGTAAAAACTATCACAGTTGCTGCTTCACTCACAATTTGGACGATGAACCACAGATATTTCAAGAAAAAAACCGGAAAAAAATCGTAATTGATGCAATGAGTTAATTTGCAATTACTGTACATATTACTTTTTATTTATCGTTGACAGTTTACTTTATAAATATTTCACAGTCCAAATTAATTAATTAATTATTGAATAATTCTTTTTAGATGGAATCACATCACAAGTTTTTGGCACCGAAACCTACACAGCTAATTGTTTTGTTTATGTCTTAACCCGCTTTCCATTGTTAACTAAAATTACAAAAGCTTTTCTGATTGACTTCATCATAAATTAATAAATAATGAAATTTTTCTTGTTCATTGAATGGCTATCATTAACGTATAAACCAGGGTACAGGCACATCTGAAGGCCAGCCCAGCAAGCTACCTATAGTGGATGTATACTCATAAAATTAACACTTTCAAGGAAGCAACGCAAATGTTGGAAATAATAGGTGTTAAGGCTTAAACTAAGCCTTAAACTAAGAAAACGCAAGTTTTCCATTTTTTTCCTAAAAAAGCGTATTTTTTGTTCTTATCATAAGTTTCTTCCTTTCCAACTTTTTTGGTATTTTTGACAAAAACTTAGTTTTTTGGTAGTTATTTTATAAATAATAATAGCGCTAGAAACAAACTGTGTGCTACCGGATTTCTGAAAAAGATGGATACTAATTTTGTTGCAGAAAAACAGAAAAAAATTTCTAAAATTTATGTTTCCAATATCAAAAACACAATTCTTCAAATATTGCACTAATCAGCTGAAGATCAAACTGTCCTTAGCAACGGACAAAAATAAAACTGTTCCTGGGACCCAAAAACAAAAAGTAGTCCTTACTAATGGGTAGAAAAATAAATTCGTTCTTAGCTAGGAGCCAAAAGTAAAACAGTTTTTAGCATCAAGTGAAAAAATTAGCAGAAAAGTAAAATAATCTTTAGCAACGGAAAGAAAAAAACTGAGGGAAAAATAAAACAGTGAACTCTTGGAGCTCCAAAGGCAGTGACGTAGCAACAAGGGGTGCCAGGCCACCGAGAAAATTAAGCAATCAATGTTAGATGAAACAAATATTATGAGTCGTACGCATGTTGTTCGGAGAAAATGTAGACTGCGGGGGTTTAAAAAACGTCATTCAAAAAATTTTGGGGAAAAAAGGCCGAGAGGTACAAAATGTGTAAAGCATAGAATCGTCTTCATGTTTTGGATCGTAAATTTGGTTAATGGGTTAAAAAAATCATTCAAAAAAATTCTCAAAAGCTTTAAGAAGTAACACCGACTCTAACGGAGGGGGGCTTGCTATGGGTCTTGCACCAGAGTCTGGTTTTGATTTGTTACGTTACTGCCCAAAGGGTCCAAAAAATAATAAATAATAACTCGACTAATTAAAAATTACAAACTTTAAAAATTTTAGAAATATAAATATAGGAATTTAATAAAAATGAGTTTGAGTATGGGAAGGGGCGTTTCACAATTTTGCACACACAAAAATTTTGCGTTGTTACGCCACTGGTAAAAGTAAAGCAGTATTTCGCAATGAATGCAAAAATTAATTTTTTCTTAGGAACGCACCGTGGGTTGGGCATAATGGAAAAGTTTCACTGTTTTTTTTTAATTTTTTTATTTGAAAGTAGAGGTCAAACTGAGTCTTCAGAATTTTTTTTAAATTTTTTTGAGCACTCCTAACATAAGAAAAACGTTACCGGAGCTGACGTCTACGGGAGCCGACGTCACACAAAAGAACCAATCAGAATTGTCATATTGTCATATGACAATTATCATTGGTCAATCATGGCGCTCAGCTTAAATACTCTTTCAAACTTTAAATTGTTTTTAAAAATCTAAGAGTGAGTTTTGAGACTAACCAATTATACATACATATAGCATTTTTATCAAAGTTTTATGTTCATATATTATTTCAAAAAATTATGACTAGTGAAATTCCCCCATTATGCAGCCAATTTTTAATTTTTCCAGGTTGTAATATTTTGGTATTATAATTACCTTAATTTACTGATTCAGGTAAAGTTTCTTATAATGGGAATTATTATCACATGTGAACGTCACACATATTCTATTATTGTCATTGTTCAATTTGAATTTTGAAAGTCGTATAAGTTTGTTGAAATTGCAGACTTGAGTATCTTCTTTTTTTTAAATTTAATTAATTTTTTGCATTGGCATTGACATCTAGTGTTTTTGAGACGATGCGTTTTGTGTATTGTAGTCCTAATAAAATATAATACCAGGAGTAAGAGTTAACTTCAAATTAACATACCTATCATTATTTTCATTAATTATATTGTGTTATTCCACCTAAAATAAAAGTTTTAAATTATGTACGTATACGTATAAATAAAATTTAGAAAAATAAAAAACTTTTTTTCAAAATTTTGATAACCCCGAAAGTGGCTTAAAAGTTCAACATGCTTCATACAATTTTTGTAGCCATCAAAGATACGCCAGCAGGAGTTTGGTACTTTTTAGCTTTAAAATTTAAATGGTTTTGTTTCCAGTTGATGTAGAATTAAGGTAATTAACAGTTGCGTTATTTAGCTGCAGTGTTTGAAATCGTCGGCGAGACGTATACTTGCAAATTAATTTAATTGTTAGTTTGAGCATCTGTTCAAAAAAAAACAAACTTTTTGAAAAAAGTTTTGAAAAAAAGTTTGAAAAAAGAAAAAAATTACTTAAGGTAAAAGAGGATTTTTCCACTTTTGACCTCATAGAATAAGGATCATTTCCATTCATGATAGACGTAGTTGTTCGGTTTTCTGCTTGATGTTGGGTTCATGTTTGTTTGGCTTTCAATTTCAAATGGTGGGAATCATTACAGTATGTAAATAGTGCTATGATTTGGGCGTGATAAAAGTGGGACACAAATTTGAGAAGTAAAATAAAATTAACTAGGAAGCTAATGACCGTTTTCACCGACAATTTCTTAACGTTAAGTATTTCCTAAAGTACTAGGTGTTTCCTAGCACTTTTTTTTTAATTAATAATTTCTAACCTATAATACAGTCGCTAAGAAACAACTAATACTTTAGGAGAGGGACGTCCCCCTCCCTTCCAAAATGTTCAAAAAACAATTTTTTTTTGAAAGTAAAAACGAATTTGTTTATAATAATAAAAATTCTCGGAAAAAAACCACCAAAAATTTTACTTTTTACAAGTGCTCCCCCCCCTCCCGAAATTAAATCTTAGCTATGGGCCTGCTTTAGGAAATACTTAACGTTAGGGAATTGTCGGTGAAAACGGCCATTAGCTACCTTAAAAAGTAGAAAAAAAAATTTAAAAAGATCTAGTTTAATATCCAGTACTCAAAGATATTGCATTTATAAAAAAGAACTCAACGGAATTTGATAAACAATATTAAAATAAAACGTTTAAGCTAAGAATGAATCAATAATTTCTATTAGTTTAGTCAGTAATTGATTTTTATGTAGCATAACCTAGCATTTTGAGCAATTACGAGCTCGGCCCGTTTATTCTAGATTGTCTAATTCTTTAGAAAGATGGCTATGGGATTTATGGGGATTTAAAACCCGAGTGGCGTTGAGCCAAGACATGGCTATTAGACATTATTAGGAAGGTACCTGTGGAACCCCCAGGCTACTACTCTACGTCAGGAGCATTAGCGAACCTACCAAAAACCTATTTATTTACAAAAAAAAAGAGTTTTTACAATAGTCATGGCGCAATACAGATGGAATAATTTCAAACGATTACCAAATACTTGTATGATTATACGGATCTTGGTGCTTTCTGGGTGTGGTCCTGTCTTCCCTAATAGGTATGGTACTCCATTATGCAAAAACTTCAAAATCATCAACTTCGTCATCCTCTTGGTGGTTCAGTGCTGGGAGTTGTCCGGTGATTTGCTTTGGTTTTGGCGTAATAATGTCTTTGGGTCTGGGATGAATGGAAAGTCGTGTGTGTTGTAATTTCCGAGGCTACTAATCAAGGGGTTAGTGAAATAAGTGCAGCCTTTATACAGCTTGATAGCCTGGTCTTTGAAGCATTGGCTTTGATGCTTAGAGTCTTGATCCCGATTTTAATTAATGTTTTTAAATAACATTTTAATGTTTACAATTTTTGTTCAATATCCATCTTTATTGATGTATTCTGTTACCCGTCCGTGAACTAAAAATTTCACTTTATAGGGTTTTTTTTGGCTTAAATTTGATAAAAAAAAAACTAAGATTCAGTTCTTCTTAGTAACACCTTTGCCGAGTTGGAAAGTCCCAAGGATATTATTAATTAGTTTGGCGTTACTGAAAACAACTCGGAGTGCTGTAAAGCGACCGGTGGAAACGTAGCGCACGTAAAGTCAAGTTTGACAACGCAACTAAGTTCAATTAGGGTCCATCATCAATTAATCAATTTAAAACCTTACATTAAATTTACACGTCTAATGAAATATGGGCCACTGACACCATGCAAAGCTTCTGCCGTCGTGCTTCATACCATTTCCACGTTTTGACTTCTATGCATCAAAAGTGAGCGAGGCTAACTTTACCTTACAGCTAATAAAATGTTCTTGTAAGCTACTAAGCCCTTCTTTATGTAAAATTTTAGTCAGCAAATTTTTTATTTGTATTGCTTTTTGGTTGGTTTTATATCATCCTGGATAATGAAAATTTTTAAAATCCGGGTACTGGATGATGAACTACTCTCACTTAAAGGTAAATATTATGTAATTTGTGTTCCTGGAAATAATATTTTCTTGATCTGGAGATTATTTTAAAAGTAAACAATGGGAAAACCGGGGAGTCTGGGGGGTATGGTATGGTATGGAATACCCCCCAGTCGTAAGTGAAAGAAAAGATGCGTTCTCAAGAATTAAATTTGCTTCTTTATCGATTTTAAAAAGTCTTATTGTTACTTTCTTATGCTAGAGGGGGGGCGAAATCCATGTTTAAACCTCCGTTTTGACGACAGTTTATTTACATTTTAGAAGGTCCAGCGGATTAGCCACCTTAGAAAATAGAAAACTAAATGAAAATTAAGAAAGTAAAATGTTAGTTTATGTCTCGAAAAACTTTTCTCCTGACCTTGAGGGCAGTACTTTTATTTAAAAGTAAAAACCGCGAAACTGGAGTGTTTGGGCGTGTGAAAAGTCATTGATTGTTGGGCAAAGAGAAAACGTATTTTTTTGCAGAGTATACAAACAGGTTAAAAAACCATCATTATTTGGTTATAGGGTAAGACGGGGTCAAACGGACACGGGGGCAAACGGACATTTACTAAGAAAAAAAGGCGTAAGTTTTTTCAGAGATGTTGCTCAGTCGCTATTGCGGTAGCACTAGTGACGTTGACATGTGAGATTAGTAATACGAAAGTAATCCGTTAAATTTTTTTCAATTTAAAGCTGTTTTTGTACTTTAAAACTGAAGAGTAATAAAAAATGTAAGTGAAATTAACGTTATTGTTAAATTTTTGTAATAAATTGTTTAGAATCTAAGTATTTTAGTAAAATATTTAAAATCTATTAATTAGGCCAATTCAAACTACGTGTCTTTGGTATTGTTGCCACTTAATTTCATTTTCGTATTATGAATTTTTACTTTGATTTCAAATATAAAAAAAAAATTTGCGATTTGGGGCAAACGGACATATTGATTAAGGGGCAAACGGACAGTATATTTTTTATGATTTTCCTTAATAATTGTTATACAATGATGGTACGGAACCGAATTAGAACTTTGAAAAGGTGCTCGTGGAGTCTAGAAAATATGATTCTTGCCTTAATTGCTGTAAAAAAGAATAAAATGGCTATTATACAGCTGCCAAGTTATAGTGTTCCACGCAATACACGAGAAAACGTGTAAAAAATAACGAAAAATGAAGAAATTTGGTCAACATACTATTTTACCTACAGAAACATACAACAAAGTTTTGAAATGATCGCCTCCATATCAAGTTTATTAAAAAATTCTGCAAAGAAAAAGACGAGCAAACACAAGTAAATCCAAAGTAGGTACTAACCGATTTAAATTTTATTGAAGATTTAATAAAAAAAGTTATTAATAGAAGAAAAAGTATTAAAAAAGACAAAAGTATTGAAACCTTCCAAAAGAAAAAAGAAAGAAAATGCTACTTTTGCGAAGTATGTATACAAGAGTGTATAAAAATGATGAGGAATGGGTGTAATGCCTTACATGCAAAATTATGGTTTCATGTACATACACTGCACTAATAATGACGATGATCCATACTTTCTATGTGTTAACTGTGCAAGTGATTCGGACTAAAAGTGCGAATTCAGATTTTTATAACGTGTATAAATCTTATGTCCGTTTGCCCCCGAGTGTGGGGCAGACGGACATTTCCACCTTATGTTTGTTTTAGTCTTACTTTTCAAAAACTGTTTTTATTTTTTTAACTTTAATGCCATCATTTGCTAACTTATTAACGGTATTATCAAACCAAATAATAATTTCTTAAATATTATGTTGCTTGTAATAAATATTACTATAAAATCCACTAGAGTGTCCGTTTGACCCCGTCTTACCCTATGTAACAAATAAAAAGTAATACCTATTTAATTTCCAATATTACCACGTCGAAAGGATTAAATGTCACTACTTACAATATAATATTTCTGCTTCATTGCTTGTTTGTTGTTAAAAAAATGTGAAATTTGTTTATAATTGTTTAAATAAATATTTAAAAAAATCATTGGTTTATATGGCGGGGTGTCGAGAAAAAGGGTAGTAGAAAAAATTACAGCGGCTACCACAGGCGCTTTTTACCCTTGTTCTTTGTTACCTTTGTTGTTCTGTACGTGAAGGTCATAATCATAACAACATCTTAGTAATAATTTTGGAGTTTGACTTACTTTTGTACTGCATTTGTACCCACGAATAGCTGACCTCTGAAAATAATTTAAGTTTTTGGGCCTCCCCTATAATTTGGCTCATATTTTACTCATGGTTTCTGAAGTTAAAAACAACAGTAGAATCTTGTTAATCAATTCATGTGCATCACTCTTGAGTTTTCGTGAACCGATTTAAACCAAACTCAGTTCCAAAACTCAAAAAAAAGTACTTAATGTGAAATTTGGCTGTAAAACTCCTTTTAGTAGAATGCATACTAAATGGAATGGCAGTAGGAATTTGTTAATATTTTTTAACTCTTGAAACCGTCAAAATATGAAAAAAATTGTTTTTAAAAGCTTTTTCGTTATTCCGGGTTATAAATGACCTCTTAACGTACCTGTTTTGAGAACTATAAAGGAGGTCTTTTCTTGAAAGATCACCTCAAGAGGGACCGACCCGAACTTTATTTTGTTCTAGAACAAAATAAACCTAACTTTTATTATATGACTATAAAAATCTAACTTTATTAGGTCCTAGGACTTATAAAAACAGTCTTTGTTCGGGTACCTGCCCGAACGGGTTCATTCGTTCGGGTGAACTCATGTTTTTCGCTTATGTTATTAATAACTTGACAAATGACTTGCGACCTTTACGCCATCTATCGATAGTTATCTCAAAGCAAAAAAATCGTGGATTTTGTGGGATATTATCCCCAAAATAACGAAATTAAGACACCTTTAGTTAAAAAATTGGCAATGAAATTAAGTGTTACTTTATATTTATTTACAAAATCATAGATTTAGATAATATCCGACAAAATTCGAGATTTTTTTTTGCAATAATTGCATAACGTGACCATCCGTCCGTCAATACGACGTACCGTCCGTCATTTCAACATGCTGTCCGTCAGACGAAATTGTCCGTCATTCGGAAATTTCAAAAGAAAATCATCCTTTTTCGCTCCAAAGAGACAAACATGGACAAATGACTTGCAACCTTCACGCCATTTATCGATTGTGATTTTAGAGCTATTATATAAAATCGCGAATTTTGTAGGATATTTTTCCCGAAATAACGAAAAATTGTTCATATCACTCGGGCGATAAGGGTTTTCACCTTTCGGTCGGTTATTCACTCGCCGCTGCGCGGCTCGTCTCATAACCTGTCGACCTTAGGGATGAAAATAGTCCCTTTATCGCCCTAGTGATATAAACTAATATTATTCTCATACTATGTACAGTAAAGTATCTAAAATACGTACAATATAAAGTAAAGTATAACATTTGGTTTTTATACGCATTAATTGTGGTAAAGCCCATAAATTTATTTTTGCGTTACTAACAGATAGATCGACAAAAAACATATAAAAGTTGAATTTTATAAGTAGTAGGTATATTTAGGGATAATGTAAATAAAAATAATACATTACCTATCCATAAATTAATTTATAAGTATAAATTATTATGTTTGTATTAAGATTTCATTCGGTATTTTTAATTCCCCTCTCCCCGTAAAAATTACTTCTATTTTTCATAATAATATTTTGGTGTGAGTACGATAATGAGGCACCACAGATAATATAGTTAAAAATAACTCAACGAGATTTCCAAAATATTGATTATTATTTTTGCCAAAACGCCACAGGTTGAGTATAGGAGCGGAAATTCTGAGTTCAAATCGCGGATTGCACAGAATTTCCTGGCTTGGCCTTCCGGTGGGCATCCACACTCTGTGGTGATCCCTGATATTTGTGTAGAGCTGTTATATACATTTTTGGCAAAAATTCGATGTTAAACTTTACGTTTTTACGTAAATTTTGACCTTATTGAAGAATTCTGATGTCGATCTGTGTATTTTTACCTACTATCTGTTACGGGACGTGATAAATGAGACACAGTCATTTGTAAGGTGTTTTAGAGTGTCCTTTTAGAGTTCCCTTTTAATTAATTCCGTGCTTTAAAAACATTGGTACATAACTGAGAAGTACTTTTAACAACGAATTTTTCAAGTTTGATTAAGCAGGGGTTGGTGAATTACAACTTGGCAGTGTTAGTTTCTGTTAGAAAAACACTTGAGCTTTCTCTCGGTTGAGGTGAGAGGGGCTTTAGTGATGGCTCCATCCAATATAGTATACCATACTCGCATGTTAATTGTTTACTTTTTTGAACATTATTGGAGCCAATTTTCAACAATCCCCAAAAATTTTTTGAAAAAATTTTTTTTAAATCCAGTGTCACTCTTGTTCGTACTCCACCCCCTGAAACTACTTCAAATTATCTACAAATTTTTTTTTTATTTTAAGCAGCTTTTTTTAAACAAGTCAGAAAATTTTGGGAATTGTTACAAATATTTTAATCCGATCACTACAATGGGCAGAAAAGTATAACCGTCCTTAACAAAAAGCGGAAAATTAACTTTATTTTCCTGAATTTTAATTTATAATTTTAGTTTTTAGATTGATTGGACAAAAGTCGAGTTGGTTCCGCGGATGAAAGTCACTTTATAGCCCTTGCATCTTTTCACAACGCAGGGAGCTGTAAAGTATGATTTTCCACCCTTGGAATGTAAACCACCATTATTGATTTCCATACCTTGATTTTTGTTTTGCGTGTCATTAGGAAAGTTTTGTGTGCTTCGTCATGTTTTTTTCAGATGAAAAATGAGGAAGACAAACGCACCCAAACGCATCAGAACAAAAGGTCGAGAAGATGACAGCACAAGGCTACGTATGATCTGATTTTCGTCCTACTTTACAAGAAATGACAAACTAACCCCTTTCCTTGAACCACTTTTCTATTAGAAAAAAAAATAATAAGAGAAGAATCGTTCGGATGAACTTGGTAGTCGTGGACGCAATTGTTTACAATATTGAAAAATTCCCGTGTGATTATAAACAATGCGCTAAAATATTTAAAACATAATTACACATAATATACAGGCCACATGAAATTATACTTACATCATATGAACTAAGTAAGGTTGAATTCTAATACTCGCAAGAGCGTACCATTATTTCATGCAGCATTTCATTAAGAGATTGTGATTCTTTCTTAAAGACCTTGAACGATCTCCATTGTTATTTGTAAAAACTTAGAAATATTTTTAACTTTTTTTGCACTTAAATAGAATCGATTTCGTAAATGTAACAAAAAATAAGGAAAAAAGGAAAAAAGGGCTAGTTTGTTTTTTCAAAACGTAATATTCAACCCCTCCGTGCGAATAATCGTCGAGCATTTACACGATTTTTCTTCAAGGAAGTGCATGGAAATCCGCCTTCTCCCATTATTCAAATTCGAAAAATTGCATTGTAAATTTTCACAAGTAATGGGTGCGTTTTAAAGCAAATGCGACAATTGCACATTTCAAAAATCATCGACTAAAAGTTACATCACGATTTATGAAGTAGGCAATTTTCAATGACTCGTAAAACACATAACCACCTAATTAACAAATACGAAAATACTTAATTGCGGTAATTTTTTAAAGTAACAGAGGATCATTTTTTTCGCAATAACAACCAAATTGGCTATCAGACGTGGATATTTTTGGCATCGTTTTTTTAATGACGATCATTTGATTTATGATTTCATATACCGAACGCTATCACCTTCACCTTTTTCGTTTAAGCGTAAATACCTCAACCAAAAATATTGCAATTATTTGTAATTTACCTTCGAAATGATACAAAAAAAGAGGATGCGGAGTTTGACATAATTAAATTAAAAATTATTTATCTCTTGAGGTCCATCATTCACAACTATGTATATTTTGACCTCACCAGTCTTCGAATACTTAAATTGGTTATTAACGTTGGAAATTGTTACTAATTATAAGTATGAAGTGAGATGTACAATTTACAAGCACACTTCTTCCAGATCCGTAATAAGAAAAAACAACACTTTTTGTTTCAAAAAAATGTTTGGCCCATAATATAATTTTTCGCAACTGCAAGTCTTAAATTGTACGCTTGTCGATTATAATGTTTATAATTGCTGAGGCTAATTGGGAAGTTAGATTGTAGCTTCCTGGTCTCAACAGTTTTTTTTTGGATTTGGCTGACATGAGATGTTCTAGAAATCCTGTTACTCTATTTCAGTTGAACTCGCTGAAGAGCTTGATATGCTCGTATGTGTACATCCAAACTCAATACCATTTTGCGCATGGAAAGATGGTCTGTTATGCGTTGTCTTTTTCTCCACAAAAATTATAAACCGAGAATTACAATTTCTTGCAGGTGAAGCAACCAGATCAGAAACTGCGTCAGCTCAAATATGAGCTTGCCATGAGCTCTCATTTTCCATGGCTTTATGTATGAGATGAGCCTATAAGACTACAACTTCCGACTGTCGCTTCGTTCTAAACGACTTTCCATTGTCTCAGTGTTTTAATTTTTTGCTGGTCTATTGCTTATTCTGAGACTACGTGGTGTTTGAGATGTGCTCATGGTTCCTGTCTAGTTGCGAGCACCGTATAGCATGATGGAGTCCAATCCGTAACTCAAAAGTTTTCTCTTACTCTTGTTGGAGGCGCTTCGACCTTTACAATATTTTTCTCGACGATGCGACGCCGACCTCTTCATGACCCTCTTAAGCTGGGCTCTATATATACTGAATTTTTAAATTTTAATACTCGCCTATGATAAATGAGTTGAAAGCGTTTGCGGCATCAAATTTTACCAGAACCATCAACACACATGTCTTCCAAGATTCCCTTTTGCTCTTTTGATTACTTAAACTATGTATTCAATGGTTTTGACTGTCTTACTTTATGCAAGACCACTTGCTGGGATCTAACTAAACAAAATCTTTCCAAAAATTTTCCAGCATCGTTCAGAAAGCGTACGGTTTCTCAAGGACTTGCTTACTTGTGCTTCTTCTTCTTCTTATGGTGCCGTCTCCATTTCGGAGATTGATGACGTTATATATTACATTTTCTTGGCAGATTACTTTCGGTGGGTTGCCATTGCCTTCCGAGAGGAGAGAGTCATATTAAAGTTGGGAAAATTTTGTAGCCGGATTGGGGATCGAACCTAGGGCTTCTAGCCTAGAGTTCGGTCCTTAGCCCGTTCACTTAGCTCACCTCTCTAATTGAGTGAATTCTATAGTTATCGGAAAAATCAAACTAAAATGAATTGATTCAAGCACAATCATCAAGACGCTGAGAATCCAAAAATAAATGTCATTCTTCAAAAATGCTCCTTTTTCAATTTTCGGGTCACTTACAAGTTTCTAAAAAAAAATTGAGATTTTTAGTCATTGAGGTGGAATTCAAACCTACAACTATTTATTAGTAGTCTTGTGCAATTTTTACTCGGCTGCTTTGTTAGTGCTTATTCAAGTTTATTAATTTAACAACTTTTAACAACTTTTTTTTGGTTAATATATAATGGAACTAAGCACAGTTTACGTAAGCTTAGCATATTCAGACACAGTAATTCCGCCAACATTGGAGGGTATTCCATACTCCCCGGGGGGTCTGGGAGTATGGAATACCTCTCAGAAGGATAAACGTTATAAAATTTAAATATAGAGATAAGAAACAAGCTAAATGTAAATAGTTTAAATGCAAAAATAAGAGAATACAAAACAGAATAAAGGGAATATCTGAATAAAATGGAGATGAAGCCCAAATACCAAAGAAACTATTCCTATATAAGCCCAGAGGAAGAAGATCCGTAGACCACCCCAAGAAAAGGTGCCAAGATCAGTTTTGAGTGACGTAACGGACCGTAAATCTAAAACGTGAGGTTAATGATAATGATTTTATTTGTTGATAATCAACCACCGAACAATTTTGTAGAACAGAACAACCAACCTCCATCATTACCCTCTAATGTCTGTGACGCACTGCCACGTTAATGATTATTAAAGATTTTTCAGACGGAATTTTACGAATCGAAAGATGTCTGGGAAAGAAGTTGTCCCAAAACAAGACTAAGTGAAATCGATGGTGAAGGGATTACAAATGTTGTCTGCATAAAAATCCCATTTTTCGGATTTGTACGATAATTATGCTTGAAAAACCATCTTAGTGTAGTAAAATTTTAAAACACAATCACAAAAATAACCACTTTTAAAATACAAAATCTTGGGCGCCCTTTATGTAATTCAGGTTTTTCTAAAGGACCTTCGTCTCTATCCTGTCTCTTTACTTTTATGCCCGTACTAATAGTCGAGGATCAATCCGAGATCAAGGATTAATTCTCGGATCGTTCAAAAATGCTACCAATAGTCGTAATAATCCTGGATTGAACACGATCCGAGATCAATATTGAACCTCGAAAACTGATCTTGCTTTGACCAGGATTAATCCTCGGATCATTGTGGCGCATGCGTGTTTGCTATGTTGTCATAGTGCATTAACCCTCACAATAATTAAATAATTTTTAAAAACTTTAATTATAGGAACTGAACAGGAACGACGATATAATATTAAAAATTAAATTTTTTTTAAAAATTAATAATAAAATAAAAAATTATGGTTATAAAATAGATACTAATAATGGTTATAAATAGAAACTAACTAAATATTACTAGATATATTACCAAATCCAAGATCAAATCTAGAATTCACCGATCTTACCCGAAGCCGGGACTATTTGTTACGCCAAGATCGTTGTTACGATCTAGGATCGCTGGATCTAGGATTGATCCGAGGATTGATCCTCGACTATTAGTACGGGCATTAGTCTAATGCTTACCCTTGCAGTTAATGCACCTTATTCTACTCTTGCATGCGGCAATAAGGTGGCTGCTCTCTCCATATCTGATGTAGATATCTCCGCATCTTCTTTAGCAGGTCTAGTGTTGAAGCACTTTTCCAATTTAAATTAAACCTAGGTTAATTTGCTACAATGTTTATTCTTAATTTGTCCTTACACGTTTTATATCTTAAACTGTACTACTAATACCATATGGAGTTCTCCACGAGGTTACCTTGTTTAACGGTAAACCTTCCTAAGCCCTTACGGTACTTAGTACGCTACTACCTGATAAGGGGTTCTCAACACACCTCCCCACCTGAAGATTAATTAACGGGTAAACAAGCCGTTAAGTAATTGTACAAAAAAAATAATAATAATCAAAAACAAAAGGATAAGATACAAAATAAAAATATAATAAAAATGAATACAAAAAAAATAATAGTACAAAATTACAAGAAATATATACAAACGATCACATAATTAAATAAAACAACAAAATGATATATACTGTCGTGTTCTGACGAACAACGGCTCCTTAAGGTCCAGCTAATCAGATAACTCGGAAGCACAAGACTCTCTCAGTTTGCGAATTCAAGGGTATTTTTAAATTATCCACAATTAAAAATAAAACAAAAATGCAGGGAATGAACAATAATTTAATTTGACGAATGCTGTAATCAAAATTAAATTGAGACTCTAAACAAAACGAAATCTTTGTGTTAAAATTCATCAACACAGTTGAAAATCAAAAATCATGAATAATTACTCTACAAATTTACACATTTAATTTGTAAAATAATATCTACAACTTGTAAGATAATTAAACGTTTCAATAAAATTAACATAAACATCTGTAATAAATTGTACACAAATAAAAAAATTGTTTTAATTTTCAAATCTGGCGCCGCATATGGTAGTTCTAATGGTTGGTAACTTTAAAAAAAAACCGGTTATAAAGCAGTTGTAAATGTATCACGCACCCAATGAGGAGGTGAATTAGGTGAACGGGCTAAGGAGAAGACTCTAGTTTGGCGGGGCTAGGTTCGATCCCCAACCCGGCCACAAAATTTATCCGACTCCGTGGTTCGGATTCCACGTAAAGCTGTAGGTCCCACAGGTTAACACAGCCAGGACTTAGCTTCGCGCTAATTTTCAGAGGTACGCCTCAATAAATAAGCCTCAAGTCGCCTCAAGTCTGCGAAGATATGGGGCAACAGCCCTGGTGCTTCGCACCAGACCAGAATAATTGACAATTAGTCAGAGGAGGTGAATTAGGTGAACGGGCTAAGGAGAGGACTCTAGTTGGCCTTACTCTTCAAGTCTGCGAAGATATGGGGCAACAGCCCTGGTGCTTCGCACCAGACCAGAATAAATGAACGCACCCAATACATAGCGATTTTAAACACGTGAAAAAGTTTTAATCTTCTCAATCAATTAAACTGAATTAGTGATTAGAAAAGTTCCACTAGTGAATTTAATTAATTAAGTGTAAACTTGAAATGCAGATTTAATAACGTCAAATGTGGTTAACCTCAAAATGTTCTGATGCATCGTGACAAAATGACGAAAATAATCGTTGAAACAGTGTGAATAAATAATTCAAATGGTAATTACCAAACTGATGGCTTCAAAAATAAAGGATTGACTTTGTCGAATATCACGCATCCACTACTTTGACAAAATGGACGACCTCATGTTACAATGAACAGGTAAACTCTTCTTAAAATCTTGATAATTTACGATAGATTGGCATCACACAAATTCTTCATGGCACTCGCAATAACCAAAACTCTCTAGTTGCTTAAAATTACTGCAAACTAATCGCAAAATTTATAAATTTTCCAGACATTTTCCATTTTCATGCGAGGTGGAAGTTCACGACTCCCTGCTCGCTCATCTCTCCAGCAACTAACTTCCTTCACCAATCTCACTTCCTGTCAATCTTTATTTTGGAAAATCGTGTCTTACGCCAGCTTGTCGTCGTGTCGTGGCTTGCCAGCCAAATTTGAATTTCTTCATGCCAAATTTAACATTTCGAAGTCACCAAATTTTAAATTACTACAAACAACACTTTATTTTAAAAACGTATCAACGATCGTATGCTACCTTCGCACTACTTTATTTTAAAGGTTGTTTACTTACCTTTAAACACAACAATTCCAACAATTCCAACAATTATTAAGAAAAATAAATTAAACTAAATTGCAACGTTTTTCTATTTTTGACTTATTTAACTTTCAGGTCTTAGGACAATTTTCTAACCGTAAAGATTTCGTCTCTCCATGTACCCCCCACATCTGTACAAAATTGAAAAATAAACAGATTTCAATTCGTTCGTCCAATTAAACTCCAAGAAAAATTCAAAAACGAAATTTATTACTAAATGAAATTTTAATTGTGGAAATTTAAATTTTTCAAATATTTTTTTTTTTTTTTTTTTTAATTGAATTCTATTTATTTACAATCTGTCAATGATAACAATAAATAAAAGATGTGATTGATGAAGTTAGACATAGAAGGTGCTCGCCCAATAGCGAACACCTTAGGTAATTTGGTATAATAATTTATCTGTTATCACTAAAGCGGTGCGGAAGGTCTAGCGGGTCGTGGCGTTTTAGCCTTTTGGTACGATGAGTGGTAAGGAGATCCGCAGCAAGTGGGTTGGGGTGATCTCTAACACGATCCTGGTAACTGGTACTAAGTGTTTGGACACATTCCTCAACGGTAGGTATTTGGAGATCACGATGGATTACGTGGTTTGGTACATACCAAGGGGCATCAGTAATAATCCTGAGGATTTTTGATTGAAACCGTTGGATCTTGGCGATGTTAGAATTGCTGGCTGCTCCCCAGAGCTGGATGCCGTATGTCCAAATTGACTTTATTATGGCTTTGTAAATTAGTACCTTGTTCTCCAGTGACAGTTGTGAATTACGGCCCAGTAGCCACATGTGCTTCCTTAAGGAGTGTCCTAGTTGTAATCTTTTGCTCCATATGTGTTTACCCCAGGTCAGACGTTGATCAAGATGCACACCCAGATATTTGACATCTTCTTTTGAAGGGATAATTCTTCCATTTAGCCTAACGGGTGGACAGGTGTCTCTCCTGTTTGTAAATGTTACATGTACCGACTTTTGTGTGTTAGCTTTAATTCGCCATTTTCTCAACCAGATTTCTATTTCATTGAGGTGCGCCTGTAGGTTGACTGATGCAGTTTTCGCATCCCGACCGGAGGCCAGAATGGCTGTGTCGTCGGCAAAGGTTGCGATAAATGTATTGACGTTCGTTGGTAGGTCAGATGTGTAGATCAGAAAAAGTATTGGGCCCAAAACGCTACCCTGCGGAACTCCAGAGCTGATTTCAAAAAGCCCCGATATCTCGTCTCCACACTTTACAAAGAAGAATCTTTTATAAAGGTATGATTTAAGTAATGTATAGAAGTTATGTGGAATAAGTTTTTTGATTTTATATAGCAGGCCGGGATGCCACACCTTGTCGAAAGCCTGAGTTATGTCAAGAAAAGCGGCTGAACAAAATCTTTTTGTCTCTAGGTCTTGTCTGATTTTGTTTGCAATTCTGTGTACTTGCTCAATTGTTGCATGCTGGTGGCGAAATCCAAACTGGTACTTAGGAATTATTTTCATTTTTTCTATTAACGGCATCAGTCTTTTTAGTAGAATTTTTTCAAAAATTTTTGATAGAATTGGAAGCAGGCTGATGGGCCTGTACGAGCTAGTTTCTGTTGGTGGTTTTCCTGGTTTAAGTATTAAGATTATTTGGGCCAGCTTCCATTGTGCGGGAAAGTAACCCAGTCTCAGAATGGAGTTGTAAATTGTGGTAATAAATCCAATTGCAATGTCGGGTAGTTCTTTAAGTACTTTTGCGGTTATGAGGTCAAAACCTGGTAATTTGTTCAGTATCAGGTGTTTCTTGATATGGGTTTTAATCTCACTTTTTTTTATCTTCTTTATTGGTAATTCCATCTGGAGGGAGCATCGAGAAACATTTCGATGTTATCGTCGTCATTAGGCTCTTCCGCTGGGAAGGGGGTAAATACTTCAGCTACACTGAGAAAAGAGATTGTTATCTATAAACAAATATATTTGTTTGAGGTAATTTGTTTAATTTAACACTCGGTATATTAATATATATTGCGATAAGTATATTATAAAATTATTGATAAAGTTGTCTCAACATTATACCATGTTTGGACATATTGTGTTAATATTAACAAATATTTTTTTAAAAACGAATACGAATTCTAAGGAACAAATGATTTGTTAACTATTAACAAATCTTGTTTGTGGTAACCACGTGTAATTATATAAAAAATAATTTTTTGAATTTAAACGGGTGGACACTCTGTTATTCGGCCATTTTAAATTTTGTATTTAATTTATACATAATCTCGATTGCCAATATATTGACTGTAATGAACCATTGTAAGTTTAAATAAAAAAATTTAAAAATTCTATATTGATTTGAAATTTTTCAAAACGTCATATTATTTTAGATATATATTTAAAAACTATACAATATACCTAAAAACTACATATTTTGTACTGTCTTCATAGGTAAGTGGTTACAGTGGTTGCCTCGCGCAACAATCGAAGGATTCGTCGTAGGTTCGATACTTCGTCAGGTTAAGAAATTTTTAATTTTCAGATTCACTGCTATAACATCATATGCAAAGGGCATTAATAGAAAAATGTAATTAAAATGATAAATAATAATTAGAACCTAAAAGAAAAAGTTGATTCTGCGTCAACTTAATATTTTATTTTTAAACGTTCCTATAAGTTAATAGTTACACAATATAATTTTATTGTAAAGATCTCATAAGTTAATAGTTAACAAATATAAGTTTACAATAAAGATATTCCTCAAACAAATGATTTGGTTATAGTTAACTTATGTTTGGTTCCCTGTATTCATACCAACCGTAATGTTACACCAAATAAGATTTGTTAACTATTACCAAATCATTTTTTCGGTGTAGGTGATTTGCGAAGGTATTTGCTTTTTCTTGATTTGTTCTGGCCCAATCTTGGGTTGGGGTTTTTATAGGTGGAATTGATTGTTGTGTTCCTTTAAGTTTTTTAGTTGCCTTCCACAGCGAGTAGTCAGTTGCTTCAGTTGCCGTCAGTCCACCCAAGTAGTCTTGGACTTGTTGATTTCTAAAATCGTTTAAAAGTTTTTTAAGGTCTTTGGTTGCTTTGTTGTAGTTTGCCCTGTCTGTGGGTGCCCGTGTGGACTGCCATTTTTTCCTCAATGCTCTTTTTTCTCGTATTTTGTTTTGGATACGCTTCGGACAATAGTCCTGTACCTCTTTCTGGCTTAGATTGATCGGGGTGGATTTCCAGGCTGCTTCTTGGATGTTTTTTGTTAAATTTTGAACAGCCTCATCTAGTTGGTATTCAGTTTTCAATGGAACATCCTTTTGGAGTAAAGTGGAGTGAAGAATTTCTCTAAATAGTTCCCAATTTGTTTGTTTATTATAGAGAGTTGGAGGTTTAGATTGTTTAACAATTTGCGAGTGGAACTTTGCTATGATTGGAGAGTGATCTGAGGAGAGCTCAAAGTTCGGCTCCATTGTAATGTAGTTTGGTGATATACCTCCGAGTATGCAGATGTCCAGCAGATCCGGGAGCTTCTCTCTATCTGTAGGCCAGTATGTTGGTTGTCCAGTAGAACAGTGTTTCAGGTTTTTTGACTGCATTGTTCGAAGCAACTGTCGACCTCTCGGGTTTATTAATCTTGAGCCCCAACACGTGTGCTTAGCGTTGAAGTCCCCTCCAGCGACAAAGCGATTGACGAGGGTGTTGAAGTAATCCAGATATTGTTCATTACTGATAGTATGTCCAGGAGGGCAGTAGACTGCTGATATTGTAATTGGTCCGTATACTTCTTCCATAACAATGTTTGTAGCCTGTAGATGTGCCTGAGAGTAGTTTTGTAGTTCGTAGTGTTTGATGTTATTTTTTATGATAATTGCTGTGCCTCCTCTCGCTCTACCGGATGGGTGGTGTGTGTTATATATTTTATATTTTGGAATCTTGAGATAACTTTTGTCCGTGAAATGAGTTTCAGATATAAGCATTATATCAATGTTGTGGTTACTTAGGAATAATTTGATTTCGTAGCTATGGCTTGTGAGTCCGTTGGCATTCCAGATTGCTATTTTGGTTGGTACTGACATTAATTCATTTTATTAAGCATAGTTGTAAGTAGGTTAAGAAGGGTTTCCATTTTCTCCATCATTTTTTCCATCATATTTTCTAATTTTGAGAATTGTTGGGATGCTTGTGGATTTTCTGTAGTAAAATGTGGGGACGGGATGACTGTTTGGGGTTGTTGTGTTCGTCTTGTTGCGCTTGCATATGTACTACGAGGGAATACGTTTGGGATATTGTGAGTATTCGAGTTATTGTTGTTTATGATGTTATTTACTGGATTAGGTGGTTGGGTGGGTGTTTTTTCTCTTAGGGTTGGGTAGGTTCTCATTTGTAGGTCCTTGTATATCGTGCAACCCCTGTAGTTGGCCGGATGGTCACCGCCGCATAGTACGCATTTTACACCTGCGCCTCGTACTTTTCTTGGACAATCCTTGGTGGCATGATTTTCTATACATTTGACACATCTTGCTTGTCTGTAACAAAACTTGTTTGTGTGACCGTACTGCTGGCATTTAGTGCACTGTGGGATTTCTCTCTTCTGATGAGGTGGTTCGAAGTCCACTATTGAACTCATTAGGCGCGTTATTTTGTAGATGTCTTTATTGTTTGGACTTGTTTTCAGTTCGACGTGGAACAGTGGTAGAGGAGCTTTGGTGACTCTTGAGCGGATATTATGCAGATTTATGCACGGTGTGACCATGTTCTTCGATTTTCTCTTTTAGAGTTGTCACATCTGTTGTTGGGTGCATATTTCGTAAAACTACCCTGAAAGACCTGTCGCTTTTCAGTTGATAGGTATGAAATTGTGTGTTTTTTGTAGTTAGTTCCTTGATAATAATACCATAGCTTTCCTTTGTCTTTGGTTGTACTCGGACCTGATTATTGTGTAAAATTTTTATAACATAGTCGTCTTTATCTGACGCTTGTAATAGTTCTGTTAGTGGGGAGATGTTATGCACACCGTCGATAAATATAGGTGGTGGTTTAGGTACCTTTATAACTTTATTTTGCTCATTGTTTTCAGTTTTATCTCCATCTTTTCCTTCCTCTGCTAGAATTCCAAATTGGTTGACTGTTTCGACTGGGGCATTCAACCAGTAGTTTGGCAGTATGGTTTGTTTGGAGACCCTCCTTACTATTTCTGGGCTGTCTCTTCTACCTCGCTTTCTGCTCACTACTGTCCATGATGTATTTTGACTCGGTAAAGTCGGTGGTTGTTGGTGTATTTGTTGTGGGTTTACAATGCTTTGGCTAGGATATTGTAAAATCGGTGGATAATTTTGGTTGTAGTACACTAATGGCATTTGTTGCATATTGGGCAGGTACGTCCCTGGCAATTGTTGACTTATTGACTGCGCATTTTGGTTGGAGATGTTTGGGTCATTTATTAATTTGTTGGACAGAGATTCATTGTTTATTCCTACCATTTGTGATGGATTAATGTCTTTAGGAGGGGTTCGATACATTTTTAGTTATGTATTTCACATTTCTAACCTCACTTCACTACGAGTCACAATTTTGTCTGAGGTTACGTTAATTTCCTAATTAGTAAATTATTAGTTATACAGTTTCCTTTTACCTGTCACTCTAACCAGGTTTCAACACTACACCTTCAGTTAAGCTCAATATTACGAAATTTCAACTGAAAAGAATCTCCAGCAAAATTCTGATATGCGCATGTGATAATGACAGACGATAATTTAAAATAATTAGAATTAACTGAATATATATGTACATGTGACTAAATTTAAAATTTCACGAATCAATTTACAGACTGATTATGGAGGGGAGGGGGTCATCCTCTTCCCTTAGTACAACCGGCTTAATAAGATCGTGATGATAAGTAGCACACTTGTTCTTTCTTAATCTTAATTTCAAGATATTGTTGTCGTTTACTTTAACAATTTCATATGGTCCCCTGAAATTTTGGCTTAGTTTTTTTATGAGACCAGGTTTGACTTGTTTATTTTTAATGTAAGCAAATTCACCTGCTTCAAATTTATTTTGTTTGACTTTATGCTTTCGATCATAGTAATTTTTTGACTTTGCTTTGTTCTGAATGAGATGTAAACGTGCCAACTCGTATGATTTATTAAATTTAAGTTTTAAATTAGAATGGTAATCTTCGTATGAATATCGAAATTCCGGCACAGAAGAAAGTGAATTGGGTATATAACTTTTACGGCCAAATATTAATTCAAAGGGTGTAAACCCTGTGAAACTAACATATTCATCCCAATCATTTTGATTTTGATTAATATAATGTTTTAGATATTCTTTGAGGGTAAGATGACTTCTTTCGAGAGCGCCATTTGTTTGGGGATGATAAGGGCTACTAAAGAAGTGTTTAATTTTCAAAAGACGATTTAATTGTTTAATTGTTTCGGAACAGAAATCTGATCCTTGATCCGATAAAATTGTTTCTGGAATACCAAAGACGGTTATAAATTCTAACAGTTGATTTGCTACAGTTTTTGCTTCGTGATTTTTTATGGATTTAGCAAACGAGTATTTAGTTAAATCATCTTGCATTGATAGGATATATTAATCTCATTTTCTGTTACCGCTAACGGTCCAACTATGTCTAGCGCCAATCTTTGGAAAGGACGCTCACTCGTCGTAGTTATTTGCATGGGGGCGGTCTTAGATTTACCCCCTTTATTGATTTGACATGATTTACAAGATCTTATGTAAGCTCTTATATCACGTTTCATATTAGGCCATTTGTAATTTTCTTTAACGCGTTTAAAGGTTCGTGCATAGCCAGCATGTCCCGAAATAGCAAATGCATGATTTTCCTCCAAAATTATCTTTATTTCCTCTTTTGTTTCGGGTTTAAATCTAGGTTTATTCACTAGTGAAACTTTCAATTTATGTTTTGAAAATAAATACTGAATTAGGTCGTTGAACATATCTTGCTTTAAATTAGAATTTCCCTCAACTGGATTTTTTAAATATACGTGGTCAATGTTTACCTTAACAAGGTGGTCGCGAAATTTTTGTAGTGAGTAAAATAAATCTTTACACGATAAAATGTCAAAATGATTTAGTTTTGATAATATTAGAAACGTTTTCTGACTTTTTAAATTAAATAAAGGGATAACATCGTATAGAGATATATCGTTAGAAATGGAGGTAATATCCTGTACCAAAAAAAGATTTTTAAAATTGTTATTGTTTTCATCTAAATCCTTCGAAATTATTAACGCATTGGGAAATTTGGTAAAGATGTCGTCTTTAATTAAGGGAATATCAGGTATTGTATTATTCTCATAATGGTATTTTATAAACATATCGTAAGTTTCGTTATTTTGCTGAACTGCAAGTACTGGGTTTCTGGATAAAGCATCTACGTTTGAATTAATTCTACCCGGTTTATATTTAATTTCGTATCCGTATTCCTCAAGTTTGAGTCGCCAACGCACTAATTTACTGCTGGGATCTTTACAATTAAAAAGCCAAGTCAACGGTTTATGATCTGTGATTATAAAAAAATTTTTCCCAAATAAATATGATCTAAAATGCTTTGTTCCCCAAACTATTGCTAGTAATTCCTTTTCCGTGGTGGAATAATTTACTTCAAATTTACTTAAGGTGTGCAAAGCATATGCAATAGGCAAATTTTTACCTATTTTTCCTTGTGATAGGACCGCTCCTATGGCATAATTAGAGGAATCGGTGGTAAGTATAAAATCTTTATTGAAATCTAGAAATTGCAGAAAAGGCTCCGAAATTAATACTTTTTTAAATTGTTCAAATGCTTCCTGCTGTTGGCATAACCACTGAAATTTTATATCCTTTTTTAGCAATGATGTTAAGGGTTTAGCAATTTTTGCAAAATCTTTCACAAATCTTCTGTAATACCCAATTAGTTCAAGGAATTGTTTAATTTGTTTAAGAGATTTAGGTGTTGGATAATTCACAACGGCTTTAGTTTTCTCATCGTTGGGTGCAACTCCGTTTTCGCTAATTTTATGACCTAGATAAACAATTTCCTTTTGCATAAACTCGCATTTATCTGGCTGAAGCAAGAGATTACTTTCCCTAAGACGATTAAGAACAGCTTCCAATTTGATTTTATGTTCTTCAAGTGAAGCGGCAAAAATAACAAGATCATCAATGTATACCAAACATTGCATGCCTTGTAGTCCAGATAAAACTGTATTCATCAACCTTTGAAGTGAAGATGGAGCGAAATGTAGATAGAGGAGTAGAAAATGCCGTTTTGGGTATATCATCGGGTTTTACTTCAATTTGGTGAAATCCACTCGCTAAATCGAGCGTTGTAAAATATTTCGAATATCCAAGTTGATCAAATATCTCGTCTATGGTAGGTAGAGGATATGCATCTCCTATTGTTACGTTATTAAGGCCCCTATAGTCGATAACTACCCGCCATTTCTTTTCACCCGATGCATCAGATTTTTTTGGTACCACCCATAGAGGACTCGAAAACTGAGATACCGATGGTCGTATAATTTTTTGGTTTAACATTTTTTCGATTTGTTTAGCCATCTCCTTTTTATGGATGTCGGGGTATCTGTAATTTCTGGATTGAATCGGAGTTTCATTTGAAAGTTTTATCTCGTGAGTCACAGTTTTTGTTGACGTTAGCTCATTGTTTGGAAGGTAAAAAAGATCGTTGAATTCAATACAAATTTCAAGTACGGAAGATTTTTCTTCTGGATTTAGATGATCAGTACGAATATTTTCTTTTAATATTTTTAGACGGTCCGAAGAAATTTTAGTAGGTTTATTTTCGGAATAATTTAGTATGTGTGAATGGTTTTCTTGAAACGGTTCGAGATACAATTTAATAAGCCCAATTTTTACCTTACGATTATTTGTATTTAATATTGTGGTGATTGCTTTTTTGTTATTGACTTTCACCAATGATCTTGCTAAATAGACACCTTCACAAATAAATATTTCAGGCGTTATTCCTTCTATAACATCATTGTTTAGTATGTCTACTTCGATCAATGTTTCGGATCGAGGATTTAAAAAGTATGTCTCAGAATTACTTGAGTAGGTTCAGATGTAAATCGATGGGAAAATCAACAGATTTAATTTTTAATTGATGTTTTTGAAAATCGATGTTTGCTTGTTCAGCTTCTAAAAAGTCATTACCAATGATTCCGTCAAATGGAATATTGCAGTCTTGTTTGATAATATGGAACTTCGCAGGAAATGTTTTATCGCAAGCTTTCAAATCTAATTTTACTGTCCCTATAGAACGTACGGAGGCGTTTTCGCAAAAACCGGTAAAAGACATAGTTTCTGACGGGTTCCAGTTTACGTTAGCTTTATTTAATTTTGATAATTTAATTAATGAGGATCCCGCACCGGTGTCAATCAAAAATTTGAATTCTAACCCCATTGTTTTCACTTTTATATGCGACATGTTGCATGTAGAAATACATATTTGAGTTGGTTTAACGGAAACATTTGAATGTTGTCTTAATAGCGGTTGAAAATGGTTATTTATATGAGAAAGGTGAATGTTACGTCTTGAATTTTCATTAAATACCCATTGCCCGTACTGTTGAGTGTGTAAACATACGCGATAATCGTATTCAAAAGCAAAAAAAAAAAAAAGAAGCAAAAAAAAATTAGAATTTTGAAATTTGTCCCTTTTAGTTTGATCGATTGATTGATTGATTGATCGATTATTTTGATGGCTATAGTAATTATAATTTTTGTAACGAGTCCTTGCCAAACATTGCTCTTCCTCAATTGCATTCTCGTAAGCGTGCGTTAATGAATTTAAAGTTTGACTTCTAAAAAATCGAGAGATATCGAGGTAGCAATGGTGAATAAATCTATTTAAAGAAAGGTCTCTGATTATTTCAGATGTAGCCTCCAAATTATTATTTTGTGTTGCCGAGCTATTTGATTCTCGGACAACCGTTCTAATGCGTTCGTAGAAAGAAACAATTGGTTCATTGAATTTTTGACTCAAACGACTCAGTTTTTTACAGTTTCTACCTGACTAACTATAACTAATTTCCTCCCAATTACTATAATTAGTATTATTTATTATTTCACGTGCGCGACCCTTAATCCGCTAATCCTCAAACGGCTTCTGAAAGTCAAAGGTTCTTGGAATAATAGCCAAAGGTTTTTCAAACAGATCTGGGTTTAGAAAGTCTAGTATCTTTAGGTCACCTATCTTGGCTCCTGGCTTAAATTTCCTGATTTGGGCAATTTTTATGGCAGCTTGTAGACCCTCCATCTGCACCTGTAGGTGTAGAGGCGGTAAATCTAGGAGTGCTTCCATGGCCACTGTTGGGGTTGTACGCATAGCTCCAGTTATGCTCAGACACGCTAGCCGTTGCAATTTCTGCAGTTTGCTTTGTTTCGTGATTTTGTTTTATTTTTACGCAAATAATATTTTTCAATTAAACAAAAGAAATAGAAAGAAATGTCGGCCCATTATGGGGTTTGCGTCGTTATACGCGGAATAAATCAGAGTTTTTTTTTAAATAAAAAAATCAAAAATCAAAAGTGTCGAAATTTGAAAAATCAATGATTTTCTCCAAAAAAATGAAAAATTTTGTAGAATCCAAGTTTGAATATTTTTTTTTGTATTTTTTCCTGAAAAGTACGTTTAAAGACAAACAAAAACAAAAAAAAAACGTTCCGATTAGTCAATTTTTGACATAGTTACGATCGTTTGAAGAAAAAAAACATCAGTTTTTCTAAAAATTCGTAACTTTTTTTGGGTTGAATAAAAAATTTTGAAAAAATTCACAGAACTGTTTTTAGTGAGATAGTATAATATGTAAAAATTTCAGAAAAATCAAAAGGGGTCGGGTTCAAAAGTGGTCGATTTGGTGTGGAATGCCCCATATGCTTTATTAAATAAATAAGTATATTTTTAGCTTTAATTATACTTGTGTTATTTGTTTTCCTTTTCAATGTGCACGATTATCTTACCTATGCGCACCATTAGCCGCATACGTCGGGTAATTGTGCGCAACGGCATTTTTTCTAAATTAGTATTTTAAAGTCACAATGTGCATTTTTATTTAAAAGTTATATTAAAACTTCAAAATATCGAGTTATTAATAAATTAAAAATTAATTAAAAGATTTATTGAGCTTTCAAACGATTATTTCGTTTTAATATAATTTAATATCAACGAGTTAATAATTTATTTATTTAAAAGTGACTACAGAATATTACAGCCAAACTGTTAAAGAATCTTGATAGCAAACCTGTAAGTCCTATCTTTTGTCATTTCAGAAATATTACAATTTTGGCTTAGGTGCGCACCAATACCCGACTCTCCCCTACATGTAAATGCTAACTAACCATTAAAAAGAGCTTATTGGTAGCCATTGAATGTTTTTCATTGGTTAGTTACCATTGACATGTCAATTTTAAGTAAAATTATGCATCGTGTTATAAGGGCTTTAGCTTTAGTAGTAACTCCTGCAAAACAGATAGAGCACTTTTTCGTGCTACGAAAATTCTATTGTTATAGGCCTAAGTTGTACGTATTATAATCTATAGTATTTGGTTATTTATGTTATTTATGTATTTAGGGCGTAAAGAAGCTTTTATGGCGTAAAACGTAATTTTTAGCTCGAGGCGGTAGCCGAGGGATAAGAATACGTCGAAGGCCATAAAAGCAAGTTACGCCCGTGGTACATACACAACTTTATGCACAAATGAAGATTTTTTAGTTTAAAAATATTTCTAAAATAAATTGAATTTTTGACACAAATCTAGTGTTGCTTTGATTAAATTTGAGTTTTGAAACGTAACTATGGTAGCAAGTAAACAGCGGTAGCCATATTGTCTAAAATCTTAGTTTCATTTTGTGTCCGGTAATTTTACTGTCCTTAAAAGGTGAATGATTGATTTATTTGATTGATTATTGTTCACATAAATTACCCACAAGTAATTTTCAATAAAAAGTAGGTACAATTTTCGGTATTTAATGAAAACTTTTCATTTTGCAAGTATTTAAACTGTTTCTATTATGATATCGTTGTTTGACGTTTCATTATAGCCCGCGGGCATAAAGAGGTCCGTGGGCTATAAAGAGACGTTTATGTCATAATAATGACATAATTGTCAATTTATGATACATTCATGCATAAAAGCTATTAGATAAAATTTAATGCTTTTATCATTCGCAGTTTATATTTCTACATTATATTTGTGTCTTATGTGCATGTACTTAGCACCGCCACTTTTGAAAATCACAAAAATTTTAATTGTGCTGGATTGTGCCCGGTGTGTGCCGCGTGGTGCCGTATTTTTTTTTTGAAAAATTTTAAAATTTACGGCACACTATGGGACACAACGGGCACAATGCAGTACAATTAAAATTGTTGGGATTCTCCAAAATGGCGGTGCTAACGACTTTCGATAAAACACGTTTTGGCCCAAAAAAGTTTTATTTTTCAAAATAAAATTTTAAAATTTATGGCACACTGTAGCACACGACGAGCACAATTCAGCACAACTAAAATTTTTAGAATTATCAAAAGTGGCGGTGCTAACGACCATCGATAAAACACGTTTTGGTTCAAAAAAAATTTATTTATCAAAATAAAATAATATGATTTACGGCACACTGTGGCACACAACGGGCACAATTCAGCACAATTAGAATTTTTTAGATTATCGAAAATGGCGGTGCTAACCACCACCCTCAAAATAGGCTACTTCCATAAAATCCGGAAAAAAAAATTTTTCAAAAAAAAATACGGTACAACGCGGCACCCACCGGGCACAATTAAAATTTTTGTGATTTTCAAAAGTGGCGGTGCTAAGTACATGCACATTTGTGTTTTTCAATTTTTCTCTAAAATAATTAGGAAAGCAGAAATTTACATAAATAAATTTTTACACGCTAATATCCTATGTTTGCCTCTCATTCAGCACCCGGTATATCTTGTACACTGGGCATACCACAGGTTTTTTTTGAAAACTTCCTGTTGGAATTTCAACTCTACCTCTGCTTTATTTTCCATGTATTTTTCCAACATTTTATTTGCTTCTTCTATTTGATTTCTAAATCTCACCACATTTTATTCAACTATTGTATTCTGCATATGATCTTTGAGGAATTTTGCTCACTGTAATATTAATCTACAGGTCCACGTCGACTTTTCTATTAGCTCTGCATAGCTATTGTTATTGAATTTGTCTTGGTTACTATTGGGATATCCACAATTTGTTCTTAAAGGCCCTAACCTGCTGTTCTTTTTAGCCGCTTCTATGAGGTATCAACAGTCTAAAACCAAAAAAAACTGGAAAAAAATTTGTTAGGGGTGTAACTTGCGACACCTGTCAGATATAACCCTAACATGAAAAATTTAGATATTTTATCTTGAGAAAATAAACCCATTAACTGTTTCTTTAATCCGTGACTTCATCTTCTCTTATGATATTTTCTAAAATTACAGGAAAGTATCCTATAGAAATCCATTACATTAAATTTGAATATAACTGAATTCCTCTGTTCCTTTATAATTGAATTGCATCCTCTTCGGAAATGTTTTAGTAAACTTAATAATTGGTTTTCCCGTATTGAGCATAAAATCCTCGAGTATTTAAGAAGTAGTAACAACTACCTACTATTGGCATGTCTTATTAATTAAGGAAGCTCCTTGAGTTAGCATTTACAATCAAAAGAAAATAATCAGCTTACTTAATCACTTTTGGGCCCCCTGACTTGAGGCAATTCAAGATGACTTGCAATTCATCTTCTTGTTTTTGTGAATATATGTGAACAAGTCAGTCAAATTCTTCTGTTTTTTTTTAAATCGGATCAAAAGCGAAATGACATAGGAAAAGGAACCTTTAATCGAAAATTCTGCTACTAAATTTAAACGACATTATTGTAGAGGAATGCCTGACATTCTTCGTAACATTTAATTAACAATGAGTTGGCACATTAAAAATCTAAGATGGACAATGAAATGTCAATTTTAGTAAATATAACAGGATACGATGTCGTCATACCTGTGTTGGTGTTACCAAGTTCCTCTCCAAAAGTATTTTTTACTTGAGAGTTCTGGTATTTGGAAAACATCTTGGGGTTACGCCCCAGGGGGGCAAAAAAACTGTAACAAGACTTCCTGAATTTTATCCTTGGCTACTAATCACATTTTGGTATCACACATCGTGTAAAACAACATACACAAATTTACTAAATTATAAGTTCATCGTTTTTAAATTAGGAACCGCAAACGCGGTGTTTAAATGAAAAGCTTATAAATATCAAGGGTACGGGATCTTGTCACGAATTTATCTTTCTTTTGTATTACGAAACTATTTTACTTTTAAAAATAAGTCATGTTTTTGTTCCACATAATTTTCTAATACACCTATAATTTTTTCTTCAAAAATCCCATTCGAACGACCGCATCGTCTCGGAATTTAAACTTTAAAAGTATGAAGTTATCGATGTTTCATCTCAATTTGTAAAAAATATTTCAAATTGGACGGTAATTATGATGTATGATTATTTTTTTACCTTTCAAATAATTGAAAAGATTTAAAATATCGCATACCTGACGGCCAAGGTGGTATGAAAGAAAAAATTAATATATTGGTAATTATAATTAGTAAATACTAATTTTTTTTTTGGAATAATTGCATAGGTTGAGATGTTAATTTTCTTAGATATTTTATTTGTATTTCAGGTCCGGATTTAGAACGCCCAATTAAAATTTAAATTTTATACCCTTTCATTTTATTGATTTTCATGTTGTTGGATCCAAATTTGGGGACTTATACAACCTGATAATTAAAAAAACTTCACTTAAGTTTAATTTCTTGTTTTTCTAATAAGCACCCTGTATATCTGAAACGCTCACTCGATTAACGAAAACTATTTCGTTTAAATCTAATAAAAAGTAAATAGTGAGCGCAGGTGGTGGAAAATCAATCACGTGAAATTTTCCGCATCGTTAGGTGCAAACGAGTGTGGCTGTCGTCTATACGATAAGCCAGATGGGTACAAATCGAAAATTTAACTTCAGTTTCGGTCACAATGCAGAAGTGTGAAAAGCGTTTTCACGCAATCCTTAAAAAATCCAAACATTTAGGTATTTCCTACCAAGACCTCGCAAACCTCGACGTGGTGCGACAAAATTTTCAAAAGAAAACCAACTTTTTTTCAAAATTACCGATAATTTTACTTCTTTCCTGTGTAGTTTTTTTACTTGGTTTTTGGTTTTACAAATCTGAGGTAAGAAAATTTTCACAAACATAGGTAAATATTTTTTATTCTTATGCGTTTTAGTGCTTTTTTGAAATGCCTTTGAACGTCCAAAATTTATTCCGACAACCTGAAGATTGCCAGATGTGTCGAAACGTAGATGAGGTAAGCGTCGTCCAAAATATTTTGCCGGGCGATTTTGAACATTTTTACGTGGAGAAAACAAAACCAGTCGTTATAAGCGACGCAACTCGAACGTGGTTGGCGATGGAAACTTTCAATTTTAACTTCTTCAAGCAGCTTTATCTGAATGGAAGTATGAAAAACCAACAAAGCGAGTGTCAGTTTTTTCCGTACAAAACGGAATTCAAAAGTCTTAAAGAGGCTCTTGAAATGGAGGAAGGAAGATCTCGATTAGAAGAAGGGACGGCACCGTGGTATATTGGATGGAGTAACTGTAACGACCAAGCTGGAAAAGTTTTAAAAACTATGTATGATCGACCTTATTTTCTTCCCAAAACTTCCGAAAATATCGCGTTAAATTGGATTTTTATGGGAGGACCTGGTTTTGGAGCTCACATGCATGTAAGAAAAATAATAATGTTAGTTCTTGAATTTTGATTTTTATTATTTTAGGTCGATAATGTGCACTATCCATCGTGGCAAGCCCAGGTGCGCGGTCGAAAGTTATGGAGATTGGCACCCCCACCGGAATGCTTATACCAGTGCAAGGAACTCCAAGTTATTGTTAATCCAGGAGATATAAGTAAAAAATTTTTCTTTGATTTTATAGATCTCAAAATGTTTGTTTTAGTTGTCGTGGACACCAACAAATGGTATCATCAAACTACGATCTTACCAGGAGACATCAGCATTACGATTGGGTCAGAATTTGATTAAATTTGTATCTCCACGTCGTATATCGATAATCTCCATTATTATTGTTTTTCAAATGCTCTAATAAAATCTGGATTATTTTCAATAATAAAATGTACTGCTCTAAAATTGTTTTCTAATTTTATTCTGCTCTTGTTCGGGAAACTGCATGATAAGTGAACGGTCTGAGCGGCCTAGCGGTCGCCTTGACGTGATTAGTTAGAACTCGATTGTTACTCTAAAGGTGAAACAACATTTTTGGGTTTAAAATAAATAAACGAACAGTTGGATGTGCAAGAGAGCGTTACTAACAGACAAAATTTTGTAGGACAATCTCGTGTTTATTAAAGATATTCACACAAACTTTCTAACTTTTTTCGCCGGATTATACCAAAAATGCCTATGTCGGAGGGTACGTATCCTTACTTTTTTATTTTTGAATCAGTTTACCACCTCGGGCAATAACTTTTTTAGGAGGTAGTTTCCAGCCCATTAACAAATTTCAAATTTGTTCAGCAGTAACATTTGGGCATGTCTAAGTACTAACATTTAAAGATAAGACTCCGGCTAGCAATGACTCTATTTTCTTTTTTTATTGTGACAAATTGTCATAAATGCACAAAATTTTTATAAAACAGCAAAAAAACTCATAATAAAATTAACAATTTTAATTTCATACAAAAAAAAATTTACGCTGACACTTTTCATATAATAACCTACCAGATTTCTTTACTATAATTGCACTTTGAATCCTCTTACACATCTCTACCGATCTCCACCATAAAACTGTTTCTCAAAATACAAAATAGTTCACTTTATTCCAAAAATAATTAGGTAAGCCCGTAAAGTTTTATTTTCTATGTAAGTTGCACTTGAAATTTTAAGTGTAATGTTAACCTCAAAAATATTTTCCTTCCAGAAGTACTTGATTTAATGATCAAAGCGATGATTATTAACCAAATATCGCAATTTCCAACCATTCCACAATTAAAACATATCAGGAATTTTTCATATCCTTTTCATAAAATTTTCTATGAATCTTGCAGATTAATCTATTCTTCCCAGAATCTAAAAAAACTCAAAAATTACACTCAAAATTCTCCTACACGAAAAGAAAATCTTCTTCTCCTCAACATGGATACTGGAAATCTTCTTATCAAGCTGACCTGCGTCATTAAACCCCAAAAATTTTTCGCTATTTACTCGCACGGGTACATTAAAATATTTGGTCGTGTCACTTTTAACCAAAAATTAATTTTTTCAGGTATTCAACATAACAAAACACATAGCAAGCTTTATAAAATTTTATTTGAACAACTCCAGAGTATCAGTCATGCAATTACTTTTAAAAGATAATTCCCTCATATTATCAAGAAATCTGTAACTTATAACTTCCTTGCATTGGAAACTCAGCTTTCTCAATCAACCTCAGCATCTAAATAATGTAAAAAAAAATTTTTTTTTACTTTTGTAAAACTATTAGGTATATATGAATTTAATTTCTTTTAGTGCATTTACTGCAACTTAGCAACCCAAAATTAAGAAATATTCAAATAAAATACGACAATATGTAGCCGTTAGGTCGCTCTAACTCAGCTCGAGCTTGCTGGTTTTTTCATATTATAATATACACTCGGGTAAGCTAAGAGAGTAAGCCGACCTAACGGTATAGATTGACTCAAATTAGACCAAGTTAGAAACGTGAAATAAGAGGTTAGGTCAATCTTAAAATTAAATTTAAATGTTTTAGCTCGAACTATGAGCAGTTCAGGTTAACTTATTGACTGGGACCACTGCTTTCAGTTTGAACTAACTAAATGTATTGGGATCCGTCAGATGGGAGGAGCCTAAAAAATATGGCTACCTTAAGGGAAAGTTTCAAATACGAGATATAGTTTACGTGCAATTGAATGATTTTCAAAGTGATTATGTAATATATTCAGGTTCTATTAGTTGTCTAATTTGAATTTAAAATGTAGTAAGTTGACTTTTTGCCAACTTTCTACAACATTGGGGGGGGGGGGAGATCCCCCCACTTTCATTCCAGAATTGACTTCTTTAATTTCCAACATTTTCATCCAAACTTCTAATTGATCTTTTCGATCTGTTTGTCCAAATAAATTTTTGACGTGAACAAAACGATTTGTTTTCATTGGAAAGTAGTGAAAACGTTTATTCACGTCTTTATTAGAAGCGCTATCACAACCTTGTACTACACAAACTAACTTTTTTTTAGACTTTGATCGCAAAGAAAACGTTGCAGACTCCATTTTTAATAATGCAAATATGCAATAAATTGTTTTTAATGTTCTAATTTGTAGGAACTTAACGAAAAACAATCAACTCACTACTGTTGCCGTGTTTAGCTTTCCCTTAACCTAGTGAAATATTTCACCACCAGATGTCATATGCTCATTTGACGGATCCCAATAGGTAAATATGCAATTAAAACAGATCTATCTTAGATAGCTCTAACATTAAGCTCGAGCTAACGGCTGCAACCTAGTCCTGTTGGGTTTCAGGAGTACCGATTTTATTTAATCTCAACTCCTTTCATGAATTGGATGCAGGATATGGAATTTTGAGAGCGCGAAAGTAGGAAAGTAGCGCCCTCCTTGTGCCACTCTAAGTTTATTACCTGCTCAAGGATTGCGGGTCCTCCTCTTCTGGGAGTTCCGATTGCCGTGGAACGATTTCTTTCCCACAGCTGGGGCGCTTTCGGGAACTTTCGTCTGGTACTCAACTCCGGCGTTGCCGTGTTTTCCCAGCTTTAGAACCCAGAAGGACATCTACCTGACTGGATTTCTACTTTGACTCGGCTATTACGTGGATTGGCGCATTCTCCACAGTCGCCCCGGTAACTTCGGAGCGGTGAGCACTTTCCGGTAGGAACTATTTTATAGAGGTGAAAAACCCCCAATCCGCGAGATATAGCAAATAACTTTTAATTTGTGGCCTTGAGTTTTTTTCTTTTTCTGGGAGATTCCCCGCCTTCTTATTTTAAAATTAAGTCACGCAGTCAATCGTCGTTCGTCCGCAAGGTTTTTCTAAATAAGGGCGTACGCTTGAACGTTCCATGTCTAGATGAGAAACTGGAGGCTAGTGTGATCGGACTAAAGATCGAATCGCACAGTTAAGGGTGGACCGTCTAAAGTGGTAAAGCCTTACTCCTGTAACATGTGACTGAATCTCATATCTCTTGAGTCGGTGGCAATTTACGCATGGGCACGGGTAGGGTGTCGTTGCACTTCTACGAAGTGCGGGTTACCGGCGTATTGCTTGTGTTGGTCCAGGTCCCCCCCTCTCTTTCCTCTTACCCGTCCTTTCTTTGACCGTTGAATGGTCGATAAAAGAATGGTTTGGAAGATTGGTGGCAGTCGGGGAGCCTCTGGGTCCTCGTGAGAATTTAGTTCTTGAGTTGACTAGCTCCTCGTCGTCCTTCGCGGACCTATATAGCTTGTGGGCTAAGTAGAAAAAAAGAAAACGTTAGCCTCATGATTGCTTTGGGTCTCTTGAACCTTGATTGCTCCTTCTGCATGGCTGCATGTACATCTGGTTATGGTATATATTTGAAAAGATTGCAACATAATAAAAATCATCTCTACTTTCAAAGAGGAAATATAGCCTTTGTGTTCAAATATCTATCTTTACTGCCTACTTAGCATTTTCTCCTACAAATTTGAGATAGCTTCACCGGGAGTAGTTTATTATCCAATATCAAGATTTTAAAAATTTTTACTATTCATGATGCTAGAAAACAGTGAAAAAAGCAACAGTAAATCAAAAAATTTGCGTACCATTGCAAATAGGGCATACAATTTTAAAAAAGTCAAAATTTTGCATGAAGGAGGGCTTAATAGCATACAAAAACTTTTCATTAGCTGTAAGGTAAGTTAACCCAGCCCACCTCTAATGCATATGAGCTGAAACGTAAAAATTGTATGAACCGCGATGGCAGAAGCTTCATAAAACGAGTAAATTTAATTTAATGTTTTAAATGACGTAGTTGCGTTGTATAAATCGACTCTACGTGCTGCTGCTGCGCTCTCTCTGGTCGCTTTTCAACACTCTTAGTCGTTTTGACTGACGCTGTACTAATTATTAATATCTCTGGAGGTCAACTCGGCAAAGGTGCTACTGAAAAAGGAGTTGAACTTACTTTTTTCTTCTTCAAATTTAAGCCTAAAAAACCCTAAAAAACAAAATTTCCTTAACGTTAACTATGCGATAGTGTAAATGCAATTAAAGGTGTTCCAACGATCCCCAGTAGCATAGCATCACTTTGTGAACAGAGCTTGAGAACTTTGCATAGATGGTTTAATAATAATAATGGTTTCTTCTTTTTAAGGTGCCGTTTCCTATCGAAGGTTGGCGACCAATTTAATATGTTATTGTTAAATGGCGTTCTTTGCAGATTACTCTCGGTGGTTTGCCATTGCCTTCCGAGAGAAAAGGATCATAATAAAGTCGGACAAATTTTGTAGCCAAAACAGTTTTGTAGGGTCCCCACATTTTTGTGTGTACTGTGTGATTCTGTGTAGTGTGGTGTGGTGTAGCGTCGCTTAAGTATGCAAGCACCTCTATTACGCATTTCCAACGATCCCCACTCTCCGACTTTAAGATTATATCCCAGTGCACCACTCCTGTACATCACCAGTGTACTGGTAATAGAATAAGTCAATAGACGTCAAAATTGAACAAAAATTCCAAACTTTAAAATTAATTATTGTCCAAACTAATCGATATTGGTAATTTATCCTCCCCTTAAACGGTTCGTTTTAATATTATCTATAAAATTCTGTTGAGTTCTCTTTTATAAATTTATTACTTTCAAGTACCGAATAATGAACTACACCCAGCTTCACCTCGCAGGCCGAACAACTAAAATCAGTTTAGGCAAATTGAATCAAACCAAGATGTCAAATAGATAGATTTCATAATAAAAAACATTTGAAAGACTTATCGACTGTATAACATTTATAAGCTGAAAGATAAAATATTAAAGTAAACAGTGGACCAACAACACCAGTCTTCCCTACGATTATTGTATTGTAATTTTTGATTAAATATTTAAGTAAATATTATGATACTTCATGACCACAATCAACAAAGATAATTTTGTAGATCACCTATATTTTAAATTAAATTTCGCAACTTTTGTTAATAATTTCATATAGTAAATGTATCTAACTACAATAACAGAAGGTAAAATTTATATGTAATTTTTGTAATGATACAGATTTTTTGTAACGCTTTTTTATAATTTTTATTTGCCTGATTGCACATTTTCATTTACTTACCCTAGGATTTCTAGCCAATTGCGCTATGGAAGTCCTAGGACGTCAAGTAAAATTAAGGCGCCTCTCTCGTAGTTTAAAATTCAAGATTTTAAGCAAGTCAAAATTATGCCATTAATAATGAATATGTACCTATTTTTAAATAATAAAGAATAATTTAGATAAATCATAAAACTATTTTGTGGCGGCTCTGCAGAAATTCCTAATATCGGAGTGTAATGCTCGGGTTTTTTGCCGTTATTTTGTCATTTTTTGAGTTTCGTCGCTCGTTCCATTAACTATTTTTAATATCAATAGTTTAGAAAATTAGGGTCTCAACAAATTACTCTGTTATTTGGAGTTGTCACAGAACCACTACAAATAATGAATTTTTTTTAGGGCTAAAGGTCCCGAGCCCTGATATGACCACTAATATAAGGGCTATAATTGGTCATATTTAAAGATGTTATTACAGCCTTGACTTGCATGAAAGGCGCCTTAACACCTTAATTAACTAAGCAACTCAAGAAGTTTTCCAGATCGCAAGAAGTTGACTTTGTCTCTGTCACCTCATTTGTAAATCTAATATTATTGTAATATTAAAAAAATTTCCTTTTAAGATGATGACCAACCAGACTGGACTGAAAGATGAATTAAGTAGACTGAGAACATTTCAAAGTTGGCCTTTTTCGCACATCGTAAGCCCAGAAAAGTTGGCAAGTGCTGGATTTTTCTATCTAAATTATTCTGATGTAACCAAGTGCGGTTTTTGCGATGGAATTGTTGTAAATTGGGAAGTTGGAGATGATCCAAATAAGGAACATATAAAGTATTTTCCATCTTGCGTATATGTACAGCGCGTAATATTACCTCGTCTACAGTGGAATAAATATTTACAATCTTTACCATAAAGAAGAACGAGGTTTACTGGTCAAATTTTGTTACATATTTTATTATTACAAAAATTGTTAGAACTGTTAATAAGATATTAATAGGCAGGAAAATAATAATTGTGTTATTGAATTTAACCAAGATTTTGAGAAAAACCCATCTTTGGAACGTCTGTTCGTAATGAATTAATACATCTTGGGCTTTGGTCAAAACGAAACATCCAAACTTAACTTTAATTTTGTTAGAATATCAAAAATTTTCTTTACGTCACACTAGAGAAACAGAGAAACTAAAATAAATTAAAAAAACCATTGCGGGAAATTTATTAATGAAATTGATACCTACAAAATCTGCTAGTGTTCACTAAAAATTTAACAAAAATTTTAACACTAAGACATTTCAACTTTATAGGCATATAAAAACTAAAATAAAAATCTGAAAAGTGGGCCAATAAAACTCCGCTCTCACCTACAATTAGTGTCTATTACAAAAGAAGATCCAATTGCATTCTAATTTTTGATTAGATGTTTAAATAAATATGATGACACTTCACGGTATTAATCAATAAGATTACTTTTATCTACATCATTAACTATAATATTGTAATTAAACTTCGCAATTTTTGTAAAATGTTATAGTTAGAACTGGGCGCAAATAAATTAGATAAGCGAATTTTGTCTTGATTACTAGTTTATCTTATTGTTTTTTTTAAATGTCTTTTTATGTACGATTGTGGTGATAGAATTATTGTTAACTAGGAAAGTTTGATATTTTCTGTAATTTAGTGACTTGTGAAATAAATACTCATATTTTACTACTAAGCCGTTTCCAGTTTATTTCAGAAAGCGTCAATTATTATAATTCAGTTTAGTCAATTTTAAGAGATGAAACACATATCAAAAATCTAAGTGATGACGTCGCACTGAGTTAAAACAAAATTATGTATTATGTAAGATTATAATTATCGAGACGTTTATTTGTCTTGCAGCTAACGCGATCTACTACAAATGCGAGGTACCGGATTCAAATCCGGAGAAGGATAAACCTTTTTTATGACAAGTCTCTGTGCTTCAGAGAGCACCATAAGCCGGTGGTCTATCTGGGTTAATGAATTATGATCATTAACATAAAAACCAGGGTGCAGGCACATCTGAATGGAGGTCAGCCCTGCAAGCTATCTAATAAATGTACAATAAATTTTGATTTATGGTGTCAGGAGTAATATTAGGAGGATCAGAACTACTAAATAAATATAACTTATCTAAAGTTATCATAAAATTCAATTACACAAAAAGAGATAATTTTTGTACATCAAACATCTGATATAAAATGTAACAGCAAACTTTTTATATTTTAATGCAAAAGTAACAGCTTATACCAAAATGGCTTGCTTTCTAGTACAAAAAAAACATTAATACAAAAATTGAAATAATTGCTAATTCTTGTACCCACAAATCAGCCTAAAAAAACAAACAATAATAATAATAAGAGTTCTGTTCCTATATAACTTCACGGTAAAACCGAAGAAAAGCCATTTTGATGAGAAAAAACAATCATCCACAACATTCAATAAGGTAATCTTCTTATCAAAAGTCTAACTTTAACTTTATGAATTTTCCGACTAGGTAAATCTTGTATTTTGTTTTTCATCCAGGTTTTGGATATGGAAAACTGGCAGTAATCCACTACAATAAACTTGGTTTTCATCCATAAACGTAATTAAATCAATCTCTCTCACAAATACGAAAAATACAACATGTAACGATTTTACCAAGTGGCACTTTCCAGAAATTCTAACGTAAAATTTTCATTTAAAAAAATTTAAATTTCTAGCAACTTTTAACTTAAAAATTTTACTGTGTTTGAGATATCGAAACGGAAATCCTAACATTTACAAAATAACTAAAATTGGGAAAATTATGTGCCTTGCTGCAACCAAATTTGGCGATCCAAAATGTAATTACTGGTATTTTACCTTCTCAGAGGTTTCTACTGCCCTTGCTCTAAATACCATAAAGTTCATTTAAATAATTTTGACCCACTAATATTTAATTATATTATTTGCAAAAGTCTTCATTTACTAATTCATCAGACGTTTCGTTACGACCAAATCCCAAAGGATTGTGCAATTGGAAAATCAATATCTAAGCTTTTAATACCTACGTCACGAACTTTGTCGCTTAATTTCAATTTTTAAAAAGTGGAGTGATATTCCTCTTAATTACCTAATAACGCCATGAAATTTGGAAATATTCAATATTTAACTCTCAGGGATTTTATTAATCGTAGCAGTGATTTGATCTTGATTTACTATTCCATTTCTTGTAATCCCGGTAACAGACGACGCGACGTAGTTTTTCCGTTTTAAAGCCATTTACTCCCCCGACTACCAGAAACGAAATTACCATCAATTATTTCTGTTTTTACGATTTCAGGCGATTGATTTACTTCAATTTTAAATTTAATCAGGTTAATGGAATCCTTACATTTTTTGTAAGTGATTTGAAAGTCGTTAACTTCATCCTACCACGTTCGGCTTCCATCCGGATTATTGAAATAATATGGCATTGGAAAACCTTACAAATCTGCATAAAAAGGGTTGGTTGGTGTAATAGTTTTAATGCTACTGTACAAAAATTTGGCTACTTCCAAGGCTCGAAATGAACAAAAACGCACTGATGGAAAGACACGGCGCTTTGATTCGTGAAATAAAAAATTATAAGGATTTTTCTTCGTGGAAACCATGCAAAAATCAGTCCGCTTCGTAGAATTTAAGCTTTATTAGTATCGTTCTTTTTCTAAGCTACAATCAGAAAATTTTAATTACAATCCACATTTAAATTTAATACAAGGCGATTAAAAACTTTAGTGATCAATTTAAAATGTAAATCTGATACTGAAAAAAAGTCATTAATAATTATTGTTGATTTTATTATATGAAATTCAAAATAGTAGACTCCAAAATTTTAACTTGGGCTGCGTCTAAGACGTACATAGGTCAACACCGTAACCAGCATCTACAAAAAATTTAGTTAAAAAAAATTATTGAATAAATTCTGTTTTGTTTATGGCCAAAATTCGTTTGATAGTTTTCAACAACATGAAAAGAGTAATAAAACTAAAAAAAAGCTATCAATCAAAATACTATTATTAATATCAAAAAATTTGTCATTTCAATAAAAAAATTAAAAAAATTACTTTTTGATAATCCAGTTATTCTATTAGTTATATTGTTAAACAATTTTCTAACATTTAATTTCAGATAACGAATGTCAATATTCTGTCAACTAACTTATAATATAGTAATAAATGGAACTACCCTGAATTTTTTCAGCAGGATTTAGTTTATATAACGGAAATTTTTCTAATTGTGAACGTATGTCGATTCTCTAAAACAAAATATAGCTACAAATTAGATGAATTTAGCAATTATATTGTTATGTAAGGAGTAAAATTAAATATTCTAATAAGCCAATGAAATTAGACTGATTTTAGTATTAGAATAGAACTAAATTTTATTTAAAAAAGTCCCGCAATGATTATTTTAAAATTTGAAAATTTAAATAATTGTTTTTCACCTCAACAAGTGCGCAATATAAAATTAAAGTTTATAAACAGCAAACTGTCAAAAAAGTCAACACACTTACGAATTGTCAAAATTCACAGCACAAGAAACGAATCTTTGGTACGATAACCGCATAAAGCCAACATTATAAAAATTTGTGCAGAAATGAGTGCTTTTTGGTGCCAATGTCTTAAAAGCCGAGAGCGCAGCTATTCGTTCCGCTAAAAGTTTGAGTTTAATCGTTAATTAACGATAAATCAATTTATTGTTTCTGATGATAACGGTGAGTCGTCCACAATGATTTTATAAATTTACAACGCTCGTTGTAAACGCTACTTTATAATGAATAATTAAAAAATAACTAATTAGTCTCGTCTTTGACTTCTGTAATAATTTTTACAAATTTAAATAAATAAAAAATCTCAAAATAGTTTTGTGATGCGCTACTGAATTTTTTTTATTATTGAAACTTATTAGTCAGGCAATTTTATCACCAGATGTCGCTACCCTTTATACGCTCCACGCTTTAATACGGTCTCCAAAAAAATGCTTTTTTTATTTTATCCCAAAACCAATCTCAATTTTGTTCGAAATTTGAATCCTACTTCTCGCTTTTAAACAAATAGGGGGTTATGAATAAAAGTGAGCATGAAATATATACTCATAATTTTGAAATTTTTCTCGGAATTGTGTGAATAAAATTCAATAATAATCAAGCATATAAGTAGATACTCTTATAATAAGCGTACCTACTCATGCTCATCATCTACTTATAAATTTTATTGGTATAATTTGAGGTTTTTAATTCAAAATTTTGAGTATATACTTCATGCTCACTTTTATTCATAACCCCCATTATAATCAAAATGACGTACTCAAGTGGTCCTCAAACTTTTCTGAATTTAATCGTTTTCTTAGCTATAAAATATGAATCACTTTTTTTAAAAACTTCTCGGGACTGCTTTAAATTTAATTTTCTTGCGTTAATTTTCCGATAACTTTTAAAATAATTAAATTTTTACGAATCAAACCCTTAATCTTCGATAAGAAGGTGAAATCTTTTGTCGAAGGTTTTCAAATTAACTTTTCGTTATCTTCCCTGCGCGGTTCGCAAAGTCTTGCTGTCATTTTGGGTCATGCGCGCACTGGTCACAACTTTCAAATTTCGCACTTTTAATAATTTCAAAAACGTAAATTTTCAAAATGAGTGTGATTTTGTGTTTTATGTTACAATTTACTTCTTATTTAATTTGGACAACTCTTTGTTTTTTATTTCAGGCAAAAGCCTTTTCTGAAGTCAAATATCAAATTTTATTAGTTTTTCTGGTTTTGATGTTCTTTTATTAACCCTTAATCTTATAAAAAGCACAGCACCTGTTTTTATGACCTTGAAATGCTACCATTTCAAATAGACCTTGCAATCAAATAATTTAAAATAAAAAAAGTGAAACAGATCATTACGAAAAAAATCAATCTAAGAAAAGCACCTAGTTAAATAATAAGTAATTTAATGAAGTTCCGGAACACTTACGAGGTTGCAAATTCAGATTATGATATCTATTCGTGTCACAATCATTTGCAACCCGATTTTAAGACTATCAGAATTATATTGACACTCACTTATTGTTAACTCCTCTAAGGTTGTCCTAAAATTTAAAAACTTTTGGATGTTTTGTCTAACTTTTTACTTTTGAAGTCTCCAGTGACTAGCCTACAATGAAACAATATTCAGTACAGAAATCCCAAAAGAACCTCTGCAAATGTAAGTTACGCACTCCTCTATACTTAGCTCTGACTTCCGGCTCTCTCCAGATTGCCAGAAATTTTAATTGCAGTGGATTTGTTGTAGAGTAAGGTGTAAACTCACATGCACTTAGTCCCATTGTATTGCCTTTAATTTTCAGCTTTACCCCGACTCTGTCACTCCTCAAGTCATCCCAAGTGTGAGATAAAATCCAGGATCCACCAGGTGGAGTGTCATTGATTTTAGGCATGTCAAGCCAGAAGTCCTCCAACACGGTGTAACATCATGTATGCTTTCGGGTGTTATTATTTATTAAATTAAATATTTAATAGTATTTTACGCCTGAAAGTAAACAATCATAGTTACTTTAGATAACTTTAGGGATTTTTGAAAAAAGATGTTGGCAAGAAAAAGGACATTAAGTTCGAACAAGTAAAAGTGTTCAATTGCAAAATTTCCACTAGTAAGACAAAGGTGATGGCGTTTTTAGAACCACCCGCCACTGCGAATCCACCTCAGTGAGCAAGCTCACAAAAGACGGGGAGGCTAAGCACGCTTACGCGAGAATTAGCCCCGGGCTCCCGTCTTCCCGTAGACGGTTATTTATTCGATACCTCCCGTAAATCGTGGAGTTTAACTAATTCAGGGACGTGCCGTTAACGCCCTTTAGAGATTTTCTTGCCATCTCAAAGTTTAAGCCGAGGCTTCGGAGTCCACCGTGTTAGCCGTGTTAGGCGTGTTAGCCTTCTCACTAGAAGACTGTGCCTTTGGAGTGTAGGTCTGATTTCCGTTGACCGATTTGTCCCAGCAGTCTCCGGTCACCCACAGAATGGCTGCGGACTCTTGCCCATCTGCTGACCCGTTTCGCTAGTAGCCATTAGTGACGTTCCGCGTCGCGACAGCGAAAACGTCCTTCCGGGGCCGCCTCGTGGAGGCTGACTACTTAACGCTTGCCGTGCAACCCTGAGACCCAGAAGAGTCTTTAGAAGGGGGCACGGCCGTGGTACGTAATATGCCCTCGAAAATCACCAAATACCACCAAGTTAGCAGCAGAACGCTACTACTTAAATGAGCTGCTATAGCTACTATTTAGCTACCTTAAGACAGCCATAGTTACTCCTTCCTGAGAATGAAAAACTACAGAATCCCTCTACAGATCTATAAATACCAACCTCGAGAACGCAGAGATGTAAGACGACCGAGGAAAAGATGGGCCGGAACAGGTCAACGACCTAATCCATGAAGGAATTGATGATGATGATGAAGTGAAAGTGTGGTTGTAAGGATTGGAAGTGACTTCTTCTTTTGGATCAATTATTGATTAATTGACAGATCAGATTTTTGATGGTAGCTTGGTTTGAAAGTCTTCTCGAGTCACACGTAAGTGATTTTTCATTTTATAATTAACATCATGTGGCTGCAAATTAAAAATCTATTTTGTTGGTGATAAGTTCTTTATTATCAACTGATGGCGCCTAAATTTCCATCTTTCGCAGATAGTGGCACTGAAGACACTAAAAGTTTCTCGTGGTAAATATACTAGATACTTTGTAAAGACCCACAAAACGCGCATTGCGCCACCCATTATTTCTCCGACTGTGGTTCATAAGTTCAGAGTAAATTAAACCACGCGGCACTGTCACCACAGACTGTCACGTTCTCCTCCACATCTACTGCGCCGATTTTTTCTAATTTTTTAAAATTGTGTTGTAGGGGGGAGGGGCTAAAAAAACTTAAACCTAAAATTGTTCACCAAAATACCCTTGTTCTTGCTTAAAGAAGTGGTAAATTTTGTTTTTTTGCAAAAACTCAACTCAAAAAAAATTTTGCAATGGTTGAGTCTCAAACAAAAAATTTTAAAAGTCGCTGATGCTCAAACGTTCGACACAAAAAATTCGATTTGAGAGGGGAAGCATCGACATGCACCTACTTTGGTCATGATTTCTTAATTGGAATATTTTGACTTATTTGAATTCTAATCCTTGTAAAAAGATTTTCGTCCAAAAATGTTTATTTTACAAGGTTTCTACATGCAACAAAATAAAACAACCATTTAATTTGCAATGTGCTTATTATTCATTATGTGAAAAATACGAAAAAAAATATTCTAAATTATCAAAATGCTTTAGATGTTCAAGCAAATCTTGAAAGGCACATAAAGCGGAACTAAAAAAAATTTATAAAAAGCAAATTCAGTCACAGGGTGGTAGCCAATTTGGATTCCTTTGGTAGGTAGTACTAACTTTAATTATCATTAGCGGTTAAAGCCATAACGGTAAAATTCACGTCATTTGGTTCTCGGTCGATGTACTCCTTGCACACCTTAGCAGTGTCCTAAAAATCAACCGTTACGCACTTCAACACTTCAAAAACCGTGACAAAACCTTACCACTAGGAAAGTTTCAGTCGAGGTTGTTCCGTGATTAATCGGAAAGTCTCTGCGACCATCCAGCTCCAACAAATGCCCATCTTTTTGCACAAAGGCAACGAAATGGTGATTAACCTTTTCGTTAGGATTCACCTTAAAGACGATGGTTTACCCCATCACGTCAGATGATTTCTAATTTAATCATTCTTACCACAGTTTGTCCCTCAAGCGCGAGTTCACTGTGAGCGTTGACCACCTCATCGGCCGACTTTTGCAAAAGCTCGCCTCTCTCTTGAGGCGTCAGGGATTGGCACTCCTCGAGCAACTTCTTAAAGGGCCCATCGGCGATCTCAATCCTGCAATTTGGAATTAATTATTATCGAGAAAGTTTCAAAAATGAAAGACTTACCGATCCAGATTGTTAGCAATGCAGTGAATAAGCGCCACGGTACCGCAAGCGTTAGAAACGATTTGCTTCATGTAGAAAACATCAGCAGGAATAACCTGTCCACTCTCCTTTGCAGCGTTGCACTGCTCCTCACTGAACTTGTTGTATTGATCGCTACAAGGGAACAACAAAATAACGGAGATGGCGGGTTGGGGTACCCACCCCAACGACTCCGCATCCAAACCATAAACGTCGACCAGATTCCATTTCTCCGGTACACCCAATTTTTGCAAAAACTACGATCAAAACGTCGCTTAAACTGCAAAAAAAACCCCAACCGAAACTTACCTTGTTCAAAACCTACAACACAAAATTATAGGTTAGGATGACTAACAATTTTTTAACTTTCAAGAAATACTTACGTCCGGGTTAGACTCCAATGGTAACCAAGCCATAACGACAAATTAATGGAAAGTTCTCGATCGACTAACTACAAATTTTTTGTATTCGATTTCGGCGTTTAGTTTTAACGATCTGTCAAGAAACAAGTGAAAATTGCGACGTTGTCACGAATTTTGTGGAACGCTTGATTTTTGGGCGTTTTGATAATATACAATGCGGTTCATAAGCTTATTACAAACCCAGACAGCTGTGCATTATGAAAAAAAAATTGTGTGATGATTGTGTGTGTATTGAATTCGGTCGCCTAGTACCGGGGGTGATTTGGTTTGATGTAGTTAGGTTACAATGGTTATATACAGGGTGATTCCAACATTAGGAACCTTTGCAGTAAGTTTTGACAGAGTATTATTTTGAATACCCGATTTAATATATTATTAGAAAACAGGGGGCATCCCCGTAAACCCAGGATTTAAGCCCCTCCCCTTGTCATTAAAGCTGTTAATTTAATAGGTTAAAATAATATCATTTAAAGCGTTTGATATCTTGAGATGTATTTTCAAAAAAAAAAATGTATTTGTGTTATGTTACTACCCCCAACGTAAATTTCTGGGTGCGCTTTGAATGAGTTAATCAATCTCACTCCGACTGAACTCATAAACACTGTAATTGAACCCAAAATTCTTGATTCCTTATAATGATGAAATCCTTTCTGATGATGATGACGTCTTCAGGCGAGTCCGACCACATGCCCTGAATTGTTTCGGAATAAGGACAGTTTTATTGATTTTCTGAAAATATAAATTAGTTCTTACAGACTGACTTAATATTTTGTTTTTTATGTATTTAACAAAACTATACCTTCAATATACGCGAACATATTACTTTGACCCTGACCAGAGGCGTAACAACTTTGCTTGGCGCCGGTGTGCCAGAGTCGCACAGCCGTCTGTATACAAAAATCTTTATATAATAAAAGGTCGTGCGATACGCTGCCGCGACGATTATTTGAAGCCGGCGCCAGTGTTCTGTGCACTCTCTACGTATGGCTAGTTACGCCACTAACCCTGACACAGTTATACATTTATGTATTGGCACCCCATAGAGTAGTTCATCAACCGGTACTATGATTTTAAAAGTTTCCAAAGAACAGAATGACAGAAAACGGTCCAAAAAGCAATACTAAAAAAATCAATTTATGAACCATTGCAAATAGGGTTTACATTCTCAAAAAAACTCAAATTTTGACCTGTGTAGCATGTAGCATAACCTGGCAAAAGAGCAATTACGGGCTAGCCCGTTTGTTCTCGAAAGTCTAACTTTTAGACCAATGGCTATGGGAATTTTAGGAACTTCAAACCCGAACGGCGTTGAGTCAGGACTTGGTTATATAGGCGTAATTGGGAGGGTACCAGAGGTTCCCCCCGACTACTCTACCCGGGAGCATTAGTGAACCCATCACAGACGACCCATTTATTATAAAAACAAAATTTTTTACAATATTGGTGTAGTCAGAAAGAAAAACATTTACACAATACTCGTAAGATTTTACGGATCTTCGTTGTATTTGGAAGTGGTCCTATCTTCCTTATATATTGTATTCCAATTAGGCGAATACTTCAAAGTCGTCAGTATCGTCTTCCTCTTGATGGTCCATAGTAGGTGGTATTCCGGTGGTGTGTCTTTGTCGTGTCGTAGTAATGTCCTTGGGCCCGGTGGAATGTCTTGGTTTTGTAATAATGTCCTTGGGTCTGGGGGTGAGTGGATAGTCTTTTGAGTCGTAATTTTCTAGATTCTTAATCATTGCCTGATATCTTGATATGTATTTTCAAAAAAAAAAAAAAATCATTGCCTGATGTTAGCCTGACGGAGGCACAACGCCTGGATAGTTTCCAGATTTCGCATTTGGAAGTTTGAAATGAAGCCCAATGCAGGGGCCGCAGAAGGTAGTACTGGCCTTATAACGGTTTTAACAATTCTGACTTTGGTCTTGGGTGGGAACTTACTTTTCTCACCAATGAGGGAAAGGAGAGCCGCCTTCGGCGCTCTCGTTTGTGTGTTTATCCTCGTTACGTGCTTGACCCAGGATAGCCTGGTGTCCAGGGTAACACCCACATACTTGACAAAATTCCTCCAGGGGATTCGCGTGCCAAACATTTCAACAAGCTCGAATGTTTGCCGGGCGAATCGACAAAATATAATCGCTAGGGGTTCACATCCAGCCTCCAGAAGCGGTACCAAGGTTGGAGAGGAGCTTCAATGGGTCGCGAATGATTTTGATGACGTGGGGGCGACTGGCCGACTTTGCAACAATCGCAACATCATCCGCATAGAGGGCGAAAAGGGTCTTGGGGGGAATGGGCATGTCACGTTGGAAAAGACTAAAAAGAGTTGGGGAGAGTAGGGAACCCTGAGGCAGACCCGCTAGAATGGGTCTGGGATTGGAACGGATACCATTGATTTTGACGCAAAATTTGCGTTTGTCAAGGTAGGAGCCTAATAGTTGAACCAGTCCTGGTTTCATTCCGGACACGAAGAGCTTGTAGAGAAGTCCTGGGATCCAGACTTTGTATAAAGCTTTGGCGATGTTTCCTACTGAAGGCGCTGGTGATTTCGACCACTCTGAGGATTTGATGGGTGGTGAAGTGTTTCTTGCGGAATCCAAACTGTTCCTTGGGGATTAAATTTAGACGATTGATCTCCTCATTTAGTCTGGTGAGGATGATCCGGAACATTTCTGGAACCCTTGAAAAAATACATAGTACTAGTATACCCTGAAGAATGTATTGATGCAGATACAAATGGACGCGGCCAAAAGGACGCAGACCCAAAAAGACGCTGGCCATAAAGACGCAGACCGAAAAGGTTGCGGACGTGATATATGTTAGCATTAACTCCAGGGATATAGAAAAAAAGCACCTTTGTCGAGTTGGAAGGCTCTCAGTAAGGGGTAATATTAGGTAATACAGCGCGTTAGTCAAAACGGCTTGGAGCCGTCTCGGAGCGAAGCGAAGAGGAGGAGGAGGCGTAGAGTCGATTTTGACAACGCAACTAGATCCGATAATGATCCATGATAATCCAAAAAAAAAATAACACCTACCCCCTCTATGGAGGGTCTAAGACAACTCGCCGCGGCCGACTCGCCGCCGCCGACTCGTCGCGGGCTAACTTTCCGCTAGCCCAACTCGCCGCTGACCAACTCGCCGCTTGCCCAATTTGCCGCCGTCAACTAAAAAGAGTTTGAATTTTATTATTAACTTTTTGAACGCTTGAAATTTGGTGAAGTTTTCTGGATATTTTCTACTTTTTAACGATTAAATCAATTTAGTTCATGGCGTATAAAAACCATGGATGCAAAAATTTGCATGTTTCAGATCCGATTTTAAGTTTTGCATCGAGCGTTCAAAGAATTAATATTTGAGTAGGTGGTTGGAAAATCATTGTTAAATGGTTAACGATTACTATAAAGATTTTGTGACCCTTGTACTATGTTAAGAAAGTTGGTAACAACCCATTGATTGGTTAAACAACCAACATCGCTACTAAAATTGGTTTGTTTTACCAACCAATGAGTTGTTACCAAATTTGTTAACAAATCAGTACAAGTGTCATGCAGCCTTAAAATGCAATTTATTTATAAAATTTGTTTTTTTTCTTTGTTTATAAGTGATTTTCCGACCAGTTATTCAATTGAAGTAAGTATGTGGTAAACTTTTCTTGATCTTATATAATAGTCCGTCGTGCCATACCCGGTCAAACGCTTGCGAGATATCTAAGAACACAGCAGAGCAATAATTTTTAGATTCCAAGTCCGATCTTATCTTGGCTGCTATTCTATGGACTTGTTCGATGGTTGAGTGTCTTTGTCTGAATCCAAAATGGTGTTTTGGTATAATTCCTCTTATGTTTAATATGGGAAGAAGCTTTTTTAGCAGGAGCTTTTCGTAGACCTTAGACATCAGCGGGAGTAGACTTATAGGTCTGTATGATGAGACAATATTACCATCCTTCCCAGGTTTTGGTATCATAATTATTTGTGAGATCTTCCACTGAAGAGGAAAGTAACCCAGTCTCGATATAGCGTTGAATATCATAGTTAGCATCCTATATCCAGAATCTGGTAGTTCCTGTAATACTTTTCCGGTAATCAGATCGAATCCGGGTGCTTTTGCTGATGGAATTTCTCGACGAATTAGTTTGCGAATTTCTTTTTTTTTAAATTTTTCAACTGGTGGATTTCTTCGACAAGGTGAATTGAGAAGTTGATATATTGGTATTTCGTCATCGATATTGCATTGCCTTGGTAGCGGTGTGAATACTTTTTCAAGGTACTCAGCAAAGGTATTTGCCTTCTCTTCATTGTTTCTAGCCCATTGTCCGCTATCTGTCTTGATGGGTGGGTTATGTATTTTTGGTTTTGTAATTTTCTTAGTGGCCTTCCACAGCGAGTAATCGGTATTTTGTGTAGTTGTTAATTCTTCTAGGTGACTTTTAATTTCTTTATTTTTTAATTCCTGTAAGGTACTTTTTAGCTCTCTAGTAGCACGATTGTATATTGTTTAGTCTGTAGGGTGTAGTGTCGTCTGCCACTTTTTCCGCAGTCTACGTTTCTTTAAAAGAAGTTCTTTAACAAACATAGGACAAGTATTTTCATAAGAGTTCTTTTTTACTTCAGGTGTCGAGTTCCAAGCAGCTTGCTGAATGACTCTTGTGAAGTAATCCACCGCGTAATCAATGTCTTTTTCTTCTTTTAGAGGGATTTGTTGGTTAAGTCCCTGCTCAACAGTGCATCTGAAGTGGTCCCAATTTGTTTTATTATTGTAGAGTGTAAGAGGTTTACATTTATTTTTATATTGTGTTGAGAGAGTGACGATGATAGGTGTGTGATCCGAAGATAAATCCAATGAAGATTCAATAGAGAGATAGCCCGAGGCAATGCCTCTGGTCACACAGAAGTCGAGTAGATCTGGGATTTTGTTGTGATCTGCTGGCCAGTAAGTTGGTTGACCTGTAGATAATTGGCAGATGTTTTGAGTTTGGATCGCATGGTATAGCTGTCTGCCCCTTGGATTTATTAATCTTGATCCCCAATACAGATGCTTTGCATTGAAGTCTCCACCAACAATAAAGCGTCCGCCAAGAGTCTTGAAAAATTCTTCAAAGTTGTCTTTCTGTATGGTTATATTTGGTGGACAATAAACTGAAGAAATTGTAAGGTTACCACACCAATCCTCAACTTCTATGCTGGTTGCTTGTAAGTAACTTTTGGAGAATGATTCAAGTTCATGATGCTTGATTGAGCTTTTTATTATTGTTGCTGTACCCCCTCTTGCCCTTTCACCGGGGTGGTTGGTGTAATAGATATTATAGTTGGGTATGTTAATGTAGCTTTTGTTTGTTAGGTGGGACTCCGAGATCAAGAATATATCAATGTCTTCATTTATTAAAAATTTTTTGACTTCGAGGACATGTAGTAAGCCATTTGCATTCCAGACAGCTATACGTAACGAACGCTCCATTAATTTATTTTTGAAAAAGATACTCAAATCATATCTAATAGATAGGCACTTCTTTGTAAAACAGCAGGAATTTACATCTGAGTTACACAGTATCAAGTCCGGAGTACCACAGGGAAGTGTCCTGGGACCGATTTTGTATCTTATTTTTACGGCTGACATGCCAACAGAGAACAACACAACGCTAGCAACGTTTGCAGACGATACGGCGGTTTTGGCATCAAATTCGAATCCTAATACGGCCTCGCAGTGTTTACAAAGTCACATTGATAAAATCTACAAATGGTGTGTATTGTGGAGATTGAAAGTTAATGAAAGTAAGTCAAATCATATAACCTTTACACTACGAAGAGAGACTTGTTCTCTAGTCAAGTTTGGTGACCAGCCAATTCCACAGACTGACGAGGTAAAATACCTGGGCATCCACTTAGACCGAAGACTTACTTGGGCACCGCACATAAATACCAAGAAAAAACAACTCGAATTGAAGTTAAAAAAACTATACTGGTTGATCGGTAGAAGTTCTCCACTGTCCGTACAGAATAAAACTTTGGTGTACAAAGCAATTTTGAAGCCTATCTGGACATATGGACTGCAGCTATGGGGTGCTGCAAGTACTACAAACATAGCCAAAATACAGCTGTTTCAGAACAAGGTATTGAGAGCCGTTGCAGGTGTTCCCATATACTATCCTAGCAACGTTTTGCACGAACAACTGAATATGCCAACAGTTCAAGAAGAGATAAGGAGGCTAAGCAGAGGATATCAACAACGGCTTCAGGACCACCCTAACCCATATGCAGTAAACCTGCTGAACCCCCCATGCAATGAGGCGACTAAAAAGAAGCGATCCTATAGACCTAGTGAGTTGAGTAATTAACCTATTGTAATCTGATGTCAGATAGTGAACTTCATTAGAGTGAGCCTGGGCAAACTCTTACATGTCTATATTATTGTCATATAAACGTTACTTATTGTTAATAACAGATTGTAACTAGTCACTAGATTCAAAATAAAAAAAAAAAAAAAAAAGTTATTCAATTATTATTAATTCTTTGAACTCTCGATACAAAACATAAAATCGGATCTGAAACATGCAAATTTTTGCATTCATGGTTTTTATAAGCCATGGACTAAATCAATTTAATCATCAAAAAGTAGAAAATATCCGAGGGACTTCACCAAATTTAAGCGTTTAAAAATTTAATCATAAACTTCAAATTCTTTTCAGTTGACGGCGGCGAGTTGGGCCGGCGGCAAGTTGGTCAGCGGTGAGTTGGGCTGGCGGCGAGTTGGCCGCGACGAGTTGGCCGCGGCGAGTCGGCCGCGGCGAGTTGTCTCAGCCCCCTCTATGGACGTGCTCAAGGGGGGATGGGGGGACCGTCTCCTCCAATATTTTAAAAATTTGGCAAAGAGTTGGTAAAATCACCTAAAAGTTGGTCAAGTTAACATTTTTTTATGTCTTACAAAAAGTAAACTTAGAAAAGTTTAGCAATTTTAAATTAATTCGGTTGGCAAATTTAGGATTGCTCTCCAATGAAAAAAGTTAGTTGGGCACGTCCCTGACCCCCTTCATAATAGCACCTTTACCAAGTTGGAAGGCCCTAAAAAATTATATTAGCTAATTAATTCTTTTATTTCAAATAATTTTAATTGGTCATTGGAAAAAATGACAAAAGTAGAATTCAAACTGCAGAAATGGAATTCATTAGAGCTACAAAGGGCTGTACCAGAGCTGACAGAATTCGAAATGAAGATATACGATAGGAACTTGCGATTGAACGTACCGGCAACGATGGTGTGAACATATGGACAGTATGGACAACACAAGACCGGTAAAATTGGTTTTTGGGATACCATCTGAAAGGAAAAAGAGATGTTGTGCGACCGACGAAACGATGGATGCCGGAACAGGCTTTAGCCTTATCCAGGAAGTTTGATGATAATTTTAATTTAATTTTAATTTGTTGTTTTGGGCCTGCGTCCATGTGGTCGCGTCCTTTTGGGTCTGCGCCTTTATGATCTGCGTTTTTTTGGTCGCGTCTTTTTGTCCTAGACTCGGTGCTGCCCTATCTTACTTTGTAAACTATAATGACGTCCGCATTCTTTTAGATGCGAGAAAATTGTCTAAAGCGGAGGGAGGCGTTGGTAATGTTTATGATTGCGGTGACGACTTTGCGTTTATGGTTTCCGTCCTTTTGGGTCTGCGTCCTTTTGGGCTTGCTTCTTAAAGCTTGCGTCTTTTTGGTCGCTTTCTTTTGGTCACGTCCTTTTGTGCTAGACCCGATTTCCCTACCTGTCAAAGCGTTAGGAAAGGACTTTGTCTCAGACAAAGTCTTAAAAATAAGAAATGAGGGAGTTATGGTCGAATCTTCAAGCAAATCTCTTTTTGGCCCTCGATCTCGCTTAACGGGGTAGATGAAAACATTCTAAAAGAAGATATTAGTGAAGCATTTAACAAACAAATCTCCGTATCTATGACTTAAAAGCATAAACCCCATTGATTCAAAGCTTAAACCTTTGAATAAGTGAAATCTTGGTAGTTGACTTATCTCCCAATTTAACTTACATATTTCCAATTGGCCATGTGAAAAAGTGTCTGTCAAAAACACCAAAGGAGGATCGAGTAATATTAATCTCGCCTTAGGAAGTACCTAAGACCATGCTCGAGACCCATAACTGGGAGATGAACGCAAGAGTTATGTTCACTGACCATTGAAGAGGTTTTTCTTTGGGCTAAGTCGAAAGAGGATCCGTCAAGTCTTCTTAGGAATGAAGTTGAAATTGAATATCTATTGGATGAACAGGACTCATTTAGGCCTCATATCCGCTCAGCGTAAACGATTTGGGTGTTGAAACTATGACGCCTACTCAGGCTCTGAAATTTTTACTTGAAAAACTACTTCCAGATAATGATAAAACAATCGAGTTAACGGTGTATTACCAAACTATGAGGTATGATTTTGAATCCCTTGTAAATGGTGCGAATGTGGAAAAGATAAGACCTGTAGACATGGCTGAGATGATAACATTTAGGTGTCCTTTCTCGATAAAGTCTACCAAGTTTTCAGTCTCGTTTTCTTGAATCTCCTCAATGCGTGTTTAAAAGTAGGTAATTTTTCTAAATTTTGGTAAATTGGTGACCTTAGGATCAACACTAAAAATCCCAAAGGGACCCTGGAAGCGTTAAAAATTATAGATCTATTACTCTTTATCCAGTAATGGGGAAGAGTTTTGAAAAAGTGATCAATTCCAAATTACTTGAAGATTGTCCTCAGTTTCCTTCTTCAAGACAATTTGGATTTGTAGAAGGAAAATGTACCAATCCGACACTAAAAGAATATTTTGAAAAATTCCAAAAAAGTAAAACATTCTAAAACCAAATTCATTTCAGCTAAATTTTTTGATATCAATGGATCAATTAATCTATGGTTAAAGCATCACGGGATATAAATCTTTTCCACTCTATGGTGAAAAACTGTAAAGATGCTGTAGGACCTATTGTTGGATACGCCAGTGAATTCTGGATTGAGAAAATCAGGAAGAACTTGGTGCAAAAGCAGACCAGCGGCGTACTTAAAACTTTGGCCTTCTGGGACGGTTCCAAAGTTTGCCGCTTTTCCTGAAAAAATATTTTGATGACTTTTGATCCGCCCTCATCGGAGGAAGCAGACTTCTGTTTTGCTATGGAATATGCTACCGGACGTAGATAAAAAACTATGCCTCTGTATCCTCCATGGTTGGGGAAGTATTAGCTGGAATTCATTCCTTAAATTTGGAAATCGTCCGGTCGAATGCCTGGAAATCTCATAAAAAGGGAAAATCGATTATATTTTGTGGGAAAACTTTTTATCTCTTTTAAATTCGCACAGTTGCCCACAGAACATGGCGAATTCGGACCCGATTTTTTCATTAGTTTAAGAAATCCGAGAATGGTTTATGTCCTGTGTGGAAAAATCTACCTGAATTAGTTGACTTTGTTTTTGACGACCACCGTCATAGACTCATAGAATGATTTAGTTAATCTCACTCTGGTGGAATTTTCAGACCCTTTAATTGAACCTTTGTTGATAATTCTGCTTCTCAATTCCTTGACTCATTAAACCATGAAAATTATTCTTCTGGTGATGATGACGTCTTTGGGTGATCTCGATGACCAGAACTACCTTTGTTACGGCTCTAATGATCGATGGACTTGTATAGCAATGGTTGAGCTCTGAACGGATAACTTAAATTCTTAAATTCACGTGGTTTGAAGTCCACGGTACACTTTGGGTGGTTCAATTTCTCAAATGTTTTTTTATCAAATCACCATATCTCAAAAGTTGCTATGCTACATCAACTAACAAGTCACGAAGAAAAATTTAAATTAGCAACAAATTTTAATTTACGATGAAAATCGCACTTTTTGCTCCTTTTTTAATCTGGTCAAATTGTTTTATTCTCCTAACAGGGGAAGATTTAACATTCAGGAATGGAAAATGTATTGGAGGATTTAATAAATTGGGATTTGTCATCAATAACAATTGCCCCAATAATGGCAAGTGTGTACTTTTTCGAGATGGTTGGTTTTGCGTTGCAATTAATGAATCATATTTTGCCCATAACCAATGGAAATCTGATCGTGTTAATAAGAAGGTGTCAAATTCGTTTTGTGATAACTTCTGTCATTATAGTAAATCATGTAAAAATGGAATATGCGAATGCATTAAGCACTTTACTGGGAAATACTGCGAGAAACAGATTGACTACTGCGTTAGGCATAAATGCAAAAACAAAGCCACATGCTTACCAAGACTTGGAGGTTACAATTGCAAGTGCACGATTAACCACATTGGAAGATATTGCGAGTATGTCCATGTGGAAGATCTAAATACTTTTAAGATTATGAAGGATCCCGATTTTCTTTTCGACGTATTACAGTTTGTTGGTTTTCAGTCCACTTACCTCTTCCTTTCCCAAGGCATGGGGTGGTTTCCAAAAGTTACGGTCGATTTTGGAGATGGAACCTTTGTGAAAAACACGGCTTTCACGGTTTTGGAAAATGCAACTAAGGTTTTATCTCAACTCTTCCGGTTACCACTGAGATTAAAACACGATAAAGTTAAAGTGTACACTTTTAAGCACACTTATCAAAAAGAAAGCTTTTACAACGTAGAGGTGAACAGTTGGAACGGCCATTTTCATATCTTTAACACGATTTACCAAATCAAAGTCAAGAACGTTGCAGCTAACTTAGAAGTTATTTTACACAATAAAATGGATCCCAAAGAAGTTTCTAAGTTTTATAGAAAATCTGCAATATTTTTTCCAGTAGCTGTTAAGAGCAATTGCATCAAAATTTATTTCAAAAGCCTTTGGAAGTTGTATAAATTAAATGGAACGAAGACGTTGTTCGTAAACTCCAAGATAAACGCCAGCGCGTTGAACTTGTACATTCCTCCATTTACTATGGAATATGGGCAGTATTTGGCTTGCCTAACTGTTTCGATTATTCAGCCCATGAAAAACTCAAAAGAGACGTGTACTAGATTTGTGGTACTTCGAGGCGCATGTGTTGCTCATATTCAAGGTGGAACGAGAGTTTTTAGAAGTTTTAACAAACCGTTTCGTTTGGATGCAAGTTTAACATTTGATCCAAATTTTCATCGAAATGATCAGCCTTCGTTAGTTTATTCGTGGACTTGTTCGCCCAAAAGCAAATTTTGCCGTGGAAGGTCACCGTTGGACGAGACTAGTGCAATACTTACCGTTCCACATGATGCTTTGAAGAAAGACATTTACAATTTCCAGGTGGGCTGAATTTTACAATAAAACATTATAGTCCTTACCAGTGAACTTAGGTGTTACTTCATCGTACACCTGATGACGTAACACCCCAGTTTCCCGATGAGAACTGTTATTTTCTTTTTAATTTTTTTATTTTTTCTTGGGTTGTTTAGGTTATGGTGGATTACGTTTCAGTTTCTCAAAAATACGCATACACTGGAATTGCAAAACAGGAAATACATATTACGAAGACCGCTAAATGCTTGTACTTCATAAATTGTACCAAGAATTGCGTCGGAGGCGTAGCTAATCCTCACGAAGCAATAGTTATGATGGGAGTCGTGAAATGTGGGAGTAGGAAAAAAGATGAACAGTTTGGATTTTCTTGGCAAAACTTCTCGTCGACGTTCAAAGAGGACCAAACCATCTCTTTGAAAAGCATAGATTTTCACCAAGAGACCAATGAGCTAATAATTTATGAGGGTTACCTCAAACCAGACACGATATACAACTTTACTTTTCATGCAGTTAATGATTCATATTCCAAATTACCAAAAGATCCACAAAAATCTTGCACTATGATGATCAAAACATTGAAGGATGTCGCGAAAGAAGAATGCACTGTGAGCCCATCCTTTGGTACCGCTGCTGTAACCCGTTTTACTATTAACTGTACTGGATTATTGTCAGAAGATTCTCTTGCAGTTATACATGAAGTTACCCAAATTGTTTATTTAAATCGGCCAAAAATTCGAGGAATTTTGATCGGTTACTCACTCTCAGGCTACATTACCCAATTGTCTCTTAGATCGGGTATCCGAAAATATAATTTTCTAACATACTTGGAGGTGAGGGTAACATATAGCAATGGAATAAGTTTTACTTCTCTTTGCAAAGTCACCGTTTACCCCTTATATTTGGATTCGACTGATTTTGAAACAGCTTGGAGTTATATTACCAAAGTAATATATGGATCTTCGTCTCATCTCAATGTGTATCTTCAAAATGGAAACGAATATGAAATCGTCCAGCAAACGATATCCATAGCTAGATCAGTCAAAGACATTTACAAATACAGCAGTTTTAACAATAGCCGTCTTCCAATTATTAATGAGATCCAAGACTTTTTAATTGATTACTTGATCGAAGTTCCAACTTCCAACATTTACACCACAAAATTTACCATATCTGCTCTGAATTCAATCATCAAGATGACACCCCGGAAAAGTCGACCTTGGTCATCAGCCGTTATTAGTGGTAAGAGCACTTAAAATTTTGACATACAACAACGCATTGTTACCATATACGTTGTTGTGACAACGCCCTATTTTTCGGCCAATAGTAAAATTATGTATTATATGAGTCGGGCGGCGGTTTTTACCTAATTTTTTGATGATTAGGGGATTATTTATTTTTGGTTCTTTATTTATTTCACTTATCTTTTTTCCTTCCTTGGGTGGTCGAAAGGTATGAGTGCGAGACTTAACTCTAAAAGACACGTAGGAAGACTGCCACGCTGGTGATGATAGAGACCTCCCAAATGGAAGTTTAGTCGGTGTGTCCAGTGGAATCTCCTGTTTGGAATCTGAAAAAACTGCAATAATTAATTTGGAGGTTATCGTGATTCCAGGTAACATTTGAGCCCCTTGTGAAGGTGGAAGTTTTCGATGTGACAATGGACAAGCTGCAGAAGAAGGAGGTAGTCCATGCTCAGGCATCTGCCGTGTATTTTTGTGATGAAGTTACCCAGGTCTCGGAGCGGAGTTTCTTCATTGAATCCTAAGATTGAAGATGCGTAGGTGGAACTGGAATTCAAGCGTCAGCTCAGTTCTTTTTCCGACCTGGGGGATTAATTACAGCTCCTGTACGACTACAACTGACGATAACTGACTTATCATGGAATTTATTCTTCGAACATCGAGATGTCTTGGGGATCGTTTGTAAATATTTCAGCTTTCAAAGCGTCGAGTCCCACCCAGATGAATATGACTGGATGTGATACTTGAAAGAACGTTTTTAAATCAAAACTGGGACTCTCAACGAAACTGGAAAACCAATTTTTAGTTTTTTCTTCAAGCTTTCCAGTTATTTTCTTTATTAGATTTAGAAGAACGATCGAAAAGTCTTTCCAGTTTTGATGATGTAGTTCCAAAATTGTGCAAACAATAATGACCAAAATTCCTTTTTAGAGATTAAATTTGCACAAACGATAATAAAGAACTTAAAAGATTACTTTAAAAAGGACGAACAGATTCTCACACAACTACAAATCAACACGATCTTCATAGATTTCTTAGGTATTGCTTGCAATATTTTCAAGTTACGATCTCCCGATTTTACAATTTTTCGGGACGATCTCCCGGAATTAGGTAATTCCTTACACTCTCTAATACTCATTCATCTGAAATTTCCTTTTAGTGAACATTATGGATAGATATATCGTGATGAAGAAGCTGAATCCCTACAAGATTAACCCATATACAGTTTTAGACTTTAGCAATCGCCTAGTGACCGAGTTTCTTTTCTACTTTATGGGGATCTATATTAATTCGTACCAAACAACCCAAACGCGGCCCTTTGTTGTCACTAGCAACGGACTCTGCGTTGTTATGCATAAAAACGTACCACAAAGAGTTACTTCTCAATCGTTATCAATTTCTAAACGTGCAAATATCAATCTTGAATTAAATTCCAATTTGCTTCAAAATCGTAACTTCGACTTCAAAATTCTCGTGATGGACAACTACTCGTATTGGTATTTTAATAAAGGCCTATTAAATTATGCCTTTCCATATATCACAGTGGAAGTAAGCAACCCCTCGAATCCAGTAGAGGAAATTCCATTCAAAATTGAAGTTGATCTTTCTCCGATCAGAACTCCCCTTTTGAATGGCGAAATATTCAGGTCCGGGGGAACTTTGCCAATCAGACTTTTTTGGGAATATGATGAAGACAACTTCCAGATTCATAAGTAATAAGTCAAATTGTATTTAATTCCAATAACTGATTATAAATTTTCAGAGTATATTTGAATAGGGGGGCAAAATTGGTGATCAAGTTTAAGCCTGTCAAAAAAGGTCTTAACATTGTAGTCGTGATTAAACAATTTAGTGAACCAACTATATCAGATTTTTGGGAAAGAGGAATTTTGATTCCCCAAATGACTACAGGAGGAGGTGAAATTTGGGAAATTCGGTTTGGCAAAATTAATATTTACCATACCTTTCAGGTTGGTCCATTTTTGTAGATGATCCTGCACGAGATGAAAAAACGATGTACTACGTGGGAGTGTCTATCGCCGTGAATACGATTAAAAAGTTAACGAAAGATAGTGAAAAACCAATTTTTGAAGAAAATTTTCAATATGATGACTTGACTGATAGGAAAGCAAAGCGAGAAACCTACACAAAAGAGGAGATTACAAAAATTGATTATAGTTTTATCGCTTTTTCCGTGTATTGCTTTTCATATATGAAACCTGAGAAGTATTGGACTTGGAAAAATTGCGAGGTAAAATTTGTAACCTCGGCCGAAGTGGTCAGTTGCAGTTGTGGCGTGAACGATGTGGTGACAGCAAATATCAGAAGAGCTAGAGTAGATTCTATAGCGCACCTTAAAATCGAGACCGAACTTATATATGAAGACAATCCAATCATAGTTTTTGTCCTTATCTTCATTAGTTTTATGTTTTTTGGACTACTTAAATGGACGCTTGAACAAGACAGGGAAGACATGCTAAGGCGAACGGTTTGTTTTTTGGTCGACAATTATCCAGAATGTGAGTACACCTACTTGGTAATTGTTTACACGGGAAGAAACGTGAAGGGAGGAACGACATCCAACATTACGATACAATTGGAGGGAACTCTCGCTTCAAGTCTCCCACACGTCCTAAGGGATTGGGCACGACCTGTTTTGGTCCGGGGCAGTCAGGATTGGTTTGTCATCAAAACCTCAAAACCGCTTGGTGAAATTTTCTGCTTGCACATATGGGCCGATTTTTCCGGAGAGAAACCAAACTGGTTATGCGATAAAGTGATTGTTCACGACATTCAGGTGAGTTTCTTATTCTTGTCCAGCAAGCCCAAGATGGTCCCATCGTTTTCCCATAGTGCCAAAAGATTTGGTTTTTCCTCATCAAGAAGTGGTTCGATCCGCTGATGGATGACGGTACGATGTCATACATGAATTACCAAACGGCAGATGAAATTATCTTCTCAGCATCTCATTACTTTGAAGAAATTTTGCAGAGAGAACTGGATGCTGGAATGCACGGATGGCTGAGTATCTTTTACAAGTACCCGTACAATAATTACACGAGAACGCAACGATTGGCGGTTGCGTTTACTCATATGGTCATGATAATGTTAATTTTGATGAATTCGTACGGTTTTCCACGAGTGGACGTCCCGGAAGATCAAATATACGAGACCGCAGAATATGAGTTAAAATGGAACGATTTGTACTTGGGATTCCATGCTACCTTAATCGCTTTCCCAATGCACTTATTTTTGGTTTGGTTCTTTCGTTCCATTAAACCAAGCTCCAGGTGGATAGAATCACGTTTGGATCACAGCCTGTCCAGATTCAACATACAAAGCACCGACAGTTACGATATCATGTGGATAAGTTCGGAGATGAAGTCCCTTTCGAGCAAAATACGAGTGACGAGTTTAAAAAATAGAGAATGGGGCAAAAAACATTTCTCTTTAATTCAAACATTAAGTGACCCTAAAAGTAAGATGTTGGAAACCGAAGAAAGTATAAAATATGGGTCATCAATTGAAAGACCAATGAGTAATAGAACGATTAGGAAAGAAAAAGTGACAACGTCATCGTCTGACACGGACAGTAGTTCATTTTTTGATAAATCATTTAAATCAGTTGATTTTGGTTCTCCAAAATCCTCTACTGTCCGAGAAAAACCCGTCACCCAATCATACTTTTTTCAACCGTATTATAATTATATCGCATGGGTTTTACTCTTTACCATCATCATACCTTGCATGTACGCCCTGATATTAATGGGAATGGCTTACGGATGGGTGATAAGTTTGCACTATTTGACCGGCTTCTTTTTTGCTATTGTAATCAGTATGTGTTTTTTGGAAACACTGAAGTGGTTCATTTGGTCGACATATTTATTTTTCATGGGAAGGTAAGGTTTTGGCAAAACAGTGTTGGGTGTTTTTAACCTTTCTTCTTCCAGACAAGTTTATGCGATTGAAGATCGCACCGATTTGGTGTTGGCGCTTAACTCGGAATTTAGGATTCCAGAACCGATGAAGAATCGGATTATCAGGAAAATAAATAAGCTTAGAGAAAACAGCATCTACCAACCACTGAAAGAAGAAGTTTTGGCCAAAATTAAAAAAAATCGAGTTTATTCGTTTATGATTCGAATGCTGATCGGCAAATTTATGTTGCTGGTTCTTTTCGGACTTGTGCAAGCCGTGATTACTGCTACCATTTACCTCCCAAATGGATATTTACACATTGAGAACTTGAAGAATTTGGTGAGACAGTCGAACGCTACACATACCAACTTAGTCGAACAGATTCAAAGCAAAGAACATTTGATTAAATATCTTCGAGATACTCTAATCCCAAATTTGCAAAGCAACAATCCGAGTTGGAATTCATCAAAATTGTTTCCGACTGTCGATCAAGTTAATTACCTCATTGGAGTGATACGTTTACGCCAGGTAAAGAAAACTTTTGATTTTTCTTTTAACTTTTTTATCTTTGACATTTCAGATTCGAAAAAACTTCCGCACTTGTGTAATTCGTGAAACACCAAAATGGAAAGCCCACTGTCCTCCAATTTACGATGAAAAAGTTTATGATGTAGGATGGAGCCCTTTAAATGATACATCTCATCACTTTTTTAACTCTACATGGTTTGATGTTGTCAAACATCCTTGGGCACATCACAATGAAAAGATTCTGCTTCGGAACACCGTTACTTACCATAATATGTCCAGGTATCCAAATAAAGGATACATAGTCAAATTGGCCAGAACGATGAAAAACTCTCAAGCCATAATTAAATACTTGGAAGAGAATCATTGGTTTGACGATCTAACCGCTGTAGTTTACATTGAATTTGTTCTTTACAATCCAAGCATTTACACCCTTACCGATGTTTCTGTTATGGCGGAAAGAACTGATCAGGGATTATACTACGTTCATCAAAATTACATATACGATATTATTCATCCTAACCAAACGCTCGGCCAAATGTACCTTTTAGTATATTTGCTCATCACGTTTATCTGGCTCATGACGTTCATCCATACCCATGCCCAAAAGCAAACTTTAATTAAAGCCAAAAGACTTGCAAGCTTAAAATTCGGATGGAAGAGAAAACTCTTTCTTCTTTTGGCCTGCATTTCTGTCATCCTTCACATCAACAAAACGATTCAATTGGACTACTTCAATGGCATAATTCAGAACGCTAATTCTAGCGAATATATGAGTATTGGATTGCTGATATTTATTAGCACGTGCACGTCGTGGGCGATCTGGGTGATGTTCGTCTTAATCATCTTCGAATTTATATGCATTCTTAACGCAGTTTTAATAGTAAAATTCGTAATCACCAATTACATCCAAGCTCTTAAAGCAATGCTTTTATTTTTCGTCTTCTACTTTTTAATCATTGCGGCCTTCAATTGGATTTACTACATGAAATTGGGCACGCACTGTTATTATTATCATGGCGTTCTAACAGGAATTTATAGCAAATTTATGACGTGGTCAAGAAATTTTGATTATGTTTGTTATAGCAGCCAATACTCAAACATTGTGATGTCGGCCCTCCTGTTCTTCGTATACGTCATTTCGATGGTTTGCTTTTGGCAAGCGTTTGCCAAAGCCATAATCATCTCGATTTATTACAAGGTGAAAAGAAATCGGCGCAAAAATTTAAAACCTCGACACACTTCCGTTTTGAATCACTACACTCAAAAATACTTTGACACCATCGAATGTAAGGCTAACCGAAAAGAAGAAAGATATAAAAAGTTTTTTCGCCGGGTGCAGCCCAGGTTGGAAATTATGCGTTACTTGGTCATCGATTGGTCTTACGCAAAAAAACAGGAGCCTCAAAGTTCTAAAAACTATCGGCACGAAGCTATGAAAGTGGTGATTTTGGAGGAACTCATAAAAAGGGGATATTTTATCAAAGAAACAAGTGAAGAATCTGAGGATGAAGAGCTTTGCAGGATTGAGAATATGATGAAAGTTATGCGTGTGGTTGTTCTAAGGAATTTGATGAAACTCCAACTAAAAATTTTGAGCAAAAAAATTAATAACGTTATGTATGGTATATATAAGTGACGAGTAGTTTTTCTCTTGTACTGTTGTACCGAATAAATTTTAATTGTTTCGTTTTAATATTGACTTGAGTAATTTTGAAAAGTGAATAAGAATTCGAAGCTTTAAATTCGAACAGTCGAAGCGAATCTAAATTAACCAAATTAACGGATTTTAACCACTTTTTGCAACCTTAAAAAGGTGAGTTATTCACCAGCATCATGCATCTTTATGGTGACATACACTCTGAGTCTAAATCTATTGATGGAGGTAAACGAAGGTAATGAAAATCTGCAAAAACTCTGAGAAGAGGTAGGGATGGTATATAGTCGGAGAGAGAGAGATCCTTAACATCAGGACATGACAACGGATGATCCAAACTTGAAAATCCTAATGACATCCATGACGAATAATCAAAAGCCTTAATGTCAAAGTAAATTAAGATATCCTGACTTAATTATCAAACCTGAACATAACCATGGCGTTCCCATCGCTGGTTATAAAAGTCTTTTAGAGTTCAAAGTTCCATGAGACATTAAGTTTATTTCTGGGAGGTCACGGCGTGCATTTTCGCAGTCACGGCGTGCAGAGACAAAAAACAAAGACCAACAAACAAGTGATGGGGACCCACAAACTCGGCTGAAAAAAAATCTTATGCGACTGCGATGCAAAAAGAGGAAGCGTCGCACGTACACAAGTACTCCCAAGGTTAGCGTAGCCACGAAACCAGCCAGGAACATAACTTAAAGTCAAGATAAATTGCACCTCCGTAATAAGCGGCAGAAGAGCGGTCTGAGCGAGTTTGAAAAGATAGATAGTGAGCTGAGGGGAGGCCTAGAAGAACGGCTTTGGGTACCGGACACTTTCAGGAAAAGCGCGGAGAACGACGAAGACCCATTTCAGCTGGTAAAGAGTAAGAAAAGAAAAAACACGGAACAGAAGCAACAAACTCAACAATAACAAAGAGTATCGACTTACCGAAACAAAAAGTACAATAGAAAAAAGAAAAGCGACGCCATCTTATTGGTAGAGACCACACAAGAAGATGCCAAAGCCAATGTGGCCTCCATTAAAACAGCTATAAAAACACACACGAACGCGTCTCTAGTACGGGACTATAGTCGGGATAAGGTAGAGGACCGGTCGCAAGGATGAGCGGTTGGGTTCTAACGTCGGCATAACACGGCTCTGCCGGAGTTACCGAACTGAAGTCCCCAATCCGCCTCCCGAAGTCGGTACCAAAGCCACAACTACGGCTCAAGGACCCACAGAGGAGAATGGGGGGGTCTGGCCTCTTGAGAGGGTCAGCTTAGAGCGACAGGAGGGGTGCGTCATGCGCACTCCGAACGTCATATTTAAGCCTCTTACGCATCGAAACTAGTAGAGATCGTGAGATCGGGACTAGAGATACCCATTAGGACAAGGACTCTAGTAAAAAGTCTAAGGAGGACGCAAGCCGGGCATATCCTGATAGAACTAGAGGAGGGTCAGAAGACCCAAGATTTAAAAGGAAAGCTCGTGGAGAGCATCAAGAACAACATAAAAACGTTAATGGGAACAAAAAAGATCTACGCAATAAATAATATCGAAGAAGACCTGACGACAGCCGAAGAGAAGGCCGACCTAGATAGGCTGGTAACTGCAGACTGCGTTGCAATACTGGAACTGCTACCCTATTATCAGAAGACACAAATTGCTAGAGTAGAGGCGAGAGATGAAGCCATCGACCAGCTGGCAAAACTCAAAACGATCGGAGTGGGTATCGTAAACTCTTGCAGAATATCGGAAGATCCGGCAATAGAAAGGTAACGGAGGTGTTGGCTACCGGGCCATACCAAAAGAAAGTTTTTACTTAAAAAACCATAGCGGTTACTATACGGGGATGAAAAGGGGAAGAGTCGCCTATTATAGCTGTTACTTCTCTCCCAACATCACCATCCAGCAATTCGAACAAGAGCTGGACGACCTTCTCTGAAGCACCAGAAAAAGAAGATTTCCGCTTGTTATTGGTGGGGACTTCAACGCGAAGAGGCCAAAATGAGGGGAAGAAAAAACCGGGCGGCATGGGCTGGAAGTATGTAACATGGGCGACTCTCCGACGTTTCAAATGGGGGAGTCAGCCTTACCTTTGCCACATACGACCACAGCGACTACGGCTACATTTGTTTTGACGTCGAGCCCCTGAACCGGCACACCTTCGGGAGACCCAAATCAGCGGGTACCAGAATGCCGACGACGACAATCCAACAGCAGGGGTGGAACGCAAGAAAATTTGATAAAGGAAAAGCAAAAGAAGCTATAAAGAAATCAGGAACAGACAATATCAAATCCGCGGAGGATTTAACGGGCCTCCTCAACAGCATATGCAAGGCCTCCATGCCTAGGAGAGGATCAAATAAAAGAAAAGGAGTTTACTGGTGGAATGCCGAAATAACAAATATCAGAAGAACGTGCACCACTAAACAAAGAATTCTTCAACGTCTACGGGCAAAAGAACTTACTTGGAGAACTAGGAAGTTATGCGTTGTTATAATGTTCGACGTTAAAAATTCATTCAACACGGCAAATTGGCAGCACATAATCCAGGAAATGGTGCGGAGGGGTATTGATAGGGGTCTCGTCAATATCCTTAAAGACTACCTAAAGAATAACATAAAGAGTAACGAGCGGAGTTCCACATTGTGGAATTTGATGTACGATGGCATTCTTTGACTTATAGTACCGAGGGGAGTAACTTTGGTGAAGTTCGCGGACGACTTGACTATGGTGGTTGAGGCGGATACAACCGAGAATCTCATGAACTTCGCCAACCAAACCATCGCATCTATTCAGCAATGGATAGACGACAAGAGACTAGAACTGGTCCCGCAGGAGACAGAAGCAGTCCTTGCAATGAGTCTTCGAGATAATCCCAAAGGAAAAAGTCAATAAGGTGCTGGGGGTAACTTTCGACAAGTACCTCAACTTTTCCAAACATCTAGAAGATACGTCGAAGCAAGCTTGGCAGCACTCTCGAAGCTAATGCCAAACATGGACGGCCCGTCGTACTTCAAGAGACGAGTGCTGGCAGCTGTCACAAGGTCGATCATGCTTTACACCGCCCCAGTTTGGCATGAGGCGATGAGGGTGGATAAGTACAGAAAAAGTTTGGAGGATGAACAGAAGAGCTGCCCTGAGAGTATGCAGCGCCTATAGAACGATGTCGGAAGATGCCATTCGGGTTCTTTCGGCCCTTCTGAACTTGGAAAATAAGGAAAAAAGGCTGGTGCATAGGCGAGCGCTTGAAGAAGCCTGGCAGGTTCGATGATCTCAAGCGGAATCTGGAAGTTGGACCAGAAAAATAATGCCAAACATCCAACCTTGGATAAGCAAAAACCACGGGAAGCTGAGCTACCACCTGACTCAGGTTCTCACTGGTCACGGTTGATTTAATGCATACCTCTTTAAGATCAGGAAGGCTTCAAGTAGCAGATGTAACCACTGCGAGGATACAGACACAGCGGAACACACGGTCTTTATTTGTCCACTATGGAGAGCCCACAAAAAGAAAATAAACAACTTTTCCTCTCCCGAAAATATTATTAGTCAAATGTTGGAAAATGAGGAAAGGTGGAACGAAATTAAAGCGGTGATTGAGACGATCATCTGGCCAAGGAAGAAGACGAAAGGATAAAAGAAAACGTTATAAGACGAAGAAAAAAGAACTTCCTCCGCAAAAAAAGAAGAATTGAGAATTCAATGCCAAAAGCAACAAAATTTCAAAGGTTAAATACTAACTCCTTTGGCACCATGAAGAACTACTTGAATTTCCCACTTTTGAATTTCCCACTTCTTCCGAAAAACAGAGTCACGTAGTAGCTACATCAAGTTTAATGAACCTTCAAAAAATGTCAATTCCACAAAGAAATTTTGAGAACTTTCCAGTTTTTCCAAAACATCAGAGTGCCATTGAGAAAAACAAAAAATCAATATAATATTTTAAAATACTGTCACGTCAAAAGTTTTTATTTTGACTGCGATTTTAAAATACAATTTTAATACAATAATTTTAACAAAATGGAAGAAGAAGACGATGAAGATTTGGAAGAAGAAGCACTTGCGGCTAGCGATATTGCCATGCTGGTTGGAGTATCACAACATATGGCCAGCATGGCAGACCTGCGAAAGAAAAGAAGTTGTAATAAACCGGAAAACATTAAAGAACGCATGGTAACTCCATCTTCCTTCATAGTAACTTTTTCGTATTTATTTCCTTTTTTATAGGCTACCGCCAGAGAACAGCGAGTTGAACGGTTGTCAAATATGCAATTCTCGCATAGGCACATCTGCGAAATGGTGGCCACATTTTTAAACATAGAAACGAATGACGTCATGGAATATATAATTGACAGCGCTTTAAGTTCTAAGTACTTGGATAACTTCTTGGCTGAAGAAGGTGCCTGCGCTTGTATGTTCCTGTACCAAGATGGACCTCCTTTTGAAATTGGTTCTTAAAAATTTAATTTTTATCCTAAAACCCTTTACATGGTAATTTTCAGAGAGCGGAAGACACAATCCATTGGTCCCAAAAGATACGGTAACCAGAAGACTGTACGCAACTGACGGTACTTGGATGAGCATGACCGAGAGGGTCATAATCGCTTACAGAACCAGTAATGCAAAAGCCATGGATAGTAAACTCGTGGCAGATGATTTGTTTTTTGCACAGTTCGACATGAGAACTGTGAATCAAAACGCGGTAGCTGGCCTTTCTGGGTTGCTCGGTCAAATTTATACCCAATCGGTTTTGAGCACTAAAGAGTGGGGTGACTTGCTGAAAAGTGACGCTGGGTTAGTAAGCAAAAGAGATTTTCTTGGGGAGTATGAAATTTTTTCCAACTTTTTGGGAAGTAAGTGTACAATTTTTTGGCTTCTTTTGGGAATCAAATTGAATTTTTAGAGACAACCCTGGATTTGGAAGAAGTTGTAATTTTTCAACATAATGAGGAGATTTACCAAAACAATATTCAGACTATGGAACAAATAAAGGATACCCTTAGGGATAAAAAGTTGATTGCTAGAATAGAAGCGATCGTCCGCCTTTGGATGAAACAAATTGAGAGAGTAGTTTTTGGTATTTAAAACTCCGTATTGTTTACTAATTCTTTTTTCAATTTAAGGCTCTGACGCAGTTTAAGCAGCTGCGAAGAGAAAATGAATTTGTTGGACCAACAGTTGAAATTGAATACTGGAGAAGGCAGTTGTCAAAATTTGCGAGTATCGTTGAATTTACGAAAAGTGAAGTGTGCGTGGTTCATCTTAAATTCCTCACTACGGCAAAGTTACGAATAATGAAGGTAAGCTTTTGTGTTTTCACATTTCTAAATTTGATAGTTTCAATTTTTATTAGAGATGGATAATCCAAGATAAAGAAATGACATATTCAAGAAACCAATGCTTAGACAACATCCGATATCTTTACGCATTGGAAAAGTATTTTACTCCTCTTTACAGATGCGAACCAACCCAAATACCAGACTTTCTTCCGAGTTTGCTTTACACCATCAGAATGGTTTTTACCACCTCGCGGTATTATAACAACACCGCAAGCGTGACCGCCATTTTGGTGAAAGTTTCCAATCAGATGATCAACGTCTGCCGTAGTTTCATAAACTGCAATAAAACCAAAACAATTTGGATGCAGACCAAAGTGGAAGTGAAGCGCAAAATTTGGGTAAAACGGGACCGTTCCAAAAACTGCATTTTATTTCAAAATTTTCTTCCAGATTTGTTTAGATTTGTACTTGAAATATTATCAATGCTTCAAGCAAACTCAGGCAAAAATGGAAGAAGATGGTGATCCGCCGTTCGACTGTTCCGAAATGTACGTTTTCGGCAAGTTCGAAACGTTCAAGAAGCGAATAGAGCGAGTAAGGAATGCTTTTTTCATTTACTTTCAGCTCACAATTTAATTTTTTTTTAGATTGTAGACGTTTTCGACACCACCACGAAGTACTCCATCCTTCAGAGTAGCACAATCGAAGGAATCGACGATTTTGCCAACAAATTTATAGAATTCTACAGGAAAATATCTTCCAAAAAGTACGATGCTCTAAATCATCGTCAGGATTTCTTCGACGTGGATTATATGGAATTTAAGCAAAGCGTCGCTGACACCGAATGGGAATTGGAGGAGTTTGTTGGAGATTCATTGGATGTTTTACCAAACGTTGATAATGTTTTGCGTCTGTTGGGGAGGTTTGAAAAATTGGATTTAAAATGTCTTCATTTGAACGAGCGCCATTTGGAAGCTTTTGCAATGTTTCACGATGAAATTGACGAACTACGGGATTTGTACAACGAGGAAAGGGACAACCCTCCTTTACCGCGACTTGTTCCGCCTGCTAGTGGAAGAATTATGTGGATTCGAAATTTGTATACGAAGATGGAAGAGCCCATGACGATTTTTAAAAGAAAAGCTCGGTTGATGAGACACCGAAAGGTTCAAAAGTGTATTCAACTCTACAACGCTCTGGCTTCCGTCTTTGTTCACTACGAACAAGTTTACCACAAGGGATGGTGTCACCACGTTTCACAGGTAAAACAAAACATTGGAAACGCTTTCATTTTGATGATTTTCCTTTCAACAGGTTAGAACCGGGTTAAAATCCCCGTTACTGTTTAAACATCCAAAAACCAAGAGGCTTTTGGTTAATTTTGATCCGTACATTGTGGAAACCATTCGCGAAGCAGAAAACATGTACAAGTTGGATTTGAGTAATAATTTAAAGTATTCAATTCTAGGCCAAAACAAATTATTTCGTTTTTAGCCGTACCCGATGTTGCTCAAATTTTGGTGTTCTGCAAGGGCAAAATTCAAATGGCAAACGAAATAATTGCCCAGTTGATAGAACAAGACAACACAGTGAGAGCTTCAATACCAAAATTATTTATTCCGCTCATGCGTCCTCAGCTTATCACACTTGAAAACGTTTTCATGCCAGGACTCTCGACAATCACATGGACGTCGATGAAAATTCCAGAATTTTGCCAAACCGTAAACAGTGTTTTGGAACGGGTCCAATTGTTCATAAAAGAAGTGACAGACATGAAGGAAGCAAGAATCGATGAAGTTTTGGAAAACATCGCAAACACTGTTTTGGTTTACCTTCCAGACACTCCACTTGATCCGTCAGAATTTTTAGAGAAAAGCTTCGAATTCAATAGTAAAGTTTGTAAGTGTCAATTCCTTTACCAAATTGCAACGCTGAGTGGGCGAGGTTTCTGTTAGGTGAAGAGATTAAATTTAAACTCTACACTGCTGAAAAAATTGTGGTCGAATTGATTAATAAGTTTGTGGATATTATCACGGATCCGCAACTACAAGAAGGCAAATACGATTGGTTGGATCCTGTTAGAGCGATAAAACCCGTTGCTTCTACATCTAAAGTAAATCAAGAAGATCTTGGTGAGTAAAATATTTGCCGATTACCCAAAACTAAATCCAAAACCAAATTTTTAAAATAGCATTCAAAGAGGTTGACCGAAATGCGCCTTTAGACATTTCTCAAGTACACACAGACTGCATTGAGTTGTTTGCATATTTTAACTCGAAAGTTGTGGAATCGTTGGTCAGATGCACCAAAAAGTCGTTGGATTTGCTAAAACAGAGAGCAACACAAGGAAGGTGAGGTTTCAAAAGTCATAATACTCTTTTTTCACCGTCTGGTTTTTCCCATCAGTTTACACGAGCTACAAACAAGCAGTCCCATGATGAAAACCACAATGGAATTGCATATCCCAAATGCGCTGATCGATCCCAGTTTGGATGAAATTCAAACTGCTTTTGCCAAGGTTCTAAACAACATTACACAACTTCACAAAGGAATTCCTATGTGGGGACAATGCCCATCGCGGGTGCAATTTGGTACTAAAATTTGATTTCCATCAAGGAAGCCGTTATTTTTCATATTTGCTTTCAGAGGATGCTATGCCGTTTGATGACTTTCCAAGTTATTATAAAAACGTTGCCGACCAAAAGGAAATCGTGCGCGTATTCATGGGCCTCCAAGGAGCCATGTACCTGCTGCAACCAGACGTATGCAAACTTATGAAAGAGTATCTGGAGTATAATTTCTTATGGGTGGAAGACAGGGAACAGCAAGTGGTTGAATTTTGCAATCAAAATCCTCTCTTGGTGGAAATAATCGAAAAGTTTGTTGAATACGATGAGCAAATAGATGAAATCAAGAACCTCCCCAACCTCCATAACATCGGTGCAGTTCAAATACGAATGGAGGAATTCAAACTCGCCCTACTCATTGAAGCCAAAGCTTGGAAATATTTGTTGGGCAAAAATTTAGGTGTTATCTATAAGGAGAAACTAACCGTCATGGTGGATTTTATCAAAACTCAAGAAAAAATTCTGTCTAAACCGATTAAAGATCTCGAAGACTGCAGGTAAGATTCTTTCTTAATCTTCCACCATTTGCTCATTGGATGTCCTGGATTTCGTTCTCTTTGTCTCTTCCACGTAAAATTTTCATCTTCTCTTGGATCTTCCGCTTCCATCTATCATAATGATATTCCTTTTTTGCTTAATTTTCATTCATTAGTTTGCTCACCAAAAGTGTTCAATTTTAGACTTGCAATGGCTTGTTTGGCGAGAATTCGAGAAAATTTCATCGAAATGGACATGGCTTTGGAACTAATGGAAGAAGCCTACGCGACCTTTATTAGATTCGAAGTCGACGTTCCAAAAGACGACATCGAACGGGTGGATACGCTACGTTACACCTTCACTAATATGGTCCACCACGTGAGTTTTCGTTTTCTCAGCTGTTGTTTTTTCTTCTAAATGCTTTCTTCAGGCTCAAGTGGTGCAAGCGGAAATTTGCAAAGTGCAAGGGCCTTTGCAACAGCAACTGATTGATGGAGTGGCCGTGTTTGCCGAAGCTGTCGAGATATTTGATAGAGATTTTGAAGAACATGGACCCATGGTTCCTGGGTTGCATGCCAGAGAAGCCAGCGATCGCGTGCTTCTCTTCCAAGCTCGATTTGATGATTTGTGGGCCAAATTTGAAATGTACTCAAGTGGAGAGGCCTTGTTTGGACTTGAAATCCACGATTATCCAGTTCTCCATCAAAGGAAGAAAGAATTTAATTTGCTGAATAAGCTGTACGGATTATACCTACAAGTTAATAACACCATCGACGGCTACTTTGATTTGCTATGGAGCGATGTGGATACGGAAGTTATTCTCGTCGAACTAACCGAATTCCAAAACAGGTGAGCATATTTTATCGCGATGGAGTTTGGATGGAGGTAACATATTTATTTTCTTTAGAATTCGCAAGCTGCCAAAAGCTTTGAAAGACTGGCCTGCCTTTTTGGACTTGAAGAAAAAGATAGACGACTTTAACGAAACTTGTCCTTTATTGGAGCTGATGGCCAATAAGGCTATGAAGGACAGGCATTGGAGAAGGATCGAGAAAACCACAAACTACATTTTTCCCATCGAGTCACCTACTTTTACCTTGAGAAACGTCATGGAAGCTCCACTCTTGAAGTACAAGGATGACGTTGAAGATATTTGCATCAGTGCCGTAAAGGAAAAAGATATTGAGGCAAAATTAAAGCAAGTCATTATCGATTGGGCCGTGGTCGATTTGCAATTTGCGCCCTTTAAGACGAGAGGAGAGCTATTGCTGAAAGGGGGAGAAACTGGAGATATCATTGCGTTGCTGGAAGACAGTCTCATGATACTCAATTCCTTGTTGAGCAACAGGTAAGTTTTCCGGTTTCCAAACAATCAAGAAATAAATTTCTTCTGTTAGATACAACGCACCATTCAAAAAAGATATCCAACTTTGGGTAAATAAGCTCGTGACAACGTCGGAAGTTTTGGAAAAATGGATGCAGGTCCAGAATTTATGGATTTATTTAGAAGCCGTGTTCGTCGGCGGTGATATTTCTCGACAGTTGCCCGCCGAAGCTAAACGTTTCAGTGTAAGTAAACCAATTCCAAAAAGTTCATCAACCAAAGTTTTAATTTTCGGTTTTAGAGCATCGACAAAACTTGGATGAAGATCATGGCAAGAGCACACGAGATGCTCAACGTTGTCGAATGTAGTGCTGGGGACGAAACGATGTCTCAGCTATTGCCTCACTTACTGGAACAGTTGGAAACCTGTCAAAAAAGTTTGACCGGTTATTTAGAATCGAAACGCTTATGCTTCCCAAGATTCTTCTTCATTTCCGATCCGGTGTTGTTGGAAATATTGGGTCAGAGTTCAGACCCGCATTCCATTCAGCCTCACTTGTTGAGTTTGTTTGATGCGGTGTACAAGGTGAAATCATATGATAGTCGAGATGATTGTTTTACTTTTTGGTTCGTTTAGGTGCAATTTGACGAAGCCAAATATGAGAATGTGATTGCTATGATGTCTGATTTGGGGGAAGTAATTCCGTTTGACAAGCCCGTTGTTTGCATGGGTGGGGTGGAACTGTGGCTCAACAAACTTTTAACCACCGTGCTTGACACTGTCAAAGGTTTCATAGCCGTGATGGCGCAGTGTTTTATGGATCCAGAGTATAACTTCATCGTAGGTTTCATTCCTTACTCTGGCCAGGTATTATTCCAAAAATTATTCCATAAATAAAATTGACCACCACACGCGGTTTTAGGCCGGATTGGTAGGCGTCCAAATCCTTTGGACCAAAGAAGCAGAAGTCGCAATTAGAAAAGCCAGAGTGGACAGAGTCATCATGAAGAAAACAAACGAACAGTTTTTAATTTTGCTCAACGATCTCATCGATCTGACATCGAAGGATCTCACAAAGATGCAAAGAACCCGATTCGAAACCATGGTGACGATCCACGTCCACCAACGGTAAATTTCGGTTCATTCAAATCGTCAGCTTTTTGAACAATGTTTTCCTGTTAGGGATATTTTCGACGATATCGTGCGATTGCGTGTCAAATCTATCAACGATTTTGAATGGCAAAAACAGGCTCGATTTTACTATTATGAAGATACGGATGATGTTGATGTTAAAATTACGGATGTCATCTTCTTCTACCAAAATGAGTATTTGGGAATCACCGAGAGATTGGCCATCACTCCTTTGACCGATAGGTGCTACATCACTTTAGCTCAGGCAATTTGTAAGTTTCGCTTTAATGGTGGGAAATTGAATGGAACAGGGAGTCACAAAAGTAGTAAAACCGTGAGGAGACCTCGTCTAAACCTCTTCATGTTTTGTTTTTTTGCGGGGAAAAACAAAATCGACTATTTTCTTATTTATTTTGACATGTTTCGTTCAATACTTTTGGCTAGGGATGAACATGGGTGGAGCTCCTGCTGGTCCCGCAGGTACAGGAAAAACCGAAACAACCAAAGATATGGGCAGAACGCTTGGAAAATTTGTGGTCGTATTTAACTGTTCTGACCAAATGGATTTTCGCGGTTTAGGAAGAATATTTAAGGTAAGCTGTGGCTTTTTTTGCTTACCGAATCCTCCACGATAAACTTTATAGGGGTTGGCCCAATCCGGAAGTTGGGGATGTTTTGATGAATTCAACAGAATTGAGCTACCAGTACTTTCCGTGGCCGCACAACAAATCTATATCTTACTTACCGCACGAAAAGAAAGAAAACCATTCTTCATCTTCAGGTATTTTTGTCAGGTTTTTTACGGTGAGGTCATTTTTTTATTAAATTTAGTGATGGAGACACCGTAACTATGAACATCGAGTTTGGAATATTTTTAACCATGAATCCAGGTTACGCAGGTCGTCAGGAGCTGCCCGAAAATTTGAAAATTATGTTTAGAACCGTCGCGATGATGGTTCCAGACAGACAGATCATCATCAGGGTCAAATTGGCCTCTTGTGGTTTTAAAGAAAATGTAATTCTATCACGAAAATTTTTCACTTTGTACAAACTGTGCGAGGAACAATTATCCAAGCAAGTCCATTACGATTTTGGTCTGCGAAATATTTTGTCGGTACTGAGAACTTTGGGAGCCCAGAAACGAGCAAATCCAACGGATACGGAAGAAACCATCGTCATGAGAGTGTTAAGGTGTTAAGTTCCTGTGGATTGAATTTTTCGAGAACTCAAATTTTTGATTTGTAGAGATATGAATTTGAGCAAATTGGTGGACGAAGACGAACCTCTCTTCCTGTCTCTCATCGACGACATGTTCCCCGGAATCAAATTAACCACCAATGCTTGGAAAGACTTGCAGAGAGCGATACTTAACCAATCAACCGAAATGGGAATGGTTAATTACCCTAGTTGGAACTTAAAGATTGTGCAACTTTACGAAACCTACTTGGTTCGTCACGGTCTCATGGTTTTGGGTGAGTATTCCATATTCGTCTTTGGAAAATACTTCAAATTTTGTTTTAGGACCCACTGGAGCAGGAAAAACAAAATGCATGTATTGTCTCATGCGATCAATGACTGAAAATGGATTACCAACAAAAGAAATGCGAATGAATCCGAAAGCTATAACTGCTCCCCAAATGTTTGGTAGATTAGACGTTGCAACCAATGATTGGACTGACGGAATTTTCTCCACCTTATGGAGGAGAACTCTAAAAGTTAAAAAGACCGATTTCTGCTGGTAATTTTTTCTTCTCTTTCCACGAAACTTTTTATTTTACTTTTGTGAATTTCACACTTAGGCTGGTTTTGGACGGACCAGTGGATGCCGTATGGATTGAAAATTTGAACTCCGTCTTGGATGATAACAAAACTTTAACCTTGGCTAATGGTGACCGAATTGTAATGGCTCCAAATTCCAAGTTGGTATTCGAACCGGACAATGTGGATAACGCAAGTCCTGCAACCGTATCCAGAATGGGTATGGTGTTCATGAGTGCATCTGTTTTGCCTTGGTCTCCAATTTTGGAGGTAAGTTTTGGGCCTTCCAAAAACTCTGCTCTATAAACTCTATTCAGGCGTGGCTGAAAAAACGACCTACAAACGAATGCGAAACTTTACGAAATTTATTTGCTAAAGCCTACGAAGACCTAAACGTTTTTGTTTTAACCAAACTGAAACCAAAAATGATGATCAGGGAAGCTTTATACGTTCGCCAATGCTACGACATTTTGGAAGGTTTACTTGCCGTTGATGAAGAAGCCCCCAGTGAGTGAAACTTCTTCCTGTAGTCCTATTCCCAAAATAAAAGTCAACTTTTTTCAGGGGTCTTCTCCGATCGACACTTGGAACGATTCTTCTTATTTTCCGTAATGTGGTCTTTAGGTGCAGTGTTAGAATTGGACGATCGGGAAAAACTTGAGCAATTCGGTCTCAAAATGCCTGTTAAATTGGATTGGCCAAAATGTAAAGAAGATGAATCCATTTTTGAGTATGTGGTGGCCGATAACGGTCGTTGGCAGCATTGGACCGAGCGAGTGGAACCCTTTTTATATCCAGACGACGAGGTTCTGGAGTATAATAACATTTTAGTTCCAAATGTTGACAACGTGAGAACCGCGTTTTTGATCGATAATACGGCAAAGCAAGGAAAAGCGGTCCTGCTTATTGGTGAACAAGGTACTGCAAAAACTGTCATGATCAAAGGTTATTTGAACATGTTCGATCCAGAATTTAAAATTAGCAAATCGTTCAACTTTTCGTCTGCCACCACACCAAATATGGTTCAGGTATCCAGTTTTTCAAAAATCAGAACGGGCAATTTTAGATCTTTAATTTTAGAGAATCATCGAGTCGTATGTGGATAAAAGAGTTGGAACGACATATGGACCACCAGCTGGAAAAATTTTGTCCATCTTCATCGATGATATAAACATGCCAGTGATAAACGATTGGGGCGATCAAATCACCAACGAAATTGTTCGGCAATTGATGGAACAAAATGGTAAGGAACCTTATTTATCCTTTCCTCTTTCCCTTTCTTATGAAATTCTTTCAGGAATGTACAGTTTAGATAGACCTGGAGATTTCTCGTCGATTTTGGACATACAATTTTTGGCAGCTATGATCCATCCAGGTGGCGGTCGAAACGACATCCCTCACCGATTGAAAAGGCAGTTCTGCGTGTTCAACTGCACCATTCCAAGTATAAGCTCCATGGACATGATTTTCAGTAAGTCTTTTTTGACACGAAGAGGACGAATCACTGAAAGTTTCCGTTTTAGGGCAAGTCGGCGAAGGATATTTTTGTTCGACTCGCTTTAACGCCACGATAGTTGAATTTGTTCCAAGAATGATTCCTCTGACCAGGCACGTGTGGGCCCAAACTAAAGCCAAAATGTTACCCACGCCGGCCAAATTTCACTACGTTTTCAACTTGCGAGATTTGTCCAGAATTTGGCAAGGTATTTTGACGGTGCAGGATTTGGAGTGCCAAACTATCAACTCGATATTGAAGTTATGGCAGCACGAGTGCATGCGTTGCATTTCTGACAGGTAACAACATTATTTTGAAAACGTGGAGCATGGTGCATGGTGCATGGTCCTGTTCATAGATTTACAAACGAAGACGACAGGGAGTGGTTCTTCAATAACATGAAGAGGCAAGCGGAAGAAGAACTAGAAGGTCTCTTCGTCCACTATCCCGAGACGGAAACGTTTTGGGTGGACTACTTACGGGAGCCACCGGACGCAACTGGTGATGAACCTGACGATTTCTGTTTTGACGCTCCAAAGATTTACGAGGAAATTCCCAGTTGGGAGTTTGTAAAGGAAAAACTCTTTTGTATGAAAATCCTTGTTGAATAAACCTGAAATGATATAATATATTGTTGTAGCTTTTATGGAAGGCTATAACGAAAATGTTAGAGGAGCTGGATTGGACATGGTATTTTTCCACGATGCTATGGTCCACTTAAACATCATCTCCAGAATTATCCGAACTCCACGTGGTAACGCTCTTCTGGTCGGGGTTGGTGGTTCGGGAAAGCAGAGCTTGACCAAACTTGCATCGTTCATTGCAGGTTACAAAAATTTTCAAATAATGCTGACGAAGTAAGTCAACTTTTTGAACTTTGAAGCGATAAAATAATTTCTGTTTTATTAAAGAGCGTATAGTTTGAACAACTTCATGGACGACATGAAGTACTTGTATAGGGTAGGAGGTTACGAAGGGTCAGGAATTACCTTTATATTCACCGATAACGACATCAAAGAGGAAACCTTTTTGGAATCGCTGAACAACGTCCTCAGTTCTGGTGAGATTGCAAATTTATTTGCCAAAGACGAACTCGATGAAATACAGACTGGGTTGATACCGATCATGAAGAAGTTTGCTCCAAAACGAATTCCCACCAACGACATCCTCTATGACTACTTCATCACAAGGGCTCGATCCAACTTACACATCGTGCTTTGCTTCTCTCCCGTAAATTTCAATCTCTGTCCCTTTTCCAACTATTTTTTTTCTCATAATTTATTTTTTACAGGTAGGAGAAAAGTTCAGGAACAGAGCCATGAAGTTCCCCGGATTGATTTCTGGCTGCACCATCGATTGGTTCAGTCGTTGGCCAAGAGATGCTCTGATAGCCGTGTCTAACCACTTTTTGGGCAACTTCCCAATCGTATCTTCTCCAGAAGTCAAATATGAACTCATCAAGGTTATGGGTGATATTCAAGAATCGGTCGGCGAAATGTGCACTGCTTACTACGACAGGTTTAGGCGCCAAACATACGTCACCCCAAAAACTTTCCTCTCCTTCTTAGCAAGTTACAAAACTTTGTACAAGACCAAACACGACGGAATTCAAGTTTTAGCCGTGCGAATGAGAACCGGTTTGGTCAAGCTAATCGAAGCGGCGGAGAGCGTTGACGTTTTGAAAAAAGAATTGGAGATTAAAGACCAGGAAATTGCAGTTGCCACAGCAGCGGCCGAAAAGGTAATATTTTACAAAACTTAATTTCAAAACGTCAAGTTCCTATTTGCAAATTAATAAAGTAATTTAAAGTCTATAACGTCAAGATTTAAATTTCAAAGATTTAAATTCCTGTTTTCAAGTTAATACTAACTAACTTTTAAATTTCAGGTGTTGGCGGTAGTCGTGAGCGCTTCTACCATAGCTAATAAAATTAAAGAAGAGGCAACTATAGTGGCCACGCAAGCCGAAAAACTTGTCAAGGAAATTGGAAAGGACCAGAAGTCTGCCGAAAAGAAGCTGCTAGCGGCTAAGCCAGCTCTAGAAGCCGCCGAGGCGGCTTTGCAGGTGAACGGTTATTTTTTGATTTGTCGTTCTTTTGCGAATTCAATCCAATTTTTAGACCATTAAAGCTGCCGATATTTCTACCGTACGAAAATTGGGAAAACCGCCTTATTTAATTATGCTCATCATGGACGCAGTATTGGTCTATTTTAAGCGTAAACTCGAACCGGTTAAGCCTGACCCAGATAAGAATTTCTTTTTTACATCTTGGACGGAATCTCTTAAGGTAACTCAGTTTTCGTAACCCTACAAAAAATCCAAAATTTTGCAATCCTAGGTAATGGCGGAATCGAAGTTTCTTTTCAATCTACAAAACTACGCCAAGGACACCATCAATGCGGAAATGATTGATTTATTAGTTCCTTATTTTGAGTTCCCCACTTACACGTTCGAAAGCGCCAAAACGGCGTGTGGTAACGTAGCCGGTTTAATTTCTTGGACTTTGGCGATGGCTTCCTTTTACGAAGTGAACAGAGATGTGCTACCTTTGAAAGCTAATTTAGCCCGGCAGCAAGCACGTTTGGAGAAAGCCGAAACAAAACTGAATAACGCCATGGAATTATTGCGTGCCAAGGAAGAAGAAGTGAGGCAGTGCCAGGAGGAATACGACGAAGCTATGCGACTGAAACAAGTACGGACGACGAACGATTAATGTAGTAATAGCTAACGTTTTAAAATTTCAGATAGTACTCGACGATGCCAACAGGTGCAAAAACAAAATGGACCAAGCCAGCGCCCTCATTGACGGTTTGAGTGGGGAACGGGTACGTTGGACTGAACAGTCGGCCCAATTTAAAGCGGAAACTGAACGACTTATTGGAGATGTTTTACTCTTGGTGGGCTTTCTGAGTTATTCAGGTCCTTTTAACCAAGAGTTTAGATCCGTGCAGCAAAGTTCGTGGATGGAGACTCTGATTAACCTCAAAATTCCGGTATCCATTAATATAAACATAATGGATTGCTTGATTGATACCGCAACGGTAACTCAACGTTTAACTTTTCAACGACTTGACTCTCATGAATCTCTTGTTTATAGATTGGCGAATGGAATTTGCAAGGACTTCCAACCGACGAGCTGTCCATCCAAAATGGAATCATAGTTACTAAAGCAGCGCGATTCGCTTTACTGATCGATCCTCAAAGTCAGGGAAAAAATTGGATCAAGAACATGGAGAAGGAAAACGGTTTAATTCCGACTTCCCTTACCCACAAGTATTTTAGGTTAGTGTTCATAAAATAAATTGGATTTTGATTTTTTTCTCATGAATTACTTATTTTTCAGGAACCACATCGAAGATTGCGTGTCTTTAGGGTACCCGATGATCATCGAAGACATCTTCGAAGAACTGGATCCAATTCTTGACAACGTGATGGAGAAGAATTTAATTAAAATTGGCACAACGTACAAAGTCAAGGTTGGAGATAAGGAGGTGGACTTTAACAATGCTTTCAGGATGTATATCACCACCAAAATGGCAAATCCCTCGTACACGCCCGAAATATACGCGCGAGCCTCTATCATCGACTTTACCGTCACCATGAAGGGTAAAGATGCTGTTCATGTGACCACATAATACTTGAAAGCTTTATAAATGTAGGATTGGAAGACCAGCTGTTGGGGAGGGTAATAGTCACGGAGAAAAAAGAACTGGAAGCCGAACGGACCAATTTAATCAAAGGCGTCACGTCAAACAAGCGCAAGATGTCAGAACTCGAAGCAAACTTGTTGTACAAATTGACCACGACCCAAGGTTCTCTAGTGGACGACGACACCGTTTTGGAAGTACTAAACACGACGAGAAATACGGCTGCAGATGTACGGGAAAAACTTGAAATCGCCAGAGACACCGAAATAAAAATTAACGCTGCCAGAGAAGAATTTCGGTATTTTTGCAATATTTAATTGGGCAAGGATTAAAACCACTTCAATTCAAAATTTTTAGCCCGGTTGCCACGAGAGGAAGCGTTTTGTACTTTTTGACCACCAGCATGGCGATGGTTAACTGCATGTACCAAACATCTCTGGAACAATTTTTGGAACGATTTGATATATCCATGTTTCGGTCGGAAAAAACTCCAATCACCCAAAGGTTGCCAACTTGTGATGTTCAAATTGAAACTGATTCTTTTCTTTTAGACGAATTGGATTCATCATCGAATACATGACCTTTGAAATATTTCGATTCAAGTCACGTGGTCTGTACGAAGTGGACAAATACATGTTCGTCTTGCTCATGTGCCTAAGGATAGATTTGAATAGAGAAGCCATAACTCACGAAGAGTTCCAATACTTTATCAAAGGAGGTGCCGCTTTGGATTTAAACGCGTGTCCGGAAAAGCCGGCCAAATGGATAACCGACATGACCTGGTTGAACTTGGTCGAACTGTCCAAATTGCGACACTTTCAGTATATTTTGCAGCAGGTAATTTCGACTTGTATTTTGTGCTCAATTACACGTTCCATTTTTGAAAGGTCGAAAACAACGAGAGGATGTGGAAGCATTGGTTCGATAAGGATGCCCCCGAAGAGTCCCCCATTCCGGACGGCTACACGTCTCTCGACACTTTCAGAAAGTTGCTGATGATCAGGTTTTGGGGGAGTTTCAAAATTTTTACCAAATTTTGAAACGATTGATTTGTAGGGCCTGGTGTACCGATCGAACGCTAACCCAAAGCCGAAAATACATTGCTTCCTCCTTGGGGCCGCGCTTTGCGGAACCGGTTATTCTTAATTACGAGGTTTTGCATTCGGAGAGTATTCCTTTAACACCACTTATTTGTTTCTTGACTACTGGGGCCGATCCCACACCCTACATCGAACAGTTAGCAAAGAAGCTGGAAAACATGACAAAAAATATCTCGATGGGACAAGGACAAGAAGTGCATGCTAGGAAACTTTTGAGCAGCGCCATGACCGAAGTACTCTTGCCAAAAAATTTAGTTAAAACTTAACAATTTGTTTTTTGCCCCCAGGGATTTTGGGCGTTACTGCAAAATTGTCACTTGGGTTTGGATTATATGTCGGAAGTGTTGTTCCTCTTTTTGGACCTGGAGAAAAACAATACTCCCATTCATCCCGAGTTTAGGTTGTGGATAACAACTGAAGTCCACCCAGTGTTCCCCATCAGTTTATTGCAGATCAGTCTGAAATTTACAAATGAACCTCCGTCTGGTTTGAGAGCAGGCCTTCTGAGGACTTACGGTTCCATGAACCAAGACATGCTGGATTACAGTGATTCTCCTTTATACATCCCTTTCATTTACGCCATTTCATTTTTGCACACGGTCGTTCAAGAACGCAGGAAATTTGGTCCTTTAGGATGGAACATTCCTTACGAATTTAACTCGGCGGATTGGTTGGCTTCCTGTATGTTTGTTCAGAACCATTTGGAAGACGTCGATCCCGTCAAAGGGCCCAGTTATGTTACCATCAGGTACATACATAACATTCAGAACAAAGGTTCCACTTTTCACTACTTGACCTTTTAGGTACATGATCGGTGAAGTCCAGTACGGTGGAAGAGTAACCGATGACTATGACAAAATTTTGCTCAACACTTTTGCTTACGTATGGTTCCAAGAATACATGTTCAACGAGGACTTTAATTTTTACCGTGGTTATAAAATAGTGCGATACAAAACCTTGGGAGATTACTTGTTTAACATTGACCTCATGAATCCGACCGATCCTCCGCAAGCATACGGACTACATCCAAATGCAGACATTACGTAAACAATAAGATGTTTTGGTCAAAATTGGGCTTACATAAAATTTGATTGCAGGTACCAAACAAACACCACGACTACCATGCTATACACGATTTTATCCATCCAACCTAAAGAATCTGGAGGTGGAGGAGGTGAATCGAGGGAAGCTGCAGTTACCAGACAAACTCTAGACATGTTAAGCAAAGTTCCTGGAGACTACGATCCCTTCGAAGTTAAAGAAAGGTAGATAATACACAAAAATTTAAATTACTCAAAAGTAAACTTCTTCTTGTGTAGATTAAGAATAATGGGTCACTTAAACCCCCTAAACATATTTTTGCGACAAGAAATCGATCGGATGCAGCGGGTTATAAAGTTGGTCAAAATAACCTTGAAAGATTTGATTTTGGCCATCGAGGGGACTATAATAATGAACGAGGTAAGTCGAAGCCTGAAGAAAAAGTGAAAATGTCAAATTTTGCATTCCAGTCGCTGCGAGACGCTTTAGATTGCATTTACGATGCCATGGTTCCAGTGGTTTGGCGCCGAGGTTCGTGGTTGTCGAGCACCCTAGGGTTTTGGTTTACTGAATTGTTGGAACGGAACACCCAATTTAGAAGTTGGTGTTTTCAAGGTCGCCCTCCCAGTTTCTGGATGACTGGTTTCTTTAACCCACAAGGTAAGTTTTTCGCTGCATTAGTACCATAATCGACCATAATGTTATAGGATTTTTGACCGCCATGAGACAGGAGGTTACGCGTGCCCATAAAGGATGGGCTTTGGATCAAGTGGCGCTCCACAATGAAGTTACAAAAAATTTCAGAGAAGATATCAAATCTTCTCCTGCGGTACGGTTCGTTTTCAAAAAAATAGAATTTTTTTATAGTATTTCTTTTCCACAGGAAGGAGTTTTCGTATACGGGTTATTTTTGGACGGTGCGGGTTGGGACCGCAGAAATTTTCGACTCTGCGAAGCAACCAATAAGGTGCTCTACTGCATGATTCCTGTAGTCCACATTTTTGCGATTTATTCCACAGCTCCCAAAAGTCCGGCCCTCTATCAGGTAATTCTAGGTTGCCATGGGGGGACAAATTTTTCCTGTATAAAAAAAATGTTTCTATTTTAGTGCCCTGTGTATAAAAAGCCACGTCGTACTGACCTTAATTTTATCACCCCCTTGTGGTTGAAAACAGCTAAACCTCCTCAACACTGGACCCTTAGGGGAGTTGCATTGTTGTGTGACACCAAGTAGATAGTTATTTTTAATTTTAAAAGATTTTATATTTTACTTTTATAATATAAGTTTCAATATATAAATTTGCATATCAGTTGCCTTTTTGTGTAGATAGCAAAAGAATGTGGTCTTTTTTTTCCGAAGTAGGTGGATAGATTTCTGTAAAAGTGGGGATCTACACACCGAACGTACGACCAAACGGCAGTTCTGTAGTACTTCGCCATTTTAAAATTATATTTTTAGTCCCCTCAGAATACACACTAAAAAAACTGTGCTTTAGATTGGTCTTTGTGCTTTAGGTCTGGAATGTCGACAAAAAATAGTATTAAACTCGTATGTTTACTTGTACTTTTCAGTACAATTTGAATTTGTCAATATTCTAGACCCAAAGGTGTAACTTTTAATAAGTACAGTTTTTTTTCAATTTTGGAACTTGGTTCTAGATTTAATAGTCAGCCCTTTTTCAGTCTAATTTGTTCTTCCCTCTATTTCTTAACAAGAACGAGAAGTTTTTGTGACCAGTATCAGTAGCATAGCTAGTGTCAATTCACTTAGTTGTTCAATTTATCATTTCATTACGGAGCTTCTTAGTTCCAAGTACTAACCATCAATTTAGGCAGATGCATGTAAGTGCCCCCCCCCCCCAGTTTCGAATTTTTGGATGAATTTGGTGACAAACGTTTGAGGTTGAATGAGCTTCGGGGAAAGGTAGCTAACCTGGGTCCGAAAATACAAATTTTACGATTGAAACTTCGAACTTTTCTGAAAGAGTATATATTAAATAAGAGAATTAGCTATGACGGAATGCCTTAAATGCACCTGTTTTTTCAAAACTCGAATTTAAAAAAGCTTGATTTTCAAAGGTAAATCGTTCGTGATTGGTTAATCAAGGCATTGTGTTGACGGTACATGCGTTCCTATACATAAGAGTGTAGCTGTTGACAATTTTGTCAGTAACTCTTGCGCTATGGTAGGAATGCGTTCTCCTTTTTTAGAACAAAAATTACTTCAGAAAAGGGTTACTTAAATTTAACGAACGGTAGTTACTTTTTCGCGTGGATCCTACTCTTGCCATGGTGGTTTTCATCAAAATGGCCCGGAGCGTCGAACTCATTTTAAAAATACCCCTAAGCCCGTGAATTAAGGAAAATGGTGGATCTTTGAGGGGTGAAACTCGTGAGAGTGGATTCTAAACGCAGGCTCGTTGTGCAAAGAAAAATCGACTTAAAGCACCCCTCGCTGCGCTCGGGCGCTTTAAGCCATTTTTCCTGCACATTTAAGGTTGAAAAGCATAATTTTCGCTCGACGTGCACTGGTAAAGCATCCCAATGCAAGTGTCGCTCCGGTTATCCCCGCTCTGCGCAAAGCTCAGATCAGTTGAAACAACACGGACTGTCAATAGCATGCATTGATTCACCAATCCCGAGCGACTTTGCTTAAAATTTACTGTGAAAATCGAAGTTTTTAAATTCGATTTTTGAAAAAACTTTTTTTTTTTTATTTAAATATACTCTTTCAGAATTCATTTGTATTTTAGGGACCCGCGAACAAACCTACAACCAGATATATTACATTGTGATTCTTACTAAGTAGGTAATGTACCTAATTTTCAGTCGGTGCAAAAACAAAAAATCAACGATCATTAAATTACTTTAAAAAAATTATCTAAACAAAAGTCACCCACGTTGCGCCGACTCAAAGTTAGTTACTTACATTACTTATTAAGGTGAAAATTTAATATATTATTTATTTTTTGATTTTTAGTTTCCTTTGATCCTTTGTTTGAAACATTTTTTTTTGAGATTTTCACGGATTTACAGTCCTTGAGGTCAAACGAGTTGAAAGAAACCAAACCCTTCGGGCGCTCCGGGCCATTTTGATGAAAACGACAACTAATTTAAAAATACCCCTAGGCCCGTGGATGAAGGAAAATGGTGGATCTTTGAGAGGTGAAACTCGTGAGAGTGGATTCTAAACGCGGTGTAGTTGTGTAAAGAAAAATCGACTTAAAGCACCCCTCGCTGCGCTCGGGCGCTTTAAGCCATTTTTCCTGCACATTTAGTATTAAAAACCATGATTTTCGGAGTGCACTGTTGCTGCATCCGAATACAAGTGTCGCTCCGGTTATCCCCGCTCTGCGTAAAGCTAAAACCAGTTGAAAGTGCACGGACTGTCAATAGAATGAATTGATTCACCAATCCCGAGCGACTTTGTTTAAAATTTACTGTGCAAATCAAAGTTTTTAAATTCGATTTTTGAAAAAACAGATGCATTTATGGCATTCTGTCATAGCTAATTCTCTTATTTAATATTTGCTTACTTAGAATTCATCGAGATTTCAATCGTAAAATTTGTATTTTCGGACCCAGGGTAGCTACGTGCAACCTGAGCTTCTATTCCCATCATTTTAATTTCATTTTCTGCAAAGTTATGAGCATTTCAAATTTCGAGTACTCCGAGCAAGTTCCGTACAATCACTTTGGCCATATTTTGACACTTTTAATACCTGTTTTGCGGACGTAAAGAGGCTCTTTTCGTCACTCTTTTTTTCCGAATTTCTCCGAAATGGTTTTCGAGTTTCAATCGGGTCGATAGGGACAAAAAAGGAAAAATACAACATAAATTTTCAAAAATCATTTATTAACATTTATATGTATGTCAATGTAATGACTTGCCTGTCAGAACGTGCTTTTCGTCGTCTTTATTTCTCCGTCTCCAAAATATGCTCCTTTCGGTGCATAAAAAATCCTGTAAAGGAGACTAGAACGCGTAGATCGACTGTCGTGGCCCAGAATATGATCTGAAATAAAAAATAACGTACTATATAAATTCGCCTCATAAATACTGCTTTTTGCTTTTTGGTGAGCGCGATAGCAGATTTTACCACTGGCGGCCCAATTTGACTATTCCTAGAATGTGCATACCTACCACGTGCGATCCATCGATGTCGATTTTGCGATTTTTTTTACAACGTGTCTTTGAACATTGATAGATGCGACCATACGTATTTATTGATTATTTAACGACTATTTTTTGGTTTTTAGTTATTTTTAATTCAAAACATACACACGATACACACACATCCGCACTGTACGACAGCCCAAATCTAAATGAACATGTCCAGGGTTGTCAGAAATTAGAAACTTGTGGCGCCAACTCACAATTGAAAAAACGCCCAAAACCGCAAACAATCTTTCACGTGGCGCTAAACTTTAAATTCAATGTCAAAAATCCAAAATAAAATTAATATTTATTTTTAACTTGATCAGTTTTGTTATTATTTTGGGATTTATTTATTATTTATTTTTTTTTGTAAAACTCCCCCATGGTCCCCCACAATTTAATTTTTTAGGTAAGCCCCCCCCCATAATCTATGTCTTGTTACGGCCCTGAAATCGAGAAAACCTATCCTTACTTGGTTAAAAATATTTACAAAATAGACTGTACAGTAATAATAATAATAATGATAATATTTATTTTTTAATAATAATTTTAATAAAAATTTAATAATAATAATTATAATTTGTTCAATTGTGCAAACTATTTTTTGATATATTTCGACCAAAACCTGGTCTTTCATCATTTCATCAATTTTTCTAACTTTTATTCATCATAATGATGAACAAATCATCGATATGACATGACGTACAAAACTATCGATGAATTTTAATGAATGATGAACTACCCATCAATATGATGAATTTGATTTCATCAATTTCTATAATTTTTATTTATTATAATGATGAACAAATCATCAATATGACGTGCAAAACCATCATTTAAATTTAATAATTAATGAACTATTCATCAATATAATGTATTTTATTTCATCACTTTTTTATTATTACATAATTTAGGAATACAATGCATAGGTGGTAGATGGCGTGATAAAAATATCGGTACTAAAAAAAGAAGAAATTTAATTATTTATTTATGCTGTTTTTTATTTTCAATTAAATTTAATAAAATTAATTTAAAATTAAATGGGTATTAGGAATTAATAATCTTGTCCATCATATTTATGAATAAGATCTTCAATATGATGAACGAGTACATCAAATCGATGATATTATTCGGCATATTTATGAATGACATCTCAATATGATGAACCAGTGCATCAAATCAATGATCTTGTTTATCATATTTATGAATAAAATCATGAATATGATAAACGAGTGCATCAATTCAATGATATTTTTTAAATAGTTTTGAAGAACTTCTTCATAGAGGCAAAATTGGTGATTTTCTTATCAATATGATGTACATAGTCTGCATAGTCATCAATATGATGCCACTTTTACGTCACATTAATGATTTAATTACTTCACTTCTTCATCATATTGATGAACCAAAAAACGATGTACATTTGATGAACTTCTTCATCGGCGCAAAATTGATGATTTTTTCATCAATATGATATGCATATTCATCGATATAATGCCACTTTTTTTTCAGTGTAGAAGTTCACTTTTTTAACACTGAAGGTGCTAACGTCGAGCTTTCTCGCTCCCTTATTGAAAAATTAGCTCCCTTATTAGAGAATTAGCGAAAAAGCTCGACAGTAGCGATTTTAGCGTTAAAAAAGTAAACTTCTATCAAGAACTTTTTTTTATAGGGGAAAGGAGCTTTCTCGCTTCCTATGTCACTCAATTTTCCTTGAGGTGTAAAATCCAATACCAATTCACTGAAATTAAATCTCAATGTCGATTATTTATCGCAATAAACCGCAACTTTATTTTTCAAAAATCGCCCAAATTGCGGTTTGCGGTTTTTAAAAAAATTTAAGCGCAAATTATCTACAAAAGTCGCCCAATTTGCGATAAATCGCCGAATCTGACAACACTGAACATGGCCACCGTACTCCAGGGTGCCAACAAAAACACAATGGTTACAACTAGAAGTTAGTTTTACATTACCAAGATGTCAATTAAAACGTGTTATTATTTATGAAATTTATGCAATTATTACAAAAAAATTGTAAATTTTGTCGGATATTTTCCCGAAATAACGAAAAGTTTTTCATAACACTCGGACTTCAGGGTTTTTTCACCACTCGGCTATTGTTATTTCCCTCGCCATTCGGCTCGGGTCATAAACCACGCCTCGTGGTGAAAAAAGACCCTTTACGTCCATGTGATATAAACTACTATTTCAATGTCGGAAATCAAGCGTAACTTTCAATATTCTGAAAGTTTATGAATGTACAAATCAAATTTTTTAGAAAAATTTGTATTAACCGTTTAAACATCAATGAGTTTCCAATATTTTTGTTTGAGCTTCAACCGTCCGTTGCAGAGTAATTCGCAAAAACTTTAAGTCGTGGGGGGGAAGACATGTTTATCTTTATCCCCTCCCAAAGTGGAATTTTTGGATGAAATTGGTGTCAAACGTTTGAGTATAGTTGGAGGGACTGCCCTCCCAATAAGAGCTCCCAGATTTTTTGTTTGGGCCTCAACAGTCAAAGGCTTATTTCAAAAATATGCTGATCCCCCAAGTAGAATTTTGGGGTGAATTTGGTGCTTCGATGGAAATTTGATGTTTATTATAAATCAACAAATTTACAAATTTTTGATGTTTCTACGTTTGACACCAATTTCATTCCAAAATTGCACTTAGGGGGGTCTAGCATATCTGCAGCCTCCCCTCCCAAGTATTTCGCGAATAACTCTGCAACGGTCCAGGCTCAAACAGAACTACTGTAAGCTCATTGAAGCTCAAACGATCCACAAATGTTTGACACGCTTTTCACCCAAAAATTCTAATTGAGGGGGAGGGGGCAGCGACATGCACTTAAATTTTTTGAATTAGTTGAAATACTAATAATTTAACGTTTTGTTAAGTTTTTGTTTAATTTTATAAATATGAAGAGTTACAGGCTCGTCTGGAGACAAGTCTAGCAAACTACCTATAGCAGACGTTAAACAATTTATATGCTCGCAGATCTAGCACTGCGAAGGAAACGACGCGGATGTTGGAAATAAACAAACCAACAGATCTAAAGAAAAGTTAAAAATTGAAGAAGAAGTTTAGTTAAGTTTCTGTTTAATTTTATGAATATTAAGAGATTAAAAAAACTTTAGATTTAACTAACGCATGTTGCTTGGAGTTTGGTCGAAAATTTCAACTAACCATAACAGTAAAAAATTAAATTAAAATCTTGCTCACCGAAGTTCATTCAGGCTCAAACGAAGCTCTATCAATTGACATCAATTGCACACATAAATTCAAAATAGAAATGAAAATTGAAAAACATTTCTACAGCCCCCCAGTAGTTTTTCGCGAATAACTCCGCGACTTTTGAGGCTCAAACGAAAATAATAGAAGTTCATTCAATCTCTAACAATCCTCAAACGTTTGTCATCAAAGTCATCCAAAAATTCCATACTGGGGAGGCCATCGTGTCTACGCTTCTCCCCCCCCCCCCCCCCGTAGTTTTTCGCGAATAACTCCGCGACATTTGAGGCTCAAACGAAAATAACGGAAGCTCATTCAAGCTCAAGCGATGCTCTAACGTTTGACACAAAATTCATCCAAACATTCGAAAAAGGGAGGGGGCACTGACATGCACCTAATTTGGGGATTGAGACATGCTCACTAAGAAGTCAGCCGCAACTACATATAAATTTCCTAAGAACGGTTAAGAAGTTATACTTTTACAATTATTGCTACTATTATACACAAAAGCAGAAAAGTAAAGCTATCCTTAGCAACGGACAGTATTCGTATTTTATATAACAATAGAATAAATCTAAATCCAAACGATCGTAAAGTCGTTCCTGACGCAAGGATAAGGGTAATATTTGCAAGAGCAAAGAAAAATTACTTTAATTCCAAGTTATATATTGTCGTGTTGCAAAATTGCACATCCCGTGCAAAGCACCACATTTCGTTCCAATTTCGAGCAGAGCGTGACTAATGTAAAATGCTGGAAGAGGCCTAAAAAGAGGATATTTAAAATGTTATATTATTTATTTACTCGTTGATATTAAATAATATTAAAACTTTAATTATTTCGAGTTACTATTAATTAAAAATTAAATTAAATTTGGTCACTGGCGTATTCAGGGGGGAGTAATTGGGTAATTACCCTCCCTAAGAATTATTATTTAACCTTTTGCTTTCTATTTTTCAGCAAATAAAGATCAATCTATGTTGAAATTTACATTGTTATAGGTAAATTACCCCCCTAAGGTAGTTGGCTGCAAACGCCCCTGGGAATTACTTATTCAATTATACTAAAGACTAAAAAAACGTTGAAAAAATTCTAAGCTCTAAATTGTCTTCAATATTTAAATATTTTGATTTCGGTGCGAATTTTGAATATACTAAAAGCTGAAAAAATATTGAAAAAATTCTAAGCTATAAATTGTCTTCAATATTTAATTATTTTGAAAAAATTAAAATTTGTTCAAATATTCTGGAATTTTGTGGAATTACACTGGCGTATTCAAGGAGGAGTAATTGGGTAATTACCCCCCCCCCCTTAAGAATTATTATTTAACGTTTTGCTTTCTATTTTTCATCAAATAAAGATCAATCTATGTTGAAATTTACATTGCTATAGGTAAATTATCCCCCCTAAAGTAGTTGGCTGGAAACGCCCCTGAATTTAGTTCCTCCTGGAGTAGAAGTTATTTTAACTTAAATTTACCGGCACGTTTCAAAATGGGTCGATTGGAAAAACTACCGGGGTAAACCCCATTCAACATTCTCTCTAATTCGGAGGGGCAGCAGTCCCATATTTTACTTCGCTGCGTGTAAAATGTGAAAAAAAAAGGGGATTAAACCGGGGGTAGAATTGATGCGAGAAGGTACCCAATATATTATGCGTCTCAGCTGTACGAAAACAACAATAGTTTCGAAATTTAATAGGGATCCAAATTTGATTCCTTAAAAGCCGCCTTGTTGCTCACTTACAGCTAAGAGTATTCTCCCAAACCTCCCGGTTCCTGGGAATAACGTTATAATGAAGCTATCCTACTCCTCTAAATGTAGATAAACCTTCTTAATGTCGAGTACAGCCTTAAATCCTTAAATCAACGGTTTTGGTCAAGAAATCATGAGAAGAAAATATTTTTTTAAATTTTTTAGAAAAAAAGGGGTGCTATAAAAACAAAATAAAGTTATGATATAATTTTACACACATTTTTTATTTGTGTCAGATTTTTATTCTTCGTTATACATTATACATTTATTTTACAAGATTTTAATCTTTTTTTGACCTGAGAAACATGGATGAGGCGGATACTGACGATCCAAGTACTCCCAACGACGATGAAAAAGATACTGCCATGTTGGTGGAGGTGTCGAAGCAGATGGCTAGTATGGCCGATACTAGAAAGAAGAAGAGCAACACCAGACCTGAAAATATAAAAGAGAGAATCGTAAGAAAGAATACCTTAATCGACATATTTTTTATCCGTCACTTTTCAGGCCGCAGCAAAAGAAAAAAGGATCGAGAGGTTGTCGAACTTGGGGAATTCGCATCGCTACATTTGTGAAATGGCGGCAATAATGTGGAATCTTGAAACCAACGAGGTCATCGAAGGAGTTGTTGACAGTGACCTCAATTTTAAGCACCTGCACAATGCGATAAAAGCTAACGGAGCGGGAGTTTGTGTACTTTTGTACCAAAATGGACCCCCCTACGAAATTGGTAGGTCAAAAAATAAAATGTTAAGACAATATACAACATTTTCATTGCAGAAAGTGGCCGCTTCAGCGGCGCCATACCGAGAACCAATATCGTTAAACGAATTTACGTAACCGATGGTAGTTTCGAAAAATGTACCGAAAAATTTATAATTGCTTATAGAACCAATACTATAAAAGAATTGGATGCGAGAATCTTAAATGAAGAATTATTTATGGCTCAATTTGACATCAGGGAATTCAAAGGCAATGCTGTTGCAGCTCTATCGGACTTACTGGTGAAACTAATCGGCCGTTCTCTAAAATCGACCAAAGAATGGGGCGACCTTCTAAAAACCGACGCTGGTTTGTTGACCAAAAAGAACTTTTTGGGAGACTACGACGCCTTTGCCAATTTTATTGAGAGTAAGAAAAAATGTTATCCAGCCCAAAATTTTTTCAAGGTTTTTGTTTTCAGAAACTGCTGCGGATCTTGATGAAGTCGTCACGTTTGAATACAACATTGACCTTTATATTGAAAAAATTTGTACACCCGCAAAAATTAGAGACGGGGTTAGAGATTCAGAAGTTGTTAGCAAAGTCGATTACGTCTTACGATCATGGAACAAAAAATTGGAAAAAGTTCTCATCCAGTTTCAGCAGCTTCGAAGAGAAAATGAGTTTGTGGGGCCCGTGGTCGAGATCGAATATTGGAGAAAGCAGCTGGCAAAATTTTCTAGTATTGTGGAGTTTACGAAAACTACGGAATGCATAATGCATATCCAATTTCTCAGTAGTTGCAAATCTAGCAGTATTAAGGTGAGCGATTTTGGCTTCTTTTCGTAAGTGGTCTAAAATTAAATTTTAGTGGTGGAAGAAATACGATTGCGAAGTCTCAACGTCCCGAAACGTGTGTTTGGACAACGTAAAGTATTTAACCATGTTGGAAAAATACTACGAACCTCTCTACCGATTCGACCCCGACACAATCATCAAGTATCTTCCGAGCTTATTAAACACAATCCGTATGATTTACACCACCTCCAGATACTACAACAACACTGCTAGCGTTACTGCGATTTTGGTAAAAGTTTCGAACCAAATGATCAACATGTGCAGAAGTTACATCAATTGTAACGGTACCAAAACCATTTGGACCCAACCTAAAGCCCTCGTTACGGACAAAATTGGGAAGTGTTTAGATTTATACTTAAAGTATTACCAATGCTTCAAGCAAATGCAAGTGAAAATGGAAGAAGCTGGTGAAGATCCGTTCGATTGCTCCGAGATCTATGTTTTTGGAAAACTCGAAACTTTTAAGAAAAGGATCGAACAAGTAAGTTACGCTCTCTAAATTTTATCAACTGTTTACTCAAATCTTCCAGATCGTTGACGTTTTCAACATAACCATCAAATATTCCATTCTTCAAAGCAGCACAATTGAAGGAATCGATGAGATAGCCGAAAAGTTCAAAGGATTTTACAAAAAAATATCGGCCAAAAAGTATGACGCATTGAACCATCGCCAAGATATGTTCGCCATAGATTACGCCGAATTTAAACAAAAAGTGGCTGACACCGAATGGGAACTGGAGGAATTTGTAGGAAATTCTTTGGAGTTGATGACTAACGTCGACACAGTCTTAACTCTCCTTAGAAGGTAAACATTTTTCTCAAACGATTCAACATTCAACGGTCGTTTCTCTCCAATTTACTTTTTCCTGTTTCAGATTTGAAAAATTAAACCTGGAATGTCTCCATTTGAACGAGCGTTATTTGGAAGCATTGGAAATGTTTCAAGAAGAAATTGAAGAGCTACGGGATCAATATAACGAAGATAGGCAAAATCCGCAAGTTCCGTGGCTCATGCCTCCAGTTAGCGGAAGAATCATGTGGATAAGACACTTTTATGCCAGGATTGAAGAACCCATGAATATTTTCATAGAGAAGCCCAGGGTTTGGCTTTTCTACAACTTTATCTCATTTTTTACAAAATTTTTTTCGTTTCGTTCAGGTGATGCGTCACAGAAAAGCCCAAAAGTGCATCCAGCTTTACAATTCATTAGCCTGCGTGTTTGTTCATTACGAGCAAATTTATCACTCAGCTTGGGTCTGTAACGTCAGCCAGGTGATAATAAACTTCTTTATGGATCTTTTTTGAGAAAATAACAAATTTTAGGTGAGAAGCGGTTTAAGTGCTCCAATATTGCTGAAGAACCACAAAACCAAGAGATACGTGGTGAATTTCGACCCCTACATAATGGAAGCAATCCGTGAGACCGAAAATATGTACAAACTAAATTTGAGTAAGTTTTCTATCAAGCAACGACCCTAAACCGACTCAAATCCATTTTTCAGTGGTACCCGACGTTGCCCAAATTATTGTCTTCTGCAAGGACAAAATCCTGAATGCTTTCGAAGTCATTAAACAGCTTGTAGAAAAAAACAACACCATCAGACAAAGTATCAATAAATTGTTCATTCCACTGATGCGCCAGCAATTGCTAAGCATCGAAAACGTCTTCATGCCCGGCTTGTCCACTATAACTTGGACTTCCATGAAAATTCCACAGTTCTGCAGCGACGTACTTCAAGTTTTAGATAGCGTCCAATTGTTTGTCAAAGAAGTGACAGACATGAAGGAAGCTCGAATCGACGAAGTTTTGGACAACATTACGACAACCGTGACGGTTTTCCTGCCGACCGAACCGTTAACTCCAGAAGATTTTCTCGATCAGACCCTGGCGTATAAAACTAAAATATGTAAGCGGATGAGAATTTTAGACAACGGTTTTTTAATTTCATTTCGTGGCTTTCAGGCAAGGAAATCAATTTGAAACTCTTCACCGTCGAAAGGGCGGTAATCGATTTGATTAACAAATTTTTGGAAACCCTAACGGAACCTCATTTGCAAGATGAAAAATACGATTGGCTGGATCCTGAAAAAGCGGTGAAACCTGCCGGTTCGGCTTCAAAACTGAACGCCGAAGACATCGGTAAGAAATTTTTTCCAACTTTTTCACTCTCGTCCAAATATGATTTTGCAATTTGACAGCATTTAGAGAGGTTGACCGAAACGCCACAATTGACATACCGATGCTACATAACGATTGTATCGAATTGTTTACCTACTTTAATGGAAAGGTTGTGGATAGCTTGGTGAAGTGTACCAAATTGTCGCTGGATATGCTAAAAGAACGCGCTACAGTGGGAAGGTAGGTGGATTTTTAGTTCCATTTTTGGTTTTAAAGAAAAGTTTTCAGTATATTGGAGCTCTCCATGAGCGTTCCCATGATGAAGGTGACAATGGAATTGCACATTCCAATAGCTATCATCAATCCAAACTTGGACGTAATTCAATCGACGTTTGCAAAAGTGTTGAGCTACATCGTAGATATTCATAAAGACATTCCCATGTGGGGCCAAAGTGGAAACGTTAGGCAAAGCACTCCGAGAGTAGCATTTGGAGATGGAGGAACTTCTAAGGAGATTCCAAATTACCACAAAAACGTATCCGAGCAAAAAGAAATAGTGAGAGTCTTTATGGGTCTTCAGGGTGCGATGTATATGCTGCAACCAGACGTCACAAAACTTTTAAAGGAGTACCTACAATACTGCTATCTCTGGGTGGAAGACAGAGAAGAACAAATAATAAAATTCTGTGATCAAAATCCACTTATTGTAGAAATAAACGAAAAATTTACTGAATACGTGGAAGAAAGCGAACGGATACGTGCGCTACCCGAAGTTCACAACATCGGAGCAATCCGAATTTTAATGAGTAAGCTTTCATCAGCCACTTATTCCCACGATTTCATCAATCCCTTCCATTCCAGACAAATACAAATTGGCGCTGTTAGTCGAGGCGGAAGCTTGGAAATATTTACTGGGCAACCATTTGGGTCGAAAGTACAAGGACAAACTCACCGTAATGGTGGATTTTATTAAAGCCCAAGAAAAAGTGCTTTCCAAACCGATTAAAGATCTCGACGATTGCAGGTAATTTTCTTTGTCCCACGTTTGGGGGGAAGCATATTAAAGATTACTTTTAGGTTGGCAATGGCTTGCTTGGGACGAATTCGAGAAAACTTTATCGAAATGGATATGGATTTAGAACTTATGGAAGCAGCCTATGCGACTTTTCAACGGTTTAGAATTGACGTTCCTAAAGAAGACATTGAAAGAGTAGATACTTTGCGATACACTTTCACGATGATGATTAACCACGCTAAAAGAGTGCAAGAAGAAATTGTTTTAGTGCAAGGTCCTTTACAAACCCAGCTGAATGCTGGAGTTGCGGTGTTTGCTGCAAACGTTGAAACTTTTGACAACGACTACGAACTTAATGGACCCATGGTTCCCGGATTGCAAGCTCGAGAAGCCAGCGAAAGAGTGCTGCTCTTTCAAGCCCGCTTTGACGACCTGTGGGCAAAATTTGAAATGTATTCCAGTGGAGAGGCTTTGTTTGGATTAGAAGTTCACGATTATCCAGTTCTTCATCAAAGGAAAAAGGATCTCAATTTACTAAATAAGCTGTACGGATTGTATTTGCAAGTCAACAATACCATCGATGGTTACTTTGATCTCTTCTGGAGTGATGTAGACACCGAAGTGATTGTAATCGAATTAACCGAATTTCAAAACAGGTAAACAACATTCCAAATTAATGAAACCGCACTTACCGGTGCTTTTTTTAGATGCCGAAAATTACCCAAAGCTATGAAAGATTGGCCCGCCTTCTTGGATTTGAAGAAGAAGATCGACGACTTCAACGAAACTTGTCCGTTGCTGGAACTGATGGCCAATAAGGCAATGAAAGACAGGCATTGGGCGCGAATATCCAAAACTACCGGTTACAAATTTGACATTGATTCGCCTACGTTTTCTTTGAGGAACGTAATGGAAGCGCCTCTTCTCAAATTTAAAGACGATGTTGAAGATATTTGTATCAGTGCTGTTAAAGAGAAAGACATCGAAGCGAAACTGAAACAAGTCATTCTCGATTGGGCGGTCGTCGATGTTCAATTTTCAACGTTCAAAACCAGAGGAGAACTTTTGCTCAAACAACCCGAAACAAGCGAAATCGTCGCGCTTCTTGAAGACAGCTTGATGATCCTTAACTCTTTACTGACCAACAGGTGAACATTTTACCCTTAGAAATCCCTTAATGATCCGAAATGTTTAGGTACAATGCACCGTTCAAAAAAGACATCCAGACATGGGTGAACAAATTGGTAGTAACTTCAGAAATCATAGAAAAGTGGACACAAGTTCAAAGCTTGTGGATTTATTTGGAAGCAGTGTTTGTAGGTGGCGACATCTCGCGACAACTACCAGCAGAAGCAAAACGATTTGCCGTAAGGAAAATTAACCAACTTGAGCTAATTCGTTAACTCCGTCATTTTTAGGGAATTGATAAGTCGTGGATGAGAATTATGGCGAGGGCGCACGAAATACCGAACGTTGTTGAATGCTCTACGGGCGACGAAACCATGGTTCAACTTTTACCTCATCTTTTAGAACAATTGGAAACCTGCCAAAAAAGTTTGACCGGTTATTTGGAATCGAAGAGATTATGTTTTCCAAGATTTTTTTTCATTTCCGATCCGGTGCTGTTAGAAATTTTGGGTCAAAGTTCGGATCCTCACTCCATTCAACCACATTTGTTGAGTTTGTTCGATGCCGTGTTTAGGGTAAATCTTAACAATTTCCTTTGATGGGTCACCAATTTGAGATATACTTTCAGGTTGTTTTTGACGAAAATAAATACGAAGACGTAATCGCGATGCAATCCGATTTAGGCGAAGTGGTTCCGTTCGAAAAATCTGTTAATTGCACCGGAGGTGTTGAGATATGGATTGACAAAATGTTGTGCATGGTTCGGGATACTGTGAAGGGTGTGATCGCTGTAATGGCACAGTGTTTTGTGGATCCTGAATACAACTTCATTACCGGTTTTGTTGGATTTTGCGGACAGGCACGACTAAATTTTAAAATTGAAAAAAAAATTAATTGAACAATTTTTCAGGCGGGCCTGGTTGGTGTCCAACTTTTATGGACAAAGGAGGCCGAAATTGCCATCAAAAAGGCACGGGCTGATAAAATGATCATGAAGATTACTAATCAAAGATTTTTGGATTTGCTGAATGACCTCATAGATTTGACGTCCAAGGATTTGACAAAAATGCAAAGGACGAGATATGAAACCATGGTCACCATACATGTCCACCAAAGGTGATTTTTTGAAATGGCAGGATTAGGATTAGTATTTACAATTTTTTTTCGTAATATTGGCCCGACATACCGGGTTCACGGATTCGTTTCTCTCTCTGGAGTGGTCGTCCTACTGGAAGTATTCGATACTTCCTCATTTTCTGTTTTGGCATTTAAAGGTTCAGGCTTCCTTTGACAGCCACTTCTTTTGGAAGAGGTCTGCTGCTGCGTCCAAGTGGAGGAATCGTACTTCATCCTCTTCTTCTTCTCCTCAGCTATTCTGCCAACTTTCATCTAATACGTCTAAATGGAATCGTAATTTCATTTGTTTTTCGGCAATGATGGTATTTGTGAAATTATCCATCATCTTCTCAGATATCCTGGTCCTCGTTCGCCATGAAGCCTATTTTTTGTATTTGCGGGAGGTGAGAATCTTGAAACAGACTCCGGGCCTATCAGACACGGGACTGTGGGGTGTCGCCCACTAAACTCACTCTCTTCAGGCTCTCTGCGGGGAAGGGCTGCCTACAGCCTTGTTTGTCCGTCGCCAGCTGACTCATCGCTGAGCGGGCTGTCTCCGTTTATCTCTCTGGGCTTGCTGGGCCTGCTTTAGCCTCTCGTCTGACTTTCCTCTTAATTATTTTTGTTATAGTGTTTTCTATTTTCCGCCAGCTTTCCTCGTCCCTCAGCATGTATGACACAATGTTGTCTGGGGTGAGCATTTCCCCAAACTCCAGGGACAGGAGCTGGCGGTGCTGTTCCCATGGGTGTCCATTAGGGAGGGGGCAAAAGGGTCAGCTGCCCCCCCCCCCTGGCTCTCGACTGCTTAATTTTTTTTAGACATTTAATATTTCACCAGCCGAAGTTTTTAAACTTTCGGTTTTAAATCATTAAAATGCTTTGATAATAAAATTTTTTTTTATTTTGCCCCCCTCCCTTGAAAATGATCTTATGGCTGTTCCCATCTCCAACATCCGAAGAAATTATGTTCGGAGGTGTCACTCTCGCTGCAGTAGCAGTAAAGTAAAGTCTCGTGACTTTAGTCCGAAACGGTTCAGATACGCGTTGAAGCAACCGTGGCCGGAGAGCATCTGAGTCAAGTGGTAATTCAACTTCCCGTGCCACTTGCCCGACCCATTTCATAAAGTCCGGCTCTTCCCCGCGGCATCCCACTCCACCTACCACTCCGCTTCCGTCCTTTCACTCGCGACACTTGCATTCGATCGGTCACCCGCCACCTTCGCCTTTTCGAGCGCCCAAAGGTCTAGCGGGGGCATAGAGGCAAGGACTAGAGCGGCGTTTTTGGATCCTATATCTGCACACCACTCTCAAAGCCATTCGCCGCTGCACACTTTGAAGCCTATTGCAGTTTCTCGCTATAACGTACACGGAAGGGTCAACCACCGCTGCATACAGCAGGATCCAATTCCAATGTTGGGCATCAGACGAGCGAATGAGATGATTATCGCCTGCGCCTTTGCCGTAACCGTCTTGATCTGGGATGTAAAGTTCAGATATTTATCTATCACCACACCAAGGACGGCCCCTTCTTTTTTGACACCGATAGAATTGCCATTTAATCGGAGGTTAACTTCCGGTTCTCGGCGGCTTGGAACTTTTCGAGAACAAGCTTAAGAGCTAGACCATGGACCCACTCCGTCACGATTCGGATGGCCTAGTTGGGTCTTCGCTCGAGCTACTCATCGTCCACGCCCTCGACAATCAGCGTGATATCATCCGCGAACCCACTATCTTCACCCCTTCCGGGAGTTTCAGCCTCACCACGCCGTCGTACATAATGTTCCACAGCAAGGGACCCAGGACCGACCCCTGTAGGACTCCTGCCTTCCATTGGTCCATTTGACCTTAGAAGTGACCATTTATACCCCCATAATAATATTTTTACCCCAATATTGTAACGTAGCTTAAATGATCGTTTTCCACAGAGATATTTTCGACGACATCGTGAGATTGCGTGTCAAATCCATAAACGATTTTGAATGGCAGAAGCAAGCCCGCTTTTACTACTACGATGAGACAGACGACTGCGATGTAAAAATCACCGACGTGATTTTTCTGTACCAAAATGAATATTTGGGAATAACCGAACGGTTGGCCATCACCCCCCTGACTGACAGATGCTACATCACGTTAGCTCAAGCAATTTGTACGGCAAACATTCAATTTTCTATCACTAGGATTTCTCATTTTTCGTTTTAGGGATGAATATGGGAGGAGCTCCCGCTGGTCCTGCCGGTACCGGCAAAACAGAGACTACAAAAGATATGGGCAGAACTTTGGGAAAATTCGTCGTTGTGTTTAATTGTTCCGATCAGATGGATTTCCGTGGTTTGGGAAGAATTTTTAAGGTAACACCACCACCACGGCTATTCGTTCCGACTTCATCCGATAATGTTTTTCCAGGGTTTGGCCCAATCTGGAAGCTGGGGATGTTTTGATGAATTCAACAGAATCGAACTTCCGGTACTGTCCGTCGCTGCTCAGCAAATTTACATCCTCTTCACGGCGAGAAAGGAAAGGAAAGCGTTCTTCTTGTTTAGCGACGGTGATACCGTAGCGATGAACATCGAACTGGGAATATTTTTAACCATGAATCCAGGTTATGCCGGTCGCCAAGAACTACCGGAAAATTTAAAAATCATGTTCAGAACCGTCGCAATGATGGTGCCTGATCGTCAGATCATCATGAGAGTCAAATTGGCTTCTTGTGGGTTTAAGGAAAACGTGGTTTTAGCCCGAAAATTTTTCACTTTGTATAAGCTGTGCGAGGAACAATTATCGAAGCAAGTCCATTACGATTTTGGTTTACGTAATATCTTATCCGTCTTGAGAACATTAGGGGCTCAGAAGAGAGCAAATGCAACCGATACAGAAGAAACCATAGTGATGAGAGTGCTGAGGTTTTATCTCAACTAAATTTTTCATTGTCACAAAAATTTTACCCGTTCGTTTTTAGGGATATGAATTTAAGTAAATTGGTCGACGAGGACGAACCTCTATTTCTTTCTCTAATTGATGACATGTTTCCTGGAATTAAATTGGGCGTCCATTCGTGGAAGGAGTTGCAAAAAGCCATAGGTAACCAATGTGCTGCTATGGGGATGGTAAACTACCCCAGTTGGAATTTAAAGGTTGTGCAGCTCTACGAAAGTTATTTGGTCCGACACGGTCTTATGGTTTTGGGGCCAACTGGGGCTGGAAAAACTCAATGCATGTATTGCCTGATGCGTTCGATGACTGAAAACGGATTACCAACAAGAGAAATGCGAATGAATCCAAAGGCCATCACCGCTCCTCAAATGTTTGGTAGATTGGATGTGGCAACCAACGATTGGACTGACGGAATTTTCTCCACGTTATGGAGAAGAACTTTGAAAATTAAGAAAACCGATTTTTGTTGGTAAGAAATCCCATTTGCTGTTCCTTTTCCGTTCATCTTTTGAAACCAAAATTTAGGCTAATTTTGGACGGGCCGGTAGATGCCGTCTGGATTGAAAATTTAAATTCCGTCTTGGACGATAATAAGACGCTAACGTTAGCTAATGGTGATCGAATTGTAATGGCTGCAAACTCCAAATTGGTTTTTGAACCAGACAACGTTGATAACGCAAGTCCTGCGACCGTATCCAGAATGGGAATGACGTTTTTGAGCGCTTCAGTTTTGCCATGGGGTCCCATATTAGAAGCATTATTGAAGAAAAGACCGCAAAACGAGGCGGACGTTTTAAAAAATTTCTTTGGGAAAGTCTACGAAGACCTCCATACCTTTATACAAACCAAACTGAAACCCAAAATGGCTATACGTGAAGCTTTGTACGTGCGCCAGTGTGTTGACGTTCTGGAAGGACTCCTCAGTACCACCGACGAAGTTCCTCGTAAGTTTTCGTGACAACTGCAAGTAACATTTTGGACAACCACAAAATTTTTCAGGATCCTACAGCGATAAACATTTAGAACGATTTTTCATATTTGCCGTGATGTGGTCTCTAGGAGCTGTTTTGGAATTGGAAGATCGTTCAAAATTGGAACAATTTGCCCTTAAACTACCCGGAAAATTAGATTGGCCAAAATGTGGACCAGAAGAAACTATATTTGAATACGTAGTGGCCGAAAACGGTCGCTGGCAACATTGGAGCGAACGGGTGGAACCGTTTGTGTATCCAGAAGACGAAGTTTTGGAGTACAATAATATTTTGGTCCCAAACGTGGATAACGTGAGAACGGCGTTTTTGATCGAAAACACGGCAAAGCAGAAGAAAGCGGTTCTTCTTATTGGCGAACAGGGTACGGCAAAAACGGTCATGATCAAAGGTTACCTAAATACATTTGATCCGGAGTACGCAATCAGCAAATCGTTCAATTTTTCTTTCGCCACAACTCCAAACATGGTTCAGGTATTAAATTTTCTTCGTGGAATGCAAATTAGATAATTATGCAAAACGAATTTTAGAGAATTATTGAGTCGTATGTTGACAAGAGGGTTGGAACGACTTACGGACCTCCAGCAGGAAAAGTATTATCTATTTTTATTGACGACATTAACATGCCGGTTATTAACGACTGGGGCGATCAAATTACCAATGAAATTGTTCGACAGTTGATGGAACAAAGCGGTACGAGGTTCAAAGCTTCTCTAGCAGACTTTTGATTGCCAACATTTTTCAGGAATGTACAGCTTGGATAAACCTGGAGATTTCTCCACGATTCTCGATATTCAATTTTTGGCCGCGATGATTCATCCAGGTGGAGGTCGAAACGACATTCCTCATCGATTGAAACGCCAGTTTTGCGTGTTTAACTGTACTATTCCAAGCGTAAATTCGATGGACATGATTTTTGGTGAGTTTTTTTACGGCGAAAACTGGAAGTAATCGTTTCTGTTGTAGGACAAGTCGGTCAGGGTTACTTTTGCTCAACTCGCTTCAACAGCACGATCGTAGATTTTGTTCCGCGACTTATTCCATTAACCAGGCACATTTGGCAACAAACCAAAAACAAAATGTTACCTACTCCAGCCAAATTCCACTATGTCTTCAATTTGCGCGACTTGTCCAGAATTTGGCAAGGCATTTTGATTGTGCAAGATTTGGAATGCCAGACTATTAATTCGATGCTGAAGTTGTGGCAGCACGAATGCATGCGGTGTATATCTGACAGATTCACTACTCAACAGGATCGTGATTGGTTCTTTGCAAATCTGAGACGACAAGCGCAAGCAGAACTGGAGCATTTATTTGTTCATTACCCAGACACGGAAACGTTTTGGGTGGATTACTTGCGTGAACCGCCCGATGCTACCGGCGACGAACCCGACGATTTTTGTTTTGATGCTCCCAAAGTTTACGAAGAAATTCCGAGTTGGGAGTTTGTAAAAGAGAAGCTATTTGGTAATTTAGCAAGAATTTGTAGTTGTTTCTGGTTGTAATGTTGATTCCATTTCAGCTTTCATGGATAGTTACAACGAGACGATAAGAGGTGCTGGAATGGATATGGTGTTTTTCCATGACGCAATGGTCCACTTGAATATTATATCCAGAATTATTCGAACCCCAAGAGGTAACGCTCTCTTGGTCGGAGTGGGTGGTTCCGGAAAACAAAGCTTAACAAAACTGTCTTCCTTTATTGCCGGTTACAAGAGCTTCCAGGTATCGCTAACCAAGTAAGAGAGAGAAAAACGTTTAAACATCGACTAATTTTCTTTTTTTTTGAGGTCCTATAATTTGAATAATTTCATGGAGGATATGAAGTACTTATATAGAGTGGCCGGTTTGGAAGGTTCCGGAATAACCTTCATTTTCACAGACAATGACATCAAGGAAGAAACGTTTTTGGAATCGTTGAACAACGTCCTCAGTTCTGGAGAAATTGCAAATTTATTTCCAAAAGAAGAACTCGACGAAATTCAGTCGGCCCTAATACCCATCATGAAGAAGTTCGCTCCTAAGCGAATTCCAACCAACGACGTCTTGTACGACTACTTCATTACGAGAGCCCGATCCAATTTACACATCGTCCTTTGTTTCTCTCCTGTAAGTTGCTTTTTCACCTTTTTCCACCCTTTCATCACTGTTTCATTCTTACAGGTTGGAGAAAAGTTCAGAAACAGAGCCATGAAGTTCCCTGGTTTAATTTCTGGCTGCACCATCGATTGGTTTAATCGTTGGCCAAGAGACGCTTTGATAGCCGTGTCGAATCACTTTCTGGAACCTTTTCACATCGTCTCTACGGCAGAAGTAAAAGAAGAGTTAATTAAAGTCATGGGAGAAATTCAGGAATCGGTTAGTGATATGTGTACCTCCTACTACGAAAGATTTCGACGTCAAACCTACGTCACTCCAAAAACTTTCTTATCTCTTTTGTCGACTTATAAAGTCTTGTACCAAGAAAAACATGATGGAATTGCTGTACTAGCAATGCGAATGAAAACGGGTTTAGCAAAACTAATCGAAGCGGCCGAAAGTGTAGACGTTTTGAAAAAGGAGTTGGAGGTATGTAATATTTCAGCTTTTTAAAATTTGCTTTTAAGAAAACTACTACCTCACAATATTTTTCCACCACCTGAATACTCAAGAATTCAAATTGTTTCATTGCAGGTTAAAGATCAAGAAATCGCAGTTGCTACAGTTGCAGCTGAAAAGGTTTCAAAAAACTGTTCAAATTTTGTTTCTGATTTTGAAACTAACAAGTTACATTTTTAGGTGCTAGCGGGTGTATTGGCTGCTAATAGCATAGCCACAAAAATCAAAGAACAAGCCTCTGTCGTTGCAGACCAGGCCGAAAAGCTTGTAAAAGAAATTGGAAAAGATCAAAAAGAAGCTGAGAAAAAATTGCTTTCTGCAAAACCTGCACTAGAAGCTGCCGAAGCTGCACTCCAAGTAAACATTTTGAAATTTTTTACAAAATGTGTCAATCGCGATTATTTTCAGACTATCAAAGCTGGTGATATAGCAACTGTGAGGAAATTGGGAAAACCTCCATATTTGATTATGCTTATCATGGACGCAGTATTGGTGTACTTTAAGCGTAAGCTGGAACCGGTTAAACCTGATCCTGAGAGGAATTTCTTCATTACGTCCTGGACTGAATCGTTGAAGGTAGGCACTTGAACCCATTCCATGAGATAATTAACGAATTATTCTTCAGGTAATGTCGGAAAGCAAATTTTTGTCAAATTTACAATTATACCCGAAAGATACCATCAATGCCGAAATTGTTGACTTGCTGGTTCCATATTTTGAATATCCATTGTATACATTTGAAAATGCCAAACAGGCATGCGGCAATGTTGCCGGTTTAATTTCTTGGACTCTGGCAATGGCTTCGTTTTACGACGTAAACAAGGAAGTCTTACCTTTGAAAGCAAATTTGGCACGGCAGCAAGCGCGTTTGGATAAGGCGTTTGCCAAGTACCACGGCGCTATGAATTTGTTACAGGAAAAGGAAGAGGAGGTGAGGCAATGTCAAGAGGAATACGACGAAGCTATGAGATTAAAACAAGTGAGACGTTCCGTCCAAATCTTTTCAGGCGATATTAATATTTTCTCTATAGTTGGTACTTGACGATGCTCAAAAATGCAAAAACAAAATGGACCAGGCCAGCGCGTTAATCGAAGGTTTGAGCGGAGAAAGAATTCGGTGGACGGAACAATCTGCACTCTTTAAAGCCGAAACCGAAAGGCTCATCGGAGATGTACTACTGTTGGTTGGTTTTCTCAATTACTCGGGACCCTTCAATCAGGAGTTTCGATCTTCGCAACAAACCTTATGGATGGACATTTTGGTTTCCCTAAAAATACCCGTGTCCATCAATATAAATATCATGGACTGTTTGATCGATACCGCAACGATCGGCGAGTGGAATTTGCAAGGTCTTCCAACAGACGAACTATCCATCCAAAACGGAATCATTGTAACCAAAGCTTCGCGATATGCGTTGTTGATTGATCCACAAAGTCAAGGCAAAAATTGGATCAAAAATATGGAGAAAGAAAACGGTTTAATTGTGACTGCCCTCAGTCATAAATATTTCAGGTAAGCGCAGTCGATGCTTATCACTGGCGAGTACTATTTGGGCATCATTTTTTAGAAACCACATAGAAGACGCGGTTTCTTTGGGGTATCCAATGATAATCGAAGACGTATTTGAAGAATTGGATCCAATTTTAGACAACGTAATGGAAAAAAATTTGATCAAAATTGGTTCCACGTACAAAGTTAAAATTGGAGATAAAGAAGTGGATTTTCACAAAGCTTTTAGGATGTACATAACCACAAAATTGGCTAATCCTTCGTACACGCCTGAAATTTACGCCAGAGCTTCCATCATCGATTTCACGGTTACCATGAAAGGTAAGGAACGAACAACCAAAACCAACAAACTAAAATTGATTCTGAAATTTTCAGGATTAGAAGATCAGTTATTGGGCAGAGTGATTGTGACGGAGAAGAAGGAATTGGAAGCGGAACGTACCAATTTGATTAAAGGTGTGACGGCGAATAAACGAAAGATGCAGGAATTGGAAGCAAATTTATTGTACAAACTGACTACAACGCAGGGGTCTCTAGTAGACGACGACACTGTTCTCGAAGTGTTAAACACAACCAGAAATACAGCGGCAGATGTACGGGAAAAATTGGAAATTGCTCGAGAAACCGAAATAAAAATTAACGCTGCCAGAGAAGAATTTCGGTAAGCTTAAATACGAAGTACTGAATTAATTGTTTAATTGACAAACTTTAGCCCGGTTGCAACAAGAGGAAGCGTTTTGTACTTTTTGACCACCAGCATGGCGATGGTTAATTGTATGTACCAGACGTCGTTGGAACAATTTCTGGAAAGATTCGATATTTCCATGTTTCGGTCCGAAAAAACTCCAATTACCCAAAGGTTTTTTTGCATTCAGCCGCGTTAGGTATCGCTCACTTTATTATTTTTAGACGAATTAACTTCATTATCGAGTACATGACTTACGAAATATATCGGTATAAGTCTCGTGGTCTGTACGAAATCGATAAGGGTATGTTCTTATTGCTGCTCACTTTACGAATCGACTTGAACCGTGAAAACATCACTCATGAAGAATTTCAATACTTCATCAAGGGCGGTGCTGCTTTGGATTTGAACGCTTGTCCAGAAAAACCGGCAAAATGGATTACCGATATGACTTGGTTGAATTTGGTGGAATTATCCAAATTAAGGCACTTTCAGTACATTTTGACCCAAGTGGAAAATAACGAACGGGCCTGGAAACACTGGTTCGATAAAGATGCACCTGAAGAATCTCCAATCCCAGATGGATACTTCACTCTCGATACTTTCAGGAAACTACTGATGATTAGGGCGTGGTGTACGGATCGTACGTTGACTCAAAGTCGTAAATACGTTGCCTCGTCCATGGGACATCGTTTCGCGGAACCGATAATCTTGAATTTTGAAATTCTGCATTCCGAAAGCAAACCACTAACTCCTCTGGTTTGCTTCTTGACTACTGGCGCTGATCCGACTCCCTACATCGAATCGCTTGCAAAGCGGTTGGAAAACGTTACCAAAAACATTTCCATGGGACAAGGGCAAGAAATACATGCCAGAAAGTTAATATCCAGCGCTATGGCTGAAGTAGGTAGTTTCTAATTATTGCTTCCCATCATCTAATTCCATTTTTGATTGTTAGGGATTTTGGACGCTCTTGCAAAATTGCCATTTGGGTTTGGATTATATGTCCGAGGTGTTGATTTTATTTTTGGATTTGGAACGAAATAACACACCCGTTCATCCCGATTTCAGATTGTGGATAACGACTGAAGTCCATCCCGTGTTTCCTATAAGTTTGCTTCAAATCAGTGTCAAATTTACAAATGAACCACCATCGGGTAAATTGGGCAAACAGAATAAAAACACCAAACTAATTTTTTTGTTTTAGGAATAAGGGCCGGTTTGCTACGAACTTACGGTTCCGTAAACCAAGACATGCTCGACTACAGCGACGCTATCCAATACCTCCCGATCATTTATGCGATATCCTTCCTTCACACGGTTGTCCAAGAACGCCGAAAGTTTGGTCCATTGGGTTGGAACATACCATACGAATTCAATTCGGCCGATTGGCTGTCTTGCTGCATGTTTACTCAAAATCACTTGGAAGATATCGATCCGGCAAAAGGTCCTAGTTGGCTGACAATCAGGTGAAGAATTTGTGTAGTTCAGATATGTTGGCTTACCTTCTGCTTGCTTCCAGATACATGATTGGAGAAGTCCAATACGGAGGAAGAGTTACAGACGATTATGATAAAATTTTGCTCAACACGTTTGCTTACGTGTGGTTCAGCGACGCAATATTTAACGATGATTTTAATTTTTATCGCGGTTACAAGATTATGCGCTACAAGAGGTTGGAAGACTACATGATTAATATTGATCTTATGCCTCCTACCGATCCACCCCAAGCTTACGGATTGCATCCTAACGCCGACATCACTTACCAGACTAACACTACAACCACAATGCTGTACACGATCTTATCCATTCAGCCCAAAGAGTCAGGTGGGGGTGCGGGTGAATCGAGAGAAGCGGTTGTGGCGAGGCAAACCAACGACATGTTGAGCAAACTTCCAAGTGACTACGATCCTTTTGAAGTTAAAGAGCGGTTGAGAATAATGGGTCACCTGAATCCGCTGAACATTTTCTTGCGACAAGAAATCGACCGGATGCAAAAAGTCATCAAGTTAGTGCGAATTACCTTGAAAGATTTACTTTTGGCGATCGAGGGAACCATCATAATGAACGAGGTAAGAGAATTGGATTATTACCCTTTCAGCTCTAAATTGTCTTGTTTTAGACTTTGCGCGATGCACTGGATTGCATTTACGACGCTATGATACCGTCTGTTTGGCGCAAAGGTTCCTGGTTATCGAGTACTTTGGGATTTTGGTTTACCGAACTCTTAGAACGAAACACTCAGTTTCGAAGTTGGTGTTTTGGAGGCAGGCCAGTTAGTTTTTGGATGACTGGATTTTTTAATCCTCAAGGATTTTTGACTGCGATGAGGCAAGAGGTCACAAGGGCCCATAAAGGCTGGGCTTTGGATCAAGTGGTGTTGTTCAATGAAGTGACCAAAAGTCTTCGCGAAGATATCAAAAGCTCCCCATCTGTAGGAAGCCAAAATTGTTAGAACGGCACAATTTTGTAACGTTTTTTTTTATTTCCAGGAAGGTGTTTTCGTTTATGGGTTGTACATCGACGGTGCCGGATGGGATAGAAAAAATTCTAGACTTGCCGAATCCATCAATAAGGTGCTGTACACTTTAATGCCAGTTGTGCACGTCTTTGCAATCTTCTCGTCTTCGCCCCGAAATCCTTTACTATATCAGGTAAGATTAGAATATTTTCTGTAGTTTTAGATGGTCTGGAACTTTTAGGCACTTCTTCAAAATCTAATATTTTTGCTTTTAGTGTCCTGTGTATAAGAAACCACGCAGGACAGATCTCAATTTTATTACCCCTCTGTGGTTGCAAACTGCGAAACCTCCCCAACATTGGACTCTTCGTGGAGCAGCACTTTTATGCGACACAAAATAATTATTTTTTTAAGATTAATTATAACTTTATTTTACAATTTAAAATATACATAATACTGATTTATTTTCATCATTTCTTAACGACCCGGTGAAGGCTTCACTTCCAAAAATTCAAAATAATTCCGACCGATGGTTTTTGGCAAGTATCTCTTCATCGTAAATTTGATAAACATTTACTCAGATAATTGAACCTCGCTTTGGACACATAACGCGAAAACAAGGTGATGGCCTTGAACAACTCATAAAACAGGGTAAATGAAAAGGTACCAGGCCGAGAAGACGATCCCCGAAATGATGGTCAGATCAGGTGATCACCACGAGAGAGAGGCGTGCAACAGGAACGACGAATTACTGACGATTCAAATTTTCCCTTCAGTATAGCCATCTTTTCATTAGATGAATGACATGGGGCACCATCTTGTTGAAACCACGTGACATTCAACCTTAAATCGTTTGATTTCGGCCACAAAAATGTATCTTTTTAAATTTTGACATATCGTCATCTTGCAAAATTACTTGAGAAAAAAAACCTTAGGGGGGCTTTTTTTATTTAAAATTTGATCAGTTTTAATTTTTGAAGGTAAGGAAGGCTACATTTTATAACTTGCATTTTGATTTCTCTTTCACTGTGTCTTCTATTGTTAAGAGGTTGTCTCAACATCCCCGTTCATTAAGAAGGTGCTTGAGCTTTATATAAAGTTCTTGAATAGCCAACAACCCCGATGATGATGAAATTTTCAATTTTATTAATTTTGTTATTTTAGGAAATTAAAAGTTGTGTTGGCACCAAAAAGTTGCACAGTGATTATTAAATTTTATACGTTGGAGATTGTGCAATTTAACAAAAAGTGAGGGAAATTTAGAAATTTTTGGTTTTGTCAGATTAGTGAAGAACGTCCGGAAAAGAGAGGGAATTCAATTGTGGAATTTCAAGACAGACCAACGACTCTTGCGTTTATCCTGTAATTTTTCAAGTGCCCAAATTTGGACCAACTTTGCGTTTTTTTTTTTTTTGATTGAGTAATTTTTTTTTCGGGGATTTTCCCGAGTGTTATTTGAGTGTGTGAAGCAATTTTAGTATTTTTTTTGGAAATTGGAAAGTTAAATTTTGGGTGTTCCATAATAGCGGAGTGTACGTCTACCATTTTGGGCAGGTGTAAAATTTTGGAAAGTGATTTTGTGGATTTATTTGGATTTATAACTTTTTGGATTTAATTTTGAATTTAATGTAACAGTTCAGAGACACATCAAAGGGAACGTTGGTTTTAAATAGAATTTCATGAGTTCAAATCCCATAACTGAAGTGTTGATTTTCATTAAATTTGTTTATGAACAAAATTTGTTGTTTTAAACTGTTAAACTTTTATTTTCTATTCATCGAGAGTTTTTTTCACTCCTGGTGCTTTTGTTTTTTAGAAAATTTATTATTGTCAATTATTTCTAAGCTAATCGTGGCGACATGATTTGCTCGTGTTGCACGAGTTGCTCTGCTAGTAACTAAAGAATTTTCCCCCGGTATTTTGAGTTTTTCTATTATAGAGGTGGTAGAATACAACGTGTCAAGCCGTCCATAAATTACGTGAAGCGTTTTTGGCGATTTTCCAAACCCCCCTCCTCTCATGGTAAGATTTTGTGAGATTTGGCTTGACCCCCTCCTCCCACTCCCTAATCTCACGTGAGATTTTTCAAAATGTGTATTTTTAGTGTAAATACGTTGAATTTAATAAAAAAAACATAACTTGCTTAAGTATTTTTATTTAGACTAGTTAAGTATACGGGGACACATGCACGGTCAAGAGTGAATATTGGAACCAACATATCCATCTAATTTTCAGTAAAATCATCTGCTCTTTCAAACTCGCTTTGATTTAGCTACTCTAAACCGTCGTCACGCGCACATAATCTCAGTAGCTCGTCACATAAAAAAATTACGTAATATTTGCCAAAGCCCCCCGCCCTCTCCCGCTCGTGAGATTGTGTGAGATTTGACTATCCCCCCCCCCCTAAACGTCTCACGTAATTTATGGACGATTCCTTTTAGACTTTCACTGACTAAAACCTCCCCCATGATCGTGCGGATTTGTCTTTAGACATTTACTTTCACGACTAGACGAGAATTTTCTTCTGCTCTTTTTAGACTTTTTTCTTATGTTTTGCACTTCCGACATGAACTACTTAATGGTCGTACAGCTTCACACTGTCTTGCTTCCGCATTTGTCTTGGAGGCCTGTCCATTTTGCCTTCCGCCCTTGCGAGACTTTGTTCTTCTTTTTAACCTGACCTATTGCCGTGGTTGCTTCTTGGTACGATAGCGCTTTCTCCCCAGCATGTGCCCATCCAGATCACACACTTCGCAGTGTGGCTCCTTCTTGCAAGCCTCCACCAGGCTCCACCAAGTGGCCGGCTCCACAACACCTCCAACACTTAGCTGATCTGTCCTGTCCTTTACATTCATGTTCTTCGTGTCCGTTGGCCCAGTATCTTCTGAACGTAACCAACCAATTAACTCTGCAAGTTCCTGCCATTCTTAGCTTCAGCCTCAAAGTACTCAATTGAGTTTTCCCCTTGCGCCAATCCAGTTCGACAATTGCTATTTTTATCCCGCTGCGCGTGGCTCGGAGTACCTTGACGGATATCTGTCCATCGTCTTCCACCACGCTCCGGATTTTGTCTTCAATATCTGGCTCCTCCCAACCCCCCTCACATGTAATTTTAGGCCCGGTTACTTAAACAAAAAGCGGAACCCCTACCCACATATGTAAATTATTTGGCAAGCCGAAGGCCCCTCCATTCAGTGGGTAGTGAACCTCCCCATGTGAGAGGTTGGCTCTTCCAACCTTGGTTCTATGTCCTTGATTCAAATCGTTTGTTTCCCAGAGACTGAGTTTACTACCCGAAAGTTGCTGTTTTCAAACTTTTCGGTTGGAGTCGCTGGCTTGTCGATCATTGCCGATGGCTTTCTTCGTAGCCCCTAGTGCTTCCTTGAGCTAAAATCGACTCTCTGTCTTCAGGATTACCGCAGGACTTCTTCTCTTTTTCCCAGCTGGACTTCTTTTGAGAGACCTTTTGACAAAAAACTCTTGGTCTTCCCGCTGTACTGCAGTAGGAATTATTTCCCGCGTTTCCATTGATTTTTCTTCCTTTGCTTTATTCCTACGCCTCGGTTTGGCCGCTTGAAAGTGACCATCCTAACCCTCTGAGCTCTTGATGTTCCTTAGCTCCTGTGTCGTGTGGGATGCTCCGCTATTATCTACGTCATCAGGGTTTTCTTCCTGATTTTCAAGTTCAACGCTTTTCAGGTTCCAAATCATGGAGTTTCACCTGCTTTTTGACGGATGTCTTCTCCTCTTGATGAGCATGGAGGTCACCTCTATTTTAGATTTGACTTGACACATCCCAAATAGAATGAAATTTCAAATTTGGATGATCCAAGTATCCGGTTTACACATGCTTTACTGTATTAACGTAAGTTCTCTTTTGTTATAGCTGAACCCCAAGCCAAATGGGAGTTCTACGATACGTGCCCTAACTCCCAAATTAAACCTTCGATTTTTAAATACCAAATTTTTGAAACCAGAAAAATTCAAAAAAGTGTTATTAGGATCATCTTGAAAAACTAAGAGTGACCCCCCCCCGCATCAAAAAAGCACTCGCAGTTCAATGCAGAATGAACTACTAAATTTCTGTTGACAAATAAAATATGAGAAAATGACTCAAAAATTCGCGATTTTGATTTAATATCATGACGAGATGAATAAATAATAACATTTTTATACCATGGACAAGTGACACATCATTGGTAATTGCTGGAAAGTAAAATTATCACATTATCGCTATTAAATAGTTTCTATTTTTCCCGTTAGTGAAAAGTGCCACTTCTAATTTCAGTAAACAAAAAATGCGTTTATAATTTAAATACAGTAAAATGACACATTTTATCATTGTGGCGGTCTTTTCTGCCTGAATCACTAAGAAATTAATATTTTTGATAGTTCTAACTCAAAAAGTGTCATTTTAATTTGTTAAAAAAAATGAAGCTAATGTTTCACTTTGAGTTATAAAATTTTTGGATCATTATATAAGGAAAATTCTAAAAGGTATCATTTTTAGTTGGGACATTTTTTAGAATAACTACGAGTTTTTTGAATTCTATTTTGCTGATTTTTTTTTAAATAAATTTTCGTTCAGGTAAAAATAGTTTTAGTGCGGCCTTTAGGCCTCCTCAATTTAGGCCAATCCAAACACTTGTTCAAATTAACTTAATTGTTCATTTATAATTGAGATTAAACTTCAACCATAGAAAAATTAGAAATTATATGACCGCAGGTCGATGCCATTTAGTTTAACTGTGTATGTTTTATTTATGAATTGTATACATAGTTAGCCCAAATATACAATACTTTGATATTAAATTTATAAATAATTTATCGAATCAATACGATAAGCGATAAATTTGTGTTAATTTCATTGACCTCTTGAGATTGCATCTGCATTATAGTAAATAATAAATTTTTGTCAAGTATTTATAGTAAACGATCGAATACTGACGACCTCAAATTAGAACGGTAATTTTTAACTTATTTCAGTTATTGATTTTTTTCTATTACAATGTTTTATTTTTTGTAATCGTGAAGTGTTAATTTATGGGTTAGTGTATAAAGTGTTGCCTAAATCCTACGGAAGTAAAATTTGAAAATTTGAAAAACCATAATCTGTGCATAAGATGCATTTCCTTGTCCATCAGAAAAATAAATATAATATTGATCGCAATGTCCAAAAATCAAACAGTAAAATGGGTCTGATTTTTGAACTTCCCATTTTCTACAAAATCCAAAAATATTTCTACTGTTAATCCGTGACCGAATGCGAACTTTTCAAAACCACATTCTGAGTATTGCAACATCTCGAATGTTTACGAAAGCATCTAATAATAACAATTAGCAATAAACCAATTGATTAGTACACTCATTTAGGGTGTAATTGGAATGTTATTCTTATTAGCTCATAATAGTGACTCATCAAAGTGGACGTTTCGGTTCCATAAAATACAAACACGTGCCTCGATTTCGAATAGCCAAATCAAAAATTATTTTTTTAAATATGCGTGGAGTGTTTGTTTGGTTATGAAAGCGTTAGAAATTTGTGGCATTGTTCACCTCGATGATGTCACCATTAAATATTTATTCAAATTGTTGAAGGTCTGCGATATTTTTATTCATTAAATTGTTTACTCACCCGCCCCGGTTCCCGCTCCAGGTGTGAAATTTGCACCGGTTGCCTTCCGAACCGACCGACACGCGAAATTCAAGTCAAACACGTACGGATCCTGATATACTTGCTGACAAGAACCGAGTTAACAAAACATCAGATCGGGTTATTTTTCACCACCCCCTCGTAGGCTGCATGGAATGTTTCCTCGTTAATTAGCGTGGGTTTACCTTGTTTGATAGCTGAATGGCCATTCAAAGCGCCGTATCTTTTGATCGAAACATTTTGCTAATTGCATAAATTGACGGGAAGCTTCTTTTTTGCGTAATATCCTTCTTCCTTTTCAGCACGAGTCCTTTATATGAGGTGTAACAATGTGTGCGGTACCTTTAAAAAAATCTTTGTTAAGCTAACAAACAACACAATGGATCGATTTCGAAGAATTCGGACTCTGATTTTGAATGATTCCGCACACCAGGTAAAGAATTTTATTACCTACCCACAAACCTACCCCATCATCGGAACAATGTTGTAGTGTACGGGAAGCACAAGAAAGATTTCACATAGTAATTTACTGTACAAATTTACGACCTTCCAAGACTGAAGTGACTGAAACGTTCAACAATTTTTTTAAATTATTTTTTAAATCGATTTCCTTGATGGTTTATAATAATGATGGGTTATCTACAGGTGACAATACAAATGATAAATGGTCTGACTGTATGGTACGACAATGCATTTAATCAAAAACTCGTTATTCATCTCGAGCAGGATGGAATGAATAAAGTTCAATTGTTTACTGAATGACTAATTTATTTATGAAAGAATGACAATTTTTTAATACATCATCGACCCATTATTTTCCCATCCAATGGTTTTTGACCTATCCACTTCAAAAATCTCGATTAACTTCAAATAGGTCATTTACACAAATCATTATGAGCTTCTTTTCTTCCGACAGGTTCATATCACTGGCACCTCGTTCCTCACTTGGCATTTTAGATCAAAAAACTTTCATGTTGGTTTTCACTTGAAAAAGTTTTGAGAAAATGCTAATTTGGAAACTAAATCTAAAACGATTACTTGGGCCGTATTTGTATTATTTGCCTCTATCGATTTTATTTTCATTTTTTAATATGCAACAGTGACGCGCAGTATGGATTAACGAGATTTTAGTTTTTATGTTTGAAACGAATAAATGTATTTGAAAATCGAGAGAAATTCGAGAGGTAAATTTTCTAGAAAACAAATGAAAAACAAAAGTATAACTTCCGGGGCGGGGGGGGAGATTATATATTTAAAATATAAATATTGATATTATAGCATTGTTCAGGTATCTCGATAATACAATAGAACTTCAAAAAATGAATTCAAATCTTAAAACTTAAACGAGATTTTAATTATCATTCATTTAAGTTTTATAATTTTTATTATAATTTTATTTTTTTCTGCTCCGGTGGTCCGTCATGCGTTGACGTACTCGGTGGAATCTTTCGGATGTTACAGCAATTTTATTTTTTTTTATGATCGTAAAACACACAATAGGAAATCCAATCCTATACAATTTTGCTAAATTTCATAATAATAGCGCTTCAATTTTATGCATTTAGGTTTTTTATTATTATTCCAAATCAAGCAGCTCTCTGAAGTTCGCTGGACGAAATCAGCAAAATCTAATGCAACCTAAGGGATGATTTTCCTCCAAGAAATAGTTTGTACCCTGTACCATAAAATAAGATTACAATTAGTGCTAAATTTGTACCATAAAGTAAAAAAGTTGGGTCTACTCCGCCTTAATATAGTACTGACGCTCATGGTGAATTAACGAGATTCTTCATTTTACGTTAAATTGTAAAATTTCTGTTAGTTTTGTTTATTCGTTATTTTTGAGTGTATTACATCCAAAAATTGAGATGAAAATCTATTGTATTATATTGACGCGCATGATGGATTAACGAAACTATTCCGTTTGCTTCGGAGTTCGTTGTAACCGAAGTCGACTGTGTTAAATCTTTTAACATTGAAGTGAAAAATCGATTTTTTAATTGGCTACACTAATAAAAGGTTAATGAGAATATGAAAATGTAAATATTGGAAATAAAAATTTTGGAGGTGCAGAGGTACACAAAGCGTATACTATGTGAAAATAAATTAAGCGTTATTAATTATACTATGTTTATTTATGCGCTCGTGGAAAGTATCAACTTTATTCCTATATTCAAAGACCCAAGTATAATTTTAAATCCCGAAGGACGTTCGTGGAAATATAACAACTACATAATTTTCATGACAAAATGTAACTTTAAAATAAACGTCAAACTGAACATTGCAATATAGGATAAGTAAGACAGAGTGTTGCAGTCCCTAGTGTAGTAATTTGCCCTCGGCTTCGCCTCGTGCAAATAAATTCCATGTTCAGAATTATAGGTGCACTTGAATATCTAGTTTATAATATAATAATGTTATAAAATTTGTTCGTTATATTTCTAAAAATAAAAGAGATTAGTTTTGTACTTTTTGCGTTACGAACAGACAGAACAACAATTTTATATTATAACAAAGTAATTAGTTTTGCGACTTTTTGTGCTACTAATAACAGACAGACAGACACCAGAAAAGCGAATTTGTATTCTAAAATTTATTTTTTTACCTTTTTAAAAGTCGGTAACTATGATTTTTACATTACAAAAAATAAAACAATCTTTCAAAAACAGTGGCATCGAGTTAATCCACTCATGCGCGTCACTCGTTTACTTCCACTCTCAAGTTTCCGTGGACTGAATTCAACCAAAATTTAATCAAATTTAAGTCTAAATATAAAAGTTACTAAATATGAAATTTGGTTAAGAAATTCCTATTGGTTTGGGCGCTAAGCGCACACAAAATTAAGTGACACACAGACACACCGCGACACAACGCGATGTTTGGTTTCTTTTAACTTGTTTAATCTTAAAAACTGTAAATCCGTCAAAATAAGAAAAAATAATTTTTTTGTTACAATGTGGTAAAGTAAATAGTCGTACTTGGCGCACATTTGCGTTACTAACAGACAGAACTTGGATACCAAAATGTTTTATTACTTATGCGAACTAAACCATATCGAGTTAATTTGTCATATCTGTTACACTGTAGAGACCTACACAGATCTACAGAAACCTAGCTCTTTTTCTCTCATTGGTATAGGTCGTTTTTCTTATTGTTAGGGGGGGGGAGGCTCCTAATTTTTACTTGAACAAAACAATAAGAAATAAATACTTTTTTAAAGAAAAAAGTAAGAATAAAGTGACACTTTTGATTTCTATGACGAAAAGAAGTGCCGCTTTTTCACCCCAAAGTGTCACTTTTCAAATGCAAATCCAAGCAAAAACTAGGGAAGAAAGTGATACTTTTCATCTCAAAGCAATAAGGGATAAATACTTTTTTTAACGAAAAAAGTAAGAATCAAAGTGACACTTTTGATCTCAATGACGAAAAGAAGCGCAGGTTTATCACCCCAAAGTGTCACTTTTCAAATGCAAATCTAAGCAAAAAATAAGGAAGAAAGTGATACTTTTCATCTCAAAATGACGAAAATATCTGTTACACTGTAACTATAGCAATGTACAGACCTCCTCCCTCCAGTCTCCCTCTGTTTTTTCTAAATACGGAAAGTAGAGTAGCTATTTTGCTCTCAGAAGCAAAGTTTTCGTTTTATCGATCGGAAAAAAATATCTACTACATTTGGAAAAATATCAACGTTGATTTTTCAAGCTTTGGAGAAAAATGCGATGATCCTCGGCTCTACCTCGGATATTTTCTTTTTGCTTTAGTATGATGAAAAGTGTCACTTTTGCTTTTTCATGTGGTTCAATATATTTTTTCATTATATGCTATGAAAAGTAGCACTTTAAGTGTTGTTTTGTAAATTTTGTTTTTTAAATAGTAAGTCAATTGTTAAAAAATTAAAATCGCAAGTGAAATTCAGGGGCGGATTTAGCAACTTTTTTAGGGGGAGGGGGCGATTTCATAGATTGTTAAGAAAAATACCAAAATTGATAGCCTCTTCTAACTTTTTTCCAGTAATTTTAAGTTTTTACGTTATATTTGTAATGCATAATTTTTCCAATAAGGGGGTGGGCGACCGCTTCCCCCCTGGATCCGGGCGTGCTGAAATTCACTTGTTGTCCTGTTGTATTGATTTTAACAGGACTAAAAAGACAAAAATGTTGCTTATTGTGCTTATCGTCTTAGAAAGTAGGGATGTGCCCGGCGGGGGTGGGGGGGAGCTTTCCCTCCCAATAGTTAAAAAAATTGGCAAAAAGTTGGCAAAAAAACACTCAAAAGTTGGTCAAGTTGGCATTTTTTATGTCTAAATTTACAAAAAGTTGCAATAAACTTACAAAAAGTTGGGAATTTTGAATTAATTCAGTTGGAAAATTTGAAAATTTAGGATTGCTGCCCCCTGAAAAACTTGGTTGGGCACGTCCTCCTAGAAAATTGTAAGTCAATCAATTATGAAATTATGATATAAAAACACACCAAAGCTATAAATTCTTACAAGAAAAGTATAAAATATAATATTTACCCTCTAGGGCAAAAAAGTGTACCTCTCCTTAGTAAGTGGAAAAGTAGGGACTACTTTGTTTTTTTGCTAAATAATTCACATTACATTATAAAGTATTTCAATGTATTACGTTGGAAATTGATCGAAATAAAACTAGACTAACGAATCAAACTGTGAAGTTATGAGTTACGTCGTTTTACCCCTGGAAAGTAATAACATATTTTTATATAAAAAAAAAAATTAGTGTCACTTTTTATTACAAGTTTATTTGCACGACCCAAAGCCGAGGGCAATAATTAGTTGAGTAATGAAAAGTCACTTGAATATCAAGCATTTTTCTCGTTAGCAAAAATAGTGACACAACTGAAAATAAAGTACAAATACAATTTTTGTAATTTTTACACTAAAATCAATCCAAGAAAGATGCGTTTTCAGAAAATTTGTACATTTTTGAGTTGTGTCTTTATTTTCGCAATGGAATTTTAAAAACTCCGATTTATTCAGCGCGTTCAAATCCAGATCATGCTGATGTAAAACGATGGTTTTAATTTTTTGAAAATGCCGGATAATTGGTAGTAATGTTCACTCGTCGAGATTTTATCTGCCCAACAGCTGTCGGGAGCGCCTTCAATCGACCATTGAAGAGCCCCATACGTCAAATCGATTAGGATCGCGGATAGCAGACAGGTCTAAATTTTGGAAGGAAAGCCTGCTCTGCACATAATAAACCGAAAGCCATAAAACTGAACTTGAATTGCGTTCGTCTTTTTGTTGTGCAAGTAAACATAAAATGAAATATAGGTCAGAACGATGAAGCGTTATTATTTTTAAGGTATGACCGAGATCTCGGGGTTTTTCAATTTCTTCACGTAATTGTGTCACCACAAAACAATTCAAATTAATTCTTGTGATGTAATTTCTCTCAGAAGGGATGTTTTAGTTTTGTGGTTGAAATGAACAAACAGTGCTAAAAGTAAACTTCCTCGTTTCCTCATTAACCGCAACAATGTGATGAACTTTTATAAATAAATCGAAATTAAAAATAGAAAACCGATCGATAAACTTCTCAGATTTCCGGATTACTCGAGAAAAGTTACGTTTTTTGTTGTTGAATCAGATTTGTTTATCAACAAATTGGATTAATTCGCAGCAACATAATCATAAGTCATAATCCAATAAATAGCCCATGATGGGTGCATGATTGCACTTTGCGGTTTTAAAATTTGCTCATTAGTATGCTACTTCACGTAACCGAATTGATAAGGAATTTTTTTATTACAATATAAACTCAACACATACGAGGAAGTTTCATTCATGGCAACAACGTTTGCTTTTCAGGACAAGTTTGAAAAGTGCGCGCGCAAAACCTTTGAATTTTATTTTACTTCTTCATTCGTTCATTTGACGGTGTACGTGACGCAGCTTTAGTTCCACGGCGAAATTTTTTACGTGTGGTGCCGGTTTTTAAATTCTTTGTGTTTGTGTTGAAAAATCTTGTAGTGCCACTTATTTTGACGAAAATGCAAGGAAGTCGAATTTTGGCGATTTTACTCTTAATTTGTGCCGGTAAGTTTCATTATTTTTCTTTGTAATTCGAGCGGGTTTAAAAATAATCCAAAACTGAAACTGGATTTCTAAAAATATTCCTCTTGTAATGTTAGAGGCATCTCATGATATTCGAAAATTCTTCGCAAGTTGTACTCGACTCGTTTTACTTTGTAATAAAAGTAACGCAAGTTTTGTCCAGTTATTCCATTATTTTTGCTTCGCGTATTTCCAGTCATTCCACTTTCACATTCGTCGCACTACGACTGGGTTAATGGAATTTGTGACCAAATATTTTGATGAAACTTACCAATTCATACGCATTTCGTTTTCAAAAGCGAATCGAAAAAATTTTGGATCCGATCGAAACCCAAAAACTACCAACACATTTTTCGTTTTGCGACTGGGTGGCTAAATAATTGTATTGCAAAAATTTGTGATCAAAACTCGGTACCTAATTCATGCATTTCGTTTTCAAGAGCGAATCGAAATATTTTGGATCCGATCGAAACCCAAAACGCATTTTTCGACCAAATAATTTTTAAATGAAAAATTTGTGGTCAATTCGTGCATTTCAAATCTGAATCAAAAAAATATTGGATCTGATCGAAACCCAAAACTAACCTACCCGACGTCATCTCGTCTTATTTTAGGTTTGGAGTTTAGCCGATGCAATTAGCTGCAAGTGGGTTTATTATCTTAGCGAAGAATTAGGTCAAACATCGAAAAAATCTGCTTCTTACCAACCAAATGTTTTACGAAGTGCGGATTAGATCATCGTGGAACTTCAAATTTTGCCCCTTTAAATCGGAAAGTTTTTTCAATTTCAATTTGTTTGTCGTGTCCACTATCAATTTGATTTGTCGGTTTTTAACTTTGTTTACTAGTATGTAAATTTGGATCCTTGTTTATTTTATTAGAGGAAAATTTCTGACTTGCTAAATTTATCGATCGATTTGTGTAGACTCCAGTTTATTCTGGTTGTTTGTTTACTCTAAAATGCTTAATTTTTTTATTATTATAATTATGACGCCTTCGGTTGCATAAGCCATGAGAATTTTTCGTCCCATTCATGGCCTCACTTTTTCAAGTTTGCTGATTAATTGGGCAAGGTTTTTCTCAAAAAAAATGAGGTAAAAATGGTCAAGCAATTTTGAGTTTGATCAAAATCGTAACGAGATGAATTCGAATTAAAATTCGGTTTTGAAATTAATCGGTATTTCAATCTGTTTGAAAATTTTTTTTTAAATTTCGGTATTTATTGAACAGCATCTCATTTACTATTTGGGGTGGGGACAGCAATAATAATTATTTTTGAATCCGATTCAATATCAAATCGGATTCAAAAAAATTGTAATTTTAAATGATGCATCGGATTTTCGTGACGTGATGTGACATTTCTGACTGGTATAATAAAAAATACCAAGATGTGACCCCATTCCATGACCCATTATTTTCATATTTCACGATAACTTCAACAACGTTTAATTAAAATGTTTAACTTTTTTGTTTTAACTTGGTGATTTTTTGGATGAGCAGTTTATTTCTGTTTAAATTAGTACAGTGATCGATAGTTTATTAAAAAAATATTTTAATTAAAAAGTTTAATGAGAGTCTAATTTAGATTAGAAAATTAAGTGATGAAATCGAATCGGTATCCAAGCGGATTGAAATGTATACAACGAATTTTAAGCAATTTCCGTTATCGGATGATACTGGATCAACATGAAATCATAGTTTTGTATAGCATCCAAATTCACCCCAAAATGGGAGTGGGAGATTAATGCGTTTTCCTCGGAAATTTTAAACATTTCCATTATTAGAAGTCATAAAAGAAATTTGGACTCGGTTAAGTATCCAAGCGTATTGAAATTTGTACCACGAATTTTAAGCAATTTCCGTTATTGTGACACTTGATGAACATGAAGTTAGTCATAGTTTTGAATGGCATCTAAAATTCTTATAAAATGGGGGGGGGCGATTTGGTTAATCGATCGAATTGTAATTTATGTAATAAATTTTGAGTAAATGTTCAGATTTTAAATCCGATTTAACGAAAAGTGTACACATCCTTGTCAATTTTAGGTTGGGTAAATTTGGATAAAATGCAGTTTAAATGGTTGCAGGAACAACCAACCAGGAAATCGAATTCGACGATAAAATCGATCAATAATTCATTCAAATTTGTAATTTTACCAATTTTATTACCCGTTGATATTTAAATAACTTGGATTGATTTATTGACAAAAATCATAATTATACGTTCAGCATCTTTTTTATTTTAAAAATTCTTGGAAAAACATTAAAATTATACCTACAGAAATAAAAAATTTCGTTACATTGAAGTTCCATTGTATGTATCGTAAATTTATTTTTTATCTTGTTCTTTTCATATGTACCCTCGCATTCAACAAAAATATCGCGAGCTACTATTGATAAATTATTAGTACAAACTTTTTTTTAAATACTACATTGGGTTATGATAAAATTTATCGGATGTTTCGAATGCCCCAAATATTATATAATTTTCAGTAAGAGAAAAATGTATGACCCCCTTTCCCTATAAGGTTATATAAAATAAAGATAATTCTTGAAATTTTTGACTCCCTCAGTCTGATTGCATTTCTTTTGCAAGATACTCCCTCCTCAATACTTTATTTCCGTTGCCAGGGAGCCCCTTTTTATTCTTATTTTCGGGATATGCCACTTTTCTTCATCTAACATATAAAATCGGGAATAAACAGGTTTTGCCAACCTAGCAACGAGAGTTCACTATTGGGCTCACCTTGGCAACGGAAAGAAGGTATGGACCCCCACCTTAGCAACGGAAATAAAATTGCCGACTTTCAGCAACGAGAATAAAATATGTGACTCACCCAGCAGCGGGAATCAAAAGCAATTCATGATCAAAAATGCGGAAAAAATCTTCGATAGGGTTCGTTTACTTACTTAATCTTCAAGCACTTGAGAGAGATTTATAAATTGACTTTCGTATTCGCCTTATAACGACTAACCCCGGCGACAATTGGCCTCGATGACAATTGATCTTTGCGACTATCGACTAAAAGGTAGATATCCACCATTCTAGCTTAGGTTAGTGTTAGTTTTTGCTATTTGTTTTGAAAGAAATAGTTCATAAATAAATGATTCTAGCTTAGGTTATAGAGTTAGTTTTTGATATTTGTTTTAAAATATAAATACTTTAAAAACAGATATCTACCGTTCTAGCTTAGGTTTTTGTTAGTTTTTGTTAAAAACTGGGTAGGAGGTAAAATTTGATAACAATACTACAAGTTCCAAAAACTCAGTCAAATGTCAATTGTCGCGAAGATCAATTGTTTTGTACAAAATATTCCGAAATAACGTAAAACTATACCTTTATCTTCATGGACTTTTTCGTAGGAAATCAAAAAAAAATTTAATAGAATTTTGTATAAACAAATTTTATCTTTTAATCTTTTCTGTTTACCAAAATGAAATCTTCAGGTGTCATTCGAGAATCTATCGGTTTCTGGAAGGCGGGCAGAGATATTATTTCATTTTTATTCAAATTGCGTGAAGATGTGCAATCGCATGAAGAAACCCAACATATCGATGACTTAATTATTTATTTTACGTTTCGACGTATTTTTATCGACTTCGAAGTTTATTTATCTATGAAAATAAACAAACCTCTGTCTGTGAAGCAACCATCGTCCACAACAAATATTTTATTTATTGTATAATAATGTAATCTAATTAGGAAATTTATTATCAATCGTTTCCATTTTTTTCGAACTTTGCCGTTATTAATTCCGATTTTTGAAATTCGTTCCTTATTTATCACTTGTGAAACGTTTTTGCCTTGAAAAGTATAAATAGCAAAGTAAGCTTCATATTATTACGTAAGGTTTTTGTATAAGTACGAGGACATTAATAATTCATTTTAGTTTCTTCGGCAAAATTTTGTTATTTAAACTTTTCTTACTCTGGCACATTACCAAATTGAATTAACCTTCGGTTAAATTTAGGACTTTTGATCGATTTTTCTGATAAATTTTTCCAAACCCAATCGAAGAAATTGTTGATGGAACATTTCTTGTTTTCCTTGAAATTATTTTATGTTGATTAAAATTTTATTTATTATTATCGTGTTAACATTTTTAAAAAGTAAAAATACTACAACGGTATTTAAATTCTCGTTTTCTTCGCGCGTTTGTCCGTGATGAATAAATTTTCGATTATTTAAACCGACGCACCCTTCGACAAATTCATAATTCTGATTATTATTCAAGCTCTTATTTTCAAAGTCCATTATATTCAAATTTTATATAATTTTGGATTGGGGTGTTCCGGTTTCATCTCGAGATGAACGCGCGTACGGGGTGTGCGCATTATTTATCGGACGCAATTTGTTTGTTTGGTCAAACACAATTTTTTCAATGTACGGTTCAAGTAGAAAGGTCAAAATTGATATCAAACAAAGTACCGCTTCAGTAATCACGTAGAACTGGTTTAAGTTTTGAACGTAAAAATTCGTGATATGTATTGGTCAATGTGACCTATTTTTTTCGAAAAATATTAAAAATTTAATCGGATTTGCTTATCGCACTTGATTGATTGACTTGATGAACACGTGAAGTTCAGATTGATGTGAAATTTGATCTACAGTAATTAGTTTTTATTATTTATTTACATTTTGAGTGAACTGTAATTGAAAGTTGAAATGAAAAAAAAAATTTTAATTGTAATATAATCGTTGTCGGCTGAAAATATAGTGAGGGTGGCGAAGTATACCTATCTTAATTTTCAACATTTTCGTGTGCAAGTCGCTTATCTCAGGTCTACATGCAGATTCATGGCTTTTATAATTAGCAACGATACATTTCTAATTCAATTTATTACTTATCAGCATAATTCTGTAATCATCATTACAACGCACTTTGTTTATAAATTATTTTGTTAATAGGGTGATTAGGACATAAAATTTACCCGAGTAAATTTATCCGCTTCCCTCCTATTTAAATTTACTCGAATATTTCATTTTGTGACATAACCCCCATTTAAGTCTTCAGTTGGTTTATTAAGGTAAATTTAATGTAAATTAAAAATTTACAACGTAACGGTTCGACGGAAAATTTTGAAAGTTCTAAATGCTACTGAATTCATTCGGCTATCTTCACCTCATAAAACTTTTAACAGGCTGTTAAAGTTAACGGATGAATTCTATTGATCTATTAGTACTAACAGACGTTTTCCAGTCGTTAGTTAAAAACGTTTTTTATGAAACCGGGCATCAAAATTCTAGCTCAATGAGAAATTCCAGAAAAAAGTCTATACAAGGGTCGTGTCAAAACTTATACAAAAAATCTGTAGGAGGGGGGATTCTAGACCGGTAGTTTGCAAATTGTAAGGGGTCGTCAAAGTTTGTGGATCGCCAAATTCCAAAAATGGGAATAAAATTCCAGAAAGAATTAAAAAATCCCAGGAAGATTTCACTTTAACTACGTTGACGACAAAAAAAATTGTTTGTCACGGGAGACCCGTCTTGTTTGAATCCACTTATTGGATTTTTGGTTTAGAAGATTTTGGTTGGACATTTTGCAATTGCTTTTCGTCAAGTCAGACTTCCCGTTATTGGGGTATTTCCGTAGTCCTGTATGAAATCCTAGATAACTAAAGTTGAGCCGGAATAAGATGACCGGGGCGAAGGTAAATGTACAAAAACGAAAATTTGTCTGGTCCGTTTACACGATGACACTGGCACGTTCTCCCTCCACATCTACTGCGCAGAGAATTGTAATTATTTGCAGCCCCAGATCTACGATTTTTCGGAACCGGAGCAAGAACTTGACATTGGCGCCTCTTTCCTTGACATTGACGTTCTATTTCTCCAGTATTTGAGTTTAAAGATCAAATAAGTTTAAGAGTTTAGATATAGTATGAATTTGGTGCCCCCTTAAAAGCCCCTTAAAAGTACAAGTGCCCCGGTTTTCCCCTCTTCTAGATTCTAGATCCTCTTCTAGATAGATAGATTTTTGACATGTAACTGATGACTAATAATTTATTGTAATACCATAACATCGAGATTTTCGTTGTTTATTTTTGAAGAAGTTGCCGATTTTACAGACCTATTCACTGACAAATGTTTAACTAAGAACTGAAAGTTTTTGGCTGATTAGTTTACTTTCGATTTATTTGTTTAAATATTTAAAAAATATTCTACAAATTTTTGGGGTTATTGAACTCCACCTGAAAAATGTTCAAAAAAAAACGTGAACATTATTCGTTTAATGGTTTAATTTTGGACTTTTGATTTTAAAAATTTCTGAAGCAAATAATGATAAAAAAATTGTCCAAAAAGCAATAATAAAACAAAAAAATTTACGAACCATTACAAATAGAGGGCTTGTTTTTCGAAATTTAAAACAATTGTCCGTGAAGAAGCTGTTAGTAGCCTATACAACGACCAGGGGCGGATGGGCTATCAAAAATCTACCGGGAAATTAGCGGTTGGCGGCCCAAAAATGTAATTGTCAAGGCTCAAAACAGCGCCGCAGGCAAAATTTTTATTTTATTAACGGCCCACGGTCCCATTGACCGACGACCCACCGGGAACTTTCCCGGTAGCCCGGTGGGCCCATCCGCCCTTGACAACGACATTTCGTTTGTCGCCGCTAGTTAGTAAGCCCCGCCCACCTCGAATGCATAGGAACGTTCAACGCTATGAGGCACGACTGCAGAAGCTTCGCTTGCAGTCAAACTTAATTTACTGTTTTTCATTGATTTATCGATGATGTATCCTAATCCTAATTGATAACATCTCTGCTATTAGTAAGGGGGTGCAGGGAGGTCGATCTCTCTGGTTTTTCTGAGAAAGTTAAGCTAAATAAGCCCTTAAATAGTGACTTTGATTCAATGTCATCGCTGCCATGGTTCAAGTATGTTCGTTCGCCACGCCCAATCTGAAGTGTAAGTTAATCTACACCGACGGGTGACAGATTGGTCATTTTGGTCGCTTTTCGTGCAAAAATTGAAAACTTGAAAATCAAAATCAATTATTAGCTAAACTAATCGATACACCTCGTTCGTTTATATCTAAAACTCTTTATTTTAATGTTATCTATATCAAATTCCGTTGAAGTTTCTTTAATAAATATAATATCATCGAATCCGGGAACTTGACCTCAATTTTTTTTTTCTGAACATGTTATTGATTTCACAGACGTATTTACTTCAAAACGTCAAAATGATTAGCGGTCACGATCGCGACAAAATTTTATTTCATGAGGACGATCTCATATGTTACATGTTAAAATTTTCTTTGTAATTTAATTTTATGACTCATTCCGACATTTCTTTTATATATTATGATGACTCACTTCGGGAGGAGAAGTGCGAGCCCGAAGGCCGAGCTATGTTTTCCAAATTTTGATGAATCACAAATTGTTCTTCTGGTAGGTCCAGGCTAGAAGACCTAGGTTCGATGCCTAACCCGACTATAAAATTTATCCAACCTCGTTGACACTCTTCTCTCGGAAGGCAATGGTAAACCACCTAGAGTAATCTGCCAAGAGAACCATTTAATATTCAAATTAATGGTCACGATGCTTCTTCCAAGAAGCTAAACGAGGAGAATAAAATTCAAGGAAAGGATAGCGTAAAAAAAGTGATCCTTGTACCTGCCGTGGGAAAAATAGCGGTTTTAGTTAGAAAATGGGTAAAAGAAAGATCATTAAAAAAAATAGAGGGAGGGGTGCAACAACACTTGCTACGGGTCCCGCGCTACCTTAATCCAGTACTGGTTGTAGGAAATAAAGAGTGGGTCGCCTAATAGCGGAAACAACAAAGAGGCGTTTTTTAGCAATAAGAATAAATAAGGGGGCCACCCTAGCAACGACAAAAACGTAGAGAACCTACAATAAAAAAATGCATTTGAAGATTTTGTAAATTCTGGCATTCTGTGATCGGTCCGTGCAAGTTTAAGTTACTCTTTAGCTATACGCAGAGAGGGGATAACCGGAGCGACGTTAGCATTCAAGTGCACACAGTGCACTTCGAGAGAGAATCATGGTTTTTAATAGTAAATGTGCAGTAAAAATGGCTGGAAGCGCTCGAGCGAAGCGAAGAGTGCATCCAGTCAATTTTTACTTGCACAACCACCATTCTTGTAGAATCCACGCAAAAACGAGTTTCACCTCTCAATGATCCACCTTTTTCCTTAACCTACGGGCTTAGGGGTATTTTTATAATAAGTGTAGTTTTTATAAAAATGAAAATGGGCACTTCGGGCGCTTCGAGTTTTTTTTATGAAAACCACCATGGCACGAGGAGGATTCACGCGAACGGATTCGCAGCCATTACGTCGACTAATGAAAAATTTGTCAAGTGCCACACTGTTATGCATTACTGTACACGGACCGATCACAGAATGCCAGTCCACTAATCACGACGCTTCGCTCGAGCGCTTCCAGCCATTTTTACTGCACATTTACGATTAAAAACCATGATTTTTGCTCGAAGTACACTGTTAAAGCACATGAATTCATCGAGGTTTCAATCGTAAAATTGTTATTTTAGGATCGTACTTACATACCTATCTTCGATACACGAAGATAACTTTTATTTTTAGATTTTAGTATAAAATTACAAGGTCGCGCGATAACCGCCTTGCAAAAGATAATTTTGACTGAGCGAGCTGTGGAAATAAGGAAAAGAAAGTTCAACCTGTCGAATTATTTCTGGAAGAAATTTATTGTTCGAAAAATTGTTATTTTATTTTGAAATTCGAGGATTAGATTTACTCCACTTCATTTTTATTTTTATCTCGAAAATCGATTCATTTTTTGTTTGAATTGCCTGAGGCGCTTTTTTGTTATTTATTTCTATGGATGGCTCAATAAAAAATCTCTCGTTAAAATTCTGTGTATGGATTTTCCCTATTTTTTCTACATTTATTTTGTAAGAACAATCGAGCATAATGGAGCCTTTCAAGAACCTGTCTATAGATGGTGCTATTAAATTTGGTAAATTTCGTATACAAAATTGCATTCAATTTTAATAAAGAAATATTTACAACGTAGGATTATATCACTTTAATTGCACAAGTAATGTAACTTGAGAAATGCATTTAAATCAATTCTTTATACAATTTATAACTTTAAAATACTAACCTTGTTTAATTGCTGATTATGTAATTATATTTATATAAATAGGATTGTTTTTTAACAAAGAGTATTGAGTTTTAATAATTAAGTTGATCAATCCTCTTTCCATCACGGCTGCTTCTTAGTTCCAAGAACTAACCATTAATTTGGGCATTGAGCCTGATCCTCACTAAGAAGCGGGCCGCAAAAATATGATATAAACTTCCTATAAAAGGCAGTTGGAAATTTTATTCGAGTTGTGAGGGCAACATTTCTTGTGCTGCCAGCTCAAAATACTTCCGTATACGATAAGGGCAGAGGCGGCTCTAGGAATTTTTTAGGTAACAAAAACGTTCATTTTTAATCAACATTCCAATCTTTCTCTCTCCGTTCCTCTTTTTTTTTAAACAAAAGTAAACTCGTATAGCACTCTAACAACAACATTAATCTTTTTTGTTACATAAAATTTGGTTGATTAACCCAGACTCTCCTCAGTAGCAGCTGCAAGGTCATTTTTTTTATTTCCCGAGGCAAGGAACGTACCGCCAAAACCGAAAGTTTGCAAAATGATCAGTTAGTTCTGTTAGACATTATTAGAATCAGACTAGGTGTGTCGTTCAGATCTACCGTTTTCCTATAAATAATCAAGCCCATGAGTGATTGGTACATAAAACTAGAAATGAACTACTAAACAAAAATGAATTGAATAAATTGTCTAACGCGATGTTATCAAAGTTCGCTTCTATGTAATAATTCTATTAATAAAATTAATAATTCACATCACGTAACGTGTTTTTCAATTAACGCTAATATTCCTAATCGGTATGATAGGAAGTCCCGTCATAAGTTGACATTTTTCAGGTTCAAGTCGATTAACATTAATTCTTTTTTATTTTATTTTTAAATTTTGGCGCCACAAACAAAAACATCATCAATCTAATAAGACAGTTCCGTTTACCTCAAATTATTTTCGCGCGTAATTTTGAAAACCAAATAATTATCTTGATTACGAAATCGTAAATATTTGAAGAAGCTAAAAGACAAATAAGTCTTTGTGTGCTCTCACGTTTGAAGTTTTACAACTGTAAATTCTTTCGTTTGATACTTACATTTTTACTATCGTTTGTGTGGTGGAAAATTAAACATATTATTGTAATTAGAAGTCGTGAGATTGGTTCCTATAAAAAAGTGTTTTTCGACTTTGATGAGTTCACTTTCTGGACCATTTCCAACAGGAAACGTTTTATTAGTTTGTCCATATGTGAACTGGCCGGTATTTTGTGCTAAACAGTGGTCTCGTTGTGATGTCCCTTTGAGGATATTCATAAATTCGAGATCAAAAATGGCGCACTCTTTATTCCTTATCGCTTAACCAAGCGGTTAAAATGCGACTTCTTCGCATTTTCGTCACATTAAACATCATTATCTTGTTCTTTCAGCAACGCTGTCGTGTAACTTGGGTCGTAAACTTGTACGTTTTACGATTTTGGAAACTCTTTGAAATTTTTACGCTCTAATGCGTAAACGCTTCCGGTATTACGTTGACTTGGTGGTGTGAGCCGTTTCCTATTCAGCACGGTTTTCCAATTTTAACAAACTTTGTGCGTTCGAAAAATTTGAAACTCGCATTTCAGAGGTGCAGTTGGAATTTTTAAATTATGGGGTAATTTACATAAATTGAAAGAGTGGTTTTTGGCGCCATTTTATTATAATAATACGTTTATCTTCATAAACGGAAATGAACTACTAATTACAGAGATAGAATAAACCCCATACGGTAAAAAAAACCGCAGACTTAATTGAGAAGATAACATCATCAGCTATCATTGGAATGGAATCCTACGATTTTTGGTTTTTTTTTGGCGAGAGCAGGGGCGGCTCTAATTAAACAAGTGTATTTTGGAAAAAAATTTTAACCGATCGAATAATATCAATTTAAATTAACCTTAATGAGTGACCGCAGTTTCGCACTTTCCAGACATTGGTGCAAGAAAATATAAATCTACTCACTCGATTTACTTGTGCCCCAGACCTCACAATATATTTAGAAGACCATTTTTATAAAAATTTAATTCCTATATATTGTTAGAATATTGTAGGAACATTAACTTCTAATTCATTTAAAATAATTCATAACTTAAAAAACCCAAAATATTTTATATATTGTAATTAAACATTAATGTACTAAAATTGAAATTAAAAATTTATTTTTGAATAATAAATTAAGATAAAATTAAATTAGATTAAAAGATAACATGTTCTGAACAATGCAATCATAAATCGCAATTATTCAACGTTTTAATTTTAACTTGGCAAGGTAACAATTCAAACTATGACAACCTTCTAATAGGAATTCTTAATTGTATAATTGTCATCGACGTGAGACACCGCCATTAAAAATTGGATTTATTTCGTACTGTTCGTGTTCACTTTAACTTTCTTTTTTGAATGAGTTGTCCATAAACTACTCAAATCGTCCAATCAAAGTGCTTTTTTATGTTTCAGACGCAGTATTAGAAATCTGTAACTTCGAAGTTGTATAACTTCATTTCAGCGTTGAAATACGGTAAAATTGCATTGCAACTTTTTTGTAGAGAATTTAATTGTCTTTCTTTTTTATATTTGTCATTATCTTGATAGGATGATCGGTTACCGAGATATGAGCGAAAAACTGAAAAATTGGGTCATTAACTATTTAAGATGGCGTGGCGGTTGAAATAAATGAAAAGTAGGGGGGTGAGGGCGGGATAAAACATACTATTTTTTATCGTTTAATAATTAAATAAATTGAAAGCCTCATTAAAAAGCTGTAATTTTTTATTGGCCATTATTTTCACCATTAATATTTTCAATATTTGGTTTTATTTCCCAATTAAATTCAGTCAAATAATTTTAGTCGAGTAAATAGTAAATGTCCTGAATAAATGTTTGTCAATACCTATTGATTTTTTTTTTATTTTTTACCATTTAAATAAAAAAATGTACCTACGCCACTTTTAAAAATTTCTATATAATTTTTTTGAAAATCTTGACACATTTTCATTCTTTTCCTTCTTAGATTTCTGTGTCAACTCTCAACTTTAGATTAATAATTTAAATATTGACAATTTTAGATGTTTTTGTCGTGGTAATTTATGGACGTGACGCTCATGAATGGTTTAACTGGATTCTACTTGTTCTTGGTAAAAATACAATAAGATACAATTCATATTATTTTCTAAACCTTTCCATTGTTACCTACTGTTGTCGATTTGCTCAACCCCCCAATATTCACAAAAAATCTGTAGACGATAATTGGGATCCAAATTGTTTTTCTGGCGAAGCGGGGCAAATGCAGCTAATTTTATGTTTCAAATTAAGATTAAAGGTACCGTCCGCAACAAAGAAACATTCATCGAACTCTTTCAAGCTTTGCTAATCCCATGGTCTTGTCTGCGGTCACAACACCACGATAACATCCACCACATCTCTGCACGTCGATTAGTATGACTGGAGGTCATCCGAAATTGTTTTATTAATGCCGCAGAAAAATTCGCAGTTATTTCGCAGTATTAAATTTTTCAGAATGCCATTTAAAAATGAGGTTTGTGTGTTAATTTAAGGGTTAGTAGGAATGCGTAATGCACATCGCTGGAGAATTCTGTACCGCAGTGCAGAAAAAAATTGTAACAAGAAGAAGACAAAACTTGTTTTATTTTTTTCGATCCACCCCCGTACAAAACACCTTATAATTCAACCTCGGCGTATCAAATTTCCAAGATCGCTTCGAGGCCTCCAGCGCTGATCGTCCCGATAAAGTCGATTCGAACATTTCAATTTGTAAACTAATCGCCTAATTAGCGATTGAACAGTCGATTAAACAAAATTTTGTAAATTTTTTCTTTGAAACGAACCGATGAGCTCATCAATAACCAATTTAACGTCCCCTGACAGTCGAAGCGACCCCGTCTTATATTAATATTAATTAAGCGCCCCCATGACCGGATCCAACCCATAAACCTACTTACAAGTCACATCGGAATAAATTTATTGGGTTTTTGGGCGTTGGCTATTTAAATGTGTAGGGTTGTTAAAATCGATCCAAGGGCATCCACATTAACTTAACAACTTTTGCGGACCTCCCTGTAAAAGTCCGCAGAACTGACTGACAGTACTTCGGTTATCGTCTTCCATATCGATCTTCCACCCTGCACGTTATTTACGTTACACGTGTTGAATTCATGAACAGAATTTTTGTAGAAAGATGAAAACTATAAATCTCGTCCACGTTGTTAAATCGAGTAACATCACCGTGCGATACATAATCCCCCAAGTGTTTACCCAAATCTTCGACTTGATTTCTTTGTTTGAATCGCAAATTGTGCGCGAGAAATGTACATAGGAACGTGAAGTAACTGATGATGTAAGTTATTTCAAGTATTTTAATTTCTTGAATAACTTGGCCAACTCTTATGTGCAGACATTCTTGGTAAGTCAAGTTTGTGAAGGAGCACCACCACAACAACGCAACTGTGGTAAAAAATCCAATCGATTTTGATTAACTTATGTAAATAAGTTGGAAATTTTAGCATATTTTGCCTGTCTTGTAACACGAATCGTGATGTAGGAACAATTTCAGCTGTCAGTTACAAGTCAAGGAGGTTTCTACGTTTCCTGTGCTTCTAAAAGTGCGATTCTGAAACGCTTCACAAGAAAGAAATATTTTTTTATGGTAAAAATAGCTCGAAGTTTGGCTTGGGCGGAGAAGTAGAATAATTTCGCTTCAATTACAAGCTGAAAATAAATTGGAAATTTGAAGGAAAGAACGAAAGTTTTGCACTTGGATGGGTGACCCTTCCATGAATATTATATCCATCATAATTCAACACGTTGAAGCTGAAATAACAGTAATTGGGGGAGGGGGGCTCGTGCGTAGAGCAATGACGAAACGGTCGTAAAGCAGCTGTAAAACTTTCTTAAAAAGTCTCATTGTTTTATTTTTCCAGCCGGGGGTATCCCCCCCCCCCGATTCTTGGGGAAAAAATGTTGAGTGAAATAACCCACTAATGTACCTAATTAATTTTTTTTATGATTTTTCCATTTTGTAAGGTTAGCTAAAAGCTTTTTAAAGTGGGCTAAACGAACCAGCCGTCCCCCTAAGTACACCCCTGGAATTAACTTACTTTTCAAGAAGAAACAGCGGGGTTAAAATAAAAAATAAGGAATACCACCTTAATTTTTTCAAAATTTATTGTTTTTATTACTTTTGAGTTTGTTTTTTTTAATTTTTAATTTTTTTTCAAACTTTCAAACAATTAATTCCAAATTTTATAAATTTTTAATTTCAATTGCCGTCGGCGTCGAGGCAAATCGATGCTTTTACCTTACCGTAAGTTTTGATAAGACATCGCTAAGTTTGCGTATTAAATTTTTTTAATTTATTTTGGTTCAAGATTTTAATTAAGCAAATTTTGTAATTCTGTGCTTCACCTACACCTCGTAATTTAATTGTTTTAATTTACTAATTTACCTGGTTATTTCTGTCTTCCGTCTTACAACTAGAAATTCCAATTTTTGTAATTTATCTTTCAGCTTCTTCATACTTCATCCCTTAATTATTTCTATTCACTGTTGTTTATTTCTTATTTAATAAAACCAAACATTTATTTTGGATTTTGAAATATTGAATTTTGAGATACGACAATATAAGTGTAACTGATGGGATTAAGGTGTTATTTTTTAACTGTTTAAATTTTGTTACCATTGTAAAAAGTGGAACTTTACTTCGTTCTTATATAATTCCTAAGGACACTTTCACTTTTCTGCCCTTGTGTGTAAAAGTAGCACTTTTATTCTGAAAAGTGTAAGGTTAGGTTTTACTTTTCTACTCGTTTCTAACTTTATTCTTCCACCCGTTGCTAAGGATTATTTTACTTTGGAATTATCTGCACAGAAACTACAGGTATAGATTGTTGCGGCAGCGGGGGGGGGGTGTGAATTAGCGCATTCCAGAACATGGAGGAAAACATTTAAAAAATATTCTAATAAATTAGGTAGGTACATCTAATTTTTTTTTAGCTTTTTACCGTCGCTGTGCTGCCTTAGTTTTGTATCCAATTTTTCTTCTACTAACGGGGGGGGGGTAAAAGTAACCAACGACGACTTTTCAAGAATTACATTTACGCCATTATCATTACGGCTTGGATGGTAAATAAAATACCCTCCAGGTTCCCGGTTTTACGTACACGTTTTTCACCCTCTACAATAAGGGACTTTAACCCCCTAATCAAATGAGGTTAGTTACTTTTATTAAAACATTCAAATTATTACAACAAATATTTATTGTAAATGTAGTTTTAAAGAACGAAAATCGATAACCTAAGGTGGGCCATACAAAGTTTAAGTGTGATGAGGGGAACCCCCTGGCCGCGCCGCTGCGGATGTGACTGTTAAGTTGCATTAACAATAAAGTGAGGTCTTGCCTTGCTTCGGTAAAAGCTGGCAAGAACCAATCAGATTAAAGTATTTTTTCTATCCTTTTCTACGATTTAAAAATTGTTCATTTTGATTGGCTCTTGTCAGCTTTCTACCGAAACAAGGCGAGACCCCCCCCACTTTATTGTAAATGCGGCTTTACCCTGATGACGAAAACGAGAAATGTTGGTAGGAAAATGGAATCAATTTAAAAATTTCTTTCAATCAAAAAACAATCCAAGCATTTGTCTTCACTATCTATGCACCAAATTTTTAGACCATTTGATTGGTTTCTAAATGTTTCATTGGAGGTGACTTATTGAAAGTTGACTATAACTGACTTGAACTTAATTGTAAGTAGTATTTAATTTTAAAAGGTTACATTTTAGTTCAATTCTTACATACTACTATTTTTCATGCCGGTTTATAGTGTGGAAAACGCTACTTTACGCCCTAGAGCGGAAATATAAAACTGTCTAAAGTAACGGACACAAAAAGTAACACTTTTATTAGCAACGGGCAATAAAGTAATTTTTTTTTTAAATACAATCAATTAATTTTGGACCAAAAATTACTCGAGTATTCGCCTACTACTTACTATTTTATTTAGATTCTTCAAAATTTTCCTTAAATTTACCTGAAATTTATTTTATTCAAACGCTTTCTCACAAACACTTGGATACTTTTCAGTTTTTAGCTGCCACTGAAAGTAAACGAGGCATTGCGTATCAGTCAATCAGCGTATTATTAGCTGTGTGGGTTACGGTGCCGAAGATTTTAGGATTCTACATCTGCCAATAGATAAACGTAATAACGCTATAAAAATGAAATTATTATGATAAGAGCAGACTGTAGAAATAATTTCTCTGCTTTCACATTAGATTTGAAATCTGCCCCCCCCCCCCGCACGCATAATTCACTTGAAAACCTTAAAATTTTTGGTTTGATCTTTTCAAAATTACGATTTCATATTAACTTTCTTATATTTTTAAATATAACTCCTGCCTTTTTAAAAAAAAACGAAAATTCTAACATTTCATCTACATAAAAATGTTATCTATTTTTTTAGGGCTCCTTCAATTGGAACGTTTTAATAGCGTCGGTAATTTTAATTTCACGCTTCCTTTGTTCTTAATTTGTTACAAATTCTTAGGCGCACCTAAAATTATTGGCCATTTACTTTGCAACACCAAAGCGTGTCGAATTATACGTTTCGAAAAATCTGAAAATGACAGTTCGACCCGCAACGTCGTTCCAAATTTTCAAGACAAACGTGAAAAAAACCGTACGGTATTAGACCCTTAAAAAGTGGATTATCGTTCAAGTGGAGAGTTCCTTATTCGATCACCTGCCTTCGAGATTAGAAGGTTCGTCTTCCTGTTAAGTACTAAACGAAGTTTTTGTGAGAACCGTGGAAGACTTAATTGGACCACCTCGTTACATAATTGAGACCCCTATTATTAACTTTTAAATTATGTGGCGGCGCGGCGGTCAATATAAATTTTTGATTTATACTAATGGAATGCAAGTTTTTTTGGGTTTCTATCCGATTTAAAAAGTTGAAGCACCGCGAGCCACTAAGTCGACTTTGTACATTTAACCAACTCTGTTTGGTATTTGATAAAGCTCAAGATAAAAATAAATCCATGATGGTAAAAACCGGAGCTATTCAGTCTCGTACATACGCGCTCGTATAAGGAAAATTTCAAGTTTGGTCACGTGCTTCGTAATATCTTCACGTGTATTGAACGAACACTTCTTATTTGCATAAGACCCCAGTACCTTTACGTTTCAACTTTTACTGTTTTCGTCTGGAAGAAATGGAAGGATTGAAATGTTGTGCACTTGACAGTCTTGTTAGTCTCTTTTGTCCGGACTCTCATGGAACGAGTTTTTATAATCGGCATTGTTTGCTATAAATCAACTATGAAACGTGACAATAAATGCGGTGGAGGTTTAAGAAGTAGGAAAAAAGTCATTAGGAATCAAGTTTTATTGGTTTTCTAATGTTGTACACGTGGGATATTTACTACTGCGTTTTTTGGTTCTCATGGAGTGAAAAATGGACATGTCGTAATTTCCACTGGGGTAAACCCGCTCCAAAATTTTGTTTCTTTCCCTTTCAATCGATTTATGCTGTAAAATATTTCTTTTATCTTTAGGTCTGTCTGTTAGTAACGCAATCAAACTTTGGAAAATGAAGTTATATTGCAATTATTGATCTCGATGTATGCGACTGGTGAACCCATCAGTGTAACATCGACTGCGAACGATAGGGCATCTTCGCTATATTTGGACCCCAATCTCGAACGCATCTCTGTCCTCACTGAAATATTCAAATAACTCAAAAACCGAGAAAGCTATCAAAAAATGTTTAAATCAAAAAAGACTCACCCTTTTCTGTTGAATATTTTTGGTCTCTTCAATATTTTTGATATCTTGCGCCATTCTCGAGTTATTGGAGAAAAACTTAATTTTTTTCCTTGAAGCTTGTGACGATTGGCCTAAAATCTGTGTCCAGTTCGCACCAGAATTTCCTTTTCGAAAAAATGTATTATAAGGTGTAAACGCCCGTTTTATTACCAAAAAGACGATTACCACAATCAAATCTAATTAATTTTTTACGAATCGTTAAATTGCGTAATGGTTTACCAACTTTGATCCCAAATATTGTGAGAGTTGAACGACCGAATTTTTAAATGAAAAGCGTCACTCTGTCTCCCAAGACTAGGAAGTCAAAATAAAAGGTTATGAAATGATCAGCAGCATTAGCCATTACCTTCAAATTTTCCTTTTACTTTGGTCATCGTTTCTTCATGATTCATAATTTATTTTTCGCTCTGCATGCTAAAAATAAAATATTCTTCACGACCACGCACTAATCGCGGTGACTCACTCGGTTGTTATTTTTATTTTTTTCCAAAGAACTCGAAATTTTTGTTTCCTGAAGTCAAAGGTCCGATTCTTCGATTTGATAAGGAACTCGTGAAATTTTAAGCCATTTGATGGCGCGAAAACGTGGCGATTAAAAAAACGATGGGTAATCTTATTTAATAAACAAAATAATTGTTGACTTTTATTGTCGGCGACATGAATCAATTAATAAAATGTCACCATCATTCATAAACCTCATTCGAAAAGCTCAAATTTATTACTAAGGTTCAGGCGGGTCATTCGAATCGATGTATTTTTTCATTACATTCCCACCCGTTTAAATTTAATTTTATTAAATTGATACCTTTTTTTTCTAAAATGACATTCTTTCGTTTTGTGGTGATGTAACGATTATATTTTTATAGCCTAATTATCGAATTAATGTTTCATTACGAAAACCATAAAAAACTGCAAGTATGTCCTCTTTGTATTGTGATTTTTATTGCCTGCCTTTTCCTTGCTTAAGGTGGTGATTCGGCCTCTGTTAATACAATGTTAATCGTAGCGTTTTTAGTGTAAAACGGGAGCGTTTGAGCAGCTAAAAGTATCATACTTACAAGAAAATGATGTATACATAAATTAAAGTAGAAAGATTGATCTACCTTATAAGCTAAATTTTAACGCTCAATTATTTATATTAACTAAAATATGGCATGTTGAAAATCACTAATTATAAATTCTTTTTATACATACGTTTTTTCTGTATGTTGCAAGAAAAAATCAAAAATCTGAAATATACATAATGTAAAATGGATATTAAACTTTACTTTAAAACTTTAATATCAATATTTAATCACATATTAACGTCAGCTCAATTGCTCCCGTATTTCCAAATAAAATTTTTAAGTTCGGACATTTTTTCTCTATATCCGCACTGCAAACCAGTATTTTTCTGTAAAAGTCGGTAATTATAATACAGAACGTAGTTCAGCTTTTATAAAATAGACAGCGCTAAAAAGCTCCAGTAAAAGTACCTACCAACATTTTTAAATTCTATTATGAGATTATGACCATAAAATGATAAAATTGTCACCATTTGGGTCAACAGGAATGTCATTGTTATAAATTTTTAGGTATATGAGTAGTCACCAGATTTTTATAGTAAAAAAAGTTGACAAGAATTGGAAAAGGTTTTTAAATTTGGAGACATTAAAAGAGGTAAAAATATAATAAATCTGATTTTGCATTCTTTTCCGTCTTTCGAAAGATTGTTAAATTAAAAAGAAATCGTAAATTTTATAACGTAAAATTTATTTAATCAAAACTTTAAACTTTATCAGTATTATGGGGAAACTAAAGAAAATTTTCGTTGTGTTTTCCCATAGATATCGTAATAAATACGTAGGTATATCCTAATAAATACTTCTTATTATAGAATAAATTATTTCGGATAATGAAGTGAACCTGGCGACCTGGAATTAGTAGAATTTCAACATTTGCAGGATCTTGACAACCAGGCCAGTACTTCCCTTTTTGCACCAAATCATAATTTTTTGTTAAAAAAGTTACAAAATTTACGCAAAACAAAGTTTTATTCTTAAAATTAAAGCATAATTGTTTAAATACCACCTTATGCAAGGATACCCCTATTTTTATGTCCATTTTGACTGGACTATAAACGATTTAACAGACGATATAATCGTCTGCAAGCTTAATAAATCGTTTAATTAACTTTTAATTTTAATTATAACTCGATATTTTGAAGTTTAAATATCTACTCTATACTATAAAATGATAAGCCCAATATGTATCGTTTTTATGTAACGTTTTTTTGTAACATTTTTATGAAACCGAAATGCTTATACTATATAAGATATAAAATTATTTTTACTGTCTCAACCTTTATACCATGGTATAAACTGATAAACTGATCAACATCTCAGGCAATTTGATCTGTTTAGTACTTGAGACGCTAAACTGCGCTAGTACCGCAGCCGTCGTTCCCATCAACAAATTAGGAGCTTTTATCTTCTAAAACATCAGCAGAACATGTCAAGGAACAAGGGAAAGACAACAGCAGCAACAAGAACTATCAAAATCAAATCCGTCAGCAAAAAAATCAAAGGAACCTTTGAATGAATGCATAAAAAGCGAAAATCAGACAGTAGCTCAAATTGCCAATAATTCTCAAATAATAATAATACCTCATGATGCCGGAGATATGACGCAAAAACGCCGATATTGCAGTGCAATATTTTGGAAAAATTAATTTTGAAAAAGATAAGACAAAATATGCAACGTTTTTATGCAACGTTTTGGAAGATTGTGATTGGTTCTTTCCCTTTAACCAATAGTAAAAGTAAAATTGCAGAACGTTTTCAAGAAATAAAAAAATACCTAATAGTAATCGATAACATTTATTTTAAATTTTCAAGCTGTATGACGTTATAATCCGTTTAAACGTTAATCCGTTCATCCGTTGAGATATATTAATGATCGGAAAAAAATGTTATATGAAAAGAAGTTTTACAACTCAAAGTTATTTCGTTTATGTGCTATTAGGGCCGCGAAGCGGCCCGGGGGGTTGGGCCGCGACAGCGGCCAGGGGGGCAAAGCCCCCCTAGTAATATTATAATTTCTTAATTTATTATAAAGAGGTAATCTCTGAAACTACTCATCCGATTTTAAAAATTGTTTTACCAATATTTAGAATGGACCTTCAGGGGGTAGACATAAGCTGTATATTATTCCGTTAAAATATAAGGGCTTGCGGACGAAGCCGCGGCTAGAGGTAGTATGCATACTAAACCAATATTTAATCGGGCGACTTCGAAATTATAATAAAACATGTATATCTCAATTTTGGTAAAAATGTCAGTACTTTCCTTTTAGCACTTAACCATTCAATTTAAGACGCAATTTTAATGCAAAGAAATTATTCAATCGTATTTATTGTAATTCATTCTTAAAAGCTGCAAATATTATTTTTATGAAATCAGGAATACCTCTTATAAAAATTTCCCAAAATATAACATCTTATGCCCAACAGATGTGCTATATTTTTATTAGGTACTTTATTGTATAAAGGTTTTGCATTTAGAACTTCATATTTTTAGTTCAAATCTAAAAATGTACAGTTTTGGTTAGTCTAAAAAATTTAAACCAAGTAATCTGGCTTTTTGTCTTGTTGATCTAATCTAACTGATTTTTAAAGTTATTGCTTGTCATTACAAGCTTTTTATTAGCTTTTTAAACTTATTGCTTGTTATTTAATTATAAACTGAATTATAAAATGATAAAATTGTTACAGAAAACTGATCCTATAAAGTGTGAAATTTATATTATATTTAGTTGAGCTTCTTTTTGCTTTTATTACATCTTGTAAAGGGTAGTTCACACTACATGATTTATCATATGACTTAGTCATAAGAAAAGTCATGGCTAAAATCATACCATCGCAACAGCCAATCATAAAATCCATAACTTCTATAATAACAAAAATCATATAGTGTGAACGTAAAAATATCCCTCATATGAGAAGTCATGTGACAAGTCATATGATAAATCATGTAGTGTGAACTACCCTTAAATCAGGCATTGACCGCGGAAGGTCGGAAGCCCTTTTCAGGTAATCAGTTTTTACATTTTTGTCCCAACTGTAATAAGCAAACAAAATATGCATTTACATATACGAGGGGAGTTCAATAAGTCCGGTAAAAGTCAAATAAATGACGTCACAAATTTAAAAACAAAAAAACATTTGACAGCTTTCTGTTGCTGGTCTACATATAAAATTTCAAATAAGTATGTCAATTATTTTGGTCGTCACAACGTTTTAAATAAAGCAACTTGTGATTTGTTCTCAAAAATGAAAAAAAGTGAATTTTGCGTATTAATAAAACACTATATTTTTCGTGGAAAAAGAATTATAAAATCAAAAATAAAATTGGATAAATATTGCCCGGACTCCGCACCATCGATTAAAATGATACATAAGTAAGGACTGTGACGTTAGAAAATCGTAATTTTCATGAACGATTTTCAAATGTAAAACAAAATTATTTGAAATAAAAAATATAGTCATTATAAAACAGTAGGCTTCTAAAATTATAGACATCTGTCATTTTTTAGTTTTTTTTAATATTTTACAACATGCAGAGTAAGCAAGAAGAAGTGCGTCACAAAATTGTGCAAAAGCGAAACGAAAACCCGACAGTTTCGAGTAAAAAGATCGCTAGGGAACTTGGAATCACAGTAAACCTAGTAAATTCAACATTGAAAAGTTATTATGTCAATCACACTATCCAAAGAAAATCTGGCACTGGAAGAAAAAAGGTGCTATGGATAAAAAATTAGATAAGGCTATTGTAAGTTATTTAAAAATAAAAAGAAGTGCTTCAGTCCGAGATGTTGCTAAAAAATTTGGAACAAATGAAGGTATGGTCCAGCGAGCAAAAAAAAGAAATAATTTAAAGACTTATAAAAAACAACAAAAGCCTAAACAATCCGAAAACCAAATTTTAACAATAAAAACTCGGATGGCAAGTTTATATAAAATTTTGTTGGAAAAAAAACTTGTATCGTCATGGATGACGAAACTTATGTAAAAATGGACTTTGCAACACTAGCTGGTCCTCAATATTATACAAAAAATCCTAAAGAGAATCTTCCTGATGTTATAACAAAAATTGGTGTTGACAAATATGGGCCCAAACGATTAGTTTGGCAGGCTATTTGTCAGTGCGGAAAGCGAAGCAGATTTTTTGTTACATCTGGAACTATAAATGCTGAAATTTACCACAAAGAATGTATAGAAAAGAGATTAAAAGAATTCATAAATTCACACGATGGTCCAACATTATTTTGGCCTAACTTAGCTTCAGCTCATTATGCTAAAAAAACTTTGGAGCTCTTCAAAGAAGAAAATTTTAAATTTGTTCCAAAAGAGGCTAATCCATCAAACGTGCCAGAACTTCGCCCAATTGAAAGATATTGGGCTCTAGTAAAAAAAGAATTAAAAAAGGATAAAAATCCAGCCAAGGACATCAGAACGTTCAAGGTTAAATGGAAAAGAGCAGCCAGTAGAGTGACAGATCAGATCGTGCAGAACATCATGGAAGGCATCAAACGAAAAGTACGCCTGACCATCCGAAATCCTAAAACTTAATATTTAAAATTTTTTTTTATAAATTTGAATTCCTTATTATCATTTTAAAAATTGTTTCACTAAAATTAATCTTCAAACTTAAAAGTTATGTTTAATTAAAAATTACGATTTTCTAACGTCACAGTCCTTAGTTTATGAAATTCCGTTGTGGTCGTACCAGAACAAAAGATGCTAAACGTCCAGGTAAAAAAATTGAAGGTCCTACTCAAGAAAACATCGATAAAATCCGTGACATGGTTTTGGCTGATCGCAGATTGAAAGTGCAGGAGATGGCTAAACCTATGAACATTCCAACTGGTGCAATGATTTCAATTTTACACAAACGTTTAGACATGAGAAAGCTATCAGCAAAATGGTTGCCGCGTTTGTCATTGATCACAATAATGCACCAGCTCATTCGTCCAAAATTGCAACAATAAAACTTGAAGAATTACGCTACGAATTTCTTTTTCATCCATCATATTCTTCAGATTTGGCATTTTGCGATTATTTCCCGTTTTAAAATCTGAAAAAATTGCTTGCTGGAAGAAGATTTCAAACAAATGATGAAGTAACCGTAAAAAATTATTCATATTTTGAAGGTTTAGTAAATCTTACTTTACAGACGATATTAAAAAACTTGAACATTGTTGGAATAAATTTATCCAGTTAAAAAAAGACTATGTTGAAAAATAATAAAAGAAACTCCCCAAAAAAAATTTTTTTGTACCATTTTTACCCAACTTATTGAACTACCCTCGTAATTCCACAATTTAATACATAAGATAGATAAACTAATTAAAGATTTTTATACAGTTTAAAATGGTTTTATCTAATATATAGTTTATAAGATTAATTTTTTCAAACCACAAATTTTTTTAGATTACTGTAATTGCACTAAAGTGAAATTTTAGAAAAAACCCCATTGTAATTCCATATTGTACTTACTACTACGTAACGGTCCCGATCTACTACTTAGCACAAATTCTTTTACATTTTACTGGTCATCTATTTTATGTTGGTATAACTAAATATAATAATCTGTAATTTTATTACCATTTTTATTACAACTCAACTTTTACTTCTGACCGTAAGAGAACACTACCAACTAGACGTCCAGGACACTGAGGAATTTGGACCTTGAAGAGCCCCACCTTAACGCTTAAACCACACTTTATGGCTCATTATTTGAAACATTTTATGTTTGCGGGTTCACTTTCACATATTTTTTCTCTAGAAGACACTGACACGTATGTATTGACCAATCACGTTAAACAATTTATGCAGAAATAATAGAAGATTAGTTGGTTTCCTGATTGGATTGCCTTTTTATGGGGCTTTCTCAATTCGATTCATTGGAGAGCTTTCACCGATTTTAGTTTCGGAAAGTTTAGTTTCGTTGCAAATAGCCATAGCTGGGATTGGGGTTGCAATTGAGACTCATTGTGCCGCTGCCTTGCAGATCTACCTGGTGGACGTCGGTAGATTACCAGGGTTTGCTGAAGACCTGGACATCACATCTTCCAAAACCAAAATTGTGGCGTTGAGAGGAGAGAAATTATGGTTTAAAACATAATTAGGTAGTTAATGTTCATTAATTTGTAATTCAATTCAATTCTAATCTTCATCTGATATCGGATCGTTGGGCGCCAATTGGTTATGCCGTGATATCCAAATTATAATTGGATACAATTACAAAAGCTTTTCAAAATTTACAGTTTGCAGTTTTACGTTAATCTGCGTTATAACCCGGATTTCTCAATGTTTCGCCTTTATAATTTAATTTATTATAATTTTGCATTATAACTTAATGCTTAAATATTGTGGTTTTAGTTAATTTTGCACGCTAATCTCTGTTAAACGACTTACGATGGAATATTTCACGCAGCTGTGGTCTTTGTTTAAATTATTACATAAATTTTCGTGCTAAATTAGATTTTGTTTTCTTTAAATTTCACCTTGCAATTTTATTTTTCCATCCCTTAAAAGTTCCACAACAAAATAAACTCCCAAATTTTAATTTTAACCCTAATTTTCTACAATTTTTAATTACTTCGTTACGCTACCAGCTGTTGGATACCTCTAAATTTAAAATTCAATCAGTGACCCCAAAACTTTGTAGTCCCAAATAAAATTTTCCAATTTATTTCTTCAAATTTGAATCGATTACAAACCGTTCGAAAAAATTACAAAACTGCATAAATTATTCAATATAATATAAACTATAAATAGAAAATGTCATAGTATCAGTTCTATTTATGTGGATAAAATTTTAATTGAATAATTATATTTGTACCGCATTAAATAATTGAAAATTTTAATTGGTTACGATAAAATGCAATTAATGATTGCTTCTATTTTAATTGCAGAAAAAAATTTTTGAAATATTTCAGTCGTTACATTTAATGCGGTTTGCATAATAATTGAATGGGTGCGCACTTTATAATATACCCGGTGTTGTCATAATTTTATTAATAGAGGTGACGCGAAGTTTCCGCCCGCTTTTCCCAAAACTTTTCTTGCGTTGTACGCTAGAATTTTTCTTCATCACACCGAGAAGAAAAATTCGGTCAGTTATTTTTACGATTGCGATGCAAAACAAAACTTTTAATAGAATTTACTATAAATATTGTTGCTCGCGGAACAGTGGAATTTTGGACATACGAGGGGATCCGAAAAGTAAATAGTAAGTACGTTGCCCACAAAATTACTTCATTCAAGGCTCAGAAACTAATAATTTATGGTTTGCTGTTCTAACTCAGCCTTGATAACGCACAACGTTCACTTTCAGTTAAACAAATAATTAGCCCACATATTTCTCAATCTGACGAAAAAATATAATAATTACAATCTGCTTTTAGCTTCGCTAAATTTATTTTTGGAAACGCTCGGATTGTTTAAAAAAATGAGAGAGAAGTACTATTAGAAATAATGTTCACACGTCATCTATATATGTCGAACCACCCCTCGAGTGGAAATAAATCATCGCGCATTCACAACCCCAAGAATTTCACCCACACGAGGGAGAAATACGTGCCATTTGTTTTCACTCAAAATGTAATAATAAAACTTAACTGGACGTAAAACATAACCATAACAAAATAATGTTGTTTTTCTGGTCGTAATGAAATTTTCCGTCTCGAAAGTATGGTGGAGGGATGTCCCCGTTAAGGGTTAAATCGAATTGTGAAAAGTAGACAATTTTATTATTTTATTATGCTGTCGATCGCTTAACTGAGTTTTTATATTGCGTGTACGTATAACCGGAAGCTTTTTCAATTTAAAGTTAATGGAATTTTGTTTGGTGAAAGGGTGTGGACATTAAAAGAAATGGAACATAAACAAATGTGTGGTATTTTTGTTTCGAAAGAGTTTTTTGTATTTCATCAGGTGATTCGTTTATTTTTGCATTTTTACAGGTGGTTTAATTTAAAGGTAGGCTGATGAACTTTGAATCGAATGTTTAGCGTTCGAATTCTGCAGGTATAATTTATTTGTGCAGTGGTTCGGATTCCACGTTAAACTGTAGGTCGTTTACATTTAGTTAGTAATATAAATTGACATTCCATCTTAAAATGGGATGGGACCTTTCGGTAGTGTTTCTCAACTTTTCAGTATTTGCGATCTAATTTTCAATCATAATTTTCATCGCCCCCCCCCCTGCAGGACCGAATTTATTAATTTGTCGCCAGTAGGCTCACTAATATTTGCCGTTTCCTTATTATACAAAAATATTAGGGGGTGAGTAGTGGTTGGCCAACGGTCAAGGAGTAGTCGGATGTGGGGGGTTGGGGGGTATCTCAGTTTACGGGAGATCCGGGGAGATAATTTTTTTTTTTTTTTTGAAAAAAAAATTTATAATTTCATATAGTTGGGAAATGCGACTCAAATCCAAGGGCAGGACTGTAATGGTCAACGTCTTGTAGCTTTTGGAGACATTAGAAAACGTCACTTGGTGAAGAGAAAGTGAGTAGCGATTCTACTTTGTCTGTTTCTATTTCTCAGTTTTTATAATTTTGGGAACCATGGAATCTAAATCAATAAGTAAAATCCCTTATCCTGTAGACTGAAAGCTTTAACCTCCCTTGGGCATTTACCTATAATTTTAAATTTTTTGGACGATCTCAAAATTTTTTGTTGTGATTTATAAATTTAGTGAGTTTTTGTTTCTGATTGAATCAATATAATTTCTAAATTTTTTGGTTGCCATGACAACCAAATAAATGTATACGTTCTCAAATAACCAAGGCTGTATATTGGGGGGTGGGGTTCAAAAACCCCGTGGTATAAGTAACGTATGTTGCTCGAAGCAAAAACTATGAATGAATTACAAAGGTCAGAAATTTTTTTTTTTAGAAAACTCCCCCATGGCATAAGTAACGCATGTTGCTCGGAGCAAATGTAGGCGAGGGATTTATCAAGTTAGATTATAAAATAGGGGTTTAAAAAGTTCATTCAAGATTTTTTTTAACAAGGAATGCAACAAGTTCGGTTATGTATTAGGGGCTAGAAAAACGATCAAAGTATTTTGATCCTTCCTTTCTCTTCATTTCATTTTCCATTTTGTTTTTATTTTTTGTTTCCATGGCAACCGAACAAATTATGTATTTCCAAATTATTGCTCTATTTTGTCTTTGATCTTCCTTTTTTGGTTTTTATGGAAACCAAATATATTTCTGTCTTGCCAAATAATCACTCCGTCTTTTACCTATATTTTTTTTATCTTTGGTTATCATGGTGTCCAAACAAATTCATTTCTTCCGAAATCATCGCTCTATTTTATCTTTATTTTTTTTAGCTTTTCTTATCTTTGGTTGTTATGATAGCCAAAAAAATGTATTTTTGGTTTAAAAAGAAAAAAATTATTTTTGGTTGTCCTGCCAAACAAATTCATTTTACCTTCCCAAATCATCTCTCAGAAACGTGCCCAAGGGGGGGATGGGGTGATATATAGTATATAATTTAGGAATATATTCCTAATATTCCTAATAAATCACTCAAAAATTGGTCAAGTTCGCAAAAGTCGCTAAACTTTTATCAATCCAAAAAATTTTAAAGTAAATAAGAAAATAATTTACCTAGTTTTCGCAGCTTATTGACTAAATTACTTACAAAAAGTTGGTAATTTTTAATTAATTTAATTGTTAAATTGGGGATTGCTTCCACCTGAAAAAAGTTAGTTGGGCACGTCCTTGTTGTCTCTTCACCTCTTAAATTGTTTATTTTCCATTTTGTTTTCATTTTGACCAAACAAATTTCTGTCTTTCTCCAAATGATCGCCTCATCTTGTCTTTATGTTTCTATTCGTATTTTCTTAGTTTTGGTTGCTATGGCAACAAAATGCATTTTTTTTTTGTAAGCGTGGTAACTATATAAATTGAATTTTTCCCAATTTTTTTATACCAGTTTGAATTTATTCCGTCTTAACTTTTGGTTACCATGACAACCAATTACATCTTTATACGTTTACAAATCGTCCCTTCATTTTGCGTTTACTTCTTCTGCTTTTACTTCTTATTGTTGTTGATTTCCATGACGACCAAATAAATTTATACCTTTTTAAAATCCCATTATTCTATCTTGTCTGTCAAAAATTTGACGTAATTTTAATTTATTAGTTATGGTGGCGCCATCAACGATAATGTAAATCACAAATTTAATCTTCCACCCCTTCAACAGATTCCACAATGAGAATTTCGCGAATTGGGATTCGATTTTTTCGAGAAATAGAATATTTTTCTTGTATATTTACCTTTCTTTGGTTACAACTAAGGGGGGGGGGGTTTTAGCATATTTATTTTCTGCATTCATAAGAATAAATTGATGACTAGACCAATTCATTTAATCACAACGTTTTATTCATCAATTACATAATTTCAAACTCTACTTCAGAAAGCATCAATTGTGAACATCGGCGCATCTGGGGGGGGGGCTATGCCCCTTAAAATCAATATTAACTCCATTTTTTCAAAATCTTTCAAATTTGTAGATTACAATGGCTAATATTAAAAAATTAATATTTTTTTTTTGAAAAAATATTTTTTAGCCCCCCCAAACAACCTATGATTGTAAATTAATTTAACTAGTACTTCCGGTCTCATGACCCTCTTTCTTCTGGTTAACTCTGAGAGACCGTTTGAAGATCAACTTTAACTTTTCTGGCTAGCTCTGCAATGCTGCTCGGTATTCGACCTCGTACAACTCTAGATTGGCAGGGGTGAAGCAGGAAATATTGATTAAACTGATGCTGCAATTGATGCTTTCTGAATTAAAGGTTGAGATGGTGTAGGAGCTTCCAAAGTTCTTCGTAATTAACTTTTTCATCCTTGATCTTTCTGTCTTGATATTCGACTCTTTTTTTCAACTGCATAAATGTTTTCTAAATTTTGACATTAATCCATTGGAACTTTTGACCCTGGGGTATATTTTTAATGAGTGGACTATCGCAGAGGTCTCGGTTTATTAGTTCTGTGCGTTAAAAAGATTACAAAAAGATAACTAAGATGTAATTTCACAATGATTCTTTCATGTTTTATTAAACAGGGGTTTGTGAAGTACAACTTGGCATTGTTAATTCCTGTTAGCGCTTCCTCTTTCTTGAGCTCTCTCTCAGTTGAGGTGGGCGTTGCCTCACTGATGGATACAGCCACTACCACACTCGCATTTTAATTTTTGAGTTTTTGATAATTATAAGGCTAATTTTTACTGATTCACAAAATTTTTTTGTATACTTTAAATGTACTCATTTATCCACCATATCTACTAGATAGAGGAAAATTTTTAAATCCGGGGTTCCTTTCTCGTACTCGCCTTTTTCTAAGAAATGTGAGGATGAAAAAGAATTCAAGTTTCTTGAACTTTTAGCTTAAACCTTAAGGCTTGTTTTTTCCAAGATCTGCGAAGTTTACTTGGCAGTGTTAGTTCTATGAGCACATAAATATTTTCCATCTGTTAGGGGTAGCTTGATGGGCTGACCTTCAGATGTGCATGTACCCTAGTTTTTATGTTAGCCATGGCAATTTATTAACCCAGGAGGACCTGCATTCGCAAGTGATTGCGTTCGCTGCTAGGCAATCACCGTCTCAAAGAAAAGGAACTGTGATAAAATTGATGAAAATAAATTGAGACTCCCAATTTTGTCAAGCAGTTCATAGTATTCCTGGCCTAACCCACAAACGTCAAATAAATTTGAAAAATTAAACTTGCAACTTTGGATGTTTCTGCATCATTTTGAATGAAACGAAAACCAATAGTTTTCTCTTGAAGAGGGGGGGGGATGAAAAGAAATTTTGCGATCCAATTATTGAAAGAAATTCAAATTTCGATTTATGTCGATCAGTTCATAATATTCCACCCCTTCATCCACAAGAAAAAACTTTTGGACTGACCCACAAGCGTTAATTAAATTTAATCAGTTAATGGACCCCACAAAAGTAACTAAAACTTGCTACATAAAAAAGCTTCAATTTAAGCTTATCTTAAACGTCTTACATCATACACTTTAATTATGTAAGTTGGGAAGATACGCCCATTTAATACTCATTTATCATCCACTTCGAAACATCTTCCATTTTATTTTGAAACCGTAAAATCGAAATAACTCTGCTAGCCAAAATTTGACTTTGATGAAAAAATCTGAAATTTTTTGGGAAAAGTCGGCAGTTTTTGCGCTTCGTGCACTTAAGTAAATATTTGAGAAACCCTAGGCGATTTAAAAGTAGCCATCAACCAGTTCGTCCACTCTCTAGAATTAAAATAGATCAGGCTAATTATAAAAAGGTTAACATTTGATTGCGTGCTTAACAGTTTTTGTTTATCAAAACAATTAATTCAATTTTTCTAAATTGGTGTGAACGAACCAACTTATAATTCTTCGAGATGATGTTGAAGTTTTTAGGTGCTGAACCGTGAACAAATTTTTACGCTTGCTTGAGATAAATTGGATAAATTCCATTGTGATGCAACTAAATTAATAATTTATTGTCCCTGTTATCGGTCATAATTTTGGTCCAAAAATTTAGTTTATATTACTAGAATAACATTTTAACTGAATTTGTTTTTGTTTCAGGTACGTATTCGAAAAAGGAATCTATCATGACCCCATGGGGGTAAGTTAAAAATTTCAGTGTCCCGATCGATGAAGCGGTTATTTAAAATTCAAAGAAAAAATGTTGGTCATGGCGTTATAAATTATCCCATTTGGTCCCTTTGTTATTAAGAGTTACCCCAAGTAAACTTTATGAATCTTCCAATTAAATTTGGAATGTTTTATAATGCGGGTCTCGTGATGTCAAACGAGCACTACGCTTATTTCTAAATTTAACCGAAAAAATTCTTTCGGCGTGTTTTTATCGCTTACACATGACGATACATGCTGATGTTGTAACATGGTTATGTAATGGAACAATGAAATTTTAGGGTTAGTACTACCAGTCGCGTCGTCTTCGTGACTTTTAAACTAATTAACTTTTTTTTCTGGTATCGGAGAAATGTTCTGATATCGAAATAGCAACGATAAAGGGAGCTCGATGACACGGAATCATTTGTATGTCTTCGAGGGTCGCTCATGGGAGCACCCTTCTAGTTCCCGTGTTGAACGATGACTGATAGGGGATGTGTTTATTTGGGTTTACTGTTACTTCCTTATTTTTGTAAAAAGTTTCGATTAATCACGCAAGTTGAGAACAAACGAGCTTTGTTTGTTCTGTCGGAAATTTAAATGAGGATCTGGAAATTAATTCAAATATTTCATTTCTTATCATGAAGGAAGCTTTTGTGAGTGCATTAAATGATTTATTTTTATTGCACTTTTCCTATCGGTTCACTAGAGTGCATACTTACCAGGACGGGTTACAAAATACCGGACGTTCTTGAACCGCCCTCGTATACTCGTCAAAATCAACAAGTGCGACAGAAATTATTTTTTATTGAATTTAAATAACGCAGACGATTATTTTTATTCCTCGTTTGTATATAAAATACCTTAATTGTTTATTTTAGTTTCAAGAGCGCATTACAAATTAAATGTTTACTTTAAACGTTTGGGCGACTTCAAGGTGGTCCTTAAAAACTTCCTTGACTATCGAAAAAATATTTTTTAATGTTGTGAGAAAAACAAAATAATTTGGTGTTGAGTGAAATACGTCGACGATTATTGCTCTAGTATTTTGGTATACGATAAGTCGATTAGGTGATAACGACCATATATTCATTCCACATACAGGGCGGGCTCCAGTTTTTATTCTTATTAAAAACATAATTAAATTCAGTTGGCGTTTTTCCATACAAATAAATAATAATTATTCAATATATTTTTCTACTAAATTGTTTTATATTTTACTCATCACATCAATCATACGCGCAACTTTACAAGTCGATCATTAATTTACCATACTGTTATGGGCATGAATTTATTTTTATAAGTTTCCAAGTTGAAATAACAATGTTTCATTATGTAGTCGAGAATCAAGTTGCTACAATAATTATTATTAATAGCTTCAATATTTATGCATAATTTTCAATTAAAAGATAACATTTGGTGTATTATTATAACTCGTTCTACTTTTCTTCAAAAATATTTCAAGAAATTTTATACACATATTTTTCATCTTTTTACGATGAGCACTTTTGATCTCTTCAACATTTTTGATGTCTCTCACCGTTTTCGAGTTATTGTAGAAAAACCGTCGGGTCACGCTCCGACTCTCGCGCAAAGATCTCAAACTACTTGACGAATGATCGCCACATACACTCGTCCTTGTTGGCTGCAAACTTATCATCAGCAGAGTGGCCATGTTAAGTGCATTGATTGCTAACGGGAAGCGCTCGGTTCGAATCCGAACGAATGGAAAACTTATTAGTATAATTGTAAAGTTAATAACTCATTTATAATAAGCAAGCGCTAACAGGCCATGCAGGCCCAGGGCTGATGACGATAAATCGCCATTTTCCTGCTTAATTTCTCTCGTAAACTTTTGCGTGTGTGATGCAGCCGTATTTACGGTAATGACGTCGACACAAATATCAGGATTCACCACAGAGTGTAGATGTCCACCGGAAGGCCGAGCCAAGAAATTTTGTGCAATCCGCGATTTGAACCCAGAATTTCCGCTCTATACTCAACCAGCGATCACATCACTCCACTGCCGTGGCTAATAACTCATTTATTCAACTATAATAATCTCTAGAACATTATTTATATTGATAAAATTCCAGATCTGTTTATTTATATCTGTCTGTCTGTTAGTAACGCATACAATTTAAATTCGTCACTGATGCAATTTATACTAATAAAATTCCAGATCTCTCAGCGAAAAATGAATTCGAAGGTTTTATTTTGTCTAATTTTATATTACTTTCATCGGATATAACGTACTAAATTTGAGGGGCCCCCAATGGTACGTTATAACCGAGTTTCTCTGAATATTACCCCCCATTTATGGTGTGACTTTTTTTATCCAGTATTACATATTAATATTCAACAAATAATAATTGCATGAATTTGTTGCTTCAAATTTGTTAGTTTGAAGTCCAACTACCACTAATTAGGGCATTAGAGTTGCCTTATTTTTGCAATAGCGGCACAAATGAAATTAATTTTATTAATAAAAACTCAACGGAGTTTGATCGATAACGTTAAAATGAAGCGTTTAAGATATGAAGGAATGTCATATATCCATTAGTTTGACCAAAAATCGATTTTAAAGTTTACATTTTTTGCAAATATTGGCCGTAATGACCGCATCTGTTACCCATCCGTGTGCTTTTACTCGGACTTGTGGCTGGGCGTGCCGATCGGCCACGAGAGCAGTAGCAGTACCTACAACATCATAGCGTTAACATCGAATTAAAATCACTGTTTAGGGGCTTTTTTGACTTAAATTTGCCGAAATAAAAAGAGAGATTTATCCTCTTCCTAGTAGCACACTTTGCCTAGTAGGACCGGTCTAGGGGGTATCTTTAGTTAGTACAGTGTTAGTTAAAATGGCTTGTAGCGTCCGGAGCAGAGGGGACCGTAGCTTAGGACGTGGAGAGTCGATTTTGATAACGCAACCACGGTAAATCTCGGATCCACTTTAAAAAATGTAAAAAATTTCATGTTTTATAAAGCAGGGGCCCCTACAGAACAACTGCCGGCTGTCGTTTGCTATGATTGAGGTGGGCGGGGACTAACTTTATTCTTACAGCAAATGAAATGTTGTTAACATGAAAAAAAAAAAATTTTAAATATAGATGCCAGTCTTGTTTTATTATTGCTTTTTGGATCGCTTTCTATGATTCTGTTCAGCGGAAATTTTTAAAATCGATGTCTCAATCATTATAAATATAACGTAAAAACTAAAATTACTAGAAAAAAATATAGAAAAGATTATCAATTTTGGTATTTTCGCCCCCCCCCCCCTGAATAAGTTGCTAGATCCACCCCTGGGATTTCGTCCAATTCCCTGATTTAAGATTTTTGAAAAAATAAATAAATTAATTATAGGCATATTTGAAAATTTCTGCTAAATAAGTAAAGTTTGCCATATAAAATGCCGGAACGAGAAAACTTGGGTTTTTAACCCTATCAAAGCCCAGGTTGCTAAACTAGGTTTCGGGCCGGTAGCCATGTCGACAGTGGCTAAGACGTTAAACAATAAAAATATTATAACATGCATTAATTTAAAAAAAAGTCAATTCCTAACACTAACCTAAGCTCGAATGGTGGATCTTCATTAAAAACAAAAAAAAATTTCCCAATACTGACAATTATTGTAATTGTTTGCATTCAAACGTCTTTACGTTTAAACTTAATGATAATAATTTAATACATTTATTGAAAATGGAAAACTTGAATATTAAATTTTCTGGATGGATGATCATCAGATTAACGGAGATAAAGTTGGACCAATTAGGTTGTCGGACAGATTAATATAGCTAGATGGCTCAAGTACGGACGGGCAGTTTGCCAAGGTTGGAAACTTGATTGGTGTGCAACTCGATCCCAGGAAAAAGGACCAAAGTTCTCCTAAAAAGGAGAACGGATTCGCTACAATTGCGTACGAGTTACTGACAAAATGGTTAACAGCCGGACTGTTAATTTCATTTCATTACACATTTGTAATTCATTAATTTCATTACAGCATTTCCGTACACGTACCGACCATAGAATGCCAGTGATTCACCAATCACGAGCGACTTACCTTAAAATTTGCTATGAAAATCGACCTTTCTTAAATTCGATTTTTGAAAAAACCAGTGCTTTTAAGGCCTTCCTTCATTCTCTCATTTAAAATATGCTCTTTCAGAATTCATCGAGATTTCAATCGCAAAATTGTTATTTTCGAGTCTAGAGTACCTACCTCTCCCCAAAATCTTTTATTTACTGATCTACGCAGTGCCTAAAAAGGCGCCCGTTGCACTTCCTGCACGTGGCTAGTTACGCCACTGACTAGATTAACTGACGAAGTTTGTTGTTGAGATTTATTTGGTTAGTTCTTTTATGGGAAATAATTTTGGCTGGTCGCCATTTGCAAAGAGGGAAAATTAACCTAAAAAGTGAAATTAGGAGACCGTCCACGGACGGGTAGTTAGCCGGTAGATCTCTATTTTACCGGTATTACTTAATATAAAAATCGTTTCCAAACATCAACACTAACCTAAGCTCAACCAATGGATCTCTCTTTTAACATTCTTCATTTAAAAAAAAATAAATCTCTAGTACTGACAATTTTAATTGTTTGCCTTCAAATGTTCTCTCGTTCAACCGCGGACGGGAGTCCCACCAAGGTTGGAAATTTGTTTGGTGTGCAACTCGATCCCAGGGGAGGAGATTTTAAGCTGGTATGGCCAACGACCAATTAGAGTGCGTTGCGTGTGCTAAAAAAATCACACGTTGGATGAAAAGGAGGAGGAGCAGCGTTCTAGCCTTTTATATTAATGACAACTGGAAGGCCCATCCACGGACGGGCAGCTCTCGTAGCGTGCTAACCTTATACATTTGCATTTTTTTTTACTTTTTTTATATTTTTGGCGCTTGGAACGTGGAGCAGTCACTCCATCAGAGAGGGTGTAGACCTTTCCTTCCATTTTACCCTGTCTTGTACGGTTGCTATGGCAACCCGGTTATATTTTATCTGCATATTAGGTCTGTTTGGTATGCTACATCGAATTACTCCGTGTAAGTTAGTGTAAAAATTGAGAAATTGATTGGTGTAAAAAGTGGGTTGGTGATTTTACACCAATCAATTTGTAGTTAATGTAGCACTAGGTCTGTGATACCAAACAAACCTATTATCTGTATATGGAATACCCTCCATTTTCCAAGTTTCACAGCTAACACATTTTTTAATGATTTTCCTCGTTATTGAGATGGGCTAAAAAATTTTCTAGGGTGAGGTACGCCTTGAAAGTTGCCCCAATTGTAAATATTGACAAAGATCCGCAAATTTGTTTCTTGAAAAGTCGTCTGATTAATTACGGCTGGTGAGACCCCCAGGCTCCTGCAGATAAAATTTTATTATATTTTTTATGCTTTTTTTATTTCCCAAGATGTGTTACATCCTCCACTAGCTACGGCCCTGACCTTAATCAAAAACACTCTTATCTCCCCTATTCACCATCTCCAAACGTTATCAATAATTTGGATTGTCAAGAACCGATAAGTTTAGTTTTATGTAATATTACCACTTGTAATTCAACATTATTTGAATTTTGGCTGTAAACTTATTAACATTTTAATTTTTTATTTAATTAATTTGGTTCCAAATTTTTATCTGAAACTTTTTTGACGAGATGCTAGATGCTGAAACGAATAACTAAATCAGTGATAAAAATAACGATTTAAACTATTATAAGTTTAAATATCTACATTACTACTATTAAGGTTATAAGGAAAATGTCAGTTACTAGCTGGGTTGCCTAACCCAAAATTGAGCTTTTTACTTGTCTGTTGATTTCTGCTATTTTACTATTTTATTAGAAATTCAAAGTATTCATCACATTTCATCTCAATTAATTCGAGTAAATCATAAACTTTGTTTGAAATTTTAAGAACTTATAAAAACGATGAAATCGGTTCTATAGATTCGCATAAAAAATATTGCTTTTTTATTACACAAATGATAGATTGATTGCAAATATTTAAAAGAATTTAATAGTTGTGTAAGCTTTTATCTGAGAATAAAGTGAACTGTTATCGTTTCCATTCGAAACGATAAAGTGTTCAGTTATTTGATGTGATATTTATTTTTACGAAAACTCACTAGGGACTATATCCACGAGAATGCGGTTTTACACCTGCAAATCGACTATTTTTATCCGCACCTACGTCTCCGTTGTACCCACATTATTTGGACGTAAACAAAATAAACTCCTTGATTGGTTACATTAGGATGACGTAACATCACAGTACCGTGTCGAGAATTGTTATATTTAAATTAAGTGCAATTTTCGTGAAGGTGGACGCCCTGCACCTTCCAAGACGGACTTCACAGTCTTAACCTGAACAAATTCGATAAAAGCCTTGATCAACTTTCAAATTACCCAAATTATCTCGTAAAAAAAAAATTTATGGTGCGTGGTAATCTGTATAATTCTTACAAGTTTCTCTTCTAATCTGGCATTACAAAACAATTATTTTACCTTGATAATTTCTTCAACAAACACTTACGAACAAACACAGCTAAGTCGCCAATCTAAAGTGTAAACGCAAAATTTCCATGTACTATTGCGTATGTGCGTAATGCTTACATAATCAAATTCTCCTAATGAAATGCAAATAAAAATCATAAATTATTAATACATCCTCCTATCCTCACCCAAGTTTTGATATCGATTTAACCTAAATCCATAAATTAAAAAGCGACTGATACTTTTTCAAGCTTAGCTTCCACTTTTCCCAAAAATATTTTTTCTGCATCGAAGTGATCGGAAGTTTGCTTTATAAAAATATCTGGGGAGAGTGAAATGTTTTCACAACATTTCCTCAATAAAAGTATTTGATAACGCACATTGGAGCCTTCTGTGGGCAATAATGTTTTATTTTTTTAATAGCCGGAATGCGTGTACGTATCGACTTCCGAACCATAAAAACCGGAAAACAATTACTTGCTATTATTTATTTTTTTAATATAAAAATTTAATAGTTACGTGCACCTTTTAACAACCCACAGGTTTTGATATTTCAATTTCAAATAATGGTAATGACCCATATTTATAGGGGAATTAAATGAGCGTGCAAAGGTTCGTTCTGTGTTGAATGGAAGTGATTATTCGTTTTGAGTTTTAATTATTATTTAATTTTTCACAATGGTAATGGCCGACTTGAGTTTTGACCTTAGAAACTACCACGTGGCTTAAGAACCTTGGTATTTCTCACATTTGTTCCAAAAATAATATATATGCGTTCACTAGCATTGAAAGTTTAACAATTTTGGGTTCTTCCAACTGCTTCCGCCTTCACTAACGGTGATGGTCATTTGTGATGTATTGAATTACATTTCCATTTCACTTCCTCATATTTAACCAAATTTAGGATCGAATTTTGAACGTTGGATGAACCCTTTTCCCTACTTCACACTTTTGCAGCAGCTGCGATCTACTTTTATTTCGACAGATAACTGAAACTTAACTTGCAGCATCGAAGGAAGTTTTTGATAGGCGGAACAACCACCGACGTGGGAGCTTCCTAATTATTATATGTATCTATAATCTCCTCAGTCTCCGACTCAAATACGAAGTAAATTTCAATTCTTCAATTTTAACAATTACATAACTGGAACGAACAAACTTTTTTAGCTTCTTAAGGACTTCCCTTCTTCTAAAACACCCTAAAAATAGAACCGGTACTAAATTTGTAATATGTAATTCCACTTTCGGGTCGTAAAACATATTTGTATCTTCCAAGTCGGTTTTGTCTAAATAGCGCGTTCGGTATTCTTATTTATTGGCCCTTATGATCTAAAAATAAAGAGGGGTTCATTTGCGATCAATAGCTTGCGGTAGTTTTACGTTATTCCGATGATACTGTGGCGGTTTTTGAAAAAGTAGATATACAAGAAAATGCAATTAACCCTTTCCGTTAGGAAGGAAAAGATGAAAATGACGGGTTACTTCCGAGAAATTCCCACAAACCGTTAAATGATTATTATGGCGTGGTGGATCAGCTCACCGACACTCAACATCCTTATCCTGAAAACCGAGGTCTTTTTGAACTAAAAATAAGTTGAGTAAGCGTAACTCCTGTGATTTATTGGACACCAAACATTTTTGAAACGGAATCGTTGCACTTGCACAACCGTAACAGTAATTCCTCAGAGATATTTCCAAACACCGCAGTATGAGCCTATCGTGTCCAATAATCGATTTGATGGTGTTAAGTCGTACTTCGAAGCAGATGTAAGAGGCCAAATGTTACGGCCGTTCTAAAAATGCTATATAAAAGCAATTTCGTGTGCCACCCTTACTGCCTTACTTGAAACGTGGATATCTCTCTCCATTCTTTTGATTCCGTAATTATTTATAGCCAACGCACCGGATACAACTGTCTAGGGTTTCGACTTCACTTTTATTATAAAGAAAAACTAGGAACCATCAAGTAAATCCACTTCTTTTCCCAACTCCATTTGTTTCGTTTTGTTCCACCCATTTTTCCATAATAAACTTCAATTAGCCCCAATTAAAACTTGCGGTAATGAATTTTATCCAACAATTAATTTAAAATGTAGTTCAAGGCGTGTAGGGTTTTTAACACATTTTTATTTCAGGATATTACTGTAACAACAATAAACACATCAATATTTTCAGTTTATTTATTTTAGATGAATCATGCGGTTTTATCAACCACTGGACTTGAAAAATACTCGTCGCAGGGTTGGAATTTTAATACAATTTAATTATTTTTACGGTCCCAACTCGGACATATGTTTACATCAACAACGCACCCCCAGGATTTCAGTTTGTTATCTACTGGCTAAAATCAGCTGCCAAATTAGTATTGAGTTGCGGTTAATAACGAGGGGTTGTACACCCCCATCACATGACCATTTTAATTACACTAAAAGCATTAAAGTAATGAAAATTCTACTGTGTAACATGAACTGCATTTTTTGGAATTTAAAAAATTCCTCGTGGGGTTGCTGAAATCGGAGCGTGTTGTTTACATTAGGATCCGCCTAATCTTAGGGTTGAAATCTTGCTCGACGTTGAAATCGTTGCGACCTTTGTTCTCACGTCTTGTATTTTTTTGTGTAGGCGCCACAAAAAGATACAAAGGTGATGATAAAGCTCTTAGGTGGTAGCATTCCAATTTTGAGTAATCCAATCCACCACGGTAAATCAAGAACGTGAGTTTTTCTTGAATTACAATCACGATCGTGTGCTTCTTTGACACGTAGACTGTAAACAGAACACTCATGCAAAATTTTAATGCGGTTACTCACGTATCAAAAGTCGTATGGATGTAATTAAATTCTTATGTTATCACTGTCGATAACCTCGATGGATTTCTAAGCTCGGTAAAATGGGGCGAGTAATTAGACACCCAACAAGGGCTGATAAAAAATTGTCGGTTTGCTGGAACCCACACCAAATTGAGACGTCGTCGCGTCGGAACAATCGAAACTCCGATTTATTAAAACTTTCACTGGTGCGTAACCGTCATAATTTTCTCCACGCTATTTTTGTTGAAAAAGTATAATGGAAACTTGGGAACGATAAATTTATAAGGCATTTCGATCGAGGTCGACACGTTTTTTTAATCTGCAGCTACGAGGTGCGCCCAAAAAAATTGCGACAAATTTTTGTTTGTTTACAAGATATTGAATTACAACTTCATGATGCGAGTAAACGTTTTACACTCTACCAAAATTTGTCGGGCACTTTGGTCATTAATTTTAAACAAAATGACTGCTCCCACGTCATTACATAATTTCATGTTATTCTAATTAATAGATGGCTGTTATTTACGCCCAAACCTCGACCCAGACAACTAACTACAATAGATTTTCCACGGTGGGTGGTTATGTAAAGTGATACACGATACGGTGATCAAATTTAGATCAAGTCGTTAGAGTTGTGATCTGTTCAAGTACTCTTCAATGTTGTAAGCTTCAACAGGCCACTCAATTACGACATGGATTATATCAAAACGTGACGTTGCTTCTCGCATAGTTGGAATTAAAATGTTGTGACAACCTAATTTCTTTTAATGAGACATAAAGCAGAATTGTTTGTTAAAATTGCATTCATTGTGCCTGGTAAAAGTTGCATTTGCGATCTACAGAGGCGTAGTAAGGAACCTTTGGTGCCCAAAAGGGCATTTTAAAATTTAAAAAAATTTAAAGAAAAAGTTTTCCGGTTTGTTAAGTGTCTTTTCATAATTAATTCTGGTTACGAAAAGTTAAATCTTTTGCAACTAGTGATGAAATGTTCATTTCACCACCTGATTATTATTTTTAAATTGCGAAACTTGAAAATGGTGGAAGGTCTTACAAATATTGAAGAGGCCAAAAGTGTTTCCAGTAAAAAGGCGAATATTTTTTGTTATTCAACATTTTTGATATCTTGCACCGTTTTGAAGTCATTAAAGAAAAACTGGAAGGAGTCATACTCGAGCTCTCGTGGTTATGATTATACAAATTCAACTAGATACTAGAGGGACGTTTTATTAATGCTTTTGGGAGCGGCTATTAATCATGTGAAGGGTTTTTTTTTGGGGAGGGGGGCATTGGAAATCTTACGGACCCTTGAGTTTCTTAAAATATTTTTTCAAATTAAATTTAAAAATAAAATATAATTTGTTTTCTTTTCACAACATTCTTTTTACCAAAAAACAAAAAATCGATTTCCCGATTTACGCATGTTGCTCGGAGCAAATGTAGGCGATGTTACTCGGAATAAATGTGGAATAGTACGAATGTTGCTCGGAGTAAATCTAGGTTAGGGTGTTAAAAAAGGGTTTTTAAAAAAATTTTGGGAAAAAAGTTAGGTCGATGAGTAATAAAATAATAAAAATTGCCTAAAGATTATTTAAAAAGTGAAGTGTTTGCACGTGTGCGGAGCCCATTGCACAATTCAGAGCACAGAAAAATCACCACTGTCAAAATACATTATTATTGTATACTACATTCTTTTTGTAATAGAAGGGGGGCGATGAAAATTATGATTGAAAATTGGGTCACTTACCACATTTGTGCACTAGACCATCGATTTTTATGTTCACATTTTATATGAATGAATACGGGGCGGAGAGGGGGGGGTCAAAATTAATTTCTTTTATAAAATAAATGTTGCGTAAGATGTAGGGGGGGGGTGCCACAAATTACAAAAATCGTTCTTACGTAATTAATGGACGCTTTCTATACTAGATTGACCGGGCTGTGCGGCCTGAAGGTCGCACTGATTATTTTTAAATTGATATAAGAACCACGAATAAATGATGCTAATTACGTCATGGACTGAGCGTTACGAACAGATATTACAATATAAGTAGATATTTTATCAATACTACCTATAATTTAAATGATAAATTTTGTACAGTGCGGTCCACCTTTCGAATTTTACCAGAGCCCAAATTTATTTCTCCAGTGGTTAGGATCCTACGTTAATATGAGGGCTTGTTGATATGATCGAAGCACAAAGCTCACATTTTTTTGGTAGTCAAGTGGAGCAAACCTCTATTAATGAAAAACTTCAGTGTCGGATTAAGCCAGCGCGGGGTCCGTAGCAAATGTTGTTGCAAGGCCTTCTATTTTTTGAACGACCGTATTTATCGTTTTTTTTTTTATTGAAAGCACTATTTTTCCCAAAGCAAAAGCAGGGATCACCTTTTTTTAAGTACCCTTTCCTTAAAATAAAAATTCTTTTTGCCGGTTGCGGGGCCCCGTAGCATTTGCTACTTGGACTGAAGACGATGTGTTTTATGTTTATAATTTGAATTATTGAAAATAACATAGAAACTGGAAAAAAGTGTATACCGGGACCATACACTCGAAACGCTGAAAATACGATCGGAAACTAGCAAAAAAAATGTATTATACTTTTAATTACTTTTATGGAAGATAAAATTTTCTACAAAAAAGTCCGTTACAGCAAATGATTCATTAGAAGTCGCAGATTTTAGTTAAATCAAACATCCACAATTGGATCATTTCGTCGCTAAGTGAACCCCTCATCTCTTCCCGTTGCTAGATGACCACTTTTGTTTTTATCTCGTTACCAAGGCCTTCTCTCTTTCTTCTTTTTTTTTCTTCATGTTTTAAGTGGAAATGTCGTACTTGACTGCATAAAAATTGTGTATATTCCGATGATGGAAAGTTATACTTTTTCGCCGGATTTCCGCCCTGCGAGCGAAGGTTGTATATTTTTTTCTTGTTAATCTAAATTCGAAATTAATACCTAACGTAATGCAGTTATCATGGGCGTCCATTGGGGGGGGGGCAAAAGGGCCATCTGCCCCCCTGGCTTTCGGCTGCTTAATTTTTTTTAAACATTTAGTATTTCACCAGCCCAAGTTTTTAAAATTTTCTAAACTTTCGGTTTTAAATCATTAAAATTCTTTTATAATAAAATTTTTTTTTGTTACCCCCCCCCCCTTGAAAATGATCTTATGGACGCTCATGCCAGTAATTTAAATTATCGAGTAAAAACCAAATTACTTTTACACCCATCGTTAAAGACGGTTACTTTTTCGCTCTAGGGCTTTCCATGAGGTTTTTTTGAAGCACTTGAATTGCAGTAGAAATTTTTATTAAATTATGAATAATATCTTGAATAAAAGAATTAATTTGGAACCTAAAATTATAGTATTAAAATCGAAACATTTTGAATTTTCATAATAATAATTAAGTTTTCTTTGTGTTTTCTTCAGTTCTTTCGCTCTCTTCGCTTGTTCTTGAGGATAAAAGATAACTTTCTTGCATTGTAATTTTGGTATACTGAAAAGGGAGCCACAATTTTTCTAACCTACGTTCAGAGACGTGGTCAAGGCGGGGGTTAGGGGGAGTTTCTCCCTTCCTTCCTCAAATATTTTAGGAATTTGGCAAAATCATTCAAAAGTTGGTTAAGTTGCCATTTTTTTATGTTAAAATTTACAATAAGTTACAAATCTTACAAAAAGTTGGCAATTTTTAATTAATTCAGTTGACAAATTTGGGATTGCCCCCCCCTCCCCGGTAAAAAGTTGGTTGGGCACGTTCTTGCCTACGTTATGTATTGGTACATAAAGGAAACTAAAACCAAAACATCACTGTAATTCTTTCAAGGTTCTCAAAAGTCCTACAAATTTTGGATGACTTCGAATTAATTGCAAATGTTTTTAACGAAAAGTCGATGGAATTTAATATATTTTATAACATTACAATGAAGCGTTTAAGATGACGATTAATCAAATATCGATTAAGTAGTTTAGCCAAAAATCTATTTTAAAGTTGACAATTTTGCGCAGAAATCGACCGTAATAACCGCATTCTATTACATTACAGGTCCCTGTGTATTTACTTGGGCTTGAGGCTGGGTGTGGAGAGATCCACCTGTTTAACTTAGGTTAGCTTTAGGAAACTTTTGGAAAACATTGGCCTATTTTCAGTGGTTCTCAAAATTTTTGTTTTTTGGATCATTACTTACCATCATCCTGTCACTAGAAATTTAGTAGATTCGTGGGATTTTTTTTGTATCTGTTGTCCCAAATAATACTTGTGAAGGGGGGGGGGTTGATGAGCCTAACTAGCCATCATTTTTCCTTTTTTCATTTCAATTATTTTTCCACATTTTCATGGATTCAAATTCGTCGTAGTCATAGACCAAACATAAAAAAATATCAGTGTTGCTCAATTTTGTATGCATTCTACTTCACGAACTTTCACGAACCATAGAGCTAATTAGATTTTGGTTGAAATCGATTTATTAGAACTTTAGAATGGGAGTGAAGCGCTTGAATAGATAACGATATATAATTGATTTTCTTTATATTTTTGTAATCCATAGACCATGAGTGAAATGGACGCCGTTTTATATAGACGATTAAAAATGTGTACAGTAAAATCATGTAACGATCACATCCAAACAGCTCGATTTTTTAAATCCAGTTTTTGGGCAGCGAGGCCAAGTATACCCCCAACATTTCAGGTTAGAATTCTCCAAGAATTAATTTTCTAGTAGAAAAATTATTGAAATTTTAAATGGAACCTCTGTAATCAAAATATTGGGCTTACTTGAAAAGCACTTTGAAGAATTCTCATTGTAACGTAAATTGAGAGGGGTTGGAAAGCAAATCTTGGTTGTTATCCAAACATCTATTCCGAGAGAAACTTTTTGCATTCCATTATTGCAACATTGAAACTCCCACATGAAACAGCTGCTTTGCATTCTTCCCTAGTTATTTCACACCCTCGTTAACTTGAAGCCCACTCGACATATACTTTATGACCAATTTGCTACGTCTCACCCCTTTTTGAAACAACTTGTTTAGTCAAAACATCGTCCACCAAATGATCCATTTAGGTTGTCGTAAAGTTTTGCTTCGTCACAAAAATATTGCTGTAATTATTTGCTCGTTACATTTTATCGATTCCTCTCAAGAAGTGGTAATTATTATATTGTGGTAATAAAAAATCGTGACTTGAAATGAGAATGCTTGATAATTGCCCTCAACAAACGTTCGAATCGCCCATTATTTTGCCCATCAATCGAAGTCATTTAAACTGTAATTAATTGATTCCGATTAAGGAAGACTGAAAATGTAATTATTCTTCCCCTCATTTAGACATCATGTAGGTGGTGTGATAATCGATGTACTTTTCGAACCAATTTGGTCATGGGATGAAGATTTATCTAGGTCAAAAAATCCAAATTGATGGTTTCAATCATCATCGAGTTATGGAAAGACGTCTGTAAATTTAGTTAGTTGCAATTGATACCTAAGTTTATGGTTGGAACGCAGCCAGAAGTCACTGACCTAGTGTTTACTTTGAATTGCGCTTTCGTACAATATGTTCAATTGGTAGTAGTAAAAATTTTAAATCGTGATTAACTTGGTTTTAGGAACAAACGTCTTATCTTGTTTGCTTTTCAAAAGTCGTCATTGTAATCTAACGCGTTTCTAATGATAAGGTTGAACAAATATTAGAAGATGTTGACTTTTGTTAAACTGCTGCTTGGTAACACAGTTTTGGTGATGTTTACCCAAGTTGGATTTATAAATAATGGGTGTCCAGGGCTGTAATGGGAGTTTTCAAAGTTCCAATTCCATTTTTTGCCCAAAAATCCACGCTTTGAGTTTCATGCCTTCATGAAACTTTTTTCATACATTCCAACAACGATAGCACTAGTGCTAGTGGAACACAAAATTGTACTAGAATGTGGCTATCTCGAGGCCAAAACCGTAAATTTCGTTGTAATCGCAAATGTGACTTGTTTAGGGGAAAATTCTTCGCATTTTGCATAGTAATCGAAGGACAAGTGCGTTCAACTGGAAAAATTACAATAAAAACTTCAAAATTATCTTTTTACGTTTGATACAATAAAAATCCACTTAAATCCAATTATTGGTAATAAACTCACGTTTTGGCCTTCATTAAATTACAGAAAAGCTATTAAGGGAATTAATTTTTCCAATAAATAAATAAAGTGGGAGAGTAAGTACCTAAGTAGTCTCGTCAATTAAAAATTGTTAGACAATCTGACTGTAATTGTGTCTGTCTGATGATGCAGTTTTCTACCTTGAGTGTTGGCCAAAAAAACTATTGAACCGCAGAACATGAAAATGAATAAATTAATCGGATCAATTCAAAAATTTTATACGGGTAATTAGATGCAGTCACTTGAAATTTTGAGTTATGTAATCGAATTATGATTGATTTATTAAAACGTTAGAAATGTAAATTTCTATTCCACGAGATTGAAGAGGATTTCAAGTGGCCTTTTTTTTTATTTATAGGACTCGTAATCAGCCAAGTCAAGCTCTCGACTTGTTTAAACGATTTTTTATGTCAATAGTGCTCTACTATAAAGTGTTTTAGTGTGATTATATCACACAACATGCCAGATTTAAACTCATCGATAAAATAATTTTAATAATAAAATATAACATCCAATTGTTAAATAGTAATAAAATCATATCGAGACGAAGATTTGATTAATCAAAAAGCAAAAGAAATCAAGTTTTTCCCGTTAAGGTAGTGATTTTTTAATCTAAATTATAACCCCTTTTTTCCCTCGGGTATTGAAAATAGAATCTATAAAATTTATTTATACATCGCAAGTAATTTAATGAGACATCGAGGAACTTCTAGACAATAATTAAATTAATCTCAATTTCATAACATGAAATTCCTATTTTCAAGATATAATAATAATGATAATTTCAAGATTATAATTTCTAAATCTCAAGTTTGTATTTACAGAATAATAGGAAACACGATAACTGCAAGTTTATAACTTCAAGATTTCGATTTCATAACTTCAAGTTTTTATTTTCAAGATAATAATTAACTTATTTTATTTCGCTTTAAAAAAATTGTTATATTCCCTTTTTATTGCGTAACTGGTGTTTAAGTCAAACGTTAGAGCATGGTTTGAGCTTGAATGAGCTTACATTATTTTCGTTTGAGCCTCAAAGGTCACGAAGTTATTCGCGAAAAACTAGTGAGGTAGCTGTAGAAATGATGGCTCCCCCCACTTTCGAATTTTTGGATGAATTTGGTGTCAAACGTTAGAGCATCGTTTGAGCCTGAATGAGCTTTCATTTTTTTCGTTTGAGCCTCAATAAAAATTGACCCTACGCAGCCTACGCTGCGATTTGCTTTGGCCGCTTGGGGCCATTTTTATGGAAACTACACTTATTATAAAAATACTCCTAGGCCCGTGGGTTAAGGAAAAGGTAGATCATTGAGAGATGAAACTCGTTTTTGCGTGAATTCTACAAGAACGGTGGTTGTGCAAGTAAAAATTGACTGGATGCACTCTGCGCTTAGCTCCGAGCGCCTCCAGCCATTTTTACTGCACATTGACTATTAAAAAACATGATTTTCGCTCGAAGTGCACTGTTGAAGCATATGAATGCTAGTGTCTCTCCGGTTATGCCCTCTCTGCTTATAGCCTTGAGTAATTTAAATTTCACGGACCGATCATAGAATGCATTGATTCAATCACGAGCGACTTAGCTTAAAATTTGCTATGAAAATCGAAGTTATTCCTGATTTATTTCTCTTATTTAAAATATGCTTTTTCAGAATTCATCGAGGGTTCACCCACACCCACCCCAAGTAGGTTGGTAATTTTACCACCAATAAATTTGTAGTAGTGTAGTTAGTGTAGCACTACGACTGTGGTACTAATCAGACCTAATATTTCACCAGCGCCAGCGTAAGTTTTTAAAACTTTTGATTTTAAATGATTAAAATTCTTTTATAATAATTTTTTTTTGATTCTCCTCCCCTCTTGAAAATGATCTGATGGACGTTCATGTGCCTTTCTCATACTTCACAGTTGATGGCGTCCACAATCTTTTCGCACAGTGTTGTCAGATTGGGCGACTTTTTTTTAGACAATTTGCTTTTAATTTTTTTCAAAAACCGCAAAGCGCAATTTGGGCGATTTCTAAAAAATGAAGTTGCGGTTTATTGCGATAATTAATCGATATTGAGATCTAATTTTAGTGAATTTCCAATTTTATTTTACACCTCTAGCGTTAAAAAAGTGAATATATATCTTAAACATTTTTAACTATAGACATGGGCGTTCATTGGGGGGGGGGGGCAAAATGGTCATCTGCCTCCCCTTGGCACTTGGCTGCTTAAATTTTTTTTTAGACATTTAATATTTCACCAGCCCAAGTTTTTAAATTTTTTTAAAACTTTCGGTTTGAAATGGTTAAAATTCTTTTATAATAATTTTTTTTATTTTGCCCCCCTCCCCTTGAAAATGATCTTATGGACGCCCATGACTACAGAGAACGCTAACGTCAGCTTTCTCGCTTTATGAAAACTAAAATCATAATATGTGTAAACATTGCTTTGGACTCATTTACTCCCCCCCCCATTTGCACTCGTAATTCCAAAGAATTACAATTATAAAAAATAAATATTATTATTGTGTTCACCATAATCCCCCCTCCCGCTATGAGCAATTTCTAGTTGCGGATCTTTTGAATACAATAACAGCGCATTTTCATGCATGGGGGGGGGGTCACTTATGAAATTTCTTTTGTGTGTGCCATGGGAGAGTTTTATACCCAAAAAAAAATTTAGACCCTCTTTTTACTTTTTCGCTATTCCGTGGGTTATATTCGGGATCACCCCCCCTCCCCCCCATCTACTACCCTGCCAATTTCATTCCAAAATGTATGAATCCCAAAACAATAACAAAACTGAATAAGTTAATAATAAATTTTATTTTGGATTTTGGACACGTGAAAAATTGTATGCGGTTTTGGGCGTTTTTTCAGTTAAGAGTTGGCGCATTTTTCTAAAATCTGACAACACTGTTTTCACATCATCAAAATATTGTTTTGACTTCAATTTAAATCGTTGGTTGAAAACTGGTCAAAATCAAATGGAAGGGGGGGGGGGAGAAAAGTAACTAAACTAAAATACAATTAAAAAATTTATTTCAGAATTAACGATAGAAATGCTGAAAAATAGTGTAATGTACTTCGGGAGCAAAGTGATTTATTTCGTCAGTCGGAAAATATCCCTTAATCGGGAAAAAATAATTTGCTCTTCTCCCTGAAAGTGTTACTTTGCTCCTTTGTTGCAACACGGTTACCATGGTTACTTCTTAATTCTAGAGTATTTTTCGGTCAGAATTAATTTTTAGGATGAACTACCAATGTAAAATAATTTTTTGAAAATCTCAAACGCAAAGTGTCTCTTCTGCAATAAATGCGACCAGCAACGGAACTAAGAGGGGGGAGGGTCGGAACAAAAATGAAGTAAAAGGTACAATTTGCGATCAAAAAAACCTAAAAATGGTACACTCGGGATTGTGTTTGATGACCTCTGTTCTTTTGAATTTTTCCATTTTTAACTAATCCAGAAGAGAGAAGATTTTTCAATCTTTTCCCTGCAATACAAACCGCATCGGATTTTTACAATAATGGAACTTTTGAAACTGAGCCTTCCCAGAAATACCAAGATGAAAGAAAATCATTGAAATTGTAATATTTGACGTTTTAATTTTGATTTGTGGCACTAATTTAGGTGTGTAGAACTAATCGAAGCACGCGCCCAACAGGAAACCGTCAAATGGTTGATTTGGAACTCTTCCGTAGTGCCGGAAATGCATATGTCAACGATGTCATTATTAAAAATCTCTTCTAACAAATTTTGAGCAACAAAAAAGTGTCGAGTCTTCGATTAAATTGATCCAAATTATTCCATTAGTTGCGCCATCCAAAACAACAGTTTAATTCTTCAAAGGTCAAGTTCATCGGTTATTATTGACAATGACCCAATAGAGACGTCAATTAATTTGAGTGAGTGACAACGGTGGCACTCATCGATTAATTTTTTATCGAGCAAATTCGAAGAAATACAATATTAGCTTGGGAATTTTTGTGTCGCGCCGAAAAAATGTAAATGACCCTCTTTGATTTTTGGTCATTGGCATATTGTAGCACAAATTGAGCAAAGCCAATAAACAAATTAGAAGAGGAAGTGATGACCGCCCATTGTTCCAAGTTTAACGACCCATTCGAAAAATATTTTTAATTAAACACAATTTTAACACATTAACCCAAAACAGTTGACGCTAATTAATTTTCCTTTGCAATCACCGCAACTCCATTACTAAAACTTGCATAGTTTAGCAGAACTCGTTTTTCTTTCAATTAAATGGAGCAATTATTATTCTAAAGCGAAAACTTGTTTACAGAGTGTAAAGCCTATGTACACGTACGTAGATTAATCACGACCTGTTTCAATTAACTGGTATGACTAGGAAAAATTGGGTTAACTGTACCAGTAATCATCGCGCGTGGAGTTAAACTTACTCCGGAAGGTCAAAGCTTGAAATGTCGTCTCCTGACATTTTTGTGACAGCGTAAGCCAAAATTGTCGACTCGTTCAGATATGAAAAATTAGTGCGGAAGATGGGATCGATTCAACTCTCGCCGACAGGGACGGACTGGCAACATGGAGAGGACGGGCGGACGGTTTAATTTTTTTTTTAATTTTTAAAAAAGGGAAAAAAACATTAGAGCCGAAATTTGCCTAGATACTATGTAATATTTTGTATTATAAACATTAAAGCTAGACTTTGTTGCTCGCTCGCTAGTTTACATTTAAGCTCGTCTTTAGTTGTTAATTTTGTAAAAGACATAAAAATACATGGATTTGGTTACTCGGTAATGAAATTGATTTCGGAAAAAAAAATTTTTGAGAAAGATATACCAAATGTTACCAGCCCCGGATCTACGATTTTTCCGAACTGGGGCAGGAACTTGACATTGGCACCCCTTATTTTTCAAATTAAGTTCAAATATATGAATTTGACGCCCTTTGATCAGCCGCCCGGGGTAGGCACTCCGGCTTGCCCTCTCCCTTAGATCCGGAGCCGAAAGTTACCTAGCTCACATTTAGAATAAGTAGATTTTTCTTTATATTTTTGGCACCTGACGGTCACTTTTTTGTGGTGAGAAAGGTGAATAACTAGTGAATACCCATAAATCCCATCCTGTCTTGGATTATACGGTTACCATGGTAACCCGTTCGAAATTCTGAATGAAGATCTGTTCTTTGAATGAAAATCACAATCAGCGTTATAGCTAATTACGGGTGCAAAGGCAGCGCTTTTAAAACTTTTTTTTAACAAACCCCTCTTTTTTACCTTGATTTTGCCCATCTCCCGGAACAGGAGGAGGAGAAACACAAATATTTGTATCATCGTATTTCACATGAAAAGTAATATAAAAATGAAAAAAATTAATTTTAAATTATTTAATTAATAAATCACGTCCCACATTTCGAGAAGCGCTGTGCTAGGGGAACCACAGTCAGGTACTGTAGGACCCCGTGTACAATAAATACTTAATTTAACATTAAGTAATAAATTCTTTTCAACTTCTACTTATAAATTAATCTTACGACTTCTGCATAATAATAATTTATTTAATTAATTCCTTTGATGGATGGTCAAAACTTGAATAAAATAAAACGATATTGCGTTACTAACAGACGAAACTGGAATATTTATTTTTTTCTAATAAAATCTTTCTAATTTGTGTTTACAAAATAATTTCACTACGTCTACATAATAATAATTTAGTTAACTCCTACGATGGACAATCAAGAGTTAAATAAAATAAAACGACATTGCGTTACTAACAGACAGACAGGTGAAACTGGGATTATTATTTTAAATAAAATCTTTTCAATTTCTGTTTACAAATTAAAATAATAATTTATTTAATTCCAACGACGGATAACCAAAAGTTAAATAAACTAATGTAAGACGAAATTGCTTTACTAACAGACAGACAGATAGACTAAACTGATATTTTTTTTAAATAAAATCTTTTCAACTTCTGCTTATAAATGATTATCAAAACTTCTGTATAATAATAATTTATTTAATTCCTTTGATGGATAAATCAAAACTTAAATAAATTAAAACGGTATTGCGTTACTAACAGACGGAGAAGCACAACTGTGACATTCTACAATAAAAGTTTTCAACATTTGCTGACAATTTAATCTTACGACTTTTGCATAATAATAATTTATTTAATTCCTTCGATGGATAGTAAAAAATTAAATAAAATATTTGAATAACACATTGTGTTACTAACAGACGGAATTGGAATATTTGCTTTTATGATAGAAATTTTGAATTTTTGTTTTCAACTTAATGTCACGACTTTTGCATAATAATAATTTATTTATACGATAATGAAAATGGGTGATTTTTTAATTGTAGGCGGGGGGGGGGTTAACTTAAACAATAACAATTTTACTTATAATTTTATTTTTGTATTTTGTGTACATATTACTGTTAAACTTGCAACTTTAGGGATAAAATTTTAATCAGAAGGAGTGATTTTTTAAGGGGGGAGTCGGCAACAAAAATTTTGTTTGTAATATTTGAAACTTTGTAAACATTACGAAAACTGCAAAATTAGTGAAAAAATTCAAAGCGATTAAAGCGTGGCACTAAGGGGGGGGGGAGTGAGACAAATTTGTTTAAAATTTTTGAAATTTGGAAATAGATTATCGCTAGACTTGCGAAACTCTCTTTTATGTAATTGCAAAATAGGATCCTGTTTGGGAATTTTTAAAAATCAACCGTGTTTATAAATTGGGATATTTTTAAATTAGTGTCTCTATATCTTAAGAAGAAAAAATCAAAATTATTTTCAACTGTTTTATCGATTTAAAATATAATTTATATGGCCACTTGCAAGCTCCGGTACTAAGTTGAAACCCTCAAAATTTGAAAATAAAAGGATCTAATTCTATACATTGAGACAACATAACGACCCCCCCTCCCAAATCCTGCGTGCGGGCCTGGCTTTCAGATTTAAATTAAACATGCGGGTGAAACTTATTGTTAGAGGAAAATTACTAAAATGTGACATCTTTGAAGGGAATATAAGTTTCTATGATTTAAAATTTTCAGGCTCAACCGCCCTCATACCTACTATTGATGCTCTTTTATCCGGTATATTGCCGGATAATCTAATTTTTTTAAATTTTACTTTTAAAATAATAAAATAATTAATAAATTGGACGTTAAAAAATCTCTTGTATATAGGGCACCACGATTTTTATTTATATTTTATCGTTTTCAGTACTTTAATTTGCCCTTACTAAAATTTTAGTACCAGTTCGCCCCTGCTCTTTTAGTAATGGAAAATCAATAAAAGTCGACTTCAAATATTTACGCCATTTCTTTTGATGTGGTCTTGAATCGACAAGAACTGCAATAAATCATCGAGAGATATCGCACAGATACTAAAGGCTAATTGAATACATCGTTAGTTTTCCTTTGTCGAGCTAATATAAGACAGAACCGGACTCATTAGAAATTAACGGTTGCCGACCTCCGTCAAAACAAACTCTTCTGGTAAATTATTACAACAAACAAAACCCAATCGTTGTTTTCCGACGTTCGACCATATGGCATTGTAATTTACGAGCTTTGTCATGAACATAGCTGTAACCACGTAAAGCACAAAAAACTGCATTCGTTTGTTTTACGACTTGCACCCACAAAATAATGTAAGCCAAACACACCTGCTAAGCTCCCTCCATTCCATGTGCTTCTCGGTTTAATTTCCCTAATGGGGAATCCTAGTAAATCGACCCCTAAATTAAATAGTAGAACTTAGGATTAAAATGTAACCGCGTGAGTGTCAATTTTTGCTGTAAGCACCTGCGTTTATTGAAAAATTGGATTGACAAAAATAAAGTTACACAGCAATCCCCCATTTGCTCCAGCTTTCTTTCCAGTCTGAAACTAATAATACCTCTGTGGCGCGTCTGGCCAACGACCTCACGTAAGTTGTTATGTTATAACCAGGCACCACACCGACTGTGATACAGCAACAATTTGGACTTGTATTTTTAGTTTTTTATTTCCTTACGATAACGTCGAGTGCTGTGAAAAGCTTTTGAAATTAAAGTTTTGTTTCAATTAAGAATGCAAGGGAGAATCCATCAGCATTAAAACCGAACCCTTGTTTTTTAGGCGTTAATCATTCCAATGACCCAATTCCGTTTCGCGTGTTTTTCCCTTATTAGGTCATCATCATGTCAATGCTTTTGATGAAGTAAATGGTCGACTAATCCGCTAAGGCGTGAAATTTATCGAGACCAACCTAAAAGGTATTAATTAAATAATTTAACGAATTCCCAAGATTATTTGATGAAAAAGTCGTAATAAAAATTAATCTGAGGGCGGATCCAATAATTCGGATCCAAAAATGTTGGAAATCGCATCAGAGGTGGAATGTTGGATTTTTAAATTGAACCAATTTATGTTACCAGTTGCATAATTTTAATTTTGTAACTGGTGGCAAAAAAGTAAGGCGAATAGATCGAGACGATTGTAAAATGTGTTCCACTTTTACAGAGTTTCCTTGCTTCAGCAGTTGTCTCTCACTCTTTCTCTCTAGAATAGAAAAAAATTAAAAACAATTTTTTTTGTAACCGCAGGTATGGAGTACCTACCCCCCAAGCTGACCACTTTAAGAATCAATCTCAAAGCTGAAGCGTTATTAAACTCTCACGACTCGAGGAAATGGAAAAAAGAATTAACTATTATTAAAAAGTGCGATAAAATTAAATACATATTAGTTATTTTCTTCAAAACAAATTTACGAGGAATCGGAAGGTCTGTGGGGTATATTGATTTATGCTATTTTTAAATTAATTTACTAAACAGTTCAAATTTTTTATTACAATTCAATTCAAATTTTATTGATTTTTTTTATTGTCTCCCGATTCTAAAGTATTGAAAATAAATGTAATGTACTGTCGCGGACTTTTTTGCACAAAATTTACCTTCTTGGAGGAAATCGTTGATGAAACTGTTGACGGTCTGAAAACCATCATTAAATACTTTTTGGAAGTATTAGCCTAATATAAAGATAATTTTAGTATGGTAAAGAGGGGTAAGAATTATTGTAGACAATCGAGACAAACAAAAGAGGGCAATTTGAACATCAATTAGGTTAAGTTGAAAAGTACAGACAACTTTTCCATTAATTGCTTTCCCAAAGTGAAGCAGCGAAGTTGGGTGAACAATGAATATTTGATCGGTTTTAGTTAAAGTTTTTTTTCTTTTACTATCGACAAGGGTTGCTATTTTTAACCCCACTGTTCCCAAGACACTATGAATACAATTCAACAAAGACTCTTTCAGAAAGTTTCCGAATTGAAAATTGAGACTTGTGCATGACGACGAGGGTGAACATCATATTTTTTCCTTTTAGTATTGTCAGCGTATCTCATTTCTTTTATGTATGGTAATTTTTAATGGAATTTTGATGTTACTCGTATTAATAATTCCCTCGTCTAATCCCAACGGGCGACACAAACTGAGAAACGAAAAGGAGAGTCTTCGTCTTCATAAACCGCGCGCTTCTTAATTATGTTTCATCGTATGATGTCAGCTTTTTAATTATTCACATGTCCTATCACACTTGAATGATTGCTTAATTTTTTTGTTGCTCCGTGAAGATCACAATCTTAAATGTTTCCTTTTTTTAATTTAAAAAACGTCGCCGTTAAATTATTGTAAAATCGTTGTTTTACAAGGGTGATGCGGAAGAACTGGGAGCTGTGGTTGGCGCTTGAAAGAGCCCGTGATTTCATCCGCCTCATTTGTGTTTTTATCGAAAGTAGTTTATATCAAGTAGAAGCAATAACAAGGCAAAGTAACAGGATACATATTGACAAGGACGAACACCATCGTGTCATGTTTCGTGTGTTAATAATAGAAAACAAATTCGTTAAAAGTTTATGGCCGACGGTTGTCTAGTAACTTCATATCTCATCATTATCAGTTCAAAAAATATCAAATAATTCCAGGCTCGTGCGTTCCACGTTTCCTCTCCAGGTTATTTCATGTTAAATCAGACATCCGAGACAATTTTATTTTAGTTTTTCTTGCGAAAGTAGGAAAATTACAATGTTTTTGGGATATTTTAGATGATTAGTTCAGGATTTCTAACGACGCGACGCCGACGTCTGCTATTTTTAGAGAATATTTTCATTTCAATTTTATTTATATTCCACGTCTTTCAAGTTCGGTTGGACATTAAAAGACAGCAGAGCAAATTTTTGGTAAAACTGTTTTAGAATCGGGGGAGGGGGGGATTTAAATCTCAATACTTCAGAACGTATTTTTCAATATTTGCGCCTTGAAATCTGTTTTCAAGGTGGAAAACAATATTTTTACGCCCTAGATTAGTAAAGTCGTCTTTAGAAACGGACAATAAAGTAAAACCGTCTTTAGAATACCCGGTTCGAATCCGGGTGAAGTAACAACTTTTGTCGCCTGGCGATGTTTGGTAATCGGACGACGTCATAGAGAGTTACAAAAACCGAATTATACACATCCATTAGGTAGCTTACTGGGCTGACCTGCAGATGTGCCTGTACCTTGGTTTTTATGTTAATCATGGCAATTCATCAACTCAGGGGGACCATCGGCTTAACGTGTCTTCCGAAGCACAGAGACTTTTTTTGCGTTTGTCGGGAGTGGGTAAATCTTCAAAAGACACCCCCCTGGGTAGTGTCGGATTTTTAACGACTAAAACCCCACTCCTTTTGTGTGACTGGGCATCCGGGTGCTCCAGGTTTAACGCTGTTAGTTGTTTTATTCTTAAACCTCTTCCGCCCTTTCGGGTCTTTTTTCTCGTCCGCCTCTTTCGTGATCATTATAGTTTTAATCATTTGGTAAAGCTCGTTCCACCATTCTTGACTTTCCAGCATTTCTCTGACAAGAGTATCTTGGTTTGTGTATGTGGCTCCATGCTGTTTCCTACACTCATCCCATTTGTGGCACCCAAAGATAGTGTGCTGAACTGTGTCATCTGCATTTTGGATCCTCTCTTATACCAAATCGGTGTAAATAGACATTGAAACACCCGTGTCCAAAAAATACCTGTGTCAAATGGTAGCCGACCTCTCCATGTTTGCATTGGATCCATGGCGCTATTTGTGGGATGAGGACTCTCGTCCATGATCCCTTCTGGCTTTTTTCCCATCTGCTTTGCCATTTTTGGATTGTTCTTTTCCGCTCTTCAGATTGTTTGCTCTCTTGTAGGCGAGCAAGTCCGGGTGGCATTCCTGCCAACACTTATAGTCGTCGACGCGGTCTTATATGCCGAGAACACTCTTATTGCCATTTTTCTTTGGACTCTTTCGTAGCGTTTTCTATAATCTTGGATTTTCATAGCTCGTTTCCGCACGGGGCTCCATAAAGCAGGATGGAATTCACTACTGACGCCAAGACTCTTCGTTTTATGGATCCGGCTCCTCTCATATGTTTGGCATTAGTCTGGCCACTGCTGTCACCAATGTGGTCGCCTTTTCTGCAGTTTTTATTATGTGTTGCTTAAACTTCAGATGTGTTTCTCCTGGCATGATTTCATATCCCCGGATGCTGTAGTGGTTCTGTTTTCTCGGTCACCAGAAAGTTCTCGACTTTCCAGCCAAATCTATAATTTTTTCCTAGGTCTCTTGCAATCTTGCGTATAAGGTATCCATATCTTTTGACGTAATTATCAACGTGAGATCGTCCGCAAATTCCATTATTTTTACCCCTTCTGGTAACTCCAAACGAAGCACTCTGTCATACATAATGTTCCACAGTGTCGGCCCCAATACCGACCTCTGTGGTACTCCGCTTGTGACCTCCTTTTCAGTCTGCACCATTTTTTCGTTTATTTGGATTCTTCTGGACGTGAGGTAGCTTTTCAGCATGTTTGGAAGATAAGGTTCCACCAATGCATCTTTGCTTTCGGTATTCTCTTTTTTCTGGGCATGCATTCGTCACAAAACCTCTCTAACATGGTCGCCAATTCGCCAGCACTCGTGGGTGGAGTGGCTTCTTTTACTCTTTCCCGGAGTAGTTCTGGGTTTAATTTCTTGACCGTCCATCCTTTTTAACTTTTTTTGGTCAGTGACTGCGTAGCGAATGCATCTCTGATCACTGTGGTTCTCGTGGTCTTCGAGTACTCTCCAGTCGATCACTTTCTCTAACACGCCAAGGGTAGCCATTGTAATATCGATGATCGATTGTGCAGCCGTGCCGTTTTCTGTGGCTTCTCTATAGAAGGTTGGCAAGTTGCCTACATTCTTCTTAAGGTGCCGTCTCCTATCGGAGGTTGGTGAGCATTTGAAATGCTACATCTTGGCAGATTACTCTCGGTGGTTTGCCATTGCCTTCCGAGAGAAGAGGGTCATAATAAAGTTGGATAAATTTTGTAGCTGGGTTAGGGATCGAACCTAGAGCTTCTAGCCTAGAGTTCGGTCCTTGGCCCGTTCACTTAGCTCACCTTTTACCTACATTACACACATATGAGGAGCAGACATTCTATATGCAGTATGTCCATTTTCTGAAATTTTCACGAGAGCAGTAAAACTACCACAGGTTTAAATAATAAGTTATTAAAAAAGTAATTTTTGCAATAACATAGTGTAAATTACACTATGAAGTATCCATAAATGAAGGAAATATTCGATTGGCAGTTTTGCAAAACAGCTAAAAAATGTATTGAACAAACTGCACTTTGTATTTTCTACATTGGACAAACTGCATATAGGTAGAATGTCTGCTCCTCATATATATTCGCTGACGCTATGGCTTCTGAGAGTATGCCGCCTTATCGTCCGTTCTTGTTTTTCCTCATTCTTAGTCCTTGGCATTAAACTCGCCCGCCACTATGGCCTGCCCTCTTTGACTTCGAACACTGTCCATAAGCCTTGTTTTTTTTTTCGTAGTCTTGGTTGGTTTGGTTCGGCGAGAAGCAACAGCTGTAGTACATACAGCAAATACCATTGCCTTTAACCCAGACATACCCGTTTCCCACTCTATCCTCTTCGACTGCCACGTGCTCCGTCGTCCATATGGCTGCTCGATCCGTCTCGTCTTCCCAACAGTCAACGCTGACTATCGTCACATTTATTCTCATTTCTAGCATTAACTGTGCTAGCAGATCCTATGCTATCACCCCGTTGTTCAGGTTTATTTGTATTATCTCTACTCGTTTCTGTCCTGGCGTTTCTTTCTGGAGCCTCTCTTTGCGGGCATCATTTTGATCTATGGCTCACTTCTTTGCAGGTGTAACATTCAATTGTTTGATCTCTCTTTGTTGTATTTCTATGCGTGGGGATTCCGTCGGGCCCTTGCCGCATAGGATCACTTTTCAACCGGGTTTTTACGCTCTAGGTCGGAAAAGTAAAACTGTACGGAAAATTATTTGGATATTTTACGCCAATCAAAATTTTATTACTTGATTCACGTAGAATGAAATTTTCTAACTATTCACAGTTTGATTTACGTCAATTGGGGGAGGAGCGGTATCGTTGGTGTCCCGTCAGTGTCTCGTCTGATTTTGTTGGGCTATAAGAAATTATGCATATTCCAGAGTTGACACTAAAACAATTTCATGGGTTTATTTACCATAACAAAATTTTATTGTGCAGTTTCAACAGCGGGTGAAAACCAGTCAGGCGCAGCTACGTCTATAAAACATTTTATGGTGGATTGAAGTTTTCAGCAACAAATTTATCCTATGCTAAGCAGCTGAAGCCAGCAGACGTCGTTGAATGGAAATAACACTGATACATCAAGCAAAAACTTTTTAATAATTCTTAACTACGGAAATTTCCGTTGTCATGGAAGCGGTAATATCAATTCCAATTATATTTTCAAGTCGGTCGCGTTTTATTACTTTATTAATTCATTTCCGATGATACACTTTTGGTAGTACTCCATACTCCATTTAATCTTAGAATCCTGAAAGTTTTCCACGAAAAGTTTGTTTTGAATTTTTAAATCCATGTTGTTTTGAGTACAAAAAACTTCATTAACCTTCACACCTTTATCCAAATACGCTAAACATTTTCATGGTCATTGACCATAATCCATACGTTTTTCAATCTCTTAATTAAACACCCACACGTGATCACAACCATGCAAAATAAATACGTTAGAGTAAACTATAATAGCAAAACCAGCTGTGTTTCCACCCATGCATAAAACATTTGAATATTCAAATGACTTGCCCAATTCTAAATAATTGTGAATGAACACCACAACTTCCTCCTTTTTTTGCGCGTGTGACTTGCCTACAAAATTCCATCGATCCATTCCATCGATAAACGGTTATTTGTTCATCCAAAATTGGCTTAAGTTATTACGCAAATTTAAAACGGTTACTTTCGCTTCACACCATCCGTATACTTAGGTAAATTCATCAGGTAGGTCATGGATTCTACCTTGCACCCTAAACAACCCCAAAACGATTAATCATCTCGCGAACTCATCTGCCATTTCTTTATTTTCCAAGTTGTTAATGTAATTGGGCTTAATATAGGAAGTGAATAAAATTATCATTAAAAAAAGCTCTCATCGTTTTAAATGTATTTCATTTTATTTATGTGTCTGGGCTTTATTTACATTCACCAAACAGATAGTTCATAAGTTAAATTTAAAAGCTTACGCTCCAATATAAACATTGGAATTATTTCGGGATTTATTACGTACCCGCCGAAAAAGGTTTAATGCATTCATGTCGTGGTTCGGTCGTGCGACAATGCAAATTTTTTAAATTCGCGGAAAACGAATTGGAAGACCAAAACCGTGCCTGGCCAAAAGTCAACGGTCTTCGAGATTCGTAAAAACGAATGTGCAAAACACATGCCAGATTAATTACTAGAAGTGATTAACTTATTTAATAGTTGTTGGTTTCTCCCACCAACTTTTTTTTAATCTTCGGACGGCTGTGCCAGACTAAAATTATTTAGATTATTTAATACACTTAGTTACGCCATGAATTTGAATAATTTGGCTTCCTATTCCAAAAATAGCCTTTATCGCACGGGGCCAAAAGGTTAGGAGAGTTTTATCATCGAATTATGAATCGCAAAATATTTTTAGCTCCATTGACTCAATTTTTATTATTAAAAAAATTGTTATTTTATTTTGGCTTGAACTGTGAAAGAGAAACTTGTCGTTTTGTAAATATTAATCTTGTAAGTTGAGAAGTTTTTTCTTAAATAGAATGAGGGGACCGTCTCCCTTGCAGGATCGATAAATGAGGTCGACTGGAACGTGTTGACACACTTCGAATCCTCATGTTGTGCAATTTTTGGATTTTTACACTAAAAATGTTGTTCCGTTTTTTTTTAATTCTAGGGGGGCGTTTTCTACATAAAATTCCATTTATGGCGAAAACAGTTGAAATCTTCGATTGCTACTCCATCGGTCAAAATCATCAGTTTTTTTAAACCAGCCCACTGTGGTTCGCGTGGTAGTTTCCTTATTTTTTTTATCTCAAATGTGAATATTATTTGAGACAAATAGCCTAACATCAAAAAAAAATTTCTTGAAAATTCATAATTATAATGTAAATTTATCAATATAAATAAAAGATTTTAAAAATAATATAATCTGTAGATAATTATAAATCGTTGAATGTTACCAAAGTTCGGCTGTTAGGCAACACACAATACCAATTTATATATTTCAGCAGAAATCAATAATTGGACATTATTTAAGAATTTTGGTCTTTTATTAATATTCAATAATTGCACGATCCAAAAAAACTTCTCATTATTTATGGGTGTTTATTTATTATTTATTTGTAACGGGCGGAAAAGTAAAACTAATCTTAAAAATGGACGAAAAAGTAAAGTGTTTTTTTGGCAACGGGACCTCCCCCTCACTGTAGAGCAAAACCGTGAGGTCTGGGAACAATGAATTTAGAATTTTAGTTGAAAGACACTAAAAAAAGGTGATCGATGGAGGTGCATGTCGCTGCCCCCCCCCCCCCAATTGAATTTTGGGATAAAATTGGTGTTAATCGTTGGAGATTCAATGAGCTTCCATTTTTTTCGTTTGATCCTCAACCGTCGCGAAGATATTTGCGAAAACTTTGGGGATTATTTACACGCTGCCCCCCCCCTCCAAGTCAAATTTTGGGATGAAATAGTGTCAAACGTTAGAGCCTAGTAGAGCTTCCATTTCTGTCATTCGTATTATTAAAATTTATTACAATGGGAAGTAGGATTAGTATTTTTAATCGGATCAAATACTTTAATCTAATAAAATAGAAAACCCTTGAGGATTATCGCACGGAACTTGTTGCGTAAACGTTTGGGGGGGGGTTCTGTAGACACGTTGGCTTCCCCCCAAGTCGAATTTCAGGCTAAAAATGGTGTCAAACGTTAGAGCTTCGATAGAGCCTAAATGGAGTTTCTATTTTTTTCATTTGAGCCACGACCGTCGCTGAGTAAATCGCGAAATCTTTGGTGGGGGGGGGTTGTTCATGTTTCCCTATTTTTGCTCAAATTTTGAATTTTGGGTTGAAATTGGTGTCAAACGTTAGAGCTTCGTTAGAGCCTGAATGAGCTTCTATTTCCATCATTTTGACTTCAATTTTTACAAAATTCTGGGAATTTTTAATTTTAGAGTCTCTGAGCAAGTTCCGTGAGATAATCCTCAAGTTTATTCTACTTTATTATATTAAACTATTTGATCCGATTAAAAGAACTAATCCTGCTTATGCATCGTGTCATACAGGCTTTATTTAGAGGTTATTCGCAAAATACTACTTGGGGGGGGAGGTAGACATTATTTGTAATTTTTCTTATCATTTTGAATTTATGTGTGCAATCGATGGAGCTTCGTTTGAGTCTGTAAGAACTTCGGTGAGAAAAGTTTTATGTTAATTTTTTACAAAGTTATGCATAGTTGAAATTTTCGACTAAACTCCGAGCAACATGCGTTAAATCCAAAGGTTTTATACAAAACGTTAGTAGCAGGCCCGTAACTAGGATTTAATTTCGGGGGGGGGGCACTTGTCAAAAATAAAATTTTTAGTGGTTCCCCTTCCGAGAATTTTTATTATTATAAACAAATTTTCCTTTACTTTCAAAAAAAAATTTTTTTCTGAACATTTCGGGGCCCCGACATTTGATGGGCCCCAAAACTTTTTAGCCATGGATCATAAATTTTCTCTCTATCATCAACAATAAAAACCGAGATAAAAACATTAAGCTGCTTCAAATCAATATTACATTTTCTCGGCATGATTTCTATTTCGGTAAATTACTTCGATTTAAAATAATTTTATGTTTGTAAAAAATAAAAAGTTTCTAATTTAGAGAATTTATTTAATCAAAGTATGTAGATTATCAGCTTAAGAGATTTGAAAAAAACTTAAGATTTAACGCATGTTGCTCGGAGTTTAATCGAAAATTTCAACTATCCATAACTTTGTAAAAATTAACTTAAAATCTTATCTCATTCAGGTTCAAACCAAGCTTGATCGATTGATATCAATTGCATACAAATTCAAAATGAGAAGAAAAATTGCAAAACATGTCTACAACTCTGCCCCCCCTCCAGTAGTATTTTGCGAATAACTTCTGATAAATGAAAAAATGATAACTAACCAATGAAAAATATCCGATGGCTACTAATACGCTCTTTCTATTGGTTAGTTACCATTTACATGTAAATTTTATGCAAAATTATGCATCGTGTCATACAGGCTTAAAATAGTACGGACTACAATTTCCAAAAACTTAAGTGCATGTCGCTGACTCCCTCCCCTAAAATTGAATTTTTGATGAAATTGGTGTCAATTGTTAGAGCATCATTAGAGCCTAAATGAGCTTCTATTAACCGTCGCAAAGAAATTTTGCGAAAACGTTTGGAGGGGGGGGGGCTGTGGACACGTTGGCCCTCCCAAGTCGAATTTTGGAATGAAAATGGTGTCAAACGTTAGAGCTTTGTTAAAGCCTAAATGAGCTTCCATTTTTTTTCGATTGAGCTTTAACCGTCGCGAAGATCGCAAAAATGTTGGGGGGGATTTAGACGCGTTACTCCTCCCCCAAGTCGAAGTTTAAGCTCAAAAGTTAGTGTCAAACGTTGAGCTTTGATAGACCCTAAATGAGCGTTTTTTTTTGTTTGAGCCTCGACCGTCTCAGAGTTATTCGCAAATTATTTAGGGGGGGGGGACTGTAGACATGTTTTTTTATTTTTGCTCATATTTTGAATTTTGGGCTGAAATTGATGTCAAACGTTACAGCTCCGTTAGAGCATGAGTGAGCTTTTATTTCCATCATTTTAATTTCATTTTTTACAAAGTTACGAGCATTTTTAATTTACGAGCCTCCGAACAAGTTCCGTGCGATAATTCTCAAGTTTATTCTATTTTATTAGATTAAAAGAAGTAATCCTTCTTCCCATTGTAATAAATTTTAATAATACAAATGAAAAAAATGGAAGCTCATTTGGGCTCTATGAAATCTCTAACGTTTGACACCATTTTTAGCGTAAAATTCGAAATACAGAAAATATCTAAACAACCCTACAGAAGGCAACAAACAAAATTATACGAAACTTCGAAATCACGCAAAGAACATTTGTAGGGAGGTGCACCAGGAAGCATGGGACAGATTTGTAGAAAAGTTGGAAGAGGATGTTCATGGAAGACAAGTACTGGCGTATAAAACCATGAAAAGACTTAACCAAACAGAAAAAGATAATGCGAAACTCAGCTGTATAGCAGAAGATGAATGGATCAAACATTATAAAGATCTATGGTTTGACGAGACAATTCCAAAAGATGAAAAACAAATACCAAATTCATATGGACTGGATGATATATGCATGGAGGAGCTACAAGAGGCTTTGAGAGGAACAAAGAATAGAAAGGCATGCGGATTGGATGGAATTAACATGGAACTATTTAAATATGGAGGTTATTTATTGCATCTTAGATTGCTTCACTTATACAACATGTGCTGGAAGACTTTGGAAATCCCAAAACAATGGAAAATATCTAAAATTATACAACTGTTTAAAAAGGGAAAACGTAATCAGTGCGGTAACTATCGAGGAATTAGTCTGTTAAACAGCGGATACAAATTATACGCTAGAATAATAAATGCCAGACTAAAAACAATATCTGAACACATTTTAGACGAAGAGCAAATGGGTTTCAGGAAAGGAAGATCCACTACAGATGCAATATTTACCTTAAAACAGATAATAGAAAAAAGACGAGAATTCAACCAAGAAACTCACATCGCCTTTGTGGACTTCGAGAAGGCATTCGATAATTTAATCCGAGAACTGCTCTGGGAAATAATGGAACAGAAGGGATACCCACAACACCTCATAAAAGCAATCAGAAGCCTATACAACAACACTACAATAATTCTAGACTTGGGAGAAAAGCTATCTCAAGAAATATTAATAAACAAAGGTGTCAAACAAGGATGCTGCCTCTCACCTACACTCTTCAATATATATATCGACCAAATTCTTAAAGAATGGAAAAAAATAATAACCTCCGGCATACAGTTGAATAATCTAATAATACTAAAGCTAATTTTATACGCAGATGATACAGTAATTCTACAAAAAAATGAAGATGATCTCCAAAGAGCTATGTATTTGTTATACCTTATATGCAAGAATTACAATGTCAAGATCTCAACTCATAAAACGAAAACCATGGCTTTTAAAGGAAAACAAGCAGTCAGAACAAAGATAGTAGTAGATGGAAACAGCATAGAACAAGTACTGCATTTTAGATATTTAGGATGTGATGTGTCTGTGGATAAAGATTACGACATTGACGATAAACTAACTAAGTTTGGACAGATCTGTGGAACAATACACAGATTTTTAAAGAATAAGACAAAAACAAACACACGCATTAAACTATATAAAACAATAGCTGTCCCAACACTAACATATGGAAGTGAAACCTGGGTACCTACATCCAAAGACAAAAGTAAAATACAAGCCAGTGAAATGAGATTCCTGAGAGCAACCAAGAGATGTACAAGAGAGGACAGACTCAGAAACGACGATATTCGAGAAGAATTAAATGTAAATAGAATACAAGAGGAAATTATAAAAAACAACAAAAAATGGAACGAACACATGGAAAGAATGACAGAAGAAAGGCTGCCAATAGCAGCCCGAGGTTGCAGGTAATTAGAAAGGCCGCTAAAATACAAATTTTACGATTGAAATCTCGATGAATTCTGAAAGAGTATATATTAAATAAGAGAATTAGCTATGACAGAATGCCTTAAATGCACCTGTTTTTTCAAAAATCGAATTTAAAAACTTCGATTTTTGCAGTAAATTTTAAAGCAAAGTCGCTCGGGATTGGTTAATTCTGTCGGTACGTGCACCCAGATATAGTCTTAGCTTTGCGCGGAGTGGGAGCGACACTTGCATTGCGATGCAGTAACAGAGCACTTCGAACGAAAATCATGGTTTTCAACCCTCAATGTGCTGGTAAAATGGCTTAAAGCCCTCGAGCGCAGCGAGAGGTGCTTTAAGTCGATTTTTCTTCGCACAGCTATTCTGCGTTACAAATCCACTGTCACGAGTTTCACCTCTCAAAGATCCACCTTTTCATTGATCTGTCGGCCTAGGGATATTTTTAAATTAGTTGTCATTTTGATGAAAATGGCTCGAAGCGCCCGAAGGGTGCTGAGAGTCAATTTTCATCAAAATCACCATGGCAAGAGCCGGACCTACCGGCAAAAGTAACTACCGTTCGTTAAATTTAAGTAACCCTTTTCTGAAGTAATTTTTAAATAATTTTAAATTTTTAAATTAAATAAAAAAGGAGAACGCATTCCTACCATTGCGCTAGAGTTACTGTCTAATTGTAGAAGTGCGACACTCTTATGTATAGCAGTACACGGACCTCCCACGAACGAACTTGATTAACCAATCACGAGCGTTTAAACTTCGAAAATCAAGCTTTTTTAAATTCGATTTTTGAAAAAACAGGTGCATTTAAGGCATTCTGTCATAGCTAATTCTCTTATTTAATATATACTCTTTCAGAAAAGTTCGAGGTTTCAATCGTAAAATTTGTATTTTCACGGCCTTTCTAACTACCGTTCCCCGCAGCCCGAAGATATAAACCAACAGGAAAAAGAAACATAGGCCGTCCGAGGAAAAGATGGGTGCCGGAACAGGCAACATAGCCTAACCCATGAAGCGAAGAAGAAGAAGAAGAAGAAATTCGAAATTGGGGGGGGTCAACGTGTCTACAGCCCCTCCCTCAACATTTTTGCGACGGTTGAGGCTCAAACAAAAAAAATGGAAGCTCATTTAGGCTCTAACGATTGACACCAATTTCATCCCAAAATTCAATTGGGGGGGGGGGGGGGGCCGACAGCGAAATGCACCTGATTGATGGTTATTTTGGGGGGGGGCAGTTACTCAGGTTTCTAAAATTACAATAGTTACGTAAAAGTTGGCATTTCATAATTTTTAATTACGTCATAATATTTACGATATTCTAGTTATGTCTGTCTATCTGTTGGTAATACAAACTTGAAACTTGATTATTTCTTATTTCATCGTTGATACTCTGTGAGGCACAATATTTGTGCTTCGATGACACTATGATGAATAAAAATTTACAATTTTTATTTAAATTAAATCAAAGAATACAAAAATGTTCCAGCCACGGCAGTGGAATGATGTGATCGCTGGTTGCGTTACGAGTGGGAATTCTGAGTTCAAATCTCGGACGCATCGGAATTTCTTAGCTCGGCTTTCCAGTGGACATTCTCACTCCGTAGTGAACCAAAAAACCAACCAACCAAAATACCCAATCCAAAAAAAAAACATAAAACAAACAAAAAAATACTAAACAAATTAAAAATTAACATTTAGAAGTGCTAATAACCCAGTAGTTGATGCACGTTAAAATGTAAATTAAAAAAAAAAAAAAATCTTCCGTAGATCGAAAACTAAAGAATTTTAAAATTTTCCCCACTTCTCACGATCTAATCCGCTTAAAATCAACTTCAATGAATCGAAGGGGTGGTCCATTATAAGCGAAGATTTATTTTAAACGTATAGTTAATAGGCGAGCTTTTATTACAAGCGAGGTCATTATAGGCAGACTACACTGTACCCTTTTAGTTTATAAGTCCAAATCTTTAATTTCCTTTACTGATGTATCATTTTTATTTTCAGTGCACTGTCGGCCAAATAATAAGAATGATGAATACAATTACGAAGTAGAGGACGAAAAAACCGAGGGATTCCAGAATGATAACACAAATATCGCTTACGATTACGACGATCCGGATGTCGACGAAAACCCTGATAACACGGTACAACTAACTCCAACGATAACAACGATCAGTCAAGCATTCAGAGCGAAAGCTAACCAAACCGTTCATATATCATGCGAAATTGAAAATGGTGGTAAGAACTTGAATCTCAATGTTCCATTTCCAGATTTACCTGTCTCTTTTGTTTAGAACGTTTAGTGACGATATGGAAGAAAAACGGCGAACCCATTTTCCAAGATAGCATCAAATTTAACGGTGTCAGTAACAACTTTGAAGTGGACAACCTCCCGAAAAATAAAACGTTAATCATTCATAATGTTGGAGCTAACGAGACGGCCAACTACACTTGTTCGTTCCCGCTCAACAAAACCGAAGTTGTGGAAGTAACCCACCATCTCTTTGTAGAAACTGCCCCCAAAATTGTGTCGATTAAGGCAGCTCACGATGTCCATCAAGTAATATTTCCACTCCTTTCGAATTTTAAGTAATCGAAATTCTTTTAGTTGGACCAAGGCAAAACCCTCATTTTGACGTGCAAAGCGATCGGTTTTCCCACACCTGTCATCAAGTGGTCGCGTAAAGGAATCCGTTTGATGGAGGAAGGCGAAACTGTTACGATTGAAAATGTCAGCCACATGGATGCAGGGGATTACCAGTGTTTGGCAGACAACGGCATTGAACCACCAGCTCACGATTCCATTCACATCATGGTGACTCGTACGAAAACGGAAACTTGTGTTTGATTTTTTTTTGTTAAACTTCGATTTTCAGACAAGCCGGCTGTGAAGATCGAAAAATTGAGTGTTAATTCCGAAACAAATTTGGACACCGAACTAATTTGCCACGTTCAAGGCATTCCTAAACCTGACGTTCTCTGGATGAAGGATGGCCAAAACATAGTGTCCGGAAAACGTCACCATTTTAAGAGCGTCAATCGCACCCATATGCTCCAAATTAAAAACGTACAAAAGGAAGATTTTGGAGTTTACACATGTTACGCCAAAAATAGGATTGGAAAGACGGAGGTTAACGTAACTTTAACCGCGTTTCCAAGCACTCCAACAGTCCAATTTAATCACCACAGTCATAACAAAAGCTTGATTGGTTGGGTTTTGGAATCAAAATCGCCCATTACGAAATACATGTTGGAGTTCAAAAAACTCAAAGTGAGTCGTTTTGAGTCGCCTAGTTTCTATGAAGTAACATTGTTTTTGCAGGATTCCAACTGGCAATCAAAGTCTTTGGAAGTTTTGAACGGCGACAGTAATGTTTACACCACAAACTACACTTTCGCGAATTTAGAAACGGGGCACAAATACGAAGCAAGATTGAAGGCCCAAAATACGTACGGATGGTCGGAGTATTCAACTCCAATTGAGTTTGTTATTGGTAAGTGTTGCATCCTCACATTTTTTACACATACACTAGAAGTTATTGCACTTTCAAAATTTTTTATTTCTTAGCACACGATCACCACAAAGCCTTGAACGCGCAGCACGCAACCGAAGGTATTTTGCTTTTTTAAATGTAGCAAACAAAATTTTATCATTTTTTTTTATTTTGTACAGAATTATCGCACCAAACTTTGAGTCCAAACAAAAACGAAGTTTTAAGTTCAGGTAAAATGAGTTTTTTTTTTTTGTTTTTTTTTTTTAATTTTAATTTATTATTTTATTTAGAAATTCCCCAAGATCCTAAACTTACGGCCGTAAATGAAAGTCATAAGGGAATTCCCCAAGGTATTATTTTTGCGATCTATCTATTTAAAATTTGCAAATTAATTCTTGTACACGTTTTCGCGTAGAATCTTACGAAATGGCACAAAATTCGCACGATCATCAAGAACCGCGCCAAGCAGCTAAAGAAGGTGGGTTTACACGCTTTTTGCGATTTTGTGCTGAGTTTTTAGCAATTAACGTTGTTCCCAAGTGCTGTTTGAACAATTAACAAACACCCATAATTTGTTGCTTCAATCTCGGTCGCTTTTATGCTCGATTGTTGTTGCTTGATGTGCATGCATTTAAAAATATTCCACTAATTATGTGTTCCTTGTAACTGTTAAATACGAAATACCGGACTTTAATTGTACTATCTTAGTGATCCCACCTGTGAATTTTATGCTGGGATTGAATTGTCAAAGAAGGGGGCGATGTTAAGGTAACACCCCAAACTCGCAAGACAAGAGTTGGAGTTTTACTTTATATTAGCCAAAGCAACGGACGATGGTCGGTTATGAAAGTAAACTGCATTTCCAAGGACAGATATTAAAATTCCACAAAAGGGCCCATTCAATCAAAATTACTCACAGTAAGTGTATAGGTGGAATCACTAAGGTAGTGAAGTAAAGGTTGCATATTTCGTAAGAAGTTACAAAAAATTGTTACATCCTTATATCCTTAAAACACTGAAAGCATGGTAAGATTAGTTTTATGTGGCTCAGGCCTCATATTTGCAAGGCATTACTAAAGTAGATGTATTACTATACTAAAACGGTTGGAAATATCGGTTCCAATTAGAACAGTCTAGCAATGTGCGGCGTTGTTAATACTCGGATGGGTGACTCAAGTGTGATCAAAGATTCCTGACTTGAAAATTTATAGAAGAGGAACCAAATTCGATTGAGAGTTATTATATTGAGGAAGCATCGAAATTATATTGCAGCAGTATACTTGAATTTAAGCACAATAAAAACAGCTCAAATTTTGAGAACATAGAATTTCTCCATATTTGTGGATTAGGTTAGATTAAATTGTAATTGGAATGCAAAGAGAGAAAACTGGTGCATAGAGAATTATAATAATTCAAGTAGATAAATTCTAAAAGATTTTCAGACTTCTCCACATTTTTGTATTTTGTGGAATTTCTAATTTTTTGTATCAGATTAGATAAGATTATCCAAAAATTAAATTACTCAAAATTTGTATCTCCACAAAATTGTGGAAAGTTTTCCACTAATGGTAAAAATGCGCTTAAGTCATCAATACGAAATTTTACATATTCTCCATGTTTGTGGAGCAACGGTTTCTTAATTTTATTGTGGAAGACTGCTGAAATTGTGGAAAATAACTTGAAGTTAAGAAGCAGACAACTTCTGAGAAAGAGTCAGTATCCTTATGGTATATCAAGATTATGATCGTTAAAAATTTGTGAAGAAGATTAGCTTAATTTGTAAATATTTAGTTATGGAAAATTGAAAGCAAAAAAGCTTTTAAAGGCTAACTGGAAAATGTTTCTCCATAATTTTGACATTTTTAGCATTTCAGAATTGAGTTGTTTTAAATTTGTGAAGAAACACCAAATTGTCGGGATGGTATCATTAGCAAACTAGAAAGATAATTCAACCTACTTTGTGAAATTTTGTTAAAAATTTGTGGAAAAGGACTGAAGCTTTTAAGAATAAATTATCTATTACTGCTGAAGTTTTCCACTTATTTGGAATATTAAAGAAAAACTTGAAAATGCAGAACAAATAATTATTGTTGTGGTCAGATTTCAAGATAATTCACAGTTGGAATCTTGCAAATTTGTGGAATGGTCCATAATTTTCAGAGAATAAATTCAGAATTATTAGTATTTTTTGGTTGAAGCATTGCAGGATTGACGAAAAGATTTCTTCCAAAGAATTTATGCTTTTTTAAGGTCATTCTCTTTTTAGAATATTAAGGGACGTCCATTAATCACGTGAGGTGATAGTGCGGGGGGGGGGGGATAAAATCTCACCAACGGGAGAGTCAGTGAAAATCTTAGTTCACTTGAGATTTTCACTGACTTCTCTCTTTCTTGGTGAATTTTGCCGGACCCCTCCTTCCATTTTGACCTCACCTGATTAATGGACATCCCCTTACATATACATAGAAAATTGTGGAAAAACTACAAATAAAAAGAGAGAAGCTACAACACGGAGTCCCTCCCCTTTCAGTAGTAAGACCGCATGTAATAGAGCGCAATTTTTGTGGAAGGCAGTGACGTCACGATGCGCAGAAACAAAAATTTTGCCTTGGCCTGTTCTCCTGTTACCAAGAAAAAAGTTGGAAGGGTTAAGAAAATTCGCAATGAAATTCCTTGGGAAGCCTTTATGAATCGTTTCGTTCTTTACAATGCTTAAAAATACCCCCCTCCCCCCTTTCTTTCAATTTTACTCCTTTCTTTTTCGTAATTATAACTTCCTGAACCCACCCAAAGATGTTACAGCTTTTTGTGTTGTAAAGCCCTAACCCTTTAAGTTTCAATTTTAGGTTCTCCAGGCGCAGCAGCGGCACTATTACCGGTACTTTCCCTAATCTACATGTCCATAATAACGACAATTTTAAGCCATTGAGTGCTGATCAAATCAAGTCTCATCTTCTTATGAAGAAGAAATCTTCCATGCGCATTGGTAGCTTAAAAAGTAAGCCAAAGTTTAAAATTATTTTAGATGATAAGTAAATTATGAAATCAAAAATGGAGAAAGCGTCGACTGCCGTTTTGAAAATATTTTTATAAATTTTAGTTTTCATGGAAATCTTGTAGCCCAAATTTAATTTTTTTAAAAGAATTTTAGGTGCTAACTGCATTTCTGTGATGTTGCAAATTTACCTTTTTTGACTTTTGATTCCAAATTTTTGAAAAATAACAGTTCAAAAATTTGGAATCGAAAATTCGTTGTTATATTTAAAGCTAAGTTACCTTGTAAGTGTTTTTATTCATTTTAGGCGACGTGCACAAATTTGTGGGTACTACTTATATAGTTTTTTTTAAATTGCCGCGCTTTGTGAATACGTCACCATTTTTTAATTTAATTGATACGTAAATGTGTAGGGTCCTTCAGTATTTATTTATCTAAATTTTATTTAATTAGAAAAACAAATCGTCGAGTTTTGTTTTTCAAACAAATGCTGATTTATGGTGTCTTTTTTTGGTACTAAACTGGTACTTATTTTTTAGTAAACGGAGCGCTTTTTGTCGCGAATTTTTGCCGCGTTTAATCGGGCGCCACGCGAATTTTGTATTGCTTAACTAAAATTATTACGTTTCTTGTTACTCGGCAAAAGTTCGAGCCCCAAAAGTCGGTTTCGTAAATTAAATTTAAAAATACATCGGATATAAGTTAAATACTATAAAATGACTGTACATAATATGTTTGTTTATTTTGTGTGATGTGTATGTATTTATAGTTATGTTTTACGAATATTTTTTTAACATTTAGTAAGTTATGGTCACTCATTAAATTTGTTAGTTTATTTTTACCAATATATTTTATAACAATTAAATTTACCGCACGGACAAATATCAGCGGCGAATTTTTTAATTCACGCGCATTTATTTGAGCCGAAACGAAAAATCAAAACCTTCTCACTATTTTTTCTATTCTCTAATTGTTAATTATACGAGGACTGATCGAAAAAATGCAAGATGCCTTAAAAAAACTATCAAGTGTTATACAAACAAAAAAATATCGATGTTAGATTATAATTGTTGCTTTGTACTTCCAGCTATACTTTTGTAAGTTACAATCGAATCAAAGAATCGGTCCCCACAAAACGCCCGCGAAAAACTTGACCAAAAATTGGCATATCGAGTTTTGATAAAATTTATTCTGAAGGGGGCGTTTTGTTGGTGCCGAAACACGTAAAATTAACTTCTAAAATATTGTATATGAATGTATAGAGAAAAAATATAATAAAGTGATTACACACAGTACAAGAAAGTAAATTGTTTTTTTTTTCATAATAACATTAATTTTAGAGTTGCCTACCCCCCAAGCTCATATGATTGGACGTTGTTCTGACGTGTACACTTCGATTTCTTGGACAAATGAAACGTCCAATCAGAAGAGCTTGGTGGAATAGTGACGTCACTCGGATCATGAAAGTGATCTCTTAAAACTCCACCAATATTTCGTCCAATGATTTTCGGTGCAGGTCAGGAACTTGGCAATTTTCGGCGGGGTAGCCGACAGGTAAGAGAAGAACTAATTTTTCTGATACAGGTCGGCCAAAAAGTGTCCTAAGTGCTGCCCCACAGTTGAGAGGTGTTGATGTAAGTGATACCAGTCCGGCATACTGAAAATGCGAAATTTTTATTACTTAATTTGGGATAATTTTTAGGTGAATTTAGGTGTTTTCTATGACCTAACCCAACTTTTTCACATTGTAAGCTGAAGACTTTCACGAACCCATCGCATCAATATTTTGACAACCCTGCAATGGTGGAGCTGTAGCCCTTTCTGTTAGTAATAAAAATTGCTTATTTTCCACCTTGCATTAAGGGTGAAAATTAGGGGTAGCAGAGGACGTTTATTTTTCAAAAGTTTGGCCATTTAGCGCACGAACTAGCCTCACTTTCATAGAAAAAATTAAGCTCTACGATAATGGTCGATTTCTAGGGAGCGAGAAAGCTGACGTTAGCGTCTTCTAGAGTTAAAAATTTTTATGACAGAAGTTCACTTTTTAACGCTAGAGGCGCTAACGTCGAGCTTTCTAGCTTTCTTATTGGAGAATTAGCGGGAATTAGAGAAGTAGGTACAGTAAAACCCTCTAAAAAATACTCCCCAGCTGTAAGAATCAAATTTGTTTTTGTTATCAATGTTAAAAAATTCGTGGAATCCTATACACCTCAGACTCTCTCATGCCTCCCGGTGGGTGGAGATAAAAATGGATGGTATGTATTCGGTTTTATTAACGCTCTGCGACGTCTTCCGATGACCAAACATTGCCAGGCGGCGCGGCGTTTGGTTTTGTAAGCATTTTACATTTTTTACCTACGACGAGGAGCCAGCTCGACGTAGAACCCCCAACCTGGAGGACCAGCGAGACGGCCAGAATAATGTACCTTCACCCGGATTTGAACCGGGTATTGAGAGTTCGTAGTCAACTCGCTTGCCTATTACTCTCCGACCGCCTCTCTAAAATGGGTGGTAATACTTGGAAAAAATTTAAAAAAATATGGCATAACTGGAACTTACTTACATTTAAGGTGCATGTCCCTGCACCCCCCCCCCCTAATCGAATTTTTGGGTGAACTTGATGTCAATCGCTAGAGCCTTGTTAGATCCTAAATAAACTTAATTCTTTTTGTGTGAGCCTCGGGCGTTGCGAAAACGTTTGGGAAAGGCTGTAGATCCCCCATCATTTTTCGTTTGAGCTTCAACCGTCGCAAAGTTTTTTGCGAAATAGTTGGAGAGCTGTAGACACGTCTACAGCTCCTCAAGTCTAATTTTAGGGTGAAATTAGTGTCAAATGTTCGAACCTAGTTAAAACCTAAATGATCTTTTATTTTTTTGTTTGAGCCGTAACCGTCGCGGAGTTATTCGCGTAGTCGTTGGGATATGAAGAATTTTTTTTCTATTTTCTTATTATATTTTGATTATTATAATCAAAATTATAATAGCAACCAGGATTATCTTTTTTAATGTAAACAAAAATTTTAATCTGACAAAATAGAATTAAACCAGAGTACATAGAATACAACATAGAGATTCTATATACTCTGATTAAAGAGAATTACCGTATGGAAGTTGCTCGGAGGAGTCAAAAATTTGAAATGCCCGTAACTCTGTAGAAAATTAAATTAAAATGATGGAAATGGACGCCCATTTAAGCTCTAAAGTTTGACACCAATTTTACCCAAAAATTCAAAAAAGGAAGAAAATAGAAAAACATGTCTACAGCCCCCCTCCCAACGATTTTGTGAATAACTCCGCGAAAGTTGAAGCTCAAACAAAAAATGAAAGTTCATTTAAGCTTTAACGAGAATTTAAAGTTAGACACCAATCTCCCCCCTAACTATTTCGCGAATAACTGCAACGATCGAGGTTCGACTGAAAAAAAAATGGAAACTCATTTAAGTTCTAACGTTTGACATCAATTTTATCCCAAAATTCGACTTGGGGGGGGCAACGTGTCTACAGGCCCCCCAAACGTTTTCGCGAATATCCTTACGACGGTTGAGGTCAAAACGAAAAAAATGGAAGCTTATTTAGGCTGTAACGATTGATATCAAAATCAGCCAAAAATTAATTGGAGGGGGGAGGCAGCGACAAGATTCTTCGACAAGAAACAAACGTTTTGCTTATTCCAGGTCAACCTTAGCCATGTAAAAGTTCTCTAAGATTTAATTCTATATATCATCTCGAGTGGAGAATACGACATAACTCTCTCGACAGAACCATACGAAACAAGACAAGAACGGCGACAGAGAAGAATTAATAGTTCACTCAGTCGGTGCTCAGAAGAGAAACAGAGAGGAACAAGACTTAGTAGTTTTGCAATGCTGGTACCTCTTACGTTATGAGAGCCAAGAGCATCTCTTGGACCTCCTCAAACTTGGACATAATCATGGCATGGCAGTTCCATCGTTAGCTATGAAGCCATAGGATGAAAGCTGCTGGAAATTGAAAGGGTAAGAGACTGTCATCAGGAGAAGAGGTTACGGTAGACCTAGCGAAGAAGAAGGAATCGCTGGCATAGAAAATAAACTCAAATCAGCAGTTCTAATGGAGAGATTTAATCAAGAACATAAAGAAGCCTGGCATTATTGGTAACCAACAAATCACCACGGTCCGGATGGAGTGCCGCTGATGGTAGTAAAATGACCGATATACGTAAAGGTAGAGACAGGTTTACCTGCCCCAACTTACCAGCTCATCTTCCTCCAATGTTAATTATGTAACCGAACACAAACAAATGCGGCAACCGAACAGATATTTCAATCCAAATCGGAAACCAGTGTTTACTGTGTACGCAGACTAAAAGCGGAGATCCTGCTGAAATTTTTTAATGGACCACTGAAAGAGAGCCAGGGGTGTAGCTAGGAAAGTTAGGAGGTTATGAATTTATGTAGAACAATCAACGCCAAGTTTCCTTGAAAGTTTTCGATCTTACCAAGTGGAAACTGTCCAAGTCGTTTTCACATCGCAGAAAATGTTGCTCAGGTTAAGTTTTTTCGTATTTATTAAACGTGCATATGATGTCGATTCTACCAGAATCCTTTTATTGAGATCACTCTATCGACTTCAAACACAATATGGCTTTTCCCCACAAGCCCATTTGTGAGATGGAGAAATCGGAGCTAATCTCCACATAGTCAACGATTTAATCGAGGAAACCTCTCAAGAGGCCGCAAGATAGAACGTAATGCTAGGCATGACCCCCCGAATACGGTATAAAGATGATTTATGAACTTACCCTGTCCAAACTCGAAAACCACAAGGCCCTCAAGTTGGAAATCGAAACTATTTTTGACCAAAAGCAGACCATCGACATCGTTTCTGATCGTTTAAATTGCCTCCCGACCAACACCACAGCCAAATCTAGGCGACCGCCCCCCAGGAATCTCTCCCTATCCAATGACCAGACCAGTGAAGAAAACCATGAACGGACGAAGGAAAAGAAAAACAAAAAGAAAATCATACGAAAGGACGCCAGGAGAACCACCAATAGCGGTTGGCCCCCAATGCCAGACACCCAATGGAGAGCAAAATCAGTCTCACGTTGGCTTCTCAACAGGGGCTGCGACGAAAACCAAGGCAGGGAGGACCACTCTGATCCAGATCATCAGTGCCAAGCCTCCAAGATTGAAAGCATCGCTCCCCTCACGACAAAGCTGGATTTGAAAATCGAGGATTATTACGACATCGTTTCTGATCGTTTAAGGTCCTAGATCAATAAGAATAAATAATAAAAATTAACAGATGTCACTAGTTGCTTAATGATATTTTATTGCTGTATTTTATTGATATCGATTTATCCTTTACTTCTGATTGGTTAAAATTAGAAAATTCAAGTAGAATTGCTTCAATTCAAGTGTCAAGTTCAACTCAAAAGCGAATAATAATCGTAGAAAGTTGAAATTTTCAGAATATACTGTCGTATTTTTTTTGGGATGAAGAAATTTATTTTGTTTGTTTTAATTTTTGTAAATTTAAATTTGTGACGCCCTGGTGTGATAGCAGGTGCAGTCGTTGATTCTTATGTAGGAATTATCGGTTCAATCCCGGCAAAAGGTTGAAAATTTATTTAGATTATTGATATTTAAAAAATTGTAATTATAAGGTTTTAATTACTTGATGAAGAGGACTAGCAAGCGACCCACGGCGCTGTAAGGTCGCGTTTTTGGTGGTTTGAGAAATATTATGTAGATTTTGAAGAATAATTAAATATTGATTGAGTGAAGCAGGAAATTCTTGTGTTTCTTTTGATTATATTTATTTTAGAAAAGAAGAATTTAATTTTTGAAAGGAAAATTTTTTTTATTTTTGCAAGATTGCGCATTGCAAATGTGCGATAAAGTTTTTCGACTGAGCTAAGCTGGGATATGTCATAGAAGATAATCCGGTCAAGTTTCATTTTAAATTTTGGAATATTTTAAAAATAATTTTGTGAAAATTTGTGGCCAGGATAAAATTTTATGTCAATACATAAAAGATGTATTTTACATCGCCTCGCTCGCCTCTCGCGCTCGCCTCGTCTTCAAAACTCCGCCTTCGAGTGTAAAATCTCGTTTTACGTTCTTGTGACGAAAACTACTATTACGTATATTCTGAAAATTTCAACTTCCTACGATTATTCGTTTTCGAATTGAACTTGACACAAGCTCAGCGCTTATTGATCTGCCACTTTAAATTAGCACTCGACCATCACCACCGTCAAACCCACGCGGTCGCTCTCCAGGGACATCTCCACCGATCCACCTCCATTCAATAACCAGACCAGCGAAGAAAACTGTGAGTGGACGAAGAAAACTTTACAGAAAGGACGCCAGGAGGTCCACCAATAGCGATGGGCCACCCAATGCCTCTCTCGAAAAAGCGACGAAAGCTCAGGCAGGGAGGATATCCCTGATCCGGATTATCAATACCAAGCCCCCAAGATTGAAAGAACCCCCTCTCACGACGAAGCCGGATTTGAAAATCAAAGGTAGTCAACCCAAATATTTTATCCAACTGTTACGACGGATCCATGACCGGAAAAGATGTTAATTTATAAATTTTTGTAAATTTTGTAATTTTGTAAATTTTTGTAAAATATTCTAAATAAATGACGTGTATGTGCTTTTTAGGTGGGCTTGATAATGTTCCTGATAGAGTAGCCGGGGGAGGGGGGGGGGGCTGGTACCTCCCTATTAATGTTTTACGTTAAGTTACGTCCTGGTTCAACGCCTCTCGGGTTTCCAATTCTCAAAATTCCCACAGCCATTTTCTAAAGGATTACACATTCGTGAATAAACGGGCTGTGCCTGTAATTGCTCAATGTGCCAATTTTATGCTACAGGTTTTGAATAGCCATCACGAGAAAATCACTTTACCTTTTCAAAACAACGTTAGGTTAGGGCTGCTTTATTTAGGTTAGGTTAGAATTAGCTCTTTTGAGTGAAATCGGACAAGGGGATTGTGGAACTGATCAAAACGCTAATTACTGGCTTTGGAAATTTCATTTTTATGGGTTTTTTGCCATCTGGATTTTGGGCTTATTAGAATTTAGGGTGTCGGGATTACGGATTTTAGTAAACTGCTTGACTGGTTCCCTGCCAAAATCAATCTCTATTTGGTAGCTAGAGTTGCGAATAAAATTTTTACAGAATTGGGGGGGGGGGGTAAGAAAGCAGGTAAGTAAGCTTAAGTAATCAATAGCTGTAAGTAAGCTACAAGATCATTTTTCAAGAATAAAATCTGGGTCGTTACTAATTTTGAAAAGTCGTTTTTCTACTTGCTTAGGAGTGGGGTATTCAATTCCCCTCAGTGTAAAACGGAAAGATCGATGTAAAGCTTTTGAGGAAGATGCTTTATTTATTCACATCTTAAAAAAATTATGTTATAATGATGGATCCTAGGCTACTTTATTCAAAAAAGTTTGTTCAGGAACCGGAAAGTCGGGGGTTATTCTATGGATCCACTTTGGTCATTATGCCCCCCCTCCTCGTTTCAAACCGACTACTTATGTGGCTAGCAAATGATGTCTAAATAAATATTTCTGGGCATCAATAAATTATATTTTAAATAACCGGCATGAGAAAATGAGTTTTCACAATTGAATTTTCTCACCGCCTGAATGATTTTTCCGAATTTCTATTGACATAATTTTTTACTCACATGAATTGCAGTCAGTAGCATTCCGGCAGCCATAGAAACGCTCTGCTCGTTGTAATAGTGCAATTGCTTCTTCCCATTTTTCTTATAACTATAAATTTGTTTGAACAGCAAAATCAAATACGGAGCTTCCGTTATGTACTCTTTGATCCAATTTGTCTTCAGACCTTTTATGTCTGCAGTCCACGTCTTACCCATCCTCTTTTTATAATTAATTTCTTCCTCAAATTCGATTATTTCTCTAACTTTTTCTTTCATTTCATCCGAACTTACTAGAACGTAAGTCCATGGCTGCGTGTTCGCCCCGCTTGGTGCAGTGGCTAAAACAATGAAAATAATATGAAATTTTTTATGCGATTTGGGTCAGCAATGCGTCAAACAAAACCTAAAGGCAATGAAATGTCTACGGACTACGTCACATTAATTGCGCGTATTGAAAATAGGACTGTTGAAATCTTATGCGTTGACACAATTCTTGTAGATAACTTATCTCAATTCTTAAAAAAATAATTAAGTACAAACTACGAGTATGTCAGGGTTCTCCGATAATTTTAGCTCAAAAACTCAAAAAATAAAACCATTTGTATGTTCTTGGACCAGAATCTTCTTCCAACTTTAGCGGTTTTGAGAAAAACTCTTCTTCTATTTTCAATTAAGCTTTTGGAGGTTTCAAGCAAAAGTTTACCAAAAGTGTTAAATATCTCACCTGAAGTTTTGATGATTTTATGTAAAATTTCAATTGGGACAGATTCCTTGCTAAACTGCCTAATCGTCCTTCTGGAATTCATAAACTGATAAAACTCTTCCGCTCTTTCAATAGTTTCTGAAATCGAAAACTTTTCATGAACCAAAGACACGTGCTTCAAATCTTCAGGCAAAAATGGTTCAAAAATTTCTTCATCTTCTTTTGTGCTGTCATCTGAAACTAAAAAAACCGATCAGCCTAAAGCAAAAACCAGAACTTCGTACAATACCAGAATCGTTTTCCAGGCTATCTTCTTTTTGAATTTCCAAGGTTTTTTTGCATTTATTAAAAAAGTGTAGCGCCAATCTAGCGACGACGTAAACGATTGTACCAGTAAGAAAATAATGCCAATACAAGCTGAAAAATTTTGATTTGAAAATTTCACTTTCAATCATTTTGATACTTCAAGCTTTACTTTGAACAAACAAATGAAATCTGAACTAGTTAAGTTTTTATCAAAGCTTGATAACAGCAATTGGGTCGATGCGTAGTTTTCACAATGAAGTTCACGTTGTGGTAACTATGGTTTCAATTGATTTCTTTGAATTAATACTAAAACATGTTCATAATTTACAAGCAATTGTCATCAAGCAACGGTAGAATTGATTGAATCGATTGCGTTTTGTAATCTGATTATAATAATTATTATTTATTGGTGGCCTCGCCGTGATCGATTTGATTGTTATTGCTTCAACTTTTAGCTGGTTCTCGATGGCGATGGTAAAGATTTTTCGCATCATATTAAAAATTCAAAAACAAAATAATAAATTAGGTTCAACTTGGATTGGATGGACCATCATAGGAGTTGGGATTGCTAAAACTTTTGTTTCTTCGACGAGTCGGAGTACTTGATGAATTGCACATTTTGATTGAATTATTTTCTTCGTCAGTTTGCCTGTAGCTAGAGAAACCTGATTGGTCAGCAGCTTGGAAGTGTGCATTACTTTGTCCTTGTTTGTAGATGACGTTTACGATGAGTTCTCATCCGAGAAGATCTGGTTAGGATATTATTTACTTACAATTAGCTACGTCTGACCATTTTTACTGTGATAATGATCCGACAGTACTAAAAAAGTTTATTTATGCTCATTTTTTCTTTTTGTTTCTATTCTACAATAATTAGTGAAGTCGAAAAAAATTTTGCCACCTATTTCAGATTTTGAAATACACTTTGATATGATTGCGCGTCTCGATAGCAGCAAATTGCGGATTTTTGTTTTGCCGATGTCAGGTCAGAGGTGTCAAACTCAATTGAATCAGTAGCCATTTTTCATAAATGGATATTTTAAAAACCGCAAAAAATTTTTTTTCAAACTTTTGAAGTATTTGTTAACCTCATTCAGAGACGTGCTCATGGGGAGGGGAGGATTTTCCTCTTTTTTTAAATTGGCATTATTCTGTTTATCACCATCAAAGATGGAAGTTTCATATTTGTTCTGTGTAATCTTTGCGTTTTAGAAGCCCCAAACTGCTTATTTTATGAAGTGATCTTTTTAATAACCTTCAGTTTTAAGTTTGTGGGTAAGAATTACATTTATATTTTCCATTTTGAGCGAAGTTTGACTTTTTGATAAATTTTATCTTTTTATTACCACCTGTTCATTTCTGTGCTCGTCCGTTTTGGTTATCAACTTTGGTTATGGTTTTTCGGAAGCAAAAGTTAAAGAGAATTTGATGCATTTCTACTTTTTAATCAGCGTGATGAAACCCATTATGAGGCGTTTATACCTTTTTTTCCATGGTTATTTTAATGGATATTTCACATCTGGTTCCGTTTTTATCAGCCCACTTGAGATGACCTTGTCCGTTCCAACTTCACCGCCCTATCAGTTGTGATCTTGTTTCGTTTAATGTTGGAACATTTGTGGAAATATTTCCTTCGTTTTTATGGAGTTCATCTGCTCATTTTCAACATCGGACATTTATTTTGTCGCAGCTGTTGAAGATAATATCGACAACGTGGGATTTCCGGAAAACCATGGATTTTTTATTTTGGTAAGAAGTGCATTTAGGAAATTAGCTTGCTTCAATTCTATGGCTTAAAAACTAAAAATGTAGCTGGGGACATTAACTCACTCTAGAAAATGGATCTCAGAGTCCAAATACCTTCATGACATAAGTAAGCAATAACAGGATTTTTCAAAAATCAAATTTACGTGATCAATTTTGAAGGAAACGGTCATTTTTTGCAGCTAACGTGATCGTCGATCAATTTATTGCGAATGCGAGGTACCGTGTTCAAATCCGAAAAAGGGTAAACTCCATGTTTCTCTAGATTAATAAATTGCCATCATTAACATAAAAACCAGGGTTACAGGCACATTTAAAGACCAGCCTAGCAAACTACCTACCGGATATAAAACAACTACATTTTCACAGAAAATTTATACAGTACTTGCATACTTACCTTTGGTTATCTTTTGTTTTAATTATTACTAACAAAGTGTTGTCACTCAAATGTAATATTTATAAATCACATAAACCAAAGACAAAAGCATTAAACACATAAAAAAATTTGAAAATTAACACCACCAGTGGCTTTGCTAAATTTGGATTTTACGGTTTGTAAGTATAGGAGGCAGTGGGATAGTACGTTAACACTGACCGCAGATAAAAATTTCTAAATTAAAAAATAATAGGAAACGGATCAAAAAAACAATTATAAAACTAAATCGGATGCGGTTTTTTTACCAAGACAGTCTAAATTTAGCACTTCAATTTTGAGATCTTTTCTAAATATTTTCACTACAAAGTTGTAATTTTACATTGGTTAATTTCTAATGTTATTTCCTTAAGTCTCACTTTTTTGAACCACCTGTATATACGGTTTATTTCAAAATAGGGCTCTTTAATAAAAAAAATATCTGAACATATCAATGAATGAAAAAAATAATTAAATAAAATAATTTTTTTGGCGGTGAATTTTGAGGCTCCTTGGATTTATGAGGCCCGAGGCGCGCACCTCTTGCGCCTATTTAGAAATCCGTCACTGCAAAAAACCGAAAAATTACATGAACTTCTCATTTAACGTAATTGAATTGGCAGCAGTTACAGGGTTAACCCCGCCCACCTCCTATTTTACCACACTCTCGCAGAAATTTATAAATATTAACTTAATTTATGGATCTCTCAGACAGTTCAACTCATTAAAATTATACTCCAAGGCCAACAAATAACCTACGCGTAAAGTGGGAATTAGAAAAATTGAAAACACTACTACAGTTTACACTAGAGATGTAGAGATGTAATGTGTGTTTTGCACATTCCACCGATGGATCCCGCACGTCTAGCGTATCCTGCACGTCTTGCTGATCCATTTTTTTAAAACCTTTTAGCCACATTTGCGACCCAAAGAGACGGTCATTTGCCTTGTAGGTAACACGATCAACTGCGACTGCGAGGTACCGGGTTCAAATCCGGAGAAGGGCAACTTTCTTATGACTCGTCCAGTGGCGGATTTAGCACTTATGAGGCCCCAGGCGCATTTCAATTTTGAGGCCCCCCTTTTCAATATTTGCGCTACTGTTACATTTTACAGCAATGGTTTTCAACTTCCGGTACACAGAGAAGGGACGTTAGCGCCTCAGGCGATTTTTTTAAAAATACTATTTAATTTATATGGGAATATTTCACCTGAGGTCACGTGAGTTGACTACGAACGCTCAATACCTGGTTCAAATCCGGGTGAAGTTACACCTATATTCTGGCCGTCTTGCTGGTTCTCCAGTTTGGGGAGTTTTATGTCGGGCTGGCTCCTAGTCGTAGGTAAAAAATATAAAATGCTTATAAAACCAAACAGCGCTTGGCGATGTTTGGGAATTGGAAAACATCGTAGAGCGTTACAAAAATCGAATAATTCATTTCATTTTTTTTTATTTTGAGAGCTAAATTTTGAGGCCCCCTTGATTTTTAAGGGTCGAAGCGCCTATTTGGAAATCCGCCACTGACAGGAAATTCAAAATTTTTTAAATTTTACTACTGACATTCAAGTAAAATTATTGGTTAGGGATGTGGTTGTAATGTCAGGTCTTAATGTTTGTAATGTTAGGTGGATTTAACAATTATGCCACTGGTATTTTTGCCTAAACTGTGTCGTGGAAGAAAAAAGTTTTTCATTTAAAACAAAAAAACCTAACCGAGGTTATTAATTAAGGATATCCTTACATTTTCTCCGAAAAGCCCTGAAAACGGACTAATTAAAGTTTAAAGTCCGAAACGTCGGCAATACAAATTATTGTTTCAATGACCTATTCCCAACTATCAAGTATTAATTTACACTCCTAATGTAGCGACCAATAATAAAGGTACCTAATTTTATTGCAATGACCAATACCGATGTACTTATTAACAGCTTTTCATACAAAAAAACTTAAATAAAATAATTTTATTTTGAGAGCTGAATTTTGAGGCCCCTTGGATTTTCGAGGCCCAAAGCGCTCGCTACCTGTGCCTAATGGGAAATCCGCCACTGCGGACTCGGCTCCGTGCTTTGGAAGGCACGTTAAGTAAAATGTAACAGTAGTGCAAATATTGAAAAGGGGGGCTTCAAAATTGAATTGCGCCTGGGGCCTCACAAGTGCTAAATCCGCCACTGGTTCGGGCACTAATAATCGTTTTTTATTGGTGATTTATATTAGTCTATACCTTAAGACCGCTCTGTTGCAAAAACACAGACACAATACACAAACGTCCGAACGGATATTATCTGTCTTGTCGGATATTATCCCCAAAATAACGAAAAGTTTTTCATATTACTCGGACTCCAGGGTGTTTTCACCTTTTACGCCTTTGTGATATAAACTATTATTTCTTTGGCAAATAGATAGCGTTACTAATTTTCTCCCTCATTTGCAGATGGCGCTACCGATTTGAGGTTACTATTTTTTAAATTTCTTGAGTGTATTATGTGTATTTTACTACAGTCACTAGATAGATACAGTACCGCAACTCTATGGGCCAATGAGTGTGAGAGAAAGCGTTATTATTTTGGACCCAAAATGGCCGGACGTTGCGGTACTGTATCTATGTAGTGACTGTATATTTTCGGTCTAGGACGTTTCGGCGCATCCGATTCGACGCGACCGTTTCGGCGCAGCCGGTTCGGCGCAGCCGGTTCGGCGCGAGGACGGTTTGGTGCGAGGCGGTTCGGCGCAAGACGGTTCGGCGCAAACAGATTCGGCGCGATAATTTAATATCATAGGCATAATAGTAGTTTTCGTCACAAGGACGTAAAAACAGTTTACGTCCGAGTGGCATAAACTGCTTTTCGTTTTAACGGAACTACCTCATTTTTATTCGCAACATCGTGGTGAGAGGCTATGTATTGAAAATGGAAATCTGGCTCTTCTGATTGGTTTGGTAATTAATCAAGGTTGGTAATCTTACATTTTTAAAACCATATTCATACTTGTGTTAAAAAAATGGAAAATAAAAGTATTGAAGAAGCCGCCAGAGAAGCAAAAGAAGTGTTGCTGCCTAGGAAGTCGAAGACGGTATATAAGAAAGAATACGATAAGTTCATACAATTTTTAAATGAACACAATGTGGAGCTACAAAACCTCAATGAGGACACGTTGTTGGCTTACTTTTTACAGTTGGCCACAATGTGTAGTTCCTCCACATTGTGGTCTAGATTATCAATGATAAAGTCAAGTGAGGTCTTCGGATCGGATTACGTTGTAGACTCTGTCTACAGCAAGGGCAAGATTTCCGATCAAATTTTGGAATCTGCATCCACATCTTCCCCCCAGAAGATTGTTAATGCGCCGTAGGCGCATTCTTCAAACAACAGAGGGGAGAACACAGACGAATCAAGAGGTGCGTTATTTTCCAATTGCGTTATAAAAATTAAACATTTTTAACGTCGCGTCGAACCGGCTTGCGCCAAATCGGCTCGCGCCGAACCGGCCGCGCCGAAACGGTCGCGCCGAAACGGTTGCGCCAAACCGGCTGCGCCGAAACGTCCCATCCCGGTATATTTTACATTAGTAAAACGCCACGTAGTGTCTTTAGTGGTAACTAACTTAAGTAGTATTTAGCGTGTACTTATCGTTAAATATGAACAAATCAGAGGTTATATAATTAACTAATACAAACTAAATTAATTTAAAAACACGATTTCCAATGTAAACAACGTAAAATACAATGTTTAACATAGGTTTAATTTAGCAGATGTACTACTTATGTCGTCCATGTTGTTGAATTACAACGCCATTTGTAGGTAATGTAAAACGCCAATAGTAACCTTAAATCGGTAGCGCCATTTGCAAACGGGGGAGAGAATTAATAACGCTATCTATTTACCAGGGAAAAGTTTCAGTAAAAAATTGTATAGCACTTTCCATCTTATAGCTCTTGTTTCTTTGGCAGTAGCTAACTTTAGCACTTAAGACTAGCTACGTCTCTGGTATTGATCACAGAAATTTTTTTTTATAAGCAGTAACAGTAATTCTGGATGACAAGGGGCCAGCCAACATAGACTCTCACCAATTTGCACCATTTTTAATATATCGTTTGGCATGGGCGTTTATTCCATGGGGGTAAAAGGGTCAGCTGCCCCCCCCCCCACCCTGGCTTTCGGCTGCCTAATTTTTTTTAAACATTTAATATTTCACCAGCCCAAGTTTTTAAAATTTTCTAAACTTTCGGTTTTAAATCATTATAATTCTTTTACAATAAATTTTTTTTTATTTTGCTTCTCCCCCCCTTGAAAATGATCTTATGGACGCCCATATCGTTTGGTCATCAGGTAAAAATTAAAAATTTCTTAACTCAGTCAATTTGGAGAAAATCGATTTTGAAGAAAAAATTCGTATGATTGCTGTATAAATTGCATGTCAAGGTTATCAATGTATTTCTTATGAGAACATCATTGGTTGCATAATCCTAATGCATATGTTCCGCTATAAAATATTACTCGCGATGTATGCAATGTAAAATTAATGGGAATTTCCGTTCTTCAAAATCGATTTTCTTCAAATTGGCTGAGTTAAGAGATTTTTAATTTTTATCTGATGTGTAACTAATTATGACCAAAAGGTATATTAAAAATGATGCAAATTGGTGAGAGCCAATGTTGGCTTGCCCCTTGTGAGAAAGGGATACTCCAACAGTCAAGCGATTCCAATGTTGTGTCGACCGTCTTCTTATTAGTATGTGAATCAAATGTCAGTAATGTCACTTCTCTCTTTTAATTTAAAAAAATCTGTAATTCCAACAAAAAAAATTAAAGAAAAATAATGATGTGTTTAGCTACTATGCTTTTGTAATAAACCGCATTTTTGCGCCTGAATGATAGGCCACCCACCGAGCACCTTTCTTAAAACATGGAAATCCCTGAATTCGTCCTAGTTAATTTCTCATGCGTTATGTTCGCCTTTACTTTTACTTTCGAGCATAAATTTCGCGCGAAAAAATGGCAACAGCAAAACAAGTTGCGCAGGGTAGAACCACCATTTGTTTATGATGTCCATCCCTTTCAAGATTGAGTTCATCGATTTTCAATTATGGGCCTGACTCAATAAATTTCATCATACGATACATAGCAACAAGTGGTGTAAATTTTCCAATTAGTTGGTCGAGCATGCGCAAGCTCAAACCAAACATTTTCAAACAAAATTTTCCAAAACAAAAGCCACTCGGATCATGCAAGGCGAAAGTGATAAAATTTGAAAGATTCGTGTATGGTAATCGCTTTGCGCACAGCGCGCGCGGTTATAAAAATAAACGCGTTCGTGACCTTGCCCACGGAATAAACTTTTCTTCTCAAAATATCGAGTTTTGGAAAAAAACTTGAGGTTGTTGCATTTTGGAAAATAATTTTTATGTATGCAATTTATTTATTGGTGCGCGCTTTGCGCTTATATGGTGATACTTGGGCGGACTTGTTTTGCTCGACAACCGAGTTTCAAACCTGGTGCTCGTTTATCAAGCAAGTTAGAACGAATTATTAAGATTATGCCAAGCCTTCTACAATCTAGCGAACATGGGCGCGCTAATTTCGTAACTATTTCGTGTTATTGTCAATTAATTGCAAATTGAGTTGATTTTCGCGGTTATGTCAATTACGAATCGATTGGTCGTAAATAGCAGTGTACGAGCAATGCTCGGTTAATCCGGGAAAGGATTCGCGTGCGGTAAATTTGTATTACTTTAAAATCGAAACAATTGAAGTTGAAGTGAAAACAAAAGCCAAAAACATGGAGGCAAATGTACCTGTAGAAAGGAAAACAAGTGATGTTGACAATTTTTGTAAAACCCCAGTGCCACTTTCTAAATCCCAAACAACATCACCGTCTATCCGTTCCATGACACAAACTGTTATAGTTTCCTTAGCTGAGACTGTAACCCACGACATCACCTATGGTAAGTTTTATGTAAAAGTTGGAAAATTACCTTATAATCGAAACGGAAGTACATGTAAAATATTCGATAGCGATTATCGTAATTCCTTATCTCAATTTTAAAAGCTGACCTTGAGTATCAAGTGGTTAATTCATCATTCTCAAATAAATCTGTACGAAAATATAAACATCTTTAGGTTAGGCAACCCACATTACACTTGGACAGTTTAGCTCGTAAAATAAAGGAATTTCGAACAAATTGTTTTATTTCAATCAAACTAAAATTTACTATGAGAGTAGGGGTAAATTTTACTCAAAAAATTGATTGAATTGACATATTTTATACGGATACTAAACTAATCGGTAGATGGCGCGAAGGTTTAGAATTCAAATTATTCAGGGCGCGTATTATCGGGGAAAGCCAAAACCACTACGACTTTTTGACAAAAAATTTTAGATCGTCCAATTAATTTTTTATGTTCACAAGGTGGCTTTAAAGCAAAAACAAATAAATTAAATTGCGGTGCACCTGCAATATTTTTTGATTTATGATCAACATGTGACTTATGTTAGGATATAAGCAGTAGCGGAACTTGAAAACTGTGGGCTCGCGTGGAGCATAAATTCTATTTTATTTTTAATTAAAAATAACTTAATTTTCCTTTCTTTCGGGGGGAGAGCTGCACCGGCTTGTTTTTCGGGCCTTTTATTTAAGCCACTGTTTACGAAACCAACTCAGAGTTTTCGTTACTGTTACACCCGCCACTGGCGCTACTAATTTAAATAATCAAGCGGTCATATCATAATTAACATTTTTACGACGAAGAAGTAAAGATTTCGTAAAGTTAAACTTTTTAAAATGTTTTTTGGTTACCTACCTCTTTTGACCTTTGGATGCCACGCCGAATTTACTTATCGTTATCAGTTCTTTTTGTCTTCTATCAGTTTTTGGTACTATTTTGTGTAATAATTAGCTTAAGCACATGTGGTATTACACAAGTAGACAATTATTACGCTTTAAAATTGTTAATCAAAAGATTGTTTTATTAGGCATAATCAGCTTGAGCAATTGGGCAGCATTAAATCCACCATTTCCTTTGCAGTTTTTTTTTTTGGCTTTGGATTCGCAAACAGTGATACCAAGCTTGACAAAGCAAACGGCCATTTTGTTGGTGAACGTGCGCACTGAAAACCGACAGAAAACATTGCTTAGTTTTCTGAGCTTGGCTTCTCTTATTCGCGTAACATAACTCAGCATCCTCCCCTTCAGTTCTCTTCTCTTGTACCATAACTCGGCCTGCGGCCTCGCCCTGATCTTTTATAATTATAATCTTCTAATTTTTTTGTAATTGAAACAATCCTAATTTTTTATAAATAGATCAGTCAGCAACAACTTTTGCTCACCATTGTTTTTTTACCCATATCTGGACCCGGAGCACAAAAAATTGTACTGCTCCAAATGTTTTTTTTTTAATATTACGTAAAAGAATTTCTTTTGTTTGTTTTACATCTAAAATTGAATTTGTTTCAACTTGAATCGTACACAAAAGATAAAAATCATGCGCAATAGATAAAAGGCGTTTCTTTTTATCTGTTGCGCACGAGCGTGACCGTACATTGTACGGTTTTCCGCTCATTGAAACAAACCTTGTGTAACATGAAGAAAAGTACCTTGCTGGAGGATTAGCAATGTTTTGTGATGATGACTTATTGGAAATTGCTTTAGCTATGAAAAACTACCAATGTAGCGGCAAATGGTAATTCTAGCTTAATTAAATGATATCTTACGATATGTAAAAATAAATGCTTCTATTATAAAATTTAGAGATATTTGGATAAAATATCAAGAGTTGCAAAATGCAAATCTCCCTCCCCCCCCCCCCCGATTTCCTGGAGGATATCGTCGGCTTACTGCAAATAGGTACCACTTAAGTTCATATTCTGGCCTATAAGGACTGCACTGCATGGTCAGTTTTTAATCCTCTTTTTAGACAAAAATTTTAGTTAAAAATTAAAAACAAATTTTTTACCAAAGGGGCTAAAAGCCAAAAAATTACATTCAAGTTTTTTTTTAATTTTTAACTAAAATTTTTGTCTAAAAAGGAGAATTAAAAAATGACAATGCAGTTCAGGGATGAATGCGGGACGGAACGGGACGTGATATCTTGCGGGATATTTTAGAATATTTAGTCCCACGCGGGACATTTTATCAACTCAGTCTCGCGCGGGACGGGATTTTTTCCTCTCCTATTTCATAATTTAACTTATCGAATCTCTTCCCTACATTTACTCTGAGCAATATGCGTTAACAAAACAAAAAGAAAAGTTCATTCGGGCTGCATTGTATAAAATTAATCAAATACGGGACTGCGGGAACCCGTCCCTCGTGAGACTGAATTGACGAGATGTCCCGCGCGGGACTAAATATTCTAAATATCCCGCGCGACAAAAAAAATATCTCGCGGGACATCCCGTCCCGTCCCGCATTCATCTCTATAGAGATTCACTATAGTCTCTAGTGCAGTCCTCGTAGGTCCTTATATGGACTTACGCGGTTTTTGAAGTAAGCCGACGATATGACCAATCCCGATATTTGGAGCATTTCTGGCGGAAGCGGAAATGTAATCTGGCCATTTTTAATACCTCAGCAGTGCGCACGTTTATTAAAAAAATGGGCACTCTTTACGGAGACTTTATAGAGAGGTTTTATAAAAATGTGATATCACTCGTTGCAGTCTCTTGTTGCTTTCAATGCAATGCACTTTTTATCTGACTATTAACCCGTGAAATTGCTCGGATTATTAGTAAAATTCAGTGGTTGTCAAATTAACTAATTGGTGTTATTAGTTGGTTAGCTCCACGGTAGCTACACCGCTGAAAATGAGCACTCTAATGCTCGGTTTCATAAAATGTTTAACAATGCGTTAAATTTAACTGACTAATGGAAAACCTCTGTTAGCATTAACTAAAAATATTTCCGTTAGTTTTAACTAAGGCTGGGAATCAAAATCGAATATAATCAACTAATCGAGTATTCGAATACGAGTATTTTCTCAACAGCACTATTCAAATTATTCGAATAATTTGAATATTCGATTAATCTGAATATTCGAATAATTTGAATAATCGATTAATCTGAATATTCGATTAATCTGAATATTCGATTAATGTGAATATTCGATTAATGTGAATATTCGATTAATGTGAATATTCGATTAATTTGAATATTCAAATAATTGAAGTATTCGAGTAATTTGATATAGAGAGATATTTATTCAAATATCCAAATTAACTTTTAATTAATCAATCTAATTGGTGGGTTTCTCTAAATTATAATCTTTGATCCGGAGTAAGTATTAGCCGGATTAAGGATTAATCCTGATTAAAGTTATTACTAGGGCAATTCTATTGTTGCATTTAAAGCCCGTATGACACGATGCATAATTTTACATAAAATTTACATGTAAATGGTAACTAACCAATAGAAAAAGCGTATTAGCACTCATCGGACGTTTTTCATTGGTTAGTTACCATTTGCATGTAAATTTTATGTAAAATTTAGCATCGTGTCATACGGACCTAAAACACGAAAAGTTGCATTTATTAATCATATAAGTAGCAATTAAAGCAAAAACAGTTGCATTTATTATATTTTTTTTGTATTTCTTGAAAACAATAAAGAATATACACATAGAAATTTATAAAATAAATAAATACATTGTCATATTTAATTTTGTTATAGAATAATTATAATTAGGGCAATTTTTTTGTTGCATTTTAAACACAAAAAGTTGCATTTATTAATCTTAAAAAAATTATAAAAACTTACAAAAATAAAACTAAACAACTCAAAATTCAAAAATAACTCGTACAGGGTCGTACTTAGTAAATGGTAGCTAACCAATAGAAAGCGTCCTATGGATACTAACACGTGCTTTCTATTGGTTAGTTACCATTTGCTGCTCATAATGGGCTTAAGATTTATGGAAATTCAAAATTCAGGGAAAAATTGAAAAAAATTGAAAAAAAAAAAATTATTTAACTTGTAATTTGTAAAAGTTGCAGGGAAGCTGCAAATATGTGGAAAGTTGCGGTAACGTGAAAAGTTGCGCTTAAAACTCCTTTATTATTCACTATATGCAATTAAAATACAATTTTTCGTTGTTTTTAGACCGTTTACGACTCGTAAAAAAAGTTGCATTTGGTGTCAAAAACTTGCCCTAGTATTACCAATTTACAAAATATTTACTATTATATAAGCGTTGTACTTTCATTTTCGTTGGCCATAAAATCTGACATCCAACATTTTTATTGGTCCTCATTTGACAGATGACAGGTGAAATGAATAGTCGAATTTATTCTATTTAAATTAATTAATCGAATATTCGAATATTTTCTTCAAATAATGGAATATTCGAATAATCGAATATTTGAATAATCGAATAATCTGAGTATTCGAATAATCTGCGTATTCGAATAATCAGAATATTCGAATAATTTGAATATTCAAATAATCAGAGTATTTGAATAATCTAAATATTCGAATAATCTAAATATTCGAATAATCTAAATATTCGAATAATTTGAATATTCTAGTAATTTGTTGAACGAATATTCGAATACAAAAATGTTAAAAATTCCCAGCCTTAGTTTTAACGGCTCATTAAAATTTTTATGAAATCTGAGATTATTGCTTAATTTTCTTTTTCTCTTTGTGTAATCTCTCCTTCGCACACCTTATATAACATAGCTCGGTCTACGGCCTCGCACTAATATTTTGTGATTTTAATTCGCCATTAATTTTCTTGCAATTGAAACAATCCCGATTTTTTATGAATGAATCTGGACTATGAATGGATTTTTTATTGCAATAAAAAAAACTATACAGTACAAAAAAATTGTACCTCCAAATATTATTTAAAATAAAAACATTATTTTAGTTTATAGAATTAAACAAACTTAACCAAACGTTAAAAATTTTGAATTTTTAACCGTAAGAAAAGAAACAACATACAAGAAATTTTATAAAAACACTTTAAAAACCATTTGAAACTTTAGTGACAAGGTAAAACTAGATAAAATATTAGAAAAATAACTAAAAATTTTGAAAAAAGGGGGGAGTGATGAAACGCAAAACGTGGTATTTAAAAATGGAAAAATATACTAAAATGATTACAGAATAGTAATACGATATAGCGCTATTTCAAGGTAATTGCCTATCTTCAGTCGTATGTAACTAGAAAAAAGATATGAAAAAAGATGAAGATAGGCAATTACCTTATCTTATTATCTTCTTATCCTTAGTTTAATTAAATCTTAAAGCCCGTATGAAACGATGCATAATTTTTTATAAAATTTACATGTAAATGGTAACTAACCAATGAAAAACGTCCGATGGCTACTAATACGCTCTTTCTTCCTTGGCAATGTTAGATTTATGAGCATATAAATATTTTTCGTTGTTTCGGCCGTAAAATGAGTGGTTTCCGGCCTGTGCAGGAACGGCTTCCATACAGTCACAAATTAAAATGAGGTGGTCCCGTCACAACGAAAAGCAGTTTACGCCACTCGGACGTAAAGAGATTTTACACCACTCGGTGCGGTTCGTGCGCCTCGGCTTCGCTACGCTCGCCTCGTCTTCAAAACTTACCCGCATCAAGCTGGCGCCGCCACTTTTGCAAAACCTAAAATAAACTATATGGGAATTTGTGGCTAATTTGTTGTTAATTAGTTACCGCAATTGCGAATTTGTGGCTCTTACCGTTCGCGAATTACAGCTATTTGAGTGGTGGCGGCGCTAGCTTGAAAATCTTGATATCAAGCCAGCGTCGCCACCACTCAAAAACTTATCAAAACTTAAAAATAAGTATATGGGAATTTGTGGCTAATTTGTTGCTAATTAGTTACCGCAATCGCGAATTTGTGGCTCTTACCGTTCGCGAAAGTTTCAAAAACTACAAAGGTACACTAAAAAGCAAAAACTATTTTAAAAAAAGCAAACAAGGCTTCTTGAATACATCAATATAAAAGCGTGGGGCTGTTTATTTATTGAAGCTTGAAGCTCAAACAAAAAATTTGAAAGCCCAATGAGACTTAAACTATACCAAACGTTTGACATTAATTTTACCTAAAAATTTTATTTAAGTACGGGAAATATCCCCCCCTCCATCAAAGTTTTTGTGAATTTTTCCGTGACGGTTGAAGCTTTTGACTCATTGAATCTCAAACGTATGACTCAAATAATTCTAAAAAATTCGATTTTTACATGTTCATTCAATAATTTTTAGAATATTGAAAGTTGCGCTAGATTTCGAGTCTTAAAAATTCTTTTAGAGTAAAATGTACAATAGTAAATGTATAAAAACCAACCAATAGAAAGATCGTATTAGTAGCCATCAGACATTTTTCATTGGTTAGTTATTATCATTAAAATGTTAATTTTATGCAAAATTAAGCATCGTGTCATACAGGGTTTACGATAACTAAAAAATTAGAAACAATAAAAGGTAAAAAATGAGGCATTTAAAGAAACCTTTTAATTAAAAATCGTGTAACATCTACATAAAAATGCCATGATATCAAGGTCTTTAAAACTAAAACTTCACGTATAAAATTTAAATTGTATTTTTTTCAAGCATTTTTATTTTAATTTTCTTTTCGTGCTTTAAAATGGTAAGAGATAACTGCTTTTTGTAAAGGTTTATGGCTCATTTTGGCAACGAATTAGCTACAAATGCCCATCATGTTTTTTAAGTTTTCATAAGTTTTGAGTGGTGGCGACGCTGGCTTGATATCAAGCTATCGCCGCCACCGCTCAAATAGCTGTAATTCGCAAACGGTAAGAGCCACAAATTCGCGATTGCGGTAACTAATTAGCAACAAATTAGCCACAAATTCCCATATACTTATTTTTAAGTTTTGATAAATTTTTGAGTGGTGGCGACGCTGGCTTGATATCAAGCTAGCGCCGCCACCACTCAAATAGCTGTAATTCGCGAACGGTAAGAGCCACAAATTCGCGATTGCGGTAACAAATTAGCCACAAATTCCCATATAGTTTATTTTGGGTTTTGCAAAAGTGGCGGCGCCAGCTTGATGCGGGTTCAAAACTTCGCTCTCGAGTGTAAAATCTCGTTTTACGTTCTTGTGACGAAAACTACTATTACATCCGTTAAGTAGCTTGCTGAAAAATGATCTGAATCCGCCTCGGCCCTGTAGACCAACCCAAAGAATAGATCGATGCAATGCAAAGCTATGTAACGAGATGATCGACACTGCGCTCATTTGCCTAAAAACCATGGCCACCTTTTACTTTTCTTTCATTGGCAGACCGAAATCATTGGCTAACAAAAACAAAGATTTGGAGCTGGGGTTGATTTTACAAAATTTTATTTAAATTTTTACACAGAATTTTTCTTCACTAATAATTCTGGAATATAAATATTTAACCAGTGCCGGTATCACATGTTCTTGCCCCCCCCCCAGCAAATTTTAAATTTGTTGCCTTAAATCACGAAGTTCCAAAGAAAAGATTCAAAATTACTTTTGGCCATGGTGCAAATAATGTAAATCATATCCTGAATTGCTTAAGCTGCATTCACATAGTGGATTGTATTTGGATGGTAGAATCCTACACTGCTGATAGATTTGAAAATGTAAAATTGATTAATTTGATGAACATGATCCTGTAACGAACATGATCTATTACCCCCAGAATCTCATTAACCCAATCATGCGCGTCAGTGTTCTTGCTATTTTTCTTGAAAATCTCAAAAACTATTTGGTTACAAACGAAAATAAAACTTGCACAAACGAATGGTTCTAGACTACTTTGAATCCAAAATTCAAAATTTCAAAAAAATTTCTTTCTTTGTACTAAGAGAATCTCGTTAATCCACTCATGCGCTTCAGTATCTTTAATGTTTTTATTGAAAATCTCAAAAACTATTTGGGTGCAAACGAAAATAAAACTTGCACAAACAAGCGCAAACGAAACACAAACGATCTAGACTATTTTAAATCCGAAATTCAAAATTTTACTAAAGCATGTTTTCGCCCTCCCCCCAGCTAAATTTTGAAATTCCTCGAAAACTGTTATGGTACAAACAAAAATAATGTTTGTATAGACAGGTACAAACGATTTAGACTATTTTGGATTCAAAATTTGAAATAGGGGGGAGGGCTGGGGACATGCACATACTGACCCTTCCCAGGTAACACCCAATATTGCCAATTTTGCCCTAATATTACTCCAATTTTGTGTGCTACCTGGGTTGTACTTTTAGATCATTTTAGACCAACTATTTGTGGTACAGATGAGAACGGCTGAAATGTCAATTTTTAAGCAAAGGACAGCCCCGGCTCCATGGGGGGAGGCAAAAGGGTCAGCTGTCCCTTCCTGGCTCTCGGCTGCTTAATTTTTTTTAGACATTTAATATTTCACCAGCCGAAGTTTTTAAAATTTTCTAAACTTTTGGTTTTAAATCATTAAAATTCTTTGATACTAATTTTTTTTTTGCCTCCGCCCCCCCCCCCTGAAAATGATCTTATGACGCTCATGCCCGGATCTACGATTTTTCCGAACCGGGACAAGAACTTGACATTAGTGCCGCTTTTCTCCAGCATTGAGAGCAACAGAGTAAACAAATGTAATTATATTTGTAGTTAAAATTGGTGCGTGTAGATGGCGTTTGGAATATTTTGACTTACAGATTCGAAGAAATGGAAAACAGGTGCTTCTTTCCGGTTGCAAGCGCTTAAAATCTTCACAGTTATAAAAAAATGTATATCTAACCATACAGGGAGTAACCGCACACAAAGTCGCTTTTACGTCGCTAACTAAAGCTACAAGTTCACGAGTTCGGTAATGAAGCTATCAGTGGAGTAGCTAGCACTAAGTAGGCTCTGTGTCAAATAATGTATTTGTACCAAAAATAGGAAACTTTGTATTATTACTAGAAAATATATGATAAGCACACATTTATATGATTAAATTGCGAGGCCGCAGATCGTTCGGAGTGAGGCCTCATAAAGTTCGCTAGGTTAGTGTTTATGAAACATCTTATGTTAACTTACAAATGAGTAATAAATTAATAATGAATTTAATTCGAATGATGGAATGAAGATAAAATGGTATAATATAGGATTTTGTTTGGGGGGAGCAATTTTCATTTAGGGGGGGGGGCATTTTTGTGTGATTGTACTTATCTTCCAGAAAATTCGTTATGAACAAAAAATTTAATAAAAATAATTGCTCAAAAATCATAATTTGATCAAAATAAAGTGCTCTGGTCGTGCGTGAGTCATGAGGGAAAAGTACAAAATTGGTTCAAAATGATATCTTGGTTTTAGGAAACGCAAGATAAAAATCTCATTGATAAATTGGCGGTAGTTTCGATGAGTGCAAATCGAAATATCAGAATACCCCAGACTCTGAAACTTGGAATTCGTACAAAATTAAAAAATTATTGGATTACCGAAAAAATACTACAAATATTGCCATTAAAAAATTGAGATGTGATTTTAAGGAATATAAATTAAGGACGTAGATATCTTTTGCTTTTCTGGGGATCACGGACTCCTTAAATTTTTATTTAACTTTTTTACGATGTAAAACAAAATTGTAAGAAAAAGTAAAGATAAGGTAAATCGAGATATATTTTAAAAGGTATCATTTTTAGCTGCGACGAGGGCCTTAGCTAGACATTGGTCAAAGGGGGGGGGTCCGAAATTTTTTAGTGCCTTGTTTTTGATTCTTTTGCTATGCCATGGGGGGTCTAAACTATGAAAGAATGCGAGATGGGAAAAATCCCGTCCAATCAACGAGTGCCAATTCTGTCAATTTAGTCCAGGATTAATTCAATCCCGCACATGCGCAGTTTCACATGTTTTGGGACGCAAATGTATATGATAGCTCTACAGGCCTAGAAGGCTTTTCCCTCCTTACCTAACCTGTCTTGTAAACTTTGTGTATGTGACGCAGCCGTATTTACGGTAATGACGTCGACACAAATATCAGGGATCACCACAGAGTGTGGATGCCCACCGGAAGACCGAGCCAAGAAATTCTGTGCAATCCGCGATTTGAACCCAGAATTTTTGCTCTATATTCAACCAGCGATCACATCACTCTATTGCTATGGCTGGGTCGCAAATGTAGGTACAGGTTTAAAAAAAAGTCATTTGAAATAAAATTGTGAGAAAAAATGACTGAGAAATACAAAAAGTTTCATGTTTTGGGTCGAAAATTTAGCGAAAAAAAAGGTCATTCGATATAAAATATTGTGATGCAAAAAGTTTCAAATTTTGGGTCGCAAATTTGGCGACGAAAGTAAAAAGGTCATTCGAAACAAAATTGTGATACAAGAAGTTTCATGATTTGGGTCGCAAATTTGGGTCAAAATTGTGATACAAAAAGTTTCATGTTTTGGGTCGCAAATTTGGCGACGAAAATAAAAAGGTCATTCTAAATAAAATTGTGGAAAGAAAGAACTTTTTTCTTGGAGATTTCTTGTTTTTTTGTCCCTTGTTAAAGTACAAACGGGATTTGGGGGACGTGCGAAATCCGTGGTACGTGCGGGACGGGACGGGACAAGAAAAAGTAGTCCCGCATTCATCTCTAGCCTGACCCCTCAAATCATTTCTTATCTGTGGCTTTGGTTGTGACATCTTTGTTTAGAATAAAGTCGACATTTCTTAATTTTTAAGTTCAGATGTTCCTCTCGAGATAAAGAAACCTTGAAAAACGATTATTTTTGTATAAGTTTTAGCCTCACTCTTAAGAATTCCAAAACCTGGCCTGGCGCTTCTGAAAGGCACAATTTACCTATTACGGCCCTGACTACACCCCCAAATTCCAGACCCTCATAGACGTTATCCCTAAATACACCACTGTTGACTGTAACAAAATATTGCCTCAAATCTTATCTTTTCATTTCCTTGAATGTCCTTCAACCACTATTTTTGTTCAATTTTCAGAGGGTTTTATCGGTGCACGTTTTGTAAGGGCGCCCGCAAGGCCAGACGTCTTTAGAGTGAGAAAGATACGGTTTTTCATAATTCGCGCCCGCCCACTTTCAAAATTTAATTGTTTTTTTATTTGACGTTTTCATACGAAATCGTCGTAATTCTTCCACATTATAGAGAAAATATTGTTTGTGTAAATAAATAGATCGTGTAGGTATTATTATTGTGAAGTTATTACATGTCAAAATAAATACCGAGCGCAGGTTAGGTAGGGAGTGTTCTACAAATTTTAGTCGAATGCAGCCGAATGTGTACCGTTCATGTCATTCTGGTTTTCAGTTGTTTATCGAGCGCGTTAGTTGCTGGTTGTTCGTGTTAGTTTATTTTTTACAAATTTTTATTATTAATTTATTTTTTTTATTTCCATTGAGTACATTGATTAGTGCCTTTAAATTACAATTACGTAACAATAAATAACAAACCGTTATCGACGTAACGTCGACATTTTGAAATTTGATGAACTTGATATTTCATGGATTATAACCTCAAAATTGTGTCATCTTCGTATTAATAAGAAGAAAGTTGAAAAATTACTACATGTTACTGTGATAATGTGTCTTTTTTCCTCTTTCGGGTGTGATAGTTGTTAGGTAATTTGTTGTTCAGTTTGTTGGAAATTATTTCGACACATTGTGTATAAACTTAACAGTTCTGTGACCTATATTTTGGAAAAAAAGACCACAAGGCGGATATTTAAGAAAATTATAACCAATGTCACTTATATTCAGTTGATTTGCAATTGACGCTTTTTCAATATTCTTGTTAAAATGCGTCAACATAAAAAGACTAAGGAAAGTGGATTTTATGGAAGTACGTCGACGTCTTCGTCCGAGGCTGATAACAGTAATATGGGAAAAGCCTTGAAAAGGACCAACGTTTTCACCAGGTCTTCCAGTTTTTTTAAACGAAAAATCGACGAAAATGTCGAGTACACCAACGAGGAATTGGAAACTCATATCAAGCAAAGCGATTGGTGTCAAAGAGGTAATTTTTTTAAACTTTATTTTTCTATTTTACATTACAGAAAACTGTAATTTTACTCTAAACTTTACAGTTCTGAAAATTCTTCCTCCATTTTGTATCCAATGTGACAGTTTGAATAGAATGCAATCAGGGCCGTACGTTAATTAGGCATAAAAAGGGGGCTCGACACTAAATCACGTTGTCAGGTACACAGGAAGTGGTCGACGTTTTCTATCTTTACTTTTGAAAGGTTTACACTTTTCAAGTGCAAAATTAACAGATACCACAAATTTGTTGGCTTTTGATAGCACCCAACCTCTTATCGCCAGATTTAATATCTCAAAACTGTTTGTTGACAACTTTCAATCAAATCAACAAGTTGTCAGCTGTGAAGTGGATATCTCAAAAAAGTTGCAAATTTTAAGCCTGATTCATCAACTGTACACCAAATCTGGTCACTTTTCATTTCTCTTCTCCAAAAAGATTTGTTCCCAACTTCCCATTCAAATTTGTTGGTTTTGACAAAAATTTTATGAAAAAGTTGAAGCTTCGAAGAGCATTTTTCCTGACTTCTTTACTTTCTCACCAACTTGGCAATTTTCAAAATCTAGATATCAGTGTAACATTTGAATATGAAGGGTTGGTACTTCTTGAAAATTTATCTAATTGGAGTACCTACTAAATTTTGTTTTTATGTTAACTTCTTTTTATAATAATTGTATAAAAAGTGAATTTAATGTTGAAAATATGAAAACTGTAGACGATCAAGATTCTACAATCAAAAGTTGGATTTTGTCTTCTGCAAAAGTTGACAATGCTGTTAAATACACAGAAGAAGAATTGGCTTCCCATATTAAACAGACTGAATGGAAACGCAGAGGTAATTAATTTTGTTCTACTGCAAGTTTTTCTCAAGAAAAATTAGGTAATGGAGTTTGGATGACAGGAATTTGATTTTCAACAGAAATTTTTTTTCTCATTGTTTTTCTCATTATAATATAAATTTTCTCACTTCTGGAAAGTCTGAAATATCTTAAAAACTTTGATGATTTTTAAGTACAGTCCAAGCAAAATTACACTTGGGTTCTATGGGAAGAAAGGGCTAGAATGATAGTGAAGTAAGTCATATTATTATGATGACCAAATTTATACTTAACTTAATTTTACATTGATCCAAAGTCTTAACATACGAATCATTATTGTTCGGTACTGAAACCCTTCGATTATATAGTATCGGATAGGCAATTTTAGAACTACCGATGGAGTTCTAAAGATTGTCAATCGGTGGTTTTACCAAATTGGAAAATTTAATAAATTATTACTTTTTTTACCAATAAAAACCAAGAATTATTTATAAGTCCTACTACGGTAGGGTCATCCATTGACAATTTTGTGAACTGTACCAGGAGTTTCTCAATCGGGTGTGTGTTTTAAAAGTTTTTCTAAGTTTAGTTGTTCCTAGATAAGAATTCAAAAAGAAATCTAATGATTTCGCTATTCTATGATTAACCTTATCCTCGCGACCCCCCTACTTTGAAAATTGAAATGAAAACATTATTTTTTCAAAAAAGTAGGTACTACATGAAGTTTCACATTGAACAAGGTGAAAAAAGTTTCATGGTTTTTAAACCAAGGTGAGAGAAATTCATACTTGGGTTAGTTGAGACACTAAATTGTATTTCGTTCTATATTTGGTGAAGGGGGGGGGGTAAAATAAAATTTTGTAGGTATCAAATAGCGAAATTGAATTAAAATTTTTTAAGGCGCTTCTCTTGGCGTTAAATGCTAAAAATACAAGTTCAGAATGTGGCTGTTCAAAATAAATATTTTTAAATGATTGAAAAAATTTAATTAGGTAAAACAAAAAATTATTTTGGCACAGGTTTACAATTTTGAAGCAATGTCTTCAAGTATGACCAATCAATGTTTTCATATTTAAAATTTTAACCCTGTACCAGAATAGTTTTATGTGTTTTACCTCAATAATTTTTTTTAATAATTTAAAAATATTTATTATGAACGGCCCAATCTTGAGTTGTTCAAACCCTGCATTTTAAGCTACGACAGAGGCGCCTTAACTTTTGGGTAAATTATTAGAAGATTATAATAATGAAATCTTATTTAGATGAGACTGCCTCGCACAGCTCGGCCTGCGGTCTCGCATTTTTATGGTTGTGGTTTATTATTAACCAATCCGATTTTTTTATGAGGCAAGACTTTTAACTTTAAATTGTTCACTGCTATTAATAGGCTGTAAGACACTTAACTCACACCAATCTTGACTTCAATTTTTATTTGTATTTTTGTTTATTTCTTTAAGTCAAACTGTTAGTAATAGCTAGCTGCTAAAGCTCAACTGAATTGTCGACTATGTTGGAGCCCAATCGCAGACTCATGATTATTTTCTGCTGCTGAAAAGCTTTTTAAATTAGATCCATGATTGTTAAACAGGCGGTTATGACTTTTTACTAAATAAATATCAAAAATTAACACTAACCTAAGCTGAAGATCAGAATATTTGATAAAATGTGCTTCTTTTACTAAATAAATCACAAGAAACCAACGCTAACCTAGGCTCTAACCCCTTCACTTTCCATGCTTTGAAGCTAAGAGTAATTTAAATTACATATACCGAATCGACAACGGAATGGTGCCAAAAAGAACTAATTTTGCTTGAAAAATGCAAATATTAAAATTGATTTTTGGCTAAACTCATCGATATTCGACATTCATTCTCACCTTAAACTTTCTATTATAACTAAGCAATAGCTCATTTTAAATAAGCTTCACACGTTTTGAATGTTGGCTAAAAATATTTTTATCAGACCTGACAGCACCTCTACTTCTTCTTAAGGCGCCTCTCTCGTAGCGTAAAATAAAGGTCTTAAACAAATCAAAATTGTAGTGTTAATAATAAATATTTTTAAATGATTACAAAAAAATTACGAAGGTAAAACATAAAACTGTTTGGTACAGGCTTAAAATTTTGATTAATTTCAAAGCTATGAAGCGCTGTGATTGGTCATATTTGAAGACATTATTGCTTCAAAATTAATTTTAATTTTAAAATGTTAAGCCTGTACCGAAATAGTTTTATGTTTTACCTAATGAATATTTTTTGAATCGTGTAAAAATACTTTTTATTAACAGCACAGTTTTGACTTGTATTTTTAGGATTTTAAGTGACTATTTTATTGCGGCGCCTGCGCACTGAAAAAATCTATTGAATGTTAATTCTTGTTAAATATTTTTTGGCATAAATGTAATCTATTTGGTAACTTGGTAGATTACAATGACCTCTTCTTCTACAATAATTTTTAAATTATCAGTATTAGGTCAAGTACACGGTCTGCACGTTTGGTATAAATTTGATAAAATTTATGACAAAAAATCGCTGGGACAGGTCGATATTTCATTTCTCCATGTAAAAGTTTTGAAATGCTTGATAAGTTTAAATTGCAACCTTGAAACTATTAAAACCCTGCTTTGGTTCTAAAGATTTTTAACTCTGCATTTTTGTTATTAATCTTATATTTTGGCGTTTTTTTATACCTAGCAACACACGCCAGGCTTTGGGATTTTTATCTAAATTTACTACCTTCCTTTTTTTTAAATAATTTTTTTTTGTTATAAATAATCGCTCTCCGTCATAGAAAAATAATTAAAACATTTCAACTACTTTTTTTTTTCAATGTACAGTAAAACTAGCGAACCTGAAAATTTGCTCTCTATAAAGAAGAATACAAAATTTATTATTAAAAATAATCTAATTTTATTTTTAACAAGTTTATTATTAATTTCAGGTTAGATGAATGAATTGTGTTAAAATAATTTATTATAATTTATTAAAAATTAAATTTCCAAGTTAATTATACAAAATAATCAAATTTATTCCCGTGAGCTTTCAACAAAATTTGTAATTTTACTTGTTAATTTTTAAATTTTATTTCTTTATTAATTTCATAATTTATAAATTACAATAAATTTTAAATATATTATTATGATAATTATGTATGTAGGCAATTAAAAAAAAAACTATTATTTTTAAAATTACAATATTAAATTTGGAAAAAAATGTAAAGTAGGTAAGCGAATGTAATAATTGTTTAAATGGTTCGTTTTTTAAAAGCTTTTATTTAACTTGGTGTGAGCGTTGTCCGTCGTCCGTATGGGTGGACTTTTTTGAGGCAATTTTTAACCAACTTTTTGACGTTTTAGAGATATGAAATTTGGTGCACAGCTTTCACTTGTGGAGTATTTTCATATTTGGATTTTGTTTTTCTAAAATTCTGAATAAAATTTAAAAGGTGCATTGAAAAGTTTCAAAATAATTTTAATAAGAACAAACAAAGCTACATACGCCCGCTTTTACAATAATTGTACTTTTGTTATATTCTAAGCCCACGTATTTAGTTTTTCTTGAATTTGGCTAGGCCCTCCTCGTATTTTGGGCAGTGGTTAAAAAATTATAAGCAGATATGGAACCAGACGGTCAACAACTTTGCCATGAGTACCCGGTTTGATTCGTGACGAAGTAAGAACTTTATTTTGACAGTCTTCCTTTGAACGACAACGGCAAATCACAGAGGTAGACAAAACCCAGTGATGACTAACAACAATTAAGAGTGTTGTCGTTAAAGGAAAGATGCAAATTTTATTTCTGCACATCGCGTCATCACTGCCATAATATTCTGAGTTTGGTCTATCAATCTTGAAGACTATTTAAAAAAGTTAATAATTTTCCCACTTTTTTTTTAAATAAAATTTAAAGTGTTTACGGCAGCCTACATATTTTTTTACCTGATTGCTATTCTCAGAAATTTAGTTAAAGATAATTTTGTCATTATCGATTGTTCTCAGAAATGTTAACTTTGTACCCCTAATCACACCATTAGGTATAATATTGCGATAACAGAAGAATTTTCATTTCAGTCTCGTTTGAACCTTGTTCAACTTTACCTTCTCTTGTTTGACTTTTCAGACCCCTTTACCACTTTTTAATCCCCTTATCACCCCTAACAACTGTAGAATTTGTCGATTGTAATCAATTTTGCAACTTTCCTGGCAAGGTTCAACATTTTTGTTGAATTTTTGCATGCAACCAATTATATAAATAGTTAATTACGGCCTTGTTTGTAAATGTAAAATTAAACTTACAAATTATTTTCAATACTACAGCTGACACGTGTCAAGGGCGTACATACATACTCAGATCTACTGTTTTTGGTTGTGATTTTTTTTATTGCTGTTTTTCAACAAAAGGGGGGAAATTGTAATCAATCATTTCTTGCACGAGTTACTTTCCAAAACTTGATTGTGTATTAAATTATTTATCGCGTTATCTCAATTTCGAGGATGTTTGTTTCTAGGTTTTATTTAGTAAAATTACCAAGTTCAGTATTTTCTTAATATTTTTGATGTTATCTGCTGCTGTTATTATTGGCTCTTGTTGAATATTTGTAACAAACAACTTATTTAGTTCAAAAATGTTGTCAGTTAAATTATTATCAAAACCAACATTTTTTTAAAATAATTTTTACAATTTACATATTTTTTTGTTGTGCACGCGCAAGCCAACAACAAAATTGTCTGTAATTTTGTCTTCTAAATTATTTTAATTGGGTATTGCTTTTTAAAGGTGACTTCTAAAATTAAAGTTCAAATTTCAAGGTTTCGTTTTAACTGTAATAATCTTGTAACGCAATGTAGAAGTTTCGAGATAAGTGCAGTTGGAATTCAAAATTTGTAATATGTTTTTAGATTATTTTATATCAAATCCCTTAATTGAGCTCCCTAAGGAACCACTGAGGCGGTCCTACGCTCTCGAGTTTCGGTTTACAATTTTTTTTAGTAATTCGACCCTGAAAATTGAAACTTTTTTGCGAGAATCTTGCAAATAAACTGTTCATAATAATATTGTTTTTCTTAATTGCACCTTTCTGATGAGATACAGTTTAATAGCGAATACGTGTACAAGGTTATCGCAAGAATCCCCCTCCTTCAAGGTTTGTGCTGTTCGTAGTTATCGGTTTCCGTATGTGCAATATTACTTTAAATGCAACGAATTTTTTTCGTTATTTTAACGCGATTAAATAAACTGCTGAATGTTGTATTGTAAAAAATATGAGATTTTACTTGGCAGACTTCAGACCTCAGTGGTTTAACATGGTGATATAAGGAAACTTCTTGGGAAGGGGGGGGGGCTTCAATAAAACAAGTGCAGTACGTCGACCAGGTTTCGATACTTAACATGCCAAGATCAGGACTATAATGAAAATCGATTTACAATTTTATCACTTTTGTAGTTTGCCTATGTTTTTAAATCGATTTTCATTATAGTCCTGATGACGGCACGTTAAGTGTTGAAACCTGATCGACGTCCTTTCATTTTTTCTCGGTCTTTTTACCCAAATGAGGGTTTGGTCACGTATAACGTTCTATTAGCAGATTACTCTCGGTGGTTTGCCATTGCCTTCCGAGAGGAGAGTCTTAAAATGAAGTTGGATAAATTTTGCAGCTGATGGGTTGGGGATCGAACCTAGAGCTTCTAGCCTAGAGTTCGGTCCTTAGCCCGTTCACTTAGCTCACCTGGTCGACGTACTGCACTTGTTTTATTGAAGTCCCCCCCCCTTCCCAAGAGGTTCCCTTATATTATTAACTTGGGGAAAGAAAAAGTTTTTGCCTTCCATGGAGATGTTAGGACCACGTTCTGACTTCGCCTGTAATCGGTACTCTTCATTGGTAGTTACTGCACATTAAATATATATAAAGGCCTAGAAGGCCCATGGCTTTTCCCTGCTTACCTAACCTACCTTGCAAACTTTGCGTGTGTGACGTAGCCGTATTTACGGTAATGACGTCGACACAAATATCATGGATCACCACAGAGTGTGGATGTCCACCGGAAGGCCGAGCCAAGAAATTCTGTGCAACCCGCGATTTGAACTCAGAACTTCCGCTCTATACTCAACCAGCGATCACATCACTCCACTGCTGTGACTAGACTAGAGCGATCAAATTTTTAGTTAAAGTTCTTGCCTCGACACTAAACTACGGTCTTTCGGGCAGAATCAAAATAGTATTACATAATATGTATTCGAGATTATGGTAGCTTTTAATAATAATAATAATTTTTTTTAAATAAATTTTTGCTCTCTGCTAGAGCTCAGTTTTGTTTCTTGCAAATAAACGCATTAGAAATTGGTTGAACAGTAGGTCCCCAAGCTTCAAAATTTGAACTTGATTAAAACTTAATTATGATCTACTCTGTGATTTCAATGTGGAACCCTCCCCGTGGTGGTCCTAAATTAGCCATTGTAATGAGGTGCATGTCAGTGGCCCCCAACTTTCAAATTTTTTGATGAATTTGAAGTCAAACGTTAGAGCATCGTTTGAGCCCGAATGAGCTTTGATTATTTTTGTTTGAGCTTCAAAGGTCTCGAAGCTATTCGCGAAAAATAAGTGGGGGGAGCTGTAGATAGTTTTACCAATTTTCCTACTCGTTTTGAATTTGTATGTGCAATTGATAGAGCTTAGATAGAGATAGATAAACTACTTGGGGGGGGGAAGTAGACATGATGACCCCCACGGTTTCAAGTTTTTGGATGCATTCGGTGTCAAACGTTAGAGTCAAATATTATATACAGGGTGTTCCCGTCAATAACCTTTGAGGTGGTGATAAAGGACAAATTTTCAAATAAAATTTTTGTCCAAATCCAAACCCTTGGGGCGTACCTTCCTTTAAAGCAATTTTTTGATTTATGACTTCAAACGGCCATAGCTCCGATATTATTGATTTTTAGGCTTAATCGATTAAAACTCTTTTAAAGATCATTTTTTTATCTACAAATTAGGTTATAATCCCTTATCGTCTAGAATTAATGGATTTCGAGTTATAAATTAAATTAAGGGAAAACATGTTAAAAAAATTGAAGTTTTATTTTTTTTCCTCTCTTGCAAACTTCGTATCTCAAACGAAACGTCTTAGTAAAATACTGACGGCCTAAACCGGATAGGGAATTTAACGGGTTACAACTTTGGTCCAACAATTTTTTTTGGGAAACCAACAATTTTTACAGAAATTCTGAAAATTATGAACAAGGTGTAGGTAAAAAAATAAATTCAGCTTTCCTTTGAGGCTGAATGAGCTTCAGTGAGCAAGAGTTTGAGTTATTTTTTACAAAGTTATGGATAGTTGAAATTTTCGACAAAATTCCGAGCAACATACGTTAAATCGTAAAGTTTTTAAAAAAAATTATTTTTTTGTTTTTGAAGCTCATTCAGGCTCAAACGATGCTCTAACGTTCGAGGTTCGACACCAAATTCATCCAAAAATTCGAAAGTGGGGGGGGGGCACTGACATGCACCTATTGCAATGATTCGATCCATTGATAATGTACAAAAAAGAATATTTATACATAAACAGCTTGAGCTTTTTAAACTAGATTTCCGGAATGTTGCGTTGATTTTACTGTATCGTTAACTTACAGTTAAAATTGAAATACACATTATAATTTAGTTTGTAAAAATTATTTTATTGATTATCTTCACATTTTTTCTTCATAGTCCACAAATCTTTTGCTTGTAATTGAAACTTTAATTTTATTTTGTGGAGTTTTTCGTTTTATCTTTTCATACAGCACCTGGAAGAAATTGAGTTTGAATCTATGTACTGTAACTTTTGATTTTGTTACTGTTTAGAAGTAGATTTTGGAAGAATGGAAGAAGTGACCGCTATACTAGATGTAGTTAGTCACTTCCGTTCATTTTGGGTCATTCTTAGGTTAGAAAAGAACGTCGGAATTCTTCCATTCTTTTACTTCCATTTTTAAAATCCGCCATTATTTCTTCGTTAGCCGACTCACTTTTAATTACTTCCATGTTTTACTTTCACGAAGCTCCTCTCACTCTTGTTCGTCTCGATTATAACTTCTGTTATCCTAAATTCCGTCATCTTTAAAACACCACATGACTGGTTTTTGTGGTAACTGTTTTCTTGAACCGTTGTTTTTCACATTTGCATTTTAAAATTTCTCCTCTGTAAATCACGCTTCCACCGCTTCGACGTTTTAATTTCTTTCTTTGCATCTGACAGCTTTCGAATTTTCGATCAACACAAAATACGGAATTAATTCCCACGTGACGGAAAATGTGTCGTTTGCATAACATTTTCCTTCCCAATTTGATCAAAATTTATTAAATTTACAAGCATGAAATTAAGTACATCCGATTATAATTTTGTCGTTGTGCAATAATAAATTTTCAAGGTTTTCGTCGCTCAAAATTTGAAATTATTTAGTTATTTAAAGAGTCTAACGGGCTTTTTATGGTTGAGCAATCGCCGAAGAATATCTTTGGGAAATTTTCACCGTTACAGTTTTGCAACTTGTAAAAATGTGTACGAATTACTATTTTAACCTTTTTTGAACCGAAAAGGGTGTAAAGTGTAAATGAACCCGCATCCTTGTGGATTGCGTTCACGTGCTTTCGAATCCTAGGAACATAGCGTAAGCGCTGGTTTTTTTTTTGATATGCGGGTCCGAACCTCCTCGGGGTAAATTTTTTCGAACTTTTATCGAAACACGTGTTGTTTCGCAGTTGTTGTTTGGCATTTCTACGGCCGCTGAATCTTGTTTCAACCCAAAAGCTGCTATGCATGCAACTTCCGGAAGTCGTTCACCCTCGCTCCGAGTTGCACGAGCACAGGAGGCGAGAGAACTTTTTGATTTAACTCTCCAACTGTTTCATTAACTGTGTTTTTAATAAACTAATTAGGGAATTGTAAAGACCAACGCGAATTATAATGGTGGTTTTACGACCATATGGTTAGCGTAATTCTCATTTTTCGGACGTACGTACGTACATTCATGCAAATTTGTTTCAAAATGGGCGCGCGCATGAAATAAAAGTACGGTAAATGCAAAGTGTGTCAATGCTAGGTCGTTAGACGAGGTTACAAACCATATGATTCGATTTCGTAAACAACGTTTAAAATCATCTGATTTTAAAGGGCACCAAAACAATTGAAAAAATTTAATTCTCTCACGTGCGGCAGCCACTTTTTCGAGCTTCGCATTCAGGAGTACCGTAACTCCGCATGAGAGAGAAATGTAATATTGAAATTCCAGTTTTGTAATTTATTTTGCATCCTTTAGGAATTTTGCAACTTGCGGTGTTAAGGCCGGCTTGACACGATAAAAACAAAATGCGAATATTATTCAAATTTTTACCTTCAAATTTTGCGTAATCATTTAATTTATTTCTTACGCACTTTTTCACGCAACAACATTTTAATATTAATTTTTTTTTACAGTTAATCTCTTGGGCATTGACCGTGTGGACATGGCAAATTTCGAATTGTTGAAGGTCCTCGGAACAGGAGGTAAGTTTCTAATTATCATTGTGCGCTTTTGGATGGCTTTTTGTTGTGCGTGGCAATAAATCAGTACCTCGTGAATTTCTCATTTTCCCATACATAGAAATGCGAATGTAACCTTTGAGAGTCTTTGTATGCGTATTTGTTCATTTTGAAACAAAGTGAGATAAATATAGAACCGCAGTAAAGAGAGAGGGTATCTCTGAAATTTACCTTGCTACTAAATTTAAATTTGAACTTGTTGCGAAGTGTCACTTTATCAGTTCAATAATAAATTTTTTAGAATATGTAAACATGGTATTATAAATAAATAACGTCGAAGGTCGTCTTCGATTTGCTCAAAATGTTCGTTTATAATATTATCAGCTAGCTTCGAGAATTATCAAATTTGAAACTGTGGTGGAATTTTTCAAATAGTTTTGTTTGCATTTTTACACTCAATACACTTGCTCGAAGCATTTGAATACAATAGGCGATCATAAAGTCGTTTCGGTACCTTTTATTAACTTGTAAACGTCAGGTCTCAGGTGTCCGCTTTCTTTACCTTGGATAAAAATAATAAAATTTTATGTTCGTTTTTTATTTGAAAAACTACAATGTTATACAGTTTTAACATTATTTGGTTCCAAGTATCCAAACAGGACCATAAATAAAGTCGAAATGCTACGTTTCGTCGTTGAGTAATAAATTTAAGAAAAGGCGCAACCAGCAGAATTGCATCTTCTGAAACATAGATGGCGTCAGTGTTATAAGACGCTAACTCCATTGCTTACCGGATCATGCAGTGTTTTTGGAAAAAACCCCATAATCCCACGATTGCTAATAATACAAAATTGTGTTACTGGAGAAACTCTGCTTCGTGGTACAAAAGTCGTTTATGCAGGTTTAGTTTCTATTAAGCATAATTCCGCAGTTATGGCAAAAATAGTGATGATCGTGCAAATCCTGTATTGAACAGTTGCTTCTGAAACGAAACGTGACCGAACCTCACACACGAAGAGGTACTTGAACAGGATAAGGAATGTTGGAAATTTTAACGAGCGTGTCAATTTTTTTCCAGCTGCGTGTCAAATCTCACAAACATAAAGAGTTAAATGTAACACTTGAAAATTCAATGGTTTTCGATCATAATATTATAGCACAAATATGAAAGATTTGTGCTTTTCCTGCTCCCCCCTCTCATTAAAGTAGCCTGCGAACGCTTCTATATGTTTTTTTTTTGATTTTTCATCTCATTTTTGTTAAGAAGTAACCTTTGCCATCCAAGCTCCAAACAGAAGAATGGAAAACGCTAATTTGATCCTCCAATTTTTGAAGGTATTTGGGTTATAGGAAAAAATTTCAAATCGAAAGAAGGAAATCAATTCTAAGTATTTTTAGTGAAGTTGAAAGAGGAACACTCGACAAAAGTGCTGAATGAAAAGGACAGCAAATGGCATTGCCGTGCACCCCCCCCCCCACTAGGTCGGGAATCATATGGTCGATTTATAACATACAATGTAAAGCATCACTTCCGTGTATCTATGTATCTGTTCGTAAAGCATTTCTAGGAATCTCTAATCTATGAGGTCGAAGGTTGAGCAACCATAGCACAAAGTGTTTTTTATGCACAGATGTGTTTCATGTAAAATCTGCAACATAACAGCTCGAGTATAGTATGGAAGAACGTATAAGAGCGCTTTTGCAAAATTCCCCATTGAAATGATGAAAAATAGTATATGCACTGCGGGAGCGAAGTTAACTTTTTGTAGCTCGGATTTAAAATAACAGTATCAACAAGTCAAATATCAACAAACGTTTTTTCTTCGTACTGAAAACTACCATGCTCTGCTCTCTTTCAGCCTAATTATACCTTGTGGGAGTAAAATGCAGCTTTTTCTCACGCAGCATAAAGGAAGGGGTCTCCTAGCAAGTTACCTAGCAACAGGAGGAAAGGAGCGATTACTTAGTACCGGGAGGAAAAGAGAGGGTTCATTTAGCAGCAGGATAAAAATAAGATGGGTAATCTAAAGGCAAGAGCAAGAACAACATTATTACGCGTGCTGCTCAGATTAAAGTGATTTTTAAAAACTTGTGCGTCAAAACCCTCTAGATGCATGGATATGATATACAATAATTTGGTTAACTCACATTTGATTTTTGAGCTTTAAGGATTGCTAGTTTTGTGAGCATATAAATATTTTACATCCATTAGGTAGCTTTCTGGGCTGGCCTTTAGATGTGCCTGTAGGAAGACCATTGGCTTAACGTGCCTTCTGAAGCACGGAGATTAGTCACAAGAAAGTTTAACTCTTCTCCGAATTTGAACTCGATACCTAGCATTCGCAACTGATCATTATTGAACAATTTATAGAATTTGTTTTAAAAAATACAGTGAAAGCTCTGCGCTGCTAGGATATTACTGTTGATAGGGTGGCTCTCCTGCCTGCGTACTATCTACGAATCTCTTGCTTTATTTTCACTATGGCAGCGACGGGAGAAAAGGTGACACTTTATTTTGCGAAAATGCATTTGTCATCTGCTCTAGCATATTCATTTTAAGACAAAGATGACCGTGGAGTAAATGGAATATTAAAAAATTAAGGGATAACATGTAAATGAAGACGGTTAATTTAACACATTCTGAATATTAGTTGAAAAAAGGCGCCGCAGTCGATTTTTCAGATATTCCTTCTCAGCTTTTGCTATTGAGCGGCTTTCTGGATACCTACTCTAAATATTAATTGCTGGACCCGTAGTGCTAATGTGAGCTTCGCTTTCTATACGAAATGGTGGATGAATGATCAGAATAATGTAATACTTACGCCCAGTGCCGCCCATTCGTTTGTTAAAAAATTATAAAGCTTAAAAAAATAACTAACGGGAAAGTGATTTTTTTGTGCTTGGAGAATTTTGCGCTCAAGACACACAATAAATAAACACAAAGTAAATAGGAGCGCTCGATTTTCCTAATTCTCGCTTTATTATAGTATTGATTTTTTAAATTAATATTTCATAAGTCAATAATATTTTATACTATTTTAAACATTTTACGTTGATTATATTTTATTACCTGAGAAGCACGATAAACCTTAATATGATAATAAAAAGTAAATAAAATTTCTGTCAACATTATCTATTTTTGTAGCCAATCAAACAACTCCTGAAAGAAAAGTTCCTGTTCTCGCTTGATAACTTCAAACCGACTTTCACCGATGCTTGCAGGAAAATACAACATAATGAACTTATTATGCGTATCATAATAATTAAATACAGTAACATCCCGTTCAACGTTGTTTCATTACAGCGCACTTTTGTTAATTATTATATACTTTCAGTAGGTCTAAATTAATAGTAGTCTGATTGGTTTATTTATTTTTTACAAGCCTTAAACAAGTTTGTGAACTATCAAAATGACCGCAGGCCGAACAACTGTGGCCTTCACATAAAGTTCACAAAAACACATTAGCCTTAATTAAAGGCGTAAGAGCGCCTTTTTTGTTAAATATTTTAAACTAGTTTTACAATAATTATTCACGCGAAGGTTACATCGAAAAGCGTCGCAGGCGATTTTAAATATTCCACCGGCGGTTTTACGAAACAACGACTGTTTGTGGCTTAAGTGTCTGGCCAGACGTGCAGTAAAATGCCGCTGTCAGCAGCAGTAAAACTGCAGGAACGCCCATCTTCAAGGTAAATGAAAGGTAATGTCGCAGCTTTAGCAATGCACTTGTATTAGCATTACCTTGAAAATGCGCCTACTTGGCTTTTACTGCTTTTACCAGCAGGATTTTACTGCACGTGTGGCCAGACACTAAATGTTAAAAATACTGGGGGTAAGCCAATTCCCTGCCATTAGCCTGTACCAGTCACGGTGACGCCTTTTTGGCGATGAAGTTTTTATCCATTTCCAAGGAACTTTTGCCAAATTGGCTGTAAATTTTAATGAAACGCTGTTTTTATTGAAAGGGAAAAATTAGGAGGAAATTCATTGAACACTTTGGCACCATGCAAATTTTAGTGGTTTCTACGTCTTGACGAAAAGATGGAAAACGACTGAAGGAGGAAATCTTTTTCCAATATAAAATATCCAGCTTCCAAGAACTGAATAGTCTAGGGCTGAATATTATTCGCATGAATATTGCATCAACATTTATGATGTGTTTACTAATCCTAAATTCTATAAATCTTAACCATTGTTGTCTGTTTTTTTATCATTGTTATTTTTGATGACTCGAATTTACTGTGATGTACAGGGAGTTTCCATTAACTGGGCGTAGTGCTGTACGGTTGGTTTATATACCCATCAAAAGCGCTTAGGAGTTAGCGGATTGATTAGAGCTGGACATGAGGTAATGGGAAATTTGGTTTGCAACATTACACTACGTACTTCCAGTACTTGGGTCTCCATGACCCAATATTGCATTCCACTTCCTAGTGGAGACTGAAAGAATTAAGTTTTTTTCCGTTTCGCATGTTTCGATCTTATGACATCTCATCAGAGATGTATAGAATAAAATCTCTTGAAGTGACAGAATTTCTCTTCGCTTTTTTAAACATTTGTGAAAGGATTAACGTTGTTAAAGGTTAATTCATAATCTGTAATTCGCGCAATGTTTATCAAGTAAAGACTGCGACCTGCTTTCAATGTATCATAAGGACATTCACTGTTTAATTGTAACACTTTTCAAATCGGGTCATTCAAAGAACCACTATTTCGAAATGCGTGTCGGAGATGGTCCTTGGAACCCGAAAAACAAATTCTTTCATTGTTTTGGGAATTCGTGAAAAACAACGAAATTCCTAGTAATAAGTAAACATAAGCGCAGCCACCTTTGTTTTGACGTAAGTGATTTTTTTTCAAGGGTATTGTTCGGTTTTCCCAAAATATTTTCCATTGTTATGCATTCCCATGACCCATGTAAACAATGATTCGAAAAACTTGGAATACTTTTTGTCCTTGATAACAAAAACTGCAGTTTTAGGTCGACTTTTTGGCACGCTTCCATATTTATTGAAGTGTTTACCAAAGATTCTCCTCGAAACAGTTTATTTGTATTTGGTTAATTAAATTGTTTTACGACCCAAAAAGACACATAGTGTAGTACATAAATTACCTCGCCTCGGCCAAATTTGCATATCTAATGAGATGTCAATGTACCTCGAGTACCTACTTGGCGATGTCATTACACGTGTTCCTCATTGTTTTTCATATCTTAACACGTTTAGTTTTAATAGAACGAATAGTTTGATATAAGTACAACATTGTGATAAGTTGTGGTCATTAAGCAAATCGTTATTTTCAGACGTTGCACATTTGAAAATGTCCAAAATAGAGTTAACGACCTTCTAAGGTCGCATAGAGATACACCTAGAACGTTGCACTGGAGCTTCATCACCTACTCAAATGTCGATGGTTTTTTGATCACTTGATGCTTATTTTTTTGCAAAGTTTGGATGAACTCCAATGCAACGTCAAAAGGAGGGTTCGCTAAACTTGGCGAGACTAATTTTTTTTATTTTTTTCAGCGTACGGCAAAGTTTTTCTCGTCCGAAAGCGTGGTGGCAGTGATCACGGCCGTTTGTATGCCATGAAAGTCCTGAAGAAAGCCACAATTGTACAAAAGAAAAAAACCACCGAACACACCAAAACCGAAAGACAAGTCCTCGAAGCCGTCCGGGATAATCCATTTCTCGTCACACTTCACTATGCCTTCCAAACCGATGCCAAATTGCACCTTATTTTGGGTAAGTTTTGATACGCCATTGTTTTTACTCGACACCACCTGTCCCTCAGATGCCATATCCATATAGAGCACAGAGCGAACCTGCAGGAATGTCATGAGTCAGCTCTTTCGGTAGCTTATGAATAAAAATTATTGTATCAATAACGGCAGGCAAAACGCAACATGTGGGTTTAGTTTTGATCTATCGAACACTTTCGTTTTTTTTTCAAGTCCATAACTAGGACATTCTTGACATTGTTTTAGACTACCACGTGAGCTTGTTATTATATTAGATCTGATTTTTTTTAAGTTCGCATTCTTCGATTTCGGAATAATTGAAACTTGCGTTATTGTTGCGCACAATAATCTCGGAAAATTAGCAGGTGAAAGTAAGCTATATGAAAGTCCGTTTCACTTTCACCGATTTAGAAAATTGTGTACCGAACACTAATTTTGATTTAAATGTTAAATTTTTCGGTACTTACGAAGGAAATAAATGTGACAGATTAAATTGGGGACACCGAGGTCCAAAATAGCGACGACACAGATTAAGAAATTTACGATTTCGAAAAATTTTTAATTGAAAATGTATTTTCCTGTAGTACCGAAGTACTAACACAAAAACGGTTTGTTTTATTTATAAAACCGTGGGGACCTTATCAGTCGTGGCGATAACAAACTAGAAACGCAGTAAAGTAAAAATCGCTTAGTTGACATTTTTTTATTATTTATAATTGGTTATTGATGTGTAAACATGGCAATTCAGTTATTTATTATTAGTATTACTTGTTGTATTTTTTTCTAACATGACCTTGCTGTTGGTAAGTTCCGAGTCCTTGGTAAAAGGTGTTTTGATCAGGAAACTTCATTAGTTTGCAATTAACAAATTGGTACTAGTAAATTATTCCGATGTTGGTTTTAGAAAGTCAAAACTTCGTTTTTTGGTAATCTTTTCCGCCATTTTCACATTCGAAATTTGACTCAATTAGTTATGGTGAGTTGGTCAAATTTTGCCCGACTTGTAGATTTCTCCAAATTACCTTGTACAAAGGTGAACTCTAGAAAATAAGGAATCGATAATAAATTAGTCAATTATATTTTTTATTCACGATGGAGCTCTTCGAAAGGGATAAAATGCGGGCACTGTAAGAAAATTGGAAAACTTTCAAATGTACACTTGAAATTCGATTATCGCTATTAAGTTTCGTTAATCTCATTTTAAGCGCACAAGTGACCTTAATTTTGCGTTTTCATGCTTAATTTTGGAGCTTGTTACGGTTTTTGAACGAGTTTCTACCATTTTATTTTATTATTTGGCGAGATGTCAAGTTGGTTTTTCTGCTAAATGAACATGGGCTTTGATTACGAATCTGCGACATCGTGGACAACGTTAGAAGAATTGCTTCTCAAACAAGATCCGATAAATAGATAAGAAAATTTCATTGATTGATATGAAAATGAGGCTACATTCAATTTTTTATAACCTATCTTTCATCTGTTCTTGATTGTTTCAATTTGTGCCGCCCGTAAAAATTTTGCTTGGAGGAAGTGGCCCATGGCTGGAATGAGTTTAACCCCTCTGTGCACGCAAAATAAAGAATCTCGTAAATTCATTCATGCGCGTCAGCAGTGGCGTAACTACCTATGTGCAAAAGTAGGTCTGTTTGGTACCACATTCCTAGTGCTACACTAACTACACTACTACAAAGTGATTGGTGGTACAATTACCAACCCACTTTTTACACCAATCAATTTGTAGTAGTGTAGTTAGTGTAGCACTAGGACTGTGGTACCAAACAGACCTAGTATATGGTCCGTGAACTCCTAGAGGCCCAAAAACAGTGACGTAGCAGGAGGCACTGCTTTCTACAAAAAATTGCGCTATACACGGAACAAATATTGGAGTAGTACGCATGTTGCTCGGAGGAAATGTGAGCTGGTTAAAAAAGGTCTTTTAAAAATAATTTTGAAGGAGAGAGGTACAAAATGTGTAAAAAATTAAATCGTTTTCATGTTTTGGTTCGCAAATTTAACTAGGGAGTTAAAAAAGTCTTTCAAAAAAATTTTGCGAAAAAGTTCTCAAATGCTCAAAGAGCAGTTCGAAACACTGATTCTAAAAAAAGGGGACCCGCTGTGGGTATTGCACCGGGATCAGTGGTGTTTGCTTGCTACGTTACTGTCCGAGGTAAAATATTTTTACACTTTTCTTCACTTTTTTTGAAAATTTACACACTTTTTTCACTCGCTTCTTGCTTAGAACTCTGTGACAACCCTGGATAGGTTTTTAATTAATTGGTTGGTAGAGCGATTTAGATTTGTTTTATCACTTGAGGCATGTGTTATGTGCCATCGTTTTCTTTCTTGTATTCCACGGTTTAATTGTTCCACCGCTTCATCACCATCTTCTTCGGATTTTAGTGGGATATTCAAATTTAGCTTTTTTGATAAGATTTTTTGGAATGCCTCCCAATCAGTGTTTTTGTTTGAGAAAGCTGGAGGTGCAGGCTTCATAATCATTTTGCAGTGAAAAGTAACCAGCAGAGTTAAGAAAAGTAGCAGGGGCGGATAGTCGTATCAAAAATCTACCGAAAAATTAGCGGCTGGCGGCCCAAAAATGTAACTGTCACTGCCCAAAACAGCGCCGCAGGCGAAAATTTTATTTTATTATTTAAATAATACCTTAGCTTGAAACGCCCAGTTAGAAATTGTTGAAATTGTCTAAAGAAAGTTAGAAATCCTCGGCCCTGAGCAGAGGAGAATAATCTATGCCCTTTGTGATGCATGGAATTAGACATTTATTTATCTGATAAAAACAAAATTGGTAACTGCAAAATGTTGTTTCATTGTTGATCGATTTACATTATCTGTTTCTATTGTTTCCAATTTTTATAATTCACCAGATAATACTGGAGTGAAAACAGCATTATTGCATTTATTTTAACTTAAATGAACTTTTTCCAGAAAAAAACAATAGGTATAAGAATCTTACGAAGGCCATTTTGTTTTTATAAAAGGTAGCCCATGTCATACCAACAAATTTTTACTCCCTAGGGCTTTCCTGGCAAGATTGTTTTCTCCGATGTTTTGTTACCAATTCAAAAATAGTTTTAGTGCGGTCTTCAAGCCGCACTCGAATTTTGAGATGCAAGAACATGGTTGTAAAAGCGGAGATGATATTTTTTGATTAATTTTTTTATTTAAAATGAATGCAGTTCTACTATTGTTTTTTAATTATACCTTGGCACAATGTGAATTTTATAAATGGTCACCATTTTGATATTAAGTATTTTATTTGCATAATTTCTGACATCACAAGACATAAAATATGCTTACACATTCAGCCGATATGAAATCAATTATTCAGATAGAAATTATTTTTATTGTTGTTTTCTATTTATTAAATTTTGTGTATTCATCGTATCGCCCGCCACTGAAAGTGTAAGTTTTATTTGATGATTTTGTTATAATATAATAATTAAAAATACGTAGAAAAAATTGCATGTTTGCGGCTTCTTCAAGTATTTTGTCTCGTCCCCTAAAGGGGGTACGCCGGGCTTTCCCTCTCGAAACTGAATTTTTAAGTTGCGAGGCTGCAGGCCGAGCCAAATAGTATAGGAAAAATTGTCGCGATTAGCTTATTGCTGCTTACTGATATTGATCGAGGGGAGAGCATAATTTATTGTCTTGATTAAATGACTTCTTTATTTATAAAACGACTAATTGTTTGTTTGACACATTTTTTTGTTTTTTTTTTTGTAATGAATCTGAGTGGATTGATCAAACCATTTCTTTATAATGATGAATCCCCCCCCCCAATTTCTTTAGTTCCTGCAAATCAATATTTTTGTTATCTGATTGTTAGTATTTTATGAGGTCGGCTGTGTGCGCAAGGTTGCCTGTCACTTAATACACTTTTTTGAAAAATATTAATTACTCCCCCCTTTAACCGCTTAATGTCACATGCGCGCTGTTTTCTTGTTTAATGTACTGCAGGTGTAATTAACGTATATACTGCATCTTTGTTTAACGTTGACCACCCACAGTAATTTTTGGCCTTGAAATATTTAAGTTACATGAACCAATCCCCCCATCTTTTAGTGTCAGTGACGACTCTCACTATAAGCTATAAAATGGAATTTTCGAGAATCAAATGAAGCCATCTGTCTCTCTTGATGTGTAATGAAGTGAAAGTTCCTGTTACTTTTACAACATTTTATCCGACTACCAAAAGAGAGAGAAGACTGTTCTGGTTTAGTAACTAACAGGGGGTGCCTACAAACGATAACGTAACACCAAATTTCCTTGGTTGTATGTTTGAGTTTATCTCGAGTTTGAAATCAAACCGATTTTGACGGGACTTTCACTGATGGGTAGCTATCTATTCTACGTGAATGGTAGTAGCAACAAAATTAATTAATGACTTCCATGAATGGATTAACGAAATTTAAAAAAGTATATAAATAATTTCTTAATATTAACTGCGATATTTTCAATAGTGGTCTATTTATATCCATGTATTTCTAAAGTAGTAAGATAATGGCGCTGGGGGGGGGTTAATTTTATCACATTTTTGTAATTTCTCTTAGTGAAATTTATTTTTTTGCCTGACGTTTCGATGAACGAAATTCCTTCTTAGGTAAAAATGGAAAAACATGGTCTTTTCCCTGTATTTTCGGAAACCACAGTTCACCTTTTTCAAAAAAAATTTATTTTTTAAACCTATCTTTTTCTGTAATCCAACATTAGCTACCGAGGTCGATCTATTGGAATCATTATTTTAATTTCAAGGTTCCTCAAGGTTGAAGTTTACACATGGTATTAATAATCAAATTTTTTAAAATATTTTCTAATCGCAATCAGTGTAAATTTTCAATTGTTATGTTTTTCGATTATTAAACTTCCAAGAGGTCGGTCAATCGCGAAGTTTCGATAACCCCAAAAAATTAAGTTAAAAATTGCTCAACTAATTGTTTGGTTTGTTTTTCAAGGAACATCAAGGTCATTTCGTTTAAATCTCACCAAAATTAATTTTCCGCTTTTAAAATCAAATTTTGTCACTTGCAAAAAAGAAGTTCAAGGTTATTTAAGGACAATCGAACCAAACTTTTCAGATGACAAGTTTTGGTTTTACAAAATATGTGGAAGGAGAGAGAGACTAGCGCAGTTCTAATTAATTTTTATGGTTATGTATTAATTAATCAAAATTTTTTATTGCAGATTACGTTGCCGGTGGCGAACTGTTCACACATTTATACCAAAGAGAGCACTTCACCGAACACGAAGTGCGAATTTATATCGGAGAAATTATATTAGCGCTTGAACATTTACACAAGGTAAGTCCTCGTATTTGGAGAATTATTTTCCCTTGGTTTTATTTGGGTTATGCACGCGCTGCTTACTTTTCACACGGCGTAGTTTTTCTATTTGTCCTTAAAAAAAATTGATCCTTTCGGTCGTTTCTAATTTATTATTTAACGTCTCCCACAACTCTTGAGAAAAGTCGACTAAATAATTAAATTAGGACAGCTTAAGAGGTGTTAAGTGCTTCGGAAATGTACGGAATTTGGGTCATGATTGTTTTAAATCGCGCGTGTCTCCAAAATTACAACTTACGAGATGCGTTTGTGTTTACATTTTGTATCTTGGATTGTAAATAAGTAGCAGGGAATCCCAAAACCCCGACTTTTTAATTGTTGTTTTTGTTTACGGATTCGAACCCGCGACCTTTTCTCCTTTCAAAAACGTGGGAACTTGGGAAATTATTCAGGTTTTTAATTGTCCAGTTTTATGTATTAAGGCTATCGCGGTTGTTACTGCAGAGTTCAAAGTGCACCATTTTAACAACTCTTAATTTATTCTCTCATTATTAAAAGCTATTTACGTAACAGTTGGACTTTTGAATCCATAATTTCCGTTTTACAAATTTTTGGGGTCTCTGTCCTGACATCCGTCTAAAAAAAATGTAATTTTGGCTCGACTCGCCTCGAGCTCGAGAAAATTCCAACTGGGCGTTTTTCTTGACGGCCTTGTCAAACACAACATTTAAACGACCTTATGGATTGGTTTTTTCAAATTCTCTTTTGTTGACATTTCGTGTGCTACATTATTTGTAAAATGACAGGGAAAATGATTGGTTTTCGATATGGTTGTGGGTGAAAGGAATTGAATTAACGGAGTGAAAGTTTTTAGGAATTTATTATTCAAGTTATGTAATTGGTAAAGGTTAATAAAGCGTTTAGTGAACGTCTTAATTGATAATCCTTGTGGAACGAGAGATAATAAAAATTTCCAATTCGTCGAGTGACAAGCAGGAAAAACTCGTTCCATCAAATGCGAACTTCCAAGGTCGAAATGAAAATGCACTTCCAAGTTTTGTCAGTAAAATTTGCTAAATGTTTAGAAGCTAATTTATTTTTGAACTGTGATATTTTTTCGCTTGTTTCCATGCCAAACGGTTGAGTTTTTTTTTTCATTGTCGACAGGTGACCTTTGAGATTTTTGTAATTTAAAGGAGCCGTTAAACTTGCGAACCTTTCCAATTAGTTTTAATTTTTGATAAGATTTTCAATTTTGAAAAACCACAACCAGCTCGAGATTTCAAAGCTTGATTATTTTTTTCCGAATTTAGTTCATTGCACTCATTGTGCATTTTGAGACGCTAGATGATCACGCAATTCCGAAGGGACGTTGAACGAAGCCATCCCTTCGAGCTCCCCCACAGCAACGCTGTCGTCATATTAATTGGTTCATTTCGTGAAAATTCACTGTTTGCAAAAAAAAGTCGCTCCGTCGTACAGCATATGTTCGGGGTAATAATTTGACATATTTTTTAATTAATTTATAGTAACCGTTTTTAGGCAATCGAGCGACAGAACATCTGCACCAAATAATTTCAAATTTGTTTCTTTTTGAATGATTCTCGGTGGAGGTTACAGTTACGCTCCGCATAATGCGTGCCACAATTGATTTGATCAAAACCGCATTTATGTGAGATTAAAACTTGGAATAATTTTGCCATATTAAGAAAATTCCAGTAACCAATAAAAATTCTTGATTCTTTTTTCCTATCCAAAATTATCAAAAGCGGTGAGTGAATGACCGATACTCGCGGGTTTGATTTGCGTGGGTATCATATCTATACAAATTATAATTAAACGTTATTGATTTTGAAATTTTCAGCTTTATTTGTTAAAAATTTTCATACATTTGCTTTAATCTTATCTCAACAGTATCATTTCAATTTGTCTCTATCTACAATTTGAATCCGCTGCTTATCTTTCGTATCTTTGAATCCTCTTATTTTCCTCATTTTTACATTCAAATTTGAAGTATTGCAAAAAATTAGATGAAGTGGTGTATCCTTTGGCTAATTAATGAATTTACATAGACCTGATTTTTAAATCTTATTTTTCTTTTACCAAACATTTTCTTCCGTTTATCTAGGCTAACTCTAGCTTTTCGTTAGATTTTATTTAGGTGTATTTTACGGGTCTAGGCCGATAACCAGTACTCGAACATATTATATTTATTAAGGAAAACTCAATTGAATTTGATAGATAACGTTAAAGGCACTAGGTGAATTGGTCCTCGGTGATTTGATCCCCTGGTAATTTCGTCCCTGGTAATTTCACTCTGTAACACCTTGTATGTAACCACCATAGTTACTTTAGTTAACTTTGGGGATTTTTGAAAACGGAGGTTGGTAAAAAAGAGGAGATTATGCAGATTGTGTCATCTGTGGGCACTAAGAGCTTCTTGTGGTAAATACACTAGATATTTTTTAAGAATCTACGAAACGCGCATTGTGTGCGTTGCTTCTCCGACTGCGGTTAAGTACCAAAGTCTAGCTATCTTTTATTTATCTTAAAAGGATCAAGTGGCGTTGTGACCAACTTTACTGCCAAAAGTTTGGTGCAACTCTCAGATTTTCTTGGTAAATTGGTCCTCTGTAATCTAACCTAACCTAAGCTCGGCCGGTGGATCTCTCTTTTAACGGTCTCTTCATGAAACAATCATCGTTTCCTAACCAGGGATGTGCCCAACCAACTTTTTTCACGGAGGAGCAATCTGAAATTTTCTTACTGAATTAATTAAAAATTGCCAACTTGTTCAACTTTTGAGTGTTTTTGCCAAATTTCTAAAATATTGACACGTCTGTTCCTAACACTAACCTAAGCTCGACCGGTGCATCTCTTTTTTTGTACTCAAATCTAAGTGGAAAAATTTTCTCACCCTAAAGCACGTAAAGCGGATAAAAATAAAACGACAGCGATTTGTCGACCGGTTTCAATGCCTGTCGCATCATCAGGACTGTAATAATTGAAACAAAATACAATGTCATCGGCCAAAAACAATCATTTTTTACAATTGTATTTTGTTTCAATTATTACACTTCTGATAATGATGCGATAGGCATCGAAACCGGTCGCCAAATCGCTGTCGTTTTATTTGCAACCTCCTCTTTTATCCAAGATCTTTTATCCACTCAAATCCAAAGTTTTTGTAATGCCCCCCACATCAGAAAATGAAATAAGCTTGGCACCCAAACGTCTGTAATTTTTTTAATAGTTAACTAAATACGGAGAAACAATATAAATTGTAATCGGGGGAAGTTACTGGGACCAAATTACCAGGAGATGAAATCACCTGGTGACTAAATTACCTGGGGTGAAGTTACCAGAGGATCAAATTCCCGGTGACCAAATTATTGAGGGGGGAGGGGTAAATTACCGGCCACGAACACTAAAATTAAACGTTTTAGATATGGAGGAATGTCATATATTGATTAGTTTAGCTAATAATCGATTTTAAAGGTCTTAATTTCTGTGCGATATTCGCCTTTAATAGGATATTCTCGGTACGTGACATTTGGGCGCCGCCGTTCAGGCGCCGGACTTTTAGGTGCTGGATTTTCATATTTTAAATTCCTCCCACATCTTAGGGGTCGTCCTTTAATCACGTGCCACTTATTTACCTCTACCTTTGGTGATACGTCGTGAGGTTTTAGGCTACCCCCCCTGCCTTCCAACATCACAAATAAAAATACAAACAAATAAAAATTAATTTTTTCCTGTCCTATCTCCTTTAAATTTATAAAATATGAATAATAATAATATATTATGTTTTAATTATAAAAATGTTGGGAACATAACCAAAAAACTCAAAAACTAATATTGAGCTTCAGATTTTAACATTCGCGTTTAAAAATTAAATGTGCAATAATACAAGTTGAGAATTACGAAAATGTCAAATATACTTAAATTTTAAGAACAATGTGTGCGTTCAGCGAGCTCAACTGCTTAGTGTCATCAGTCAACTGTGATGAGTATGATGACACTCAGCAGTTTGAATTTCGCTGAACGATGTGCTTACAGTTAGCAACCATTGCCTAGCAACCTTAAACTAATCGTAAGTTGAATAAACGCAGCGCAAAATAAATTTTGCGCTGAATTTTTTAGTCAACAGTTGTAAGTAAGCGCATGCTCAGCGGTCCGTTCAGCGAAACCTGATTAGTCAACTTCTCAGCCGCTGAGCTTTGCTGAACGCACACATTTTCTTATTAAAGGCTTTTTTGCCTCACTGTGCCCAAACGCCTAAAACGTCGGCGCCCAAACGTCCTAGCACCCAAAAATCTTGGCGCTCAAAAATCCGGCGCCTAAAAGTCCGGCTCTAAAACGGCGGCGCCCAAAAGTCCTGACCCGGGGTATTCTGTTAATCGTACGTGTTGATTTACTTACGCTACAGGTTGGGCGTGGCGAACGAACACGAGAGCTCGGCAATAGCACTTGCACCATGGTAACGTTAACATCGACTTAAAAACATTGTTTAGGGGCTTTTTTGACTTAAATTTGCCGAAATAAAAATAGGAATTTACGGCACATCTCGGATCCATCCTAAAATTTAGGCACCCCCTTCTTAGTAGCACACTTTACCGAGTAGAACCGGCTAGGGGGATATTTTTAGTTAGAACGTTTTTTTTGACAACGCAACCACTGCAAATTTTGGATTCCTTTTAAAATCTAAATCATACATCGGTTAAACTTATGATCGGGAGTGCCTACGTGAGGCATGGGCGGAACTAACCTTGGGACAAATTTCTTTTGTTTTTTTTTTGAAAATATTGGTTCTATTTGCAATGATCCGAAATTTTTTTGTTTATTTTGGACCGTTTTCTATCATTCTGTCTAGTAAAACTTTTTAAATTCGCAGTCAGTGCGGGTAAACGAACTATCCCCCAAATATTGTTAGCAGATTTTCTTTTCAACTTTTATTCATCTATAGGTACTTTTAATTTTTCAAATATATAAATTATTAACTCGTTGATATTAGATAATATAAAACTTCAATTTTTTCATCTTATTTAATTACTGAAGCTTCTCTTATAAAACGAGAAAATTTTCAAACTTTGGTAACGTTGAGATCTTTATCTCAGGACTGGAGCGTAGCGCAGGCTGCGGTGGGTCGATCTTTATGAGACTGATGAAGGAAGAAAAGTTCCAATTTTGTTTTAGTTCTTGAAAATTTTTTATTTTAAGTTTAGAGCGGTTAGAGGTGATTGAGTTTTTATTGAAATAGCTTCTTGACAGTGGCGTAGCTAGCCATGTGCAGGGTGTGGAAAAAACACCAGCGCAGCTTGTTGCATGACCCAACTTAAGAGTAAATGGATAGAAGGGATTAACAAGATTCCACTTGATTTTGTAATTGTTTTATTTTATGAAATAATGGGGGAATTTTGATTGGTTCTTTTGTGTGACGTCACCTACCGATGACGTCAGCTCCGTTAATGTTTTTGGTGAAAGGTAGGAAACGTAGACCTTTAAATGCAAATTTTACGATTAAAACCTCGATGAATTCTGAAAGAGCATATTTTAAATAAGAGAATTAGGTGAGGAAAATGGCCTTAAAACCAACAGTTTTTTCAAAAATCGAATTTAAAAAAGCACGATTTTCATAGCAATTTTCAACTTCAGTCGCTCGGGATTGGTGAATCAATGCATTCTATTGACAGTCCGTGTAGTTTAAACTGGTCTTAGCTTTGCGCAGAGCGACGATAACCGGAGCGACACTTGCATTGGGATGCTTCAACAGTGCATTTAGAGCGAACATCATGGTTTTCAATAGTAAATGTCGATTTTTCCTTGCACAACCACCTTGCTTTTAGAATCCACGCAAACGAGTTTCACCCCTCAAAGATCTACCTTTTTTCTTAATCCACGGGCCTAGGGGTATTTTTACGATGAGTGTCGTTTTCATCAAAATGGCCCCTTCGGGCGCTTCGGGCTATTTTGGATCCACGCGAAAAAGTAATCATCAGCAGGGCTCTTATGCATAACAGTGCACGGACGGAGCACAGAATGCATTGATTCACCAATCACGAGCGACATAACTTGAAAATTGCTATGAAAATCGAGCTTTTTTAAAATCAATTTTTGAAAAAACTAGTGGTTTTAAGGCATTTCCTCACCTAATTCTCTTATTTAAAGTGTGCTTTTTCACAATAAATCGAGGTTTTAATCGTAAAATTTTTATTGTGGGGTCTACGTTTCCTGCCTCCTTTCCCCATGTTTTTGTTTTTCTCATGTTGGAAAATTCTGAAGACTCAGTTTGACATCTCCTTTCAAATAGCAAGATGAAAAAACAATGGAACTCGTCCATTTTAAGAGCGGTCGGAGACGAATAAAATGAGAACGTTCTTCTGCAAGAATTTCCTCTCTGTCTTCCGTTCTGATAGGGGACTAGAATTCCTAATTCGGTATCCTTGAAATGTCGAAATTTGGAAACAACGTCGTTCGATTTGCAATAAAATCGTAAATTTATTGCTGCATTGTTTTTTTATTGTTTGAATTTGAGGTTTATAAAAAATCGCAACAATTTTATTGATGACGGAGGTGGGCAGCGTGTGTTATTTAAGTTTTACGACAATCTTATCGAAAATTTGTAATTTTGTTGAGGTTGTTTCATGATGTTGTAATGGATTTTGTTGAAATTGCGGGTTTTGATTGCGCCATGGTTTATATTTTTGTCGTCAAAATTTTCTGCTGCGATTTTGCACGTCGTACTGATGCACTAACTATTTCGTCACTCTTCCTAATGGAATGCTGCCTGCTTGCCATCTTGGTAACACAAATCATATGTCGTCGACGATGGCGTTGATGTTGCCTCACTTGGTGGTGGGTCGACCGAAGTCACTTCTTGTGTTTCACTTTAATTTGGGGTGCGAGTTCTTTAACCCTCTGATCAGGTTACATAAGAGTCGATACGGTAGATTGCTCGATGCTGAACTTCCTTTCCTCATTTACTGTATGTACATATCGACTCTGCATGTAAAATTCGAACATTGCTCTTTTGTTTTGCTGATTCAACAAAACAATCGAGTTACATCAGCGCCATATTTGTTGTAAAAATGCTATAATGCTAAATTATTATTCTGACACCATTGCATCAATTTTTCCGCCTATTTTTGACTTTTGAACTATAAAACTTTCGTCGGTTGAAGTCCCCTTGTGCATTCCGTTTTTGTGTGCTTCCATTAACACGACGGAAGTGTATTTTGTTTAAACCTTTTTGATATATTGAGAGAGATAATATTGGGTTCTTATCTTAAGTGCCTGATAAATATAATTTAAAATTCCTTCAGTTTTCCTGCCTTCCCTTCTGTTGGTTCTATTTGTTGGAACAAAATTTTTCTGATGTATTTTAAAATAATAAATTATTTTGCTTTGAAATATCTGCTTACGAAACGAAAAGATTTTTAACATTTTGTGCTAAATTGGAGGTCTCGTGTATTTAAGTTCCTCTTCGGTTACTAAGTAACTTGCCAGGTGTTGGGCCAGGACCTACAGGTTAGTATGCGATTTTCGCACATATTTCGAGAACGAATACGTTAACCAGACACAACACCTGGTTGGGTTGAGGAGGTAGCTTATGGTGTGCTTTTGTTACTGTTTAACATAGCCGGTATCAACGACCCCTAAATTTTATGTACCCAGGTACCCTCTTACATTCTACTAAATATTTAAAAACTATCTTTTTCTATCATCTGAAATGTTTAGTAATATTTTGACTAAAAACATTTTTGTTTTTTTTTAGCTTGGAATCATATACAGGGATATTAAATTAGAAAATATTTTGGTGGACGAATCGGGTCATATCGTTTTGACTGATTTTGGATTAAGTAAGGAATTGCCAAGGGACCAAAATGACATCGATCAACGAGCTTATTCCTTCTGCGGTACCATCGAATATATGGCGCCCGAGGTGGTTAGAGGCGGCACTACCGGTCACGATATCGTAAGTACCATATAATTTACTCTTCTCGTCCTTGCCGAAAAACAATCGACCTAAAAAATTTTACTCGGAACGCAATTTGAGATAAAAAGTCGATGTAAATATAAACCGCCACCGTTTCGCTCGTGCAATTCGGTTACACGTGCCCAATTTTATCTTTCACAACCAGTCCCCGTCGTGGCGGATTGGAGCAGCGGCTTCAGTTACAGCATTTTGGAAATCTAGGATTCCCCGTGAGAATACCGGAATTACTTATTCGTGATTTTGATATCGAAGAGTTAACAGGTGCTGATTCATCACTTCAAAAGAGCATGAAATACTCTGACGCATCACATGCCTTCGTCCTAAAGTTCACATCGTAAGTGCGCTCTCATGAAATTATTGAGTCACGAAGACAATTTTCCCTTGAATGAGCACACCGTCCAAGGACCCAGGCGCGAGGAAAGGGTTAAACGATAATATCAATTTTTGTTTCAAATTGCCATATTTAACCATCTTTCTCCTGTAAAATACACTTTCTAAAACGAATTAGGTTACCCCAGTTTTGGAAATCTAATTTGGGGGGTTGGATTAAACGTATCGCGTGCGTAAGAGAGACACGCAGTCGGTCTCATCAATTTAATAGGTAAAATTTTGTTTTGACCCAATTGCGAAAGAAAATACCGTAACTTTTTTATCAGCAAACAAAACACTGCAATTTCTACTTATGTAACCTAATATCTTGACGATATTATTGATTAACTCGATGAAGCTTTGTTTGCCTTTATCTGCATTACTACATTTAAACAACGAACGACGCAATAAAATTAAGTTTTAAGTCAATTTTGGAAAATTACTGGATAATTAGCTAACCTTTTTGCATGATTTTTGTTGCAATCGAAGGTGAGAATGTGCAAATGCGATTACTATATATTTTCCTTATCGATTCAAGGTCCCAGTGCATTGGTTCTGCATCGTAAAAACGTCGTGGTACCTTGACAAGGTGTGCAATAAGCTGACTGATACTAAAAAAATCTGAATTGACAAACTTGAAAAAAAACCGTTTTCAATTTTCCGTGAAGTGTTCACATGGTTCGCATTTTCGTAATTAATTTATTCAGCTACAATAATTAAAAAATTATAATTAGGAGTTAATTTATTATTTCTTATTTAATTAGGTTTGTGGGTTAAGTATGTTGTAAGTGAATTCCAAACAGTTTGTATTTTAATTTTATAATCCGAAAGCGACGTCGACACGTGGACGAAAGTCGGGAAGTCATCGTCAAATTATTGTGTAATTGCGGTTTGTAGTCTGGTGGGTCGCGAAAAAATGAAAAGTGACAGAATGTTCTCGTTTTTTTTCTCTCTGTGATTGTTAAGTAACTTTCTATTTGTTTTTCTAACTTGTGCAAACCATTTTTTTTGTTTTGCTTACGCTCGTAGAGTAGAGAAAGGTAATGAAATATGCGTGGAGCAAGCTCATTGAAACAACTGTTTTTCTTATATTGATTAAGGTGAAGGTGAGGAGAAACTTTAGCTTATCGATTGGAACCCCGCAATGCGATGGTGAAATACAGATCTGCATAAAACGTTTCCGTCCCCGATCGTGGGAGTGGAAGTTAACTTTTTTCTCAGTGCTATTTCTTCTGGACGTTGGCGTTGTCCGGATGGGTGACCTATCCCGGAACGGTCCACTCCATCCATGGAAGAAGTACTTTAGTAAGTGTTCTTTCTTTATGAGAGGACATCCACTCAAAAAATAAATTTCTAGTGGTATTCGATGAAGTCTTTTTTCCCTATCCTTTTCCTGTCAACACTCCCTCCCCATTCCCTTTGAGAAACGTGGATAAACTGCAACAGCTTCATCATCAATACTAGGGAGATCAAATAATTCTCTAAGCTGAAGCCTATGGTTTTGGTGCACTTGGTTAAGGAGATTAGTAAAGGTTGATGATGTAGTGAGAAGAAGTGTACATTTTCTACGTTAAACTGTAGGTCCCCTGTGTCTATTCACAATCTTCTACTTCAACACTCTCACTATGGACATACAAGAGAACGACGATGACCTTTTTAAGCTGTACGAACTTGAAATATGAAATCAAATGGGGAAGTAAACCTCTGTGGTTTGCCATTGTCTTTCGAGGTGATATGGCACAATAAAATTTTTATCGAACCGAATCGAATGGCATTAAACACCGCATATTTCCGTCACCAAAACAAAGGACGAAAAGTCGACTTTTTATCATGACAGTAAAAAAGCTTTTTTGACCACCCAATGTAGATCCGTTGGTTGGAGATATTGAAAGGTTTCTTTCTATTAAATTGTGCTAGCTACATTTCAAATGGTAATGCAGCATTTCAGCGACTACAATTACGACTACACAGGTCCCTTATTAAAATTTAATTGTACATATCCCGTTTATTACGGTACAGTTACATTTCAGGACAGTAAATAAACTGTTGCGTGGAGAAATTCCAAAATTGACGGTTTGGTGTAAATGCATATCGAATCACTAAAATTGTGTTCCGACATTGTTGTTTTGTTTTTGATGTAAACACAAAGTTCTACGTTGTTTTACAATCAAGCATGCAAATCGATTGCATCAATAGAAACCGAATTCATCAAGGTCGTCGTTAATTAGATAAACTTTTTGTTTGCATTTCTCGAGACCTCGTTTTGAGTGTACATAATCTCATAGGGGACAACTCGACCATTTTGTATTATTAGTTGGCACGCGCTTTTGGCCCAAATGAAAGGAAAACCACCTTCGTTATCAATTTCGATGCGATTGTTTTGTTCTGTAATTACTAGCAACATTAAAATGCAATTACAACCAGAGTGGTCTATTTTAAAGTTGGTACTTTATTTTTAGCTGTGGCCTTCGCCTACAATAAATGACATAACGAGAACGTGCACCAAGCCAAACAATAATAACGAAATACTACCAACGAATTATTCTAATTTGACCAATTTTTAAAATCACATAAATTATCGTCAGCACGAAACAGTAAATAGGATGATGAGGAAAAAAAGGACAAAATCTTATTGCAAAATGTAATCTAGCGAAGTAGTGGCGGCAAGTAGGTCAAAAAAGTGTGCCAACGATTGATCGCCGACCTGAACCATATTGTAACGTAATGTTTATCGTTGTTACAACATTAAAATGTACACAACTTGGTATTAATTAGAATTTTAAAGTTGCACATCGACGTGTCAAAGGGGCCTTAATCTTCAGGCTTGCCTCTCTCTGTCTTCTTCCTGCTGATTTTTACATTCATTTTCTTGGGCGCCATTTTAAGTGAATTGCAACTTTTAATTTCTTGTTCTTGGCTTCTCACAAGCATCCGGTTGAAGCGTCGTCCAAAAGCAAGCTTAACTGTGAAATTACAGTTAGCATATGATAAAATGCGGCAAACCCGCTATGCCGCTTAAAATTCAAGTGGGTCAACTGTTTTCTTGCAATAATGGTAAGACCACATAAATCTAGGACGAAGAGAGTGACGGCGATAGGTTTACGTAACCGAAAGCTTCTAAACAGAGAAAGCACCAAGTTACTAGTGAAAGTAGGATGTAAACGTGTAATAATTTCAATTTTTGTTAATTTTTGCACTTGCTCTCTTTTCAACGGTTTCATTGTATTAATGGAATACATCCATAATTAACACTATATAATAATTTAAAAAAGTAAATGGTCTCTAGGATTGAAGGCTTGTTCTTGTTTTTTTTCTGTTTCTCTGGCAAGTGATCACTTTGACTTGCACTTGACAAAATTTAAAAGTTTACTGTGACTCCACCCGATAAAATAACACAACAATAAAAGTTAACTGCAAATCAACTCATCCCCCATCCACTGCAATCCGTTGAGTGAGTCATCATTTCTATATTTCCATCAGTTCCTGTAGGTATATCTGTCCCTAATTCTGATTCCGAGCAGTGTTGTCAGATTTTAACTAAAAAAAAACGCCCAAAACCGCAAACAATCTCTTACGGGGTGTCAAAATTGAAATTTAATGTCCAAAATCCAAAATAAAATTGAAATTTATAATTAACTTTATTAGTTTTGTTATTATTTTGGGATTCATACATTTTGGAATGAAATCGGTCAGAGCTGTAGATAAGGGGAAGGGGTTAAATCCCCCATGGAATAGCAAAGAAGCAAAAAAAAGAGTAAAAATTCTTTTTTTTTTGGTAAAACTTCCCTATGACATACACAAATTTTTTTTTAGGTATCTCCCTCTTATGATCTACATCTGTCTAGCTACGACCTTGAAATCAGGAAAACATATCCTTACTAGGTTCAAAATTTTTACAAAATAGATTATTGGTATAAAAATGCGCCATTATTGCATTCGAGAAAATCAGTAACTAAACATTGCTCATAGGGGGGGGGGGGGTATGATGAACACAATAATAATGATAATTATATTTTATAGTTGTCTAGATTGAATTTCTATAGGGAGCGATAAAGCTGACAGTAGCGTCCTCTAGAGTTAAAAAGTTTTATGATAGAAGTTCACTTTAGAGGCTCTAATATCAAGCTTTCTTGTTTTCTTATTGGAGAATTAGCTCCTTCATTTTATTTTAAATAAATTAGCGAGAAAGCCCGACGGTAGCGCTTCTAGAGTTAAAAAAGTAAACTTCTATCAAGAACTTTTTTCAAGGGGAAGGAGAGCTTTCTCGCTTCCTATGTCTCTCAATATCCTTTGAGGTGTAAAATCCAATGGCAATTCACTAAACTTAGATCTCAATGTCGATTATTTATCGCAATATACCGCAACTTTATTTTTCAAAAATACCCCAGATTGCGGTTTGCGGTTTTTGAAAAATTTTAAGCGCAAATTATCTAAAAAAAACGCCCAATTTGCGGTAAATCGCCCAATCTGATAACTCTGATTCCGAGCGCGTATACGTGCATTTAGTTAGTTCGAACTGAAAGCAATGTTTCCAATCAATCACTTAACCTGATTGGTCGAACCAAGGTCAAACTGCGCGTAGTTCTACATTCAATTTTAAGATCGACCAAATTTCATAGTCTACTATTAAAAGGATATCTTGGCTTACCTGAGTGTTTACATGAAAGGATTAATTACATCATTTCCAGAAGTAATTCAGAAAGTGTCAATTGTAATTCAGATTACCTAGTGTTTCTGACCCTACAGCCGCTATTTTGGTTAGCTCTGAGTAGCTTTTCCTCTGTGCACTGGAGGGCACTCCGTACCCCCCACACCCCCCGGTTTTGCTTTTATTTCTTCATATTTTACACATGGCGCCCTACACCCAGTTTACACGTTCGGGTGTCTGTTAAGGTTAAGAATAAAGTTTGAAAACCAAAACTATCGAAATATCAGGCGCGGATACATGGGGGGGGGGCAATGGGTGCAGTTGTTTTTGAATGTAAATTTGTCTGCTTTCAATTTTAAGATCGACCAAACCTCATGTTTTAGCCCATGTTTTAGCTCAGTATAACTCGGGTCGATCTACACTGTTAGATCGGCTTATTCTTGGCTTACCTGAGTGTATAAATTAAAGGACTAACCACATCATTCCCAGATGTAATTCAGAAAGTGTCAATTGTAATTCAGATTAGCCAGTGTTTCTGGCTCCCCAAACCCTATTTTGGTTAGATCTGAGAAGCTTCTTCTCTGTGCACTGGAGGGTACTCCGTGCCCTTCAGACCTTCCGGTTTTACTTTTATTTCTTCATATTTTACACATGATGCCCTACACCCAGCTAACACGTTAGGGGATCTGTTAAGAAAAAAGTTTGAAAACCGAAACTGTCGAAATGTCAGGGAAATGTCAAGGCGGATACAAGGGGGCCAATGGGTGCAATTGCCCCCCCCCCTCGACTCACGACCGAAACAGTTTATTTTGATCAAATTATGATTTTTGATCAATTTTTTTAAAATTTTTTGGGAAATTGAAATTTAAGCATAGGTAAAGAATTTCGTAAAAAACTTTACATGTTTTTCTGTCCATAACGCTCCCTCGCACTTCTCATTGTACACGCCTCTGATTGGTAGCATTAGTAGTTCAAATTAATTACTTCCAACAAATAGAATCAGTGCGGTCGACAAGGATGCGCCATGAGCGGTTATCGATTCAATCTCCAATTTCAAATTGCGTGATCAAATTGTCTGTCAAACTGCAAATCAACTCATCCCCATCTACTGCGAGTCATCATTTTTCCAGTTTCTGCAGGTGTATCTGTCCCTAATTCTGATTCCGAGTGCGTATACATGCATTTAGTTAGTTCGAACTGAGATGAATGTTCCCAATCAATCACTTAACCTGATTGGTCCAATCAAGGTCAAACTGCCCGTAGTTCAAGCTAAGGCGTCTAGATTCAATTTTAAAATCGACCAAATCTCATAGCCCACGGTTTAGCTCGATCTAACTCGGGTCGATCTATACCAGGCGTCGGCAACCTATGGCACGCGTGCCAGGCTTGGCACGCGATGGGGTTCTGAATGGCACTCAAATTCTTCTCCTCTAGAACCCCATTATATAATTTAGAATTAAGGCGGCACCCTGAATCATATTGGTAGAGTGGCTTGGCACACCACAGCTAAAAGGTTGCCGACCCCTGATCTATACCGTTAGGTCGACTTACTCTTAGCTTACCTGAGTGTATACTTGTAATTAAGAAAGTGTCAATTGTAATTCAGATTAGCTAGTGTCAGCCCTACAACCCTAGGCTTTGTAGGGCCCTACAACCCCTATTTTGGTTAGCTCTGAGAAACTTCTTTTCTGTGCACTAGAGGGTACTCCGTGCCCCTCAGACCCTCCGGTTTTACTTTTATTTTTTTCATATTTTACACATGACGCCCTACGCTTAGCTAAGACGTTAGGAGAGCTGTTAAGAAAAAAGTTTGAAAACCAAAACTGTCGAAATGTCAGCCGCGGATATAAGGAGGGGGCAAGTGCACCCCCCCCCCGACTCACGACCGAAGCACACATTATTTTAATCAAATTACGATTTTTGATCAATTTTTTTTGAATTTTCTGGAAAATAGAAATAAAAGCATAGATATAAGAACTTCGTAGAAAACTCTGTCTGTCTCTCTGTCTATAACGCTCCCTTGCACTTCTCATTGTACACACCTTACACGAATTAGTAGTTCAAATTAATTACTTCCAACAAATCGAATCAGTGCGGCAGATAAGGATGCGCCATGAGCGATTATCGAATCAATCTCGTAACTCAAATTGCGTGATCAAATTTGAACGAATAACATTTTAATTTTTCTGTTACAGGCTGTGGACTGGTGGTCTGTCGGTGTTCTCACATACGAACTCCTTACGGGAGCATCGCCGTTTACAGTTGAAGGTGAAAAGAACACACAGCAAGAAATATCGCGTCGAATACTGAAGACGACACCTCCAATCCCTGAGTGTGAGTAATCCCACGAAGAGGCAAACCAACGTCCCGTACTAAATTTTTGAAAATTTTCAGATTTGGGACGCGACGTTTCCGATTTTATAGAAAAACTGTTGGTCAAAGATCCTAAACTACGCTTGGGCGGCGGAGAGGACGACGCCACCGAATTAAAAACTCATCCCTTCTTCAAATCTATAGACTGGGCGGCTCTAGCCGCCAAAAAAATACCATCGCCTTTTAAGCCCGAAATTAGATACGAATTGGACGTTTCGAATTTCAGCGAAGAATTCACCCAAATGCCACCTACCGATTCACCTGCAACCGTCCCACCCAATTACGACAAAATTTTTAAAGGCTACTCGTTCATATCGCCTTCCGTTATCTTCTCGAAAAACGTAATTTCGGACGAACTCTTGAGACCTGTCGTGCGACAAGACGACACATCCACGCTGGTACGATGCCAACTCAGCGATTCGCCATTCTTCCAGCAGTACGAAATGGATCTAGACGAACGAATTTTGGGCGACGGTTCGTTCTCGGTTTGTAGGAGGTGCATCGAGAAGAGCACCGGCCGAGAGTTTGCCGTTAAAATTGTTAGCAAAAAGATGGATTGTACTCAAGAAATTAATTTGCTGCGTGCTTGCCAAGGACATCCAAATATCGTCAAGTTGTACGACGTGATTATTGACAACTGGCACACGTATTTGATTTGCGAGTTGTTGAAGGGTGAGTTTTTTTTTTTTACTCTTTTTACCCAACTACAAATAATTAGGGTGTTTTTTTTGTGCCTCTAGAGGCTATTACGCTACAGTGACGCGCATGAATGGACCAACAAGATTATCGTTAAAATATTAACTCGATTTTGATCAAAATTTTTGCGGGTTCTTAGTTATGTCTACCCATGCATGGCCATAGGCTGGTGCTTTCCAAATTTTATGTTACTTACTATGTTCATCTTCAAAAGAATCTATTTTTGGCGCTTATTAATTTTAACTTTTCTGGTTTTTTAGGTGGAGAACTTTTGGACAGGATTCGACAAAAATCTAAGTTCACCGAAGCGGAGGCATCAGGAATTTTACGAAATCTCGTATCGGCCGTAAGTTTCATGCACGGGCGGGGCGTAGTGCACCGCGATCTTAAACCCGAAAATTTGCTATTCACAAGCAACGACGACGAAGCGGAAATCAAGGTAGTGGATTTTGGTTTTGCTCGGTTGAAAAAAGAAAAGGAGATATTGCACACGCCTTGTTTTACCTTACATTACGCCGCACCGGAAGTGTTGAACGGAGATCCGAAAGGATACGACGAAAATTGCGACTTGTGGAGTTTGGGCGTGATTTTATATACGATGCTATGTGGTAGGGCGCCTTTTCACGCCGGCTCGCGAGACGACGGTGCGATCGCGGTCATGACGAGGATTAAAGGTGGCGATTTTAGTTTTTCTTCGTCTGCTTGGAACGGGGTGAGTTTGGAAGCAAAGAGCGTGGTGCAAGGTTTATTGACGGTGGATCCTGAGCAAAGGCTTCGCATGAGTGATTTGAGTAACAATTCGTGGGTGAAAGGGTGTCAAAGTTTTCCACAGACGCCTTTGATGACGCCCGACGTGCTGTCTTCAAATGGGTCGACCGAGAAGGGTCTTCAAGCCACGTTCCAAGCCTTCCATAAAGCCGAGAGGGAAGGTTTTAGATTGCAGGACGTATTTACCGCTAAGTTGGCTCAGAGGAGACGATTGAAGAAGAGTTCTTCGGATAATATGAGCAATTCTTCGTGTAGTTTCACGAGCGAGATTGCCGAGCTAAAGACTGACAAAGTTGATGACGTTACCGTTTCTGCAACCGAGACGCCGCCGCCGATTAACGAGGTGAATTCTACCGAAACCACGCGGGTGGTTCCCCGAACTAGGGCGAAGCGCAACGATAGGAACCCGTGTCAAGGGGTGAGAAAGAGTGAAAGGATTAGAAGAAGGAACGAGGTGGATTTGGATCCGTTCCATGTTCTTTACCTGCCACCCACGACAAGGGGGACGCGGAAACGTAAAATTGACGTTACCGGTTTGCTAGATAAGACAAATGAAAGTGGTGAGGGTCAAGACATAGTGAGATCTCCTTCATCCAAGATACGAAAAAAGGCGGTGCCTAGAGGGCGCGGTGAGAAGAGGTAAAGTAGGGAATGACAGTATTTTTTAATGAAAAAGCAAATTTTTGTGTTTTCTCGTATTTCTTGTTAATAAAAGAAGTTAGATGAATATTTTTGGTAACCTGATCGCCCGAACGTGATGAAATATATTAATAAATGTGATACGGATGTTTTAATGATAATTTATAATTGTTTATTAATTTTAAATTTTCGCTAATCACGGATTTTATTACTTAGGTCCCAGATTAGGTGTTTATTGTTACAATAATTAAGTGCACTTCCTAATTATCATTATTATTATACCAAAAAGATTTAAATAATTGAATAGTTTCTATAATTAATTAGTTATTAAATTAATAAATTATAATGCGTGTTTAGAATTACAATTTTCAGTTATTTTCTTTAAAATTTAATTGTTATTTAAAATATTGATATGTTTATGGTAAAATACGAATCAAAAAAAAAACGCGTTTTAGGGGTCGCGCAACGATTTTCACCTGTTAGGCAAGAATCTCCCCACGAAAATCGTCTGCCTCCCCAAGTAATGATGAATGTTATTTTTATAAAAAAAATAATAATAGGAAAATTGTTAGTCGAGTATTTTTTAGTCAATAGTTTGTATTGATACGATTTAATTTGTTGACACAAAATACCAAAGACATGCTGCTGCCTTTTTGTGTTGACACCTTGGGGATGGATTTTTTGTTTTGTTATTTTTTAGTGTAGAAATCACCAATATGCTCAGGTTTTAATTTTAAAACAAAATTAATTATTTCTCTGTAATTGTACAAAAAGAACTCTGTGCTCCATGTAAATATTAAATTATTTTTTTTTGCCTCTTGTACGACATACAACTCTACATATTTTTTGTTTTAACAACTGCTGGAGACCAAAAGGACGTGCCTTGTTTAATAAAGTGGAAGTGTTGTTTAGAGACAAGATAGATCCTATGATTTTTGTTTTTTTTATAAGTATTTATATGATGATTATTAATTTTAACTGTTCTTCATATCTAAACTTATAATTCCTATTGTTCAGTTGTTATGATGATTAAAATTTCAAATTATTTTACTGTGTTTTTTTTTAACTGCATGAAGGAGGAGTTGCATAGTGTTAGATAAGCAAATCTTGTGGGAGATTTGGAACCATCTGATTCAGTTCAAAAAATGATCAACAGATGGCGCTACTTTATTGAACGGGATTGAGTGACCTACCAGACACTTCACCGTACGAAAATAACATGGGAAATTGATTTTTTTATATTTCTGCTTCTTGTTGTAATGGATATGAATGAAAAAGGTATTAATTTAAGGAGTTTTCCGCGTCTAAATAATAATAATTATTGTTAAAAATTTAAAACTCAAACGATTTTTGAAAAATCAGACAGACTTTGGATAGAACCTGGCTGTTGGCTTATATTTTTGAAGTTGCAGTCGACCAAGGTGGACTATTTTCAAGTTTTAGGAACCCAAAAATTTAAATGTTATAAATTACATCCAAGGATTTGGTACAATGCCTGAAAAATTAGTGAAAAAATTCCATGTATTATTGGGGTACTTTTAGGAAAAAGAAGACTAAATTTTGTGTAACAATTCTGAAATTGGAAAATATGGAATTTTAATAAAATTAAATCTGTGATAATAGACTTTTAGAGCTGATTAGATTTTGGTTTAAGTCGCTCCACAAAAACTTGAGAGTGACGTACATGAATAGATTAACGAGATGCCATTGTTTTCTTGAAAAATTATTTAATTTTTTGTAACGTAAGGATTATGGGTACCTACACTGTGCAAGCCACACAAAGGCGCCGAATCATAGGAGGGGCTAAAAACAATTTTTTTTCTAAACTTTCTTGTAAATTGGGTCATGGATGCACGTAGGCGCCGAATTATAGAGGCAGCCAAAATCATCAACTACTTTTTGTAAACTGTATTGAATTAGTTTGCAAGACATAATATTTACATAAAGTCATGTGATGGCCACATATCTCATCCAGTGAGGCCGAACAATCACATCCGATATTTTTTATGGTAGATGTACGAGGAGCTTTTCAATTTGTAAAATGATGTATAGTAAAATTCGTAACATTTCAAAGTGGGGGTAGCTGGCGGGGAGGAGATTAAACTTAAAATTCAAATAGTACATAATATTTGCTTTGAACGTTTCTTTTGCCCTCTAAATTGACTTGTTTTTTCTTCTTTTTAAATTTACTCAAAAACAAAAAATATTTTGACTGGTTACTTTTGAAATGAACAGCCAGTATAAACACTGGATGATCCAGGACTTAAAGCAGTGGGGGGGGGGGCTTTAGTTGCTAATAAAGTAAATATTATTTGCTACATTTCTTTGCTAGTTTTTAAGAATCTTTAACTTTCTTGGGGGGTGTGTGGTATTATCTCTTTTCTCTTAAATATTCGCCACTGCACGTAAGGAGATGTGAAATTTCAAGTAAATACAAAGAGGATAGAGGAGCACCCAGAGACGTGCCCAACCAACTTTTTTCGGGGGAAAAAATTTCAAATTTGCAAATTTGCCAACTCAATTAATTCAAAATTGCCACCTTTTTGTAAGTTTTGCAATTTTTTGTAAATTTAGACATAAAAAAATGCCAAATTGAAGGTGCATGTCCCCAGCCCCCCCAATTCGAATTTTGACTCCAAAATAGTCTAAATCGTTTGTGCTTCGTTTGTACCTGTTTGTGCAAACATTATTTTTTTTTTTTTATTTACATTTTTAACGTGCATCAACTACTGGGTTATTAGCACTTTTAAATGTTAATTTTTAAATTGTTTAGTATTTTTGTTTGTTTATGTTTTTTGGATTGGGTAATTTGGTTGGTTGGTTTTTTGGTTGGTTGGTTTTTTGGTTCACCACGGAGTGAGAATGTCCACTGGAAAGCCGAGCTAAGAAATTCTGATGCGTCCGAGACTTGAACTCAGAATTTCCGCTCGTAGCGAAACCAGTGATCACATCACTCCACTGCCGTGGCTTAAACATTATTTTCGTTTGTACCCAAATAGTTTTTGAGAAATTTTAAAATTTCGCTGGGGGGGGGGCTGGAGACATGCTAGCCCCCTCATGTCGAATTTTGACTCCGAAATGGTCTAAATCGTTTGTGCTTTGTTTGTGCCTGTTTGTGCAAACATTATTTTCGTTTGTACCCAAATAGTTTTCGAGAAATTTCAAAATTTCTCTGGGGGGGCTGGAGACATGCTTTTTTAAAATTCGAATTTTGGATTCAAAATAGTCTAGACCGTTTGTAAAACGTTTGTGCTTGTTTGTGCAGGTTTTATTTTCGTTTGTACCCAAATAGTTTTTGAGATTTTCGAGATTCTACGTAACACGTGGTAAAACAAAATTTCTTTAAAATTTCCAATTTCTGATACAAAAATAGTCTAAAACGTCTGTGTTTGGTTTGTACTTGTTTGTGAAAGTTTCATTTTCGTTTGTACCCAAATAGTTTTTGAGATTTTCAAGAAATACATTAAAGAAACTGACGCGCATGAGTGGATTAACGAGATTCTTGATAAAACTTACAGAATCACGTTCAAAATACTCTCTATCGTTTGTACGTACTTCGTTTGTTCTTGTTTGTGCAAGTTTTGTTTTCGTTCGTATCGTTTTTTTAACATATTTAAAATGATAAAAATTACTAAAATGAAATACATATAAAAACTCTTTTTTTAAATTTAAAAAAAATTAGCAAAAGGATAAGAAGATTACGATTAACCGTTGAGACCATTCTGACCTTCATAATACCACTGGGACGTAATTTTCCTGTACCCTTGTACACTGCCATTAACACTGATTCAATTTCGTTTAGTAAGGGTGGCCTATATCTAGGCGTTTTGACGTTACTCTAAGAGCCAAACTACACGAGCGTAGTTTCCGTCGCGTATTTATCGTCGCGTATTCTCCGTCGTATTGAAAACCATACGTTTAAATGGAGCAAACTACACGAGCGTAAAACACGCTGTGTGGTTTTCAATAGGCGGAGAATACGCGACGATAAATACGCGACGGAAACAACGCTCGTGTAGTTTGGCACTAAAGGAGTCAATTTCTTGGTAAAAGCCGTTGCTTTATTTATCACCAATTAGCAATTGCCCATATTTTCAGGAAAGAATCTTAAATAGAAGTGAAGAAAATTTATTTATGAGTAATTTAACTGTTTTGATGACGTTTCTGCACAATAAAGAGATATTTATGAGTTATGACTAATCTCAATCAGGTATTGTGCAGAATAAATAAAACAAAACACTAAATAAGTAAATATTTATGTTTTGAGACGTGATATTTAAATAAAACTTTGTTTTGTATAAACTAGGTACATCTAATTATACGAACCTTAGATCATCTATATTCTATACAATAGATAGGTCATAGCCGTATACCTGAAGCAGTTTGTTTTAAAGCTCAAAAATTTTTGGTGGGGTGCGCGGGGTTTGTTTTCCTTTTGGTTAGCCCCTTTAAAGGTCCATTTCCCCAACCCCCCCCCATTTTGATTTTTGGATCACTTTTTAAGTCATTCGTTTGTGCATCGTTTGTGTACGTTTATGCAAATATTTTTTTCGTTTGTGCATTCACCGTTCGCGAATTATTTAACAAATAAATTTGGGGGGGCTGGAGAAATGCCAGCCCCGCCATCGCGAATTTTGGGTCAAAATTGGTGTCAATCGTTTGTGCATCGTTTGTGTACGTTTGTGCATTCAATATTTTCGTTTGTGCAAACACCGTTCGCGAAATATTTACAATTCAAATGGGGGGGGGGCTGGAGAAATGCCAGCCTCTCTCATCGCGAATTTTGGGTCACAATTGGTGTCAATCGTTTGTGCATCGTTTGTGCACGTTTGTGCATTCAATATTTTCGTTTGTGCAAGCACGGTTAGCGAAATATCTTCAATTGAATAACCGGCCATCATTTCTCCAGCCCCCTCCCCCCATCACGAATTTTGGGTCAAAATTGGTGTCAATCGTTTATGCATCGTTTGTGTACGTTTGTGCATTTATTATTTTTGTTTGAGCAAGCATGGTTAGCAAAACATTTTGAATTAAATAACCGGTGAACATTTCTCTAGCTCCCCCCCATTTCGACTTTAATTGATTTTTGCTGTTTTGACACAAATAACTATGTAGTCAACAAATTGACAAATTTGATTATTGCTCATTTTAAAAATGTTATGCAATTAGTGTTTTAAAATTTCGATTTTATCGAAATTGGCAGTAAAACTATTTTTTTAATACTTAGCGGAAAATAAACTGCGACAGGCAAATTTTCTCTTGAAAATACGTAAGAATTTGTCAAAAAAGATGCACAAACGAATGACTTAAAAAGTAATCCAAAAATCAAAATGGGGGGCTGGGGAAATGGACTTCCCCTTTAACAGCTGCAACTGAATATACACATTGACATATTTTTATTGCAAACAAAGACTCAAAACAAAGCAAAATATTGCAAACATGACGAAATTAATTAATACTTAAATAAATTATACTACTTAGAAATTGGTAAATGTGAAATCAATTAATAATTACATAATAAATGCAACATTTGGTTACGTTTATTTTCAAATTTGTATTAATTTATTATCATGGTTTATTATTAAGATTGATGATATCAATAGTGCAATGGGTCATTAATAAAGTTCCATTGTATATCCATGGCTATAAAACTGGTTAAATTAATATCCAAATGTTTTTCAAATATTAGATTACATTACGGGTCAAAGGCAACTTCAGAAAAGTTACAAAAGAAGCTTATATACACACAAAAACTAATTAAATATTAATAAAAATTATATTTTGTTAATGTTTTTACTGTTTTGTTACACTCATTAAAATGTCACTTTGCCCTTGAAGGTATGCAACCTGTGATGCACTATAAAAGGAAAACAAACTTTGTTGTTCTTTTTTGGGCTTCATAACAAATGGGTCTATGTCCTATCTATTGTATATATGATCGAAGCGTTATACTGTTTACGCCAGCCTTAGACCATTTAAAGTTTAAATGCAGTTAAAGTTTAAGTTAAGGCGCCTCTCTCGTAGCGTAAAATAAAGGTCTCAAACAAGTCAAAATTGTGCTGTTAATAATAAATAATTTTAAGTGCTTCTAAAAAAATTACAAAGGTAAAACATAAAACTATTTTGGTACAGGCTTAAAATTTTAAAATTTTGATTAATTTCAAAGCAACAATGTGATGAGCAGTACAAGCGCTGTGATTGGTCATATTTGAAGACATTATTGCTTCAAAATTAATTTTAATTTTAAAATTTTAAGCCTGTACCGAAATAGTTTTATGTTTTATCTAATTAATATTTTTTGAATCTTGTAAAAATACTTTTTATTAACAGCACAGTTTTGACTTGAATTTTTAGGATTTTAAGCCAAGAGAGGCACCTTAAAAAAAAATTAAAGTTTAAATGGTCTAAGACGCCAGCCATTACTATACTTGATATTTCAGCAGAGACGTAGCTACAGGTGGGCCTAAGTTCTGTCGGCCCACCCGTGTGCCCACCCTGGAAATATTTAATAAAATCAGACAAAAATTAAGGAAAACAATATTAATTTAAATCTTTTTCGGGAAATGATTATGTAACTCAAAAAAATGTTACTCAATCCAACTGTTTACGTAGCGTAGATTTAATTTTATCAAATAAAGTCTCTTATAATTTACGAGCTTGAAGTTTGAGACGTGATGATTGTAAATAAGAAACAGGAAACACAAGAAGTGTTCTTTGAAATTAATTCCCCCACAAAAACTGCTACATTGCAAAAATGTAGATTCTAATTTAATCCAGTCAGGGGGAAAGGTAGCTAACTTAGGTTCGAAAATACAAATTTTACGATTGAAACCTAGAACTTTTCTGAAAGAGTATATATTAAATAAGAGAATTAGCTATGACGGAATGCCTTAAATGCACCTGTTTTTTCAAAAATTGAATTTAAAAAAGCTCGATTTTCACTGCAAAATTGAAGGTAAATCCCTCGTGATTGGTTAATCAAGGCATTGTGTTGACGGTACGTGCGTTCCTATACATAAGAAAGAGTGTAGCTGTTTACAAATTTGTCAGTAACTCTTACGCTATGGTAGGAATGCGTTCTTCTTTTTTAGGACAAAAATTACTTCAGAAAAGGGTTACTTAAATTTAACGAGCGGTAGTTACTTTTTTGCGTGGATCCTACTCGTGCCATGGTGGTTTTCATCAAAATGGCCCGGAGCGCCCGAAAACGACAACCAATTTAAAAATACCCCTAGGCCCGTGGATGAAGGAAAATGGTGGATCTTTGAGGGGTGAAACTCGTGAGAGTGGATTCTAAACGCAGGGTAGTTGTGCAAAGAAAAATTGACTTAAAGCACCCTTCGCTGCGCTCGGGCGCTTTAAGCCATTTTTCCTGCACATGTACTATTCGGAAAGGTGTAAATGTGTAAATACACATTTAGTATTGAAAACCATGATTTTCGTTCGGAGTGCACTGGATTCACCAATCCCGAGCGACTTTGCTTAAAATTTACTGTGAAAATCGAAGTTTTTAAATTCGATTTTTGAAAAAACAGGTGCATTTAAGAGGGGCATTTTTTTCAGGCCCTTTTAATTTAATCAACAGATGGCGCCTACTTAAATATTTTTATAAAATAAGAGGATTTTTTTGTATTTAAAATATAGCAAATTAGTTGAGATAATACTATTCTATAAACAATATTCTTAATCTTAAGCTATTTGGAGTTCGTATTGAGTATGTCAAAACACATTCACTTACAAAAAATGATAATTAAACTTTAATATTATGAATTGTGTTTTTATAAATAAATATTACAAACCCAAAATAGCTTAAGATCAAGAATATTGTTTATAGAACAGTATTATCTCAACGAATTTGCTATATTTTAAATATAGCAAATTCCTCTTATTTTATAAAAATATTTAAGTAGGCGCCATCTGTTGATTAAATTAAAGGGTCCCTGAAAAAAATGCCCCTCTTAAGGCATTCTGTCATAGCTAATTCTCTTATTTAATATTTGCTTATTTAGAATTCATCGAGATTTCAATCGTAAAATTTGTATTTTCGGACCCAGGTTAGCTTCCTTGAACCACAAAATCTACTAAAACCGCGTTGACTTTGAAAATTTAAAAAATTTATTTAAAAAAAATAAAAAAAAAATTTTATTTTTATGTTTTTTGAGCTTGGTTTAGGTTAGTAAAAAATTAATAAACCAATGAGAGTGAGACAAATTCAAGTCATAATTTTAATCTGCGCATGCGTCTGAAAGTTTTAAATTCTTCAAACTGACTGAAGTAATTCTAGAGGACGCTAACTACAGATGAATGCGGGACTACTTTTTCTTCTATCAGAAAGCGGAAATCCTGTGCCTCCTTGTTGTGTAGGTCCCTTCCCGCGGATTTTCAAGCACTTTGAAACCGCCAGACGCATGCGGAGATCTAAAATTATAATTTAAATTTGAAACTGCGCATGCGTCATATCAAACGCGGGACTGAATTGGCATCAGTTCTCACGGGACGAGATTTTTTCCATTCCGCTTCCGCATTCTTTTCTAACGCTAACGTCAGCTGTCTCGCTCTCTATAGCTATTATAACAATTTTATATAACCTACCTATCTATTCTGTAACTTTTCGTTATCGTTATGAAATCGTTAAGAACCGTAAAATTTGGTTTACACATACCCTTACATTACTATTCAATGCAATTCTGAGCGTAAACCAAACTTTACGGTTCTTAACGATTTCATAACGATAACGAAAAATTACAGAATAGGGGGGTAGATAGCTAACTGCTGATCATAAGATTATTATAAGGTATCTATTTGCCAGTTGTATAAAAGGAGATCATTCTCGGATCAGAGTTAAACCAAAGATCGAAGCAAATGTCTGTTGTATGAGCAAGAGTCAAGCATTGATCCTGGGTTAACTCTCCGATTTTATGATTAAGCCCTGGTTTCTAACCTCAAAGTAGTAATACCAATTTAACAAATCATTATCATGGATTATCGTGATTTGACCGACGACGAAGGCTTTTTTGAACTACTGGAAATAGTTGTACAGCATGAAAACAAACGAAGAAAATCTCGAGTTTTTCGTCATCGACCAAACATCTTTTTAACGAATCGCAGATTAGAATACAAAATCTTATTGAAGATGCTTTGGTGTATGGAAGCATCGTTTTCCTATTTTATCCGTAGAGATAAGATTAAATATTGTGTAATAACCTGTGTGCTTTCAGGTGCTGTTATTCATTGATTTGAATTTTTAATAATATATTTTGCGCTTGAAAGTAGCAACTAGGAAATCTTTTCTTAGGGATTTTGGAAAAGAGCGGTTGGCAAGAGAGATCGAGATCGAACAAGTGGAAGTGTGGTTGTAAATTTTGGAAGTGACTTCTTTTTTTAGATTTTTCTCATGGACTTAGAAGAGAGAAAAAAAATCTTTCTAAGTCCATGATTTTTCTAGATCAATTATAAATCGATTGACAGATCAGATTTTTGATGGTAGCTTGATTTTAAACTCTTCTCAAGTCACACGTAAGTGATTTTTTATTTTATAATTAACATCATTTGGCGGCAAACTAAAAATTTTTTTGTTGGCGATAAGTTTTTCATTTGTGATTTTTTATGGTCAACTGGCGCCCAATTTCCATCTTTTGCAGATAGTGTCACTGAAGACGCTACAGAGCAGCTTGTCGTGGTAAATACATTAGATATTTTCTAGGACCCACGAAACGCGTATCGCGCGACCCATCTTCTCCGACTGTGGGCTAAATACCCGTAAAGTTAGCTACCTTTTTTTGTTCTAAAAGAATCAAGTAGTGGCGTTGTGACCTACTGCACTGCCGAAGTTGGTCACAACGCCAGAGTTGAAGAGTTGAAGCAATTGTTGCTGCAGCTGTTTTACACAACATTGCTTGTAAAAATAGAGAACCCCTTCCATCGCAGGACAACTACACAGTAAATATAATACAACAAGAAATGGCTACAAATAACCTTTTCATTGATGAAATACCACATCACATTTTTTGATTGGCTTTTACCCTGCACCCAATCGAAATTCTGCATTCTGCAGTATTCAGGAATAACAGTAATTCTAAAGATAACTGTCGGATCAGTTAACTCTACTTGCAAGAGTTGCTTTATACAACCGCTATTGTATAAAGCGTTGATCCTGCTTTAACTCTCCGATTTTCTGAACCATAGATCAATGAATTTCTAAATTTTAACCTTAAAGTAGCAATGGCAGCGCCAGCTTCTTTTTTTGGTTGGGCGACAACTGGCAGAAAAATTTGAAGGATGGGCAATATTTTGGGAAATACAAATAATTTTTAGACAATCAAAATATTTTGGACTTGTAAAATATAAAATAATATTACTTTATATCTGTGGCAATCGAAAATTAAAAAATTGGGGAGTCGGACATTAGATCTCGTTCGGATTTTCAATTTCATTTATTTTTTTTCATTCGAATTTTTGAAAAAAAGTACGGAACAATAAATAAGTGTCGGAAAGCCAGTTATGCTGAGCCTTAGTAGCGGGAATTTCGTTAATCCATTCGTGAGAATCAGTTTTGGACAAAAAGGGTATGATCCTAAGCGAGGTTAGGTGAAAAACAGAGTTTGGGAAAATAATAACGTTATACAAAATTTACGACTGGGTGGCGCTGTAGTACAACGTAGATATTTTTTGAATGTAATTAATTTTGTTTTCAGTCTGATGGCAATTGGCAAAAAAAAAAAGAAATTATAAATAAAAAGAGTGTTGGGGTGACAAAATCCCTAACTGGTGCCACAGGAATTTTTAGGAGTTTTTTGGTGGGTTATTCGGAGATTTAGGTAAACATCGTAAATGATTTTTATTTGTTGTACCTAATTACTATGCAATTCAGTGTTCAGTAATTATGCATGTCAGTAATGCAAATTTCTAGAAACAACAGGAAGTTCTGTTCAGTTGGTTCCAAAAGCTGTCGACAGATGATCCAACAGTTTACAATTTTGAAGTTTACCATTAAAACGGTAATTAAAAATTATAATTGATCTTCAATTAAAGCAGCACGTTCGTTAAAATAACTTGGAAACCTTGAAACAAATATTATTTTTGTAGAAAAACTGAGGTATTTCATAACGAAGTATCAAATATATTTTTGTGACAAATATAATGTTGAAAGAATTACTAAAATGTCTCAGGAAATTTCATTTCACATACCTACCAGAAAGAAATTTAATTGAACGAAATATTTTGGAATGCCAAATTACAAAACTCTTCATTGATCCTAAGAAACTGAATTTCTGCAAGATGAAGAGGATGGATTTTTGCTTATGAGATTACCAATCTAGGCTTCTTGAAATTAAAAAAATAACATTTGTACTTTTTGAACACACCGCGTACAGTGCATCTAATTCATCAGTGAAAGTAGTGAGATAAACGAAAGAAAAAAGTGAAAAAAGTACCGGTTCATTTTTTAGCTGGTCCACCTACACTTCATTACAGCAAAACGCAGGCGCCTATAAGAATCCTACGCGGTTAGATTTAAACCATCAACCAATGCCAAGTTTCTTCTCACAAATAGCACACCGCAGTTTAACGTATGAGATTAGAGCGTGCAGAGTGTGTGAATGTGTGCAAGTGATTATTATTTATCAAAACAATTAGAGGATTTACTTCATTTCGGTAAGTCGATTGAAAATTCAAATCCAGCTGCCAAGAAATTTTTTAAAAGGAAAATTTGCTCCCCTAAATTACCCCACATTTTTAAACGTTTGCTATCACCTCCAGATGGTGATTGTACCAAAACTCCACCCGAGCATTACGCAAATAGTTCAAAAAAGCCCATAAGTGTGCGATTGGTATTTTATAACTTCACCCACGCATTGTTTCCAAATAATTGATGAATTGTACCTTGGATTCAATTAACAATGCCTGGCTTTATGTAACGAAGTAAATAAAATTTTATTCAATTTATTTTTAAATCTAAATAAATTACAAATGCAACCATTACGTCATCTTGTTTAAATGAAACGCGACAACTGGTTTTCTGATTTAAATAATCCACATTTTCTCTAAATTTGCATTTGAAATTAAGAAACTACGCGTTTTTGGTCAAATTCGGGTCCTTGGAGTGGAAGTGTGGAAAAAGCATAATATACGAGGTGCGCTCGATTAATTCTGGAAATTATCATGCAGGTGAAAACAACATTGAAAACCACCTGTTGGGAACCAAGGGCAGGAAGAGCGCAAAAAAAGCTTCCCGGTATTGGGAAATTTTTGAATAAAATCCAAAAGTGTTTTTCTTCATCTTGATAAGGTTTGGTTGTATGAGCTCACCGGTGTGCTCAAATGTCACGTCATTGACTAAGCAGGTAGCTGGAATTGTGCCCACACGTTGATTACCTTCATCACACGAAAATAAAAATTGATTTTACAAAGTTAACTGCTAACTTTCTATGAGCTCTAAAAGTTATGTCATGTTCCTTTTTGAAATTTTTTTGCCTAGAATGATTTTTCGCGACGTTTTTGAGAAATAAGATGTGACAAAATAAAAATTGAAAATGTCTGCACTGAATTCTGTGCGTATCTCCTTCATTAATTTGAACTCCGGTTAGCTCGTTTTAAGAGGTGGCAGTTTAAAGGTAGAATCATCAATTAGAAAAACTGGAAGCCGTGTAAACGGTTTCAGAAAATAAACAAAAGAATTCCGTGGAAAACTCTGTCTGTTCGTAACGCTCTCTTTCGAATTTCGGATTGGTTCTTTCATTGTTCAACACTAAATTTTGAAAAAGTAAACAAAACACTTTTAAAAATGTGCGACAAATTTATTCCAGAAATAGTCGTCAAAATACTATAAAAATACGCCCACCCCCCCATTTACTGCCATGACATTTACCGAACTTTTTTTGCTACGCCCATGATCTTGGTGCTAATATGCTTATTATTTGCTTCAAATGTTTTACATTTTTCACTGTGCTATTTTGATTATTATGAAATAATTTAATGATTAAGTTCATTTTTCGTGTCGAACTACTCAAAAACTAACTTTTTCTGGGATTGAACGCCTTTCTTCTGTTTTGCGAAAGAAAAGGGAAAATCTTTAAAAGATATCATGGGGACCGCGCTCACTGGTAGTATGGAATTTCCACCTATCAACCTCCCCCCATACTGAGATGTTTGCTCAGATGTTCTACTAGTAATGGCTTTTTTTGTTTTGGAAGGGGGAAAATCTTTAAAGTATACCATGAAGACCGCGTTCACTGGTAGTATGGGATTTCCACCCACTACCCCCCATTCTGAGATATTTTCTCGGATGTTCTGCTGGTAATGGGTACGGGAAGCTGATCGGTCGGCTTCCTTCGTCTTCATTATATTCTTTATTGGACTTACCATCTTCTCCCAGCCCAACATGATGTCGATGAGATCTTCGGGAGTAGTGTTGGAGAGTGCTCCCCTTAGTTTGTCTCACCTGCTGCACATGAACAAGGTGTATTCGGAATTATCCATGACCTCTTCTTCAATGCAATAAGAGCAATAATATAGTGTTTGTCGCTTCTTATACTTGTGCAGGTAGGCGTCAAAACATCCGCAACCAGTGAGGACCTGGATTAGGTGGTAATCTTCTGTTGGTCCACACAGTTATGTTCGGGATGAGCCTTCTGCCCCCCCCCCCAGGGAACCGTTGGACTATCTTGACTGCCACTCTTGGATAAGTCTTCTCGATTTTCCTTTATGGTCTGTGTACACAAGTTTCTAAAATTTGCGGTATACAGGATTATGGACTGGACGACCGCTACAAGCACTTTTTGCTTGGAGGAAGATGGGCCCTCCATCATATTCGGCATAAGTCTTGTGAGGGTTGCGGTTCTTGCCTCTCTCTTTTTCATTGTGCGGCTTGTAAGTTATGGATGGCATAAGGATTATGGAGGCGGATGGACGCTTCTTTGCTGGAGTTCTATGGAGGGGTCGAATGCCTAGAATAACATTTCTCAATCTAGGTGGATGTCACCCCTCCCCCAGTGGAATTTTAGGGTGAAATTGGCGTCAAACGTTTGAGCATCCGTGAGCTTCCAATATTTTTGTTTTTGAAATACTTGGGGAAGAAGCAGAATGACATTTTCCATACTTTTTGATTGAAAAGCCAAAATGGTATATTTATCCTTTGCGACTCCCTGAAGTCCTTCACGATTGTCTTGGAGTTTGGCGACCCATTTTGTACCTGTTTTTCTACCCCCAGGTTGAGAAACGCTGGCCTAGATCGTAGAGAGGTGAGCTAAGTGAACGGACTAAGGACCGGACTCTAGGCTAGAAGCCCTAGGTTCGATCCCCAACCCGGCTACAAAAATTTATCCAACTTCATTATGACCCTCTCCTCTCGGAAGGCAATGGCAAACCACCGAGAGTAATCTGCCATGAAAAGCCTTAGTTAAAGGCTCACCACACCCTATCTGTAGGGTAAAAGGACTGAAGAGGGAGATCGTAGAAGAACAGAGTGGTATATTACAAAAAATTATAACGCGAAGCTACTGAAAGAAAGTAGAAAATCTACCATTGTTATTTTTATCGACAGTGGAAATGACGTGCATGAAGAATGGATTAACGAGCTTTACACTATTCTATAATCTATTGAATTAACGCCACCCATTTGTTTAAATTCCATTGGGAATATCGTCAATATTTATTTTTATTTATCGTTAATTTATTCATGCGCATCAATTCTCCAGTGGACTCACTGATGGATAGAACCGTAACTAGGACTTGGCTACCGTAGAAAAAAGAGAAAAAAATTAAAAGCGAGATAAAATTAAGTGTTATGTAATTTATCTTACTGCAAAATTTTTCCCTGACCTGGAGGGTATACTTCTAAAAGTAAGTAATTGAAGAACCGGGGGGTCTGGGGGGTATGGAATACCCCCAGCTGTAAGTAAAACAAGATGTTTTTTCAAGAATTACATTTGGAATACCCTCCAGTTGTTAAGAAAAATGTTTTGTCTAGAATTAAATTTGCGGCTCTATCAATTTTTAAAGTCATTTTTAAAATTTTATCAGACCCCCCGGTTTTACGCTCATACATTTTGCGATGTCTAATTGGTTTGGTCACCCTAGAAAAAAATACTTAATAATGAGGTAAAATTCAGTATTATGTACTGTGTTATTACACACTGTGTATGTTTTTCTCGTTACTTCTTTGTGCTGGGGGGGGGGGGGGGGGTAAGACCTCCCGGTTTTATGTCCGTTTCTTTACATTTTGGGGGAAAGGGTCCAAACACTTTAGAAAAAAGAAACAATTTTTGAAAATGATATCAAATATTTCTCATTAAAAAATGAGATAAAATTAAGTATTGTGTAGTTTATTTTCCTTACAAAATCTTTCTCTGATCTATAGGATGGCAGGGGGGCAGTTCCCCCCCCCCCGTATAATAAATTAAGTACTATTATGTAATTTAAGTTCTTGAAAAATTTTCCTCTGACCTGGAGGGTATAATTTTAAAAGTAAACAACTGAAGAACCGGGGGGTCTGGGGGGTATGGAATACCCCCCAGCTGTAAGTAAAACAAGATGTTTTTTCAAGAATTACATTTGTTTTGCAAAGTCGGCTCGCTACTTCCTTATGCTCGGGGTATTCCATACCTCTCAGACAACCCCTCCCCCGGTTTTACGACCCTTTTTTAGCGTGTGTATGGGACCTAGCCACCTTAAAAATGAGATAAAATTAAGAATTGTGTAGTTTATGTTCCTGAAAAAGTCATCTCCTGCGGAATAGCAAAGTAACAGATGATGCTAAAGGGTCCAAAAAACAAAAATAATCAATTGACTACGCTGATCTGGTGAGTGGTTAGTTGGAATTCAATTATTAGTATGCTATTCTGAATGTGCGTGAAGTTAGCCCCCCTTTTTTTAAAATAGTGATTTTTTTTTATTTGTGCTCAATTGTGCTCAAGTTGTGCTCAATGTGCTTAAAAGAATTTTTTGATTTTAAACAAAAATAACAAAAAAAATCGAAAAAAAAACACTTTTTGACGCCAGCCCCCCTTTTTTTGAAATTGCAACTTTTTTTGGTTGTTCTCAATTGTGCTCAAGTTGTGCTCAATGTGCTTAAAAGAATTTTTTAATTTTGATCAAAAATAACCGCGTAAAGCGCGAAACAAGATTTCGACCTGGCCCCCCTTTTTTTGAAATTGCAACTTTTTTTGATTGTACTCGATTGTGCTCAAGTTGTGCTCAATGTGCTTAAAAGAATTTTTTAATTTTGATCAAAAATAACCGCGTAAAGCGCGAAACAAGATTTCGACCTGGCCCCCCTTTTTTTGAAATTGCACCTTTTTTTGATTGTACTCGATTGTGCTCAAGTTGTGCTCAATGTGCTTAAAAGAATTTTTTAATTTTGATCAAAAATAACCGCGTAAAGCGCGAAATAAGATTTCGACCTAGCCCCCCTTTTTTGAAATTTTTCTTCTCATTTTGAATCTATGTGTGTAATTGATGTCAATCGATTGAGCTTTGTTAGAGCCTGAATGAGCTCTAGTGAGCAAGATTTTAAGTAAATATTTTAAAAAGTTATAGATAGTTGAAATTTTTGAGTAAACTCCGAGCAACACGCGTTTAATAGTAAGATTTTTTAAGGCTTGCAGTTTACTCGAAAATTTCAAATATTCCTAACTTTGTAAAAAAATTATCTCAAAATCTCGCTCACTGAAGATCATTCAGGCTCAAACAAAGCTCTAACGATTGACACTAATTTTATTCTAAAATTTAATTTAGGGGGGGGGGCCAGCGACATGCACCTGAGCCTGCTTAGCCACCTATAAATAAACAGCCTTACGCTTTTGGATTGATGTTTTTAAGAAGCTTTGTTAGCTCTTATTAACATTATTTTTTACTATTTATTGCACTTTGTAATTTTAAATAAAAGGTTTCCATGAAAATTTTTAATTTTTTTTTTAATTTTTAAATTTTTTAGTCATATCTTTACAAATACAGCTTCTGTATTTAAACTAATATAGTACTATCAGAATTCTCCATTTATGTCTTTTAGATGTTGGATACTTTACCCTGTATAAATCATTACGACGAAAAACTTTACCCTGAATGCGGTCCTTAAAAATGAAATTTGAAAATCTATTTTACTTTTCACCCTGTATGATAAAATTGTTCAATGCACACCATTTTTCTCTTATTTCGCGCCTTACGCGGTTATTTTTGCTCAAAATTAAAAAATTCTTTTAAGCACATTGAGCACAACTTGAGCACAATCGAGAACAATAAAAAAAAGTTGCAATTTCAAATAAAGGGGGGCTAGGTCGAAATCTTATTTCGCGCTTTACGCGGTTATTTTTGATCAAAACTAAAAAATTCTTTTAAGCACATTGAGCACAATCGAAAACAATAAAAAAAAGTTGCAATTTCAAAAAAAGGGGGGCTAGGTAGAAATCTTATTTCGCGCTTTACGCGGTTATTTTTGATCAAAATTAAAAAATTCTTTTAGGCACATTGAGCACAACTTGAGCACAATTGAGAACGACCAAAAAAAGTTGCAATTTCAAAAAAGGGGGGCTGGCGTCAAAAAGTGTTTTTTTCGATTTTTTTTGTTATTTTTGTTCAAAATCAAAAAATTCTTTTAAGCACATTGAGCACAAGTTGAGCACAATTGAGCACAAATAAAAAGATCACAATTTCAAATAAAGGGGGGCTAACTTCACGCACATCTATTCTGGCGGGGTAAATTTGTTTGTGGGTGAATCAACCTCATCAGAAGCGTGAGAAAGCGTTACGAACAAACAGACATATAGACAGACATACCAAGTTTTCTACAACTGTGATCATTTAATCGGTTAAACATTACGTTGCTATACCACTTTTTCGGTGCCAAGTGGGGCAAAATTCAACGTGAAATGACAAAGATGCAAATTAACCAAAAAGAAATGAAAATGGAAAGCAGTGATTCACCATGCGGCCACCCTTCTCAATTGTATTTTTGAAAAAATGAAATTATTGGAGAGGGGTGATGTAATTTCTTTTTTCTTACATTCCCTGCAAATAAGTTAACTTTTTTGGCCAAATCATCAAGTGGAAGAGCTAATTTTCAGTTTTGTGACTAATAAGTTCGCGTTTAATGAGTTACAATTTTTTGCTTGACATGGTTTAATTTGGGAGTGTTATTTTTAGACGGGGATAAAAATTACAAACTGAGACGAGCGTGCCAACGCAACTTTTTTTCGACTGAAAAAGTTTTGTTATCAAAATTCGCCATATGGTGTGGAACCTACTTATTGTAAATGAATAACCCAAGAAATGACCTTACCAAATATAGACACCATTAAAGTTGCTAGCCGGCAAATACTTCGAAGGACGCCCACTCTCTTCTCATAAATACCAGAGATTTTGTGCTTTTTTTCGATATATGGTATCGATTCTATGGCTTTCCTATCGATTTTTGTGGTTTCTATCCTCGTTTTATATGGAAACTGACTCATCATCTCTCTTCTGGCTGGAAAACCATTCTTTTACAATTTGGCGCCCACCTAATTTCACACAAATGAAATAATTTGTTGTTTTAATTGAGTCCAATTATGTACAGGATGAGGAAGAATTGCAACACGGTATGTGTGGAGCACCCAATTTTAGGGCAGCTCAACAGGTGCAGCACGCGCTTCGAAAACAAACGCCAACGTGAAAATGATAATTTTTAAAATATTTGATCAGTCGGACAATCGTCAATTCCGTCAAGGTAATATTTGACGAGGTGGATTTTATGGTTGCGATAAGTAAAATGTGTAAATCTTCGCATATTTGTAGGTCAAGTTGTTATATAAGATTTAACCTTGACAGGTGTCTGCTGTTATTAGAATCGATTAAAACACAAATTTAAGTGTTAACATTTTGAGAAGAAAAATAATTTTTACTGCATCCTTTGATTAAAGTGTAATCAAACGCAATTTAACTTTAAATTGGCCAGAGGTCAATGTCGGATGTACAAATAATTCAAGTTTAATTTTAATTGTGATGCGCGATTATTTTTATTAAAAAGGTCACGTAAAATCAGCGGCGTCACACACGTATCGGTGATAGGTCCAACCGGACGATTCGCATTTTTACACGTTCGCGATGTCCGTTTTGTTTAAAAGCGGCCCATTCTCGGTAAAAATGTTGATAAATATTTTGAGATTTGTTTCGTGAGGCGACGGCGATAAAAGTGATTTTTAATTGGAATGATAGCGTCAATTAAATAAACACAGGCTTCTTTAATCAAAATTAAAAATTACATCATGAGTTGTTTCAATTATCGGTACGAAGTGATTACATGGTTTTAAGTTTTTTATGTAGGTACGTGGTTTTTAATGTTCGTACTGATGAGACGGGATTTTGAGCAAACCCTTATAATCAAGCAGATCAATCATCGTTTGTTTATCATGCTAATTTAGTAAACAAAAAGCAGTGACGGAACTACCGGTGTATTATATGTTCCGTAGAACACAGTTCGGAAAGCCAAAAAATAAATATTAAAATATTGTCGTGTTCTGACGAACAAGCACTTAAGAGGTCCGTAGCTCGTTGTTCGGAGTTTACACTTTTGAGACAATCTCAAGGAGTAGGTTCAAAAAACAAATTTATCTTTAAACTATCCACAATCAATGAAACAAAATTTTTACCAGGCATCAATAAAATTTTACTCAGGCAAATTGGTAATGAATAAAAATTTTTAATAATAAGCAGAAAACAGAATTTTTGTTAAATCAAATTCCACAATGAATAAATCAGATATAGACGAGATTTATCTACAAGTTCCCACATTTACTGTTTCAAAATTATTACTGTAACTTGCAAACAAATCTGGCATGATAAATTGTACAAAATGAAATAAAAATTAATAGCATAAAATTTATTGTCTTATTTTAAATCTCGCGCCGACCTGTTATCAACCACATAAAAAACTGTTTATTTCTACCGCTAAACACAAATAAAGTTCGACGTAACGCGTAGCATAGTAGCTGATACTGATTATCGTAAAAAATAAAGTTAATCTCGATGGTAAACTAATTAATACAAATTTTTAAATTGGTGCATCAAAGTGATTAAAGTTGTTATAATACTCCAATCAGTCTATAATTAGCGAAATTTCCAGGTTCGTATAAAAATGTGATTGACATAACCTCCATTGTAATTTTTATAAATTCCATTTTCCAGATAAATAATATCGAAATAATGCAAAATAAAAGAATTTAAATTCTAATTACCATTCGATGGCTTCCTTACTTGCTGTTAAATGTGAATAAAACTCGATGGAAAACATCAAAATTGCAGCCATTTTACAACTCATCAGACAGAAAAATTCTTAATTTCCAAATCCAGAAATCAATCTTCTCGAAACCACCATATTCATCATACTGACACTGTACTCATCATAATTGCAACCATAATTTACAATTCAGGCCGAAATTCCAACACTTCACAACTTTTCGATAAAAATTTCTTTTCCTCGACAAACACAACTTAACACTCCGGCCTCTCAGTCAGTAATCTCCTACAAAATTTTCCTTTCCTTTCCGTTCCAGGCTTTTGAAAACGTGGCCCACGCCGATTCGTTGATTTTTCCAGCCAAATTTGAAATTTTCCAAAAAAAATTGATATCACAAACTTTTAAAATTGCTTTTCAACAATTACCGCACCATCTAGAGTTATTTACAAATAACACGACGTTATAGTTTTCTATCAGCGCATTCACTTATTTATTAAAAAAAAGGTAAACAAATTAACAATGCAAAAATTTAATCAAAACAAAAATGCAGTCAAATCTGATTAATTTAACTTTTTAGATTTCTGGAACAAAATATCCATCTATGAAATCCTGTTTTCTTAACAACAAGCAAAACAATGACCATTAAGAGAAAAACCATTCAACTTATCAGAGTAAAATTCAAAATCATACAAAATTCAATGAAAGGACAAATCAAAATCAATTGTGGATATTTTAAACTTTTGGTAAATACCCCTGTACATGTCATCATCCCCTTATTTTACGAATTCAATTTTTTATTTATAAAAAATTGTGAGTAAAATAACAACAAAAAAAATTTCCTTAAACGTTAAATTTTCAAACTTCCCATTATTAAACTTATTTACAAATTATTTACAAAATCAAATGAAAGTCCCAATTAATAAACTCAATTGGCATTAAACTTATAATTTCATCCTTATTCTTATCTTACTTTAATTTTTCTCATCTAATTTACAATTTAATTTTACAAATTTACTGACTAATTCATCAAAACAATCCCCTACATTATGCAACTTTAAATTAGTTATCAAAAACTGATAGAATTCAAATTTCCTCCAAATACCTCATAACTTTTCAAAAATTTAATTTTTCCCTTGTGGATATTTAATAATTATTAAATTTTCACTCGTACCTCGTAATTTTACTAAATCTTAATTTTCAAATTGACTTTCATTTACTTAAATCCTTTACTGTGGCTTTCAAATTACTTAATCATTTTATTTTATTTCCCAATTAATTATTCATAAATTTCATATCAATTCATCATAATCTCATTTCACAATTTCATTAATTTTCCCCATTTTAATTAAACCCCTTAAAATTATTAAACTCCAAAATCTCACAGTAACAAATTCTTTAGATAATTATCAACTTTATTATTAATTTTTAATTATCTTGCCAAATACGACTTTAATTTTTATTATTAAATTTTGTTGTAAATTTTCCACCTTATTTTCAGAAAAATCTTCATTAATTAAAATTGCTTAGTATCTCATTTAAACTTTTATTCTACCCATGTTCTAATTCTTAATCTTTTATCACAATATTTGGTCAGGAATGTTTGATGCTCATATTCATAATTTTATTTTTAATTTTTATCTTATGATCAAATTTACAGTTTTAATTTTAATTTATTTCATCTAATTTACAACTATCCCCTAATTTTTATTTATCTTACAAACTACTAAATTTAATTAATCAATTAACCAATCATACTATTTACAAAATTTTTAATTCACAAATTTTTACTATTATCTTAAACTTTATCATCAATTTCCACGTTAATTGCAATTGTCTTATTTTTCAAATTTCCTGATCTTTATCAATTTTGGTTCTATTTACAAATTTGTTTCCATCGCACCCTGCGATAAGCCCATTTTAACATGGCACACAGCCATTCCTTTCCTGCAACTTTCTTCGTGCAAGAAATTACCTTGCTGAAAATTATCAATTGAATTAATTTTGAATTTTTGTCATTGTTATTTTTATCAAAAACTTCAAAATTTTTTTTAATAAAATATCCTAAATTTGCATACTCATCTTCCTCATTATTTGTTTGACATGAAATTAAATTTTGTTGTTGTCCATTCAGCTCATCATTTACTCGAGAAATTTTTAAATTCGCTAAAACCTCATTTTTAGAATAAATTTTTAAAATTTTTACCTCAAATTTAAATTCTTTTCTTTTAGCTTTACTTATGCCTGAGTCTTTTGTAAAATTTAATTTCCTTTTAGCTTTTAACTTTCTAAATTTTATCTCCCTAATTTCTTTACGAGTAAAAATTTTAATTTTATTTTCATCATCTACAATTTTACCACAAAAATTATCAATAACTAACGGCCGGATTCATAGACGATGAGTTACTTATACTTAAAACGCTACTTACGAAAGTGTCCCTTGAGTAGTGAGTAACCGATTTTTATCAGTGCATTTCATAGTCGCTACTTCGTGAATACTCGGGAAAGTAATACTTAGACCACTTTGGACAGGGATATTTGCGAGATATTTGGTAACTTTTACTAATTTATGTCAGTTTCGTTTGCATTCACATATAACCTAAGTGTTTTTGTTACACAGGGTAGTTTAAAATTAATTTTTTATCGAAATGGATGATTTTTATAAATACGTAGAAATGGTAGAAGAAGTAGAATTACGACCATATCGCCGACCAAAGCGATATATACGTGATCGAAGTAATCCCATCGAATATTTTTCCGTTGTTGATTTTCGTGCGCGCTATAGGTTTTCGAAAGGAATTGTGACTTCAGTTATTTTACCCCTGATGGAACAGGATTTAAGATCAGATAGTAATCGTAGTACCCAATAAGTCAAAAACACACACAAAAACACTCAATAATTTCAAAATACGCAATTTAAAAATTAGCTGTCAATATCAATTACTCAAGTCCTTACTCAAGTAAGCTCGCTTCCTTACTTGAGTATTTCAGAATGTTCCCGCCCCCTAAGTATCGAATATGTGTCTATGAAATACAAATTCGATACTTACTACTTAATACTTGGTACTTGTTACTTATTACTTGTCTATGAATTCGGCCGTAAATCCTCCGTTGCAATTATTGGTTTTAAATTTTCTTTTTGAATAGTACAATCTACAGCAATTAAATTTTTATCACTAATTTGAATAATTTGACCTTTTTCATCAATTTTATTGCAAACCTTTTCTATCCCCTGGTCTTTTATTTTTAAATTATCAATTGTACTTAGATTCTCATATTTATCTAAGACCCTTAATTCGATTTTAACCTCATTAAGGTCATTTCTTAACTCTGTTTTCATTTCCCTCATCTCTTTTGACATTTCTGCTAACTTTTGAAACAGCATCTCAAACTGGTTAATTTCCTCAATCTTTTGTTGAGGTTCTCGTGGTGTACTAGTCATCCCCGGTGAACCTGTTACATCCCCCTGTTCTAATTCCCTATTTGTCTCATCACTTATTTCATGTATTACTTCTTTCTCTATTTCATGTGCCATTTCATCCCCTTGCACATTTTGTGGCTCAGTTTCAAAAACGTCTCCCAATTGATTATCCCCTGTTAAATTCTCCATTTCAACTGAGTTCAAAAACAAATTCCCTTATTACAAAAATCCTACAATTTTATCAAGTGAAAAATCCACTTTCGTTTTTCGGAGCCCCACGTTGGGCGCCAATTAAAGTTGTCGTGTTCTGACGAACAAGCACTTAAGAGGTCCGTAGCTCGTTGTTCGGAGTTTACACTTTTGAGACAATCTCAAGGAGTAGGTTCAAAAAACAAATTTATCTTTAAACTATCCACAATCAATGAAACAAAATTTTTACCAGGCATCAATAAAATTTTACTCAGGCAAATTGGTAATGAATAAAAATTTTTAATAATAAGCAGAAAACAGAATTTTTGTTAAATCAAATTCCACAATGAATAAATCAGATATAGACGAGATTTATCTACAAGTTCCCACATTTACTGTTTCAAAATTATTACTGTAACTTGCAAACAAATCTGGCATGATAAATTGTACAAAATGAAATAAAAATTAATAGCATAAAATTTATTGTCTTATTTTAAATCTCGCGCCGACCTGTTATCAACCACATAAAAAACTGTTTATTTCTACCGCTAAACACAAATAAAGTTCGACGTAACGCGTAGCATAGTAGCTGATACTGATTATCGTAAAAAATAAAGTTAATCTCGATGGTAAACTAATTAATACAAATTTTTAAATTGGTGCATCAAAGTGATTAAAGTTGTTATAATACTCCAATCAGTCTATAATTAGCGAAATTTCCAGGTTCGTATAAAAATGTGATTGACATAACCTCCATTGTAATTTTTATAAATTCCATTTTCCAGATAAATAATATCGAAATAATGCAAAATAAAAGAATTTAAATTCTAATTACCATTCGATGGCTTCCTTACTTGCTGTTAAATGTGAATAAAACTCGATGGAAAACATCAAAATTGCAGCCATTTTACAACTCATCAGACAGAAAAATTCTTAATTTCCAAATCCAGAAATCAATCTTCTCGAAACCACCATATTCATCATACTGACACTGTACTCATCATAATTGCAACCATAATTTACAATTCAGGCCGAAATTCCAACACTTCACAACTTTTCGATAAAAATTTCTTTTCCTCGACAAACACAACTTAACACTCCGGCCTCTCAGTCAGTAATCTCCTACAAAATTTTCCTTTCCTTTCCGTTCCAGGCTTTTGAAAACGTGGCCCACGCCGATTCGTTGATTTTTCCAGCCAAATTTGAAATTTTCCAAAAAAAATTGATATCACAAACTTTTAAAATTGCTTTTCAACAATTACCGCACCATCTAGAGTTATTTACAAATAACACGACGTTATAGTTTTCTATCAGCGCATTCACTTATTTATTAAAAAAAAGGTAAACAAATTAACAATGCAAAAATTTAATCAAAACAAAAATGCAGTCAAATCTGATTAATTTAACTTTTTAGATTTCTGGAACAAAATATCCATCTATGAAATCCTGTTTTCTTAACAACAAGCAAAACAATGACCATTAAGAGAAAAACCATTCAACTTATCAGAGTAAAATTCAAAATCATACAAAATTCAATGAAAGGACAAATCAAAATCAATTGTGGATATTTTAAACTTTTGGTAAATACCCCTGTACATGTCAATATATAAGTAAAACTTTTTTTAAGTCGAATAAATTAAAAAAGGTAACTAAGTAAATCTATTTTATGTTGGTACATATTTTATAAATTTAGGTATCGAACCCCCCCTCCCCCAATTTGGTATTAAAATTTACATCATAAATACAAATCTGCTTCGCAAAAATATATTCTAAATTTATTCACCTTTTCCCCTATTTTTTTAATTACTTAGGTAGAATGATCTATTTTAACCCCCTCCCAGTAACGTCGCGATACGTATACCCCTATCTTAAATGAAGTGCATGTACCCCCTTCCATTTCGAATTTTGAGTCCAAAATATTTTAAATCGCTTGAGAAAAAATATTTTAGTTTGTGCCCAAATATATTTTGAGATATTTTAAAAATTAGCTATGAAGGGGGGGGGGGCTAGAGATAACCTTTTTAAAATTTAGAACTTTGGATTCAAAATAGTCGAGATCGGTGGTGCTTGTTTGTGCAAATTTTATTTTTATTTGTACTCAAATAGATATTGAAAAATTCAAGAAAAACAACTACATCAACACTGACGCGCATGACTGAATTAACGAAATTCTCACATGAATACTGAATAACACAAAAATTATATTCCAATTTTCGGTAATTTAAGAATTTTATATACTTGAAAATTACCATACAATTTATTTAAAAATCAGTTTTAAGTACACAAAAGAAATATGGGACTCCTATATAACTTGACGGGACTACGGGACGCAGTTTCAAAATATCCGGAACAATCCCGTAAAATACGCGACATCTGGTCACTCTGTCTATACTAAACACTTACAAGGGGAGGGCCAACTTTGGTTGTTACAGACCTGTGCCCTATTAAAAATTACCGCTGTTTTGAAATTCTGTAAATTTAAAAATAATTAAAATTTAATGTAAATAATTAATTGTTAATTTTTATAAAAACGATGATCATGTAAATATTCCTAAGTTAATGGAATTTTGACAAATTGTTTGGGGGTACTCTAGGATGACCATCCTAAGATTTTGACATCGAAGACCCTGTGCTAACTTAGGGGAGGGGCAAGAACCTCAAAATTTTTCGACTTTTTTTAGTTTTTTGCTTATGACTCGTAAACTAAGCATATATTGGGTACCATAGTTCATTAGAAAGTTGTAGAGCACTGAATTTATTAATATTTGGTTGGTGAAGCAAATTTTTAAACCTGATATTAATCGAGATACAACCGATCAAAGTTAGACCAAGTTTTTGAAAATGGAACAAAAAGTTACCGAAAAACAAAGGTTTTGGCCCTATAACTATTTATTCCCATTATTTTCATGTTAATTATGTTAATCACTCATTAATATCAACATCTTGTAACATCTATGACAACCCCCTCTCTAACCCTCCGCCTCTCATTCCTCCAAACGTAAAGATCCTCATTTTAATGTAAGAATTGCTAATTAATATGAGGCATTTTCATGTTTGGGGAGAGGTAGGGGTGGAGGGAAGGTGGTCATAGATGTTCCAAAATGTTGATATTGATGAGTGAATGATGGTAATAAATAGTTATAAGGACAAAACCTTCGTTTCTTGTCTATTTTTTTACATTTTGAGAAAATTTGTCTAACTTTGATTGGCTGTGTCTTGGTTAATATTGGGTTTAAAAATTTGCTTTATCTACCAAATTTTAGCAAATTTGCTGCTCTATATCTTTGTAGTAAACTATGGTACCTAAAATATACACAGTTTACGAGATATAAGCAAAAAATTGAAAAAAGTTCAAAAATTTGAAGTGTTTGCTTTCTCCCCTTAAGTTAGCACGGGGTCTTTGAGGTCAAAAACTTAGGATAGACTTTCTAGAGTACCTCCAAACAGCTTGTCAAAATTCCATTAGCTTTGGAATATTTTCCAGTTGAAAAAAGGTAAAATTTTTTCTTTTTAGTATAAAAAATTCAAAAAATTTAAAAACATCAAAATTCATTCAGTATAACTGGGTTTCGTATAAACTTAATTGCACTGGACTATTTAGCCAATTTGGAGAAAATTGATTTTTAAGAACGAAATCGTATGATTACCGTATAAATTTCTTTGGTTTATGTCAAGGTTAACCATGTGCTTCCTATGAGAGTAGCATGGGTTGCATAATCGTAATGCATATGTTACGTTACAAAATATTATTCGCCATCTTGCAATTTTCGTTTTTTTTTGACAAATTAGCTGAAATAAGGGTTTTTAAGTTTTCCTATAATAAAGTTCGGGGAAAGGTAGCTACTCTGGGCGACAAAATACAAATTTTACGATTGAAACCTCGATGAATTCTGAAAGAGTATATTTTAAATAAGAGAATAAGCGGAGGTACAATGCCCTAAGTGCACCTGTTTTTTCAAAAATCGAATTTAAAAAAGCTTGATTTTCGAAGTTTAAACGCTCGTGATTGGTCAATCAACTTCGTTTGTGGGAGGTACGTGCGCCGATATATATAACAGGGTTACACTTTAACAATTACTCAGTAACTCTTGCAGTATGGTAGGAATGCGTTCTCCTTTTTTATTTAATTTAAAAATTTAAAATTATTTAAAAATTACTTCAGAAAAGGGTTACTTAAATTTAACGAACGGTAGTTACTTTTGCCGGTAGGTCCGGCTCTTGCCAGGGTGATTTTGATGAAAATTGACTCTCAGCACCCTTCGGGCGCTTCGAGCCATTTTCATCAAAATGACAACTAATTTAAAAATATCCCTAGGCGCGACAGATCAATGAAAAGGTGAATCTTTGAGAGGTGAAACTCGTGACAGTGGATTTGTAACGCAAAGTAACTGTGCGAAGAAAAATCGACTTAAAGCACCTCTCGCTGCGCTCGAGGGCTTTAAGCCATTTTACCAGCACATTGAGGGTTGAAAACCATGATTTTCGTTCGAAGTGCTCTGTTACTGCATCGCAATGCAAGTGTCGCTCCCACTCCGCGCAAAGCTAAGACTATATCTGGGTGCACGTACCGACAGAATTAACCAATCCCGAGCGACTTTGCTTTAAAATTTACTGCAAAAATCGAAGTTTTTAAATTCGATTTTTGAAAAAACAGGTGCACTTAGGGCATTGTACCTCCGCTTATTCTCTTATTTAAAATATACTCTTTCAGAATTCATCGAGATTTCAATCGTAAAATTTGTATTTTCTCGCCCAGAGTAGCTACCTGCAACCTAAAGTTCTAATTGGGATCTAAATGTATAATGACAGTGGTGCAGGCCTGTGACGACCAAATGCCCCTTGTTAGTTTTAGTAAAAATTATGATACGTTTACTATCAAGTTACACCGCATCGACCACACTATTAGATTATAATATTAATATCAAACATTTTTACAGATTAATTTTATTTTACGTCATTGTAACATTTAGGTAAATAATTTTTACTCAAAGTGGTATGATGAAGAACGACCATTTTGCAATATTTTTCCAACAAATTTTTTTAATTCGGGACACTCTAATTTAGCCCTTTTTTTCTATTTTAGCCGTTTTATGTTGTAAAATGTGAGATTGTTGTCACAAGTTGACTAAATAAAAGGATCATTTTCTGGATTATTGATGAGGACCGTGAGGTTTTTTTGTTGAGAAAAGTTTTCAAGAAGTTAAAATAGGTTGTAAATGGATTAACGAGATTTTTATGAATGGGTGAGGCCAAAGACCGAACAACCCACATTCTGACACCCACGTTTAATTGAAAAATATTATTTGCGTAAAAATAAAACAAAATATTTTTTAATTAAACAAAAAAAAAATAGAAAAAAATTTCGGCCTATTATGGGGTTTGCGTTGTTATACGCGGAATAAATCAGAGTTGTTTTTGAAATAAAAAAATCAAAAATCAAAAGTGGAAAAATTTGAAAAATTAATGATTTTCTCCGAAAAAATAAAAAATTTTGTAGAATCCAAGTTTGAATATTTTTTTTTGTATTTTTTCCTGAAAAGTACGTTTAAAGACAAATAAAAACAAAAAAAGAACTTTTGATTAGTCAATTTTTGGAAAAGTTACGATCGTTTCAAGATAAAAAACATCAGTTTTTCTAAAAATTCTTAACTTTGTAAACAATTTTGAAAAAATTGACAGAACTGTTTTTGATGGGATAGTATAATACGTAAAATCAGTTGTGTAATTTTTTTCAAAATTTTTTACATAGTTAAAATTTCAGAAAAACTGATGTTTTTTTCTTCAAACAATCGTAACTATTTCAAAAATTGACTAATCAAATCGTTCTTTTTTTTGTTTTTGTTCGTCTTTAAACGTACTTTTCAGGAAAAAATACAAAAAAAACATTCAAACTTGGATTCTACACAATTTTTTATTTTTTCGGAGAAAATCATTGATTTTTCAAATTTGTCCACTTTTGATTTTTGATTTTTTTATTTCAAAAGAAACTCTTATTTATTTCTTGTATAACAACGCAAACCCCATAATGGGCCCACATTTCTTTCTATTTTTTTTGTTTAATTAAAAATATTTTGTTTTATTTTTACGCAAATAATATTTTTTAATTAAACAAAAGAAATAGAAAGAAATGTCGGCCCATTATGGGGTTTGCGTTGTTATACGCGGAATAAATCATATTTTTTTTTTAAATAAAAAAATCAAAAATCAAAAGTGGCGAAATTTAAAAAATCAATGATTTTCTCCGTAAAAATGAAAAATTTTGTGTAATCCAAGTTTGAATATTTTTTTTGTATTTATTCCTGAAAAGTACGTTTAAAGACAAACAAAAACAAAAAAAAAAGTTCCGATTAGTCAATTTTTGACATAGTTACGATCGTTTGAAGAAAAACAACATCAGTTTTTCTAAAAATTCGTAACTCTTTCTGGGTTGAATAAAAAATTTTGAAAAAATTCACAGAACTGTTTTTGGTGAGATAGTATAATATGTAAAAATTTCAGGAAAATCAAAAGAGGTCGGGTTCAAAAGTGGTCGATTTGGTGTGGAATGCCCCATATATATACATTTGCGTTGGCACCAATTTTAAAGTCGGCGTTTTTTGGCTGCTATTCACCCCTCTCTTAGTTATCCGTGCATCTTTTAAAATTTATTTTAAATTTACTTTAGTGTGCACTGCCTGCATCTTTTCGGGACCATGGTCAGCTCGTTATTTCATCCATGCCAAGATGGATGCGTCCATTTTATTTGATCTTGACATGAGGACTTCTTCCTTTCTGGAGGTTATGAGACCGAGAATAGTTACTTGATCTTTTTATGAAAACCCTAAAAAAAATAATATACTTAATTTTTTAACGACTTTTCAATTTTCTATGGTAGGCTAAATTCCCTTAGCTGCGCTAATGCCTATTATGTACTTATTAAAATGTTATTTACTTTTTGTGCACATTTTTATTTTAATTTCCTATTTGGAGGAGGAGCCATTAATTGTTCTGACTTGACTCGACATCATTTTCGCCATCGGTTCATTCCGTAAACTACCCGCTTTGCCTAAAAAATGTCACTTTTGATGACAAATATCACCATAAATCTTAAATTTATTTGCTACTTTAACAAAACCAGTTTTTTTGACAAATCTGAATGAACCATTTCATAAAAAAATTTACATCATGAGGTAAATTTTTAAAACTCAGATTTTCGAAAAATATTATATTAATTAATTTTATATTGAGAATTAGAAAATTCAGTTAAACTTTTACGATTTTCGCTATATAAACAACACAGTCAAGATTTATTTTTGCAAGATTCTTCAAATTGCGGTTTTGATCCACTTTACATTTGACGCGCTCAAAAATTTCAATTAAGCGGTCACGGGGGATTAAAAATAGAACGATAAAATAATAATCGTTTGCACGATTTTTAAAATTTAGATAAATCTATTTTTAGTTACGACCCAAATCGTGGACAACAACATAAATTCGATCTTCGTTAAAACGTAAAACATCGGCCAAAATCTATTTTGGGCGTCGTGAAATTTCGACGACACAATCACTTTGAATGCAAATTTAGTTGTACACTCACACGTTAAGAAAGAAAAACTACAACAAGAAAAGGCGCCGCGATTCGGCTAAGCTCGACGCGAAAATAAAATTTAAACTTAGTCATCTTGTCTTAATATACCGGATGTTTGAATGGCTAACAATAGATATTAGCACTTGACACACTTCCTTTCTGTTTAGACTTAAATCTTCATCATGTCAAAAGTCGAACGGAAAGAATATCAAGAGACTAGGGTTGTCAAAACCTTGTCTCCAGTGCGGGGAACCCGCGGCGGATCCAGCCAAAATTTATCCCAATTTGATAACAATCTAGGTGAGTTTTTGGTTTTAACCCAAACAAAGTCTAATTAGAATTTTTAGATTATCTTTTGGACGACCTTCAATCATCGGTTGGACGACCTTCCAGTTCTTTAGGAAACAACACCGTGAGGGAGGTTCGCGTGGTGAGCAATGGAACCCCGTCTGGAAGAAGTAACTCATTGAATCGGGTAACTCATATGAAAGCTTCCAATCCGGTTACCGAATATACATCCAACGATGCTTATAGCTACAATGTGAGTGGTTGCATTTATTTTGCAACAATTTTACTTTATTTAAACTTTTCAGTTACCAGATGGATCCAGCAGTGTTAAAAGCTACAAAAAGGAGAGCTACTCGTACAGTTCAGGAAACGACGGCGTGGGTCCTGAAAAAGTACGGCTCCAGAACAACATCAACCAATTGGACTCGCTTCTAGACGATTTGAAGCAAACAAAACAGGAGAGTGAGTAGAATTATTTGTTATGTCGAAACATTTAATTTTATAATTCAATTTGCGTTTTATTGCAGAAAGCATCAGGCTTGGCAATGACCCAAATTTGGTGTAAGTGATTTTACTTTTATTTAAATAATTTTGTTATTGTTGGCACTTACGCGAAGGTCAAAATTAAAAATCGTATGATTTAGGGAGACCCACAAGAGCCGTGTGATGATGGGAAAGAAGGTGGTGGAGCGTGAGCTCCATTATGGCGATACTCCTCCAAAATATCATAGTCTTGATCGGTCCAACAGGGAGGGGTCGCTTACGAGGGAAATTCAATATTTGGATGAGGGTACTTATGGTGAAACGCGTCCAGTGAGATACAATACTCCATCACCATCTCAAACTTCCACGCTCACGAAGGAGAAGAAAGTGAGCAACGTTCAAACTTACCCATTGGCGGTTATGGAAACGTCGACTCCCGACATAAATCCTGAAATTTTGTCGCACTTGGATCCGAACCTCCTACCAAGCGGAAATACGAAAGTAACGACGACTATTAAAACGTACACTTATGAGATTCCGGGTAGCACTAGACCGCTTTCGCCTTCTTCCGAGAAGTACGTGTATTCTCCTAATGATTCCCAAACAACTCCAAGTAAGAGTTTCGTCTACAATCGAATTGATAATCAAGACGTGACGAATACGATTCACTATCCGCCACCTACCGAGCAAAACTGGAAAACTGACGTTTACAGGGAAACAAACACCACGCAGCAAAATATTCCATTGTATCAAAAACCGTCATCTCCTGTCGGTACCGACAAGACCATAATCAAGGAGACCACAACAACCCGAAATTACCAACCGCCAAATTACCCACTTTACAACGACGATGGGTCACCCAATAAACATATTTACGTTTACAATGAGACAACAAAAACTAGGAACATAAACGAGGATTATCCAGAACGTCCTCCCACTAGAGATCCGGTTCGAAATGAAACTTACATTATCAAGGAAATCCATAACAATACAACCACCAACGAGCAATACCCGTCACACCCACCCCCACCTCGCGATCCACCCCGCAACGAGAAATATATAATCAAAGAAATTCACAATACAACAACCAACAACACTGTAGGCCCGTATCCCAATGGTTATCCACCCAAAGAACCAAATACGACCACTGTGATATACAACAAACACAACACCAATACCAACACCAACTATGTTCCACAGAAACCGATCTACAACACAACCTTGTACCCTCAAAACCGACCCACCGACCCGAACGACCCAAACAACGTCAACATAACTTACAAATACACAACCCACAGCACCTCAACAAACAATTACACAAACGGGCACTTACCCAACGAAGAAGGTCTCCCATTATTACGACCCCAACCATTTCCACACGATAGAAGCGACGGCCCACCCAAGCGCGTCGACGAATTAATGGCCAAAATTGGACAAGAGGTAACCGATCTTTGGATCTCTTAAAAACGCTGTAATTTCTCATTTTTCAGCCACCAGATAGTCCATACAATATGGGATTTTCACAACACGAAGCCGAACTGATACAACAAAAGAAGGTGGATGCGTTGAAACAACAAAGTAGTCCTCCAGACGGCGAAGAGATCCAAAAGAAAGAACGGACTTTACAACCAACCAAGAACGTTACAGGAGCGCCTGTTTATTACCCACCAGGACACGAGATGTTTGCCAAAAAGGAAGAGGGTGGAGGCGCTTGGAGAGCACAGGTATTTAAGAGCTTTTTAATTTTTTTTGCAGTAATTCTTCGATCTGCGCAGCGGACGCAATTCGAAGTTTTTAATCGTGTAATTTGTAAACCGCGTAAATCGAGGGGTTGCTATATTTGCTAATTTTACTAAAAAAGATTAATCGATTTTGTTTTAGGGCGCAATGGAACGAGAATCTGGCAAATATAAATACGAATCGGAGAGCGGCAGCAAATTTCAAGTTAAAAGCGGGGCCGCTATGGTGCCGGTATGCTTACCTTGCTGTTGCGGATTGCCGTGTGTACTTTTATAAACCAATTTATTTTTTCTATATTTAAAATATAAAAACAAGGCTAGTCAACTGATATTAAAGCTTAACCTGTGAAATTGTGGTTTCTAATTAATATTTTATTACTTAATTGAATTAATGCGTACTTAATTACATAGCCTTGTTTATAGACTAGGAGAACTAATTACCAGTATTTTTAAAATCAAAAATTATGTACGAGTTGCAGAGAGAACGACCTAAATGTTACGGGCAGCGGCGACGTCAGGGTTCGCGGCAGAGCTTGGTCATTTTCTGTGAAACACGCGTATGTTTGATGTGACGTCACAAACGTGGTAGGTGTTTTAATTGACTATAATTTTTTTTTTTAAATAATTTTTTTCGTTTGTGAGGTTACGTCGAAGTGAAATGTTAGGCGATTAACTTAAGTGTAAATATTGATGAAACTAAGGTAACTAAAGCTTTAATTTTTGTAAAAAAAACAAACTTTAATTTCGTTAATTTGTCGTGCAAAATAATAAATTTATTTTTTTGTAACATTTAGTGTAATAATGGAATGGAATAAATGTAGATAAAAGAAGGAGTAAATAACAATTTGTGTTGAATTTTTTTAGTTTTAAGTTTGGAAGTGGCCCCACCCTGCCCGCCAATTTGAATATTATTAATTATTATCAAAGAACATACATATTATATAGGTATTTTACCTACATTACTTATGTCACTCTTGCCTTAAAAGATGGCGTTGTTTACCTATTAAACGCGAGCGAACCCTTAAATGTTATGCAAGTACAAGTATACACGCAGAAATTGCGATATCTCATGAATGATGATTTCCCCGGAAAAAAGTATAGAGACGTTTTTTGTAGAGAATTGCACAATCTACAAATTTTGTAATGACTATTTTTGCGATAACACTTACCGTTTAAGAGATATACAAATTTTTTCAAAGCTTGAACTTTTTTTTTCTATTTAGACTAAATGGAGGAAACAAAAATTTTGCTCACTCAATTTTGTTAAAATTTACAATTAACAATTAAGAAATAATTTTGGGCCGATCTTATCCGACATACAAACAAAAACTCCTATTTATATCAAATTTTTTTTCCTGTACTTATTTCATTTCTAAGTTAAAATAAATTAAACAAATTATGCATAAAATAATTTATTGATCAATGTGCATGGTAAAATTTTATTATAATTCACTTTCAACACCATAAAAACAACAGTAAAGTTTAAGAAAATTGAGCGTATCGAGAACAAAGACATAACTATGTGCAGGGACGTGGCTAATCAACTTTCTTCAGGGGGAGAGCAATCCCAAACTTGCCAACTGCATTAATTAAAATTTGTTAAGTTTTTTTTAAATTTGGACACAAACAAATGCCAACTTGAGTAACTTTTGAGTGATTTTGCCAACTATTTGCAAAATTCTTAAAATATTGAGAAAGGAAGTTCCCCCCCCCCCGTAGGTATGTCTCTGCCTATGTGTGAGCGACTGGATTCCGACTACCTCGGCCCCAACTCAGCGCCGCAGAATTGAATGGTTAGTGGACACTGGAGGTTTCATGTTTTAAACTAAAATATAGGTTTATCCTATCAGACTTCTCCATTTATGTGTTTTAGATGTTTGTGTTGAGAGCAACAAAGATGACGTTATAGCATTCTCCAAAGTTAAAAAATTTTATGATAAAAGTTCACTTTTTAATTTCACAGGCTCTAACGTCAAGCTTTCTCGCTCCCTTATTGGAGAATTTATAAAAAAGCTCAAATGTAGCACCTCTAGCATTAAAAAGGTGAACTTGTATTATGAACTTTTTTCATGAGGAAGTGGAGCTTTCTCACTCCCTGTATGGGCAAAGTGGACGTTGCAAAGTAGACTTTGCTCATCTAATTCAAGAAAAATCTAATTCGTCAGTCTAATCAAATAATCGCACTCAATCTTTAGTCCAATCAAAGAACCACAGGACCACGCCGCTGACGCCCATGGGCTTAAGTGGAACGCACTGTACATCTACTGTTGCCATCTTTCTTGTTAGGTTGGCAATAATCTATTCATGGCCCAATCAGAATAGACTACACAGTTTTAAACTTAATTCTGTAAATTTCAATTAAGCGCTCTATTTGATTCAACCCGATTATCAGATAAAAGTTAAACCAACAAAAAAATTTCAGTACATAAGGAAAACTATAATGTGAATTAACAAAAACAAACAAATCAACAAGAAAAAATTACAATGGCATCAACTCGTGCAGAAACCAAGTTAAGACGCGAACTCACTGAAATTATTACGAGTGCCGAGGCTGCACAATGTGGCATCAAAGTGGAATTGATCAATGATCATTTTAACGAATTGAAAGGTCAAATTAAAGGCCCATCCGACACTCCATACGAAGGTGGTAAATTTGATTTGGAAATTAAAATACCTAAAGATTATCCCTTTAAACCACCGAATGTACGCTTTTTAACCAAAATATGGCATCCTAATATTTCATCCGCCACCGGGGCAATTTGCTTAGATATATTAAAGAGTACCTGGACTCCAGCTCTAACTTTAAGAAGTGTCTTGTTATCGATACAAGTTTTGCTGTCAGCCGCTGAACCAGATGATCCTCAAGATGCTGTAGTAGCTAAACAATTTAAAAATCATCCAAAAATGTTTAAGTTGACTGCTCGTCATTGGACGAGCGTCTACGCTGGAGGTTCCAACAAACATCAAGAATTTGATAACAAAGTAATGCAATTGTTAGAAATGGGCTTAAACGAAGGGCAATCTTTATCAGCTTTGTCGAGTTGCAACTGGAATTTGGAAACGGCATTGGATGCACTGTTTAATTAGTTTACGTTCTTGTGAACATATAATTTTATTATCTAACTAGCTGACCCGGCAAACTTCGTTTCGCCTCAGAATCAAAAAATGTTATTTTATTTTATAAAAAAAATAAAAAATGTTAATTTTATGTAAAATTCCGTTAAATATTAAAAGTCCGTCACGAACGCCATCTATTGAAAGTATAAAATTGTTATCGAATACATTTTTTTGCAATTTTGTAACTTTTTGGGCAACTGCTTTAATTTTTCTTTGTGTAAAAACATTCCTTGGGTAATTACAAACATTTTAAAAAACCAACGAACAATACAATAACAAATTTAATTTAAAAAAACAAATCGGAACATTTTTTGTTTGTTTTTTTCTCTTTAAACGTACTTTTCAGGAAAATATACAAAAAAATATTCAAACTTGTATTCTACAAAATTTTTCATTTTTTCGGAAATCATCATTGATTTTTCAAATTTCGCCATTTTTGATATTTTTCATTTAAAAAAAAAACTCTGATTTATTCCGCGTATAACAAAGCAAACTCTATAATGTGCCGACATTTCTTTCTATTTTTTTTGTTTAATTGAAAAATATTTTTGCGAGAAACTAAAACAAAATATTTTTTAATTAAACAAAGAAAATAGAAAGCAATGTTGGTCCATTATGGGGTTTGCGTTGTTATACGCGGAATAAATCAGAGTTTTTTTATTTTAAATAAAAAAATCAAATTTCAAAAGTGGCAAAATTTGAAAAATCAATGATTTTCTCCAAAAAATGAAAAATTTTGTAGAATGCAAGTTTGAATATTTTTTTTTGTATTTTTTCCTGAAAAGTACGTTTAAAGACAAAAAAAAACCTTCTGATTAGTCAATTTTTGAAATAGTTATGACTTATGATCGTTTAAAGAAAAAAAACCTCAGTTTTTTTAAAAATTCTTAACTTTAATAGAAAGAAAGGTCGGCTCATTATGGGGTTTTCGTTGTTATACGTGGTTGTCAGAGTTTTTTTGAAATAAAAAAATCAAAAATCAAAAGTGACGAAATTTGAAAAATCAATGATTATTTCTGAAAAAATGAAAAATTTTGTAAAATACAAGTTTGGGGCGTCGCGTTGATTTCTGAAAAAGGATAAATTAATAAGAGAATTTGATATGGACAAGGGCCTTAAAAGCACAGTTTTTTAAAAAATCGAATTCAAAAAGTTAAATTTTCACAGCAAATTTTACACAAAGTCGCTCGTGATTGGTTGAATCTGGCATTCTGTGATCGGTCAGTGTGTGCATACGAGCGATGGGTTATTACTTTTTTGCGTGGATCCTCCTCGTGCCATGGTGGTTTTCATAAAAATGGCCCGGAGGGGCTGAAAAGAAAACTACACTCATTATAAAAATACCCCTAATAGGCCCGTGGGTTACCACCGTCAAGCTCAATGAAATTCCAAGCTGGAAAAACTTTCCTTTCAAGATCCATCAGCTTGGAAACTCCTGAGAGGTCTAAAAACTAAAAGACACACAATTCCTTCACTAGACGGGGTAAGCGGGACGGCCTTCAGAACTCAGCAAAAGGTCCAAGTTTTTGCAGATCACTTGGAACGTCAGTTCACTCCGAACGAAGACGTCCAAGTACCCGCTTTCACCGAGATGGTGGAGGACTACGTGGAAGCCAAACTTGAGGAGCCTCGTGTCAACATGGAACCCATCGAACCAGCTTCATTTCAGGATATCTTTAAAACCGTCCGCAGCCTGAACAAAAAAAAGGCCCCGGGACCGGATGGAATCACTATAATCGTACGTTGACACAGCTCCCCAAAAAAGGGCTTGGTCACCATCACGAATATTATAAACGGTATTACGACTTAGCCACTTTCCCTCCCGTTGGAAAGTGGTCGATGTCATAATGATACCTAAACCAAATCAAAACCCTAGAAACCCCGAGTCATACAGGCTGATCAGTCTGCTTTTTTCTATAGGAAAATTATGCGAAAAGGTCACTCGCACCAGACTGGTCGCCGCCAAGATCGGGGCACTCTACGGTACACGCCATTCTGGGGCTGGTAAAATTTATTTTCGATAGCTGGGACTTAAAAGAAGCTACGGGGGCTGTCTTCCTAGACATCGCTAAAGCGTTTGATAAAGTATGGATTCCCGGCCTGCTCTACAAACTATTCAAAGCGGAAATTCTACTAGCCTTGATACTCCTATTGGCGTCATTTCTAAAGAACAGAAGATACCGAGTGAGGTTGGAAGGTCTACGTTCTACCCTTAGAGGAATCCTCGCGGGGGTTCCCCAAGGGTCCAGCCTCTCTCCGGATTTGTTCTCTTTCTTCACCCATGACGCCCTTTTCCCCGGAGGGACCCCCGCAAAAACTCAGACTTTGCTGTGACGATGCGGTGACGTTCGCCAGGGGAAAGAGACCAGAAAACGTCCACAAGAAGTTGCTAGAAATTTTGTCGGAAATCCTTCCAAAACTTCAAAGACGACCCCTCTGTAGGAGAAAACGCCTCCCTACACACCTCGTTACAATGAACGGCATAAACAAGAGGAGCAAACAAGGCACTCTACCCACTACTGAAGAAGAGCAGCAAACTCTCCCGCACTAATAAAATGAAACTAGTAAAAATGTATGTGCGCCCCATACTGACCTACGCGTCTACCGTGTGGTACTACGCGCATCTTAATCAAATCAAAAAGATCCAAACTGTGCTCAATAAGTCCATCAGACAAGCTATGGGGACACAGATGATGCGGATTTTGAACTCCCGCCTTAGAGCCAAACTACACGAGCGTTATTTCCGTCGCGTATTTATCGTCGCGTATTCTCTGCGTATTGAAAATCACACAGCGTGTATTACGCTCGTGTAGTTTGCTCCATTTAAACGTGTGGTTTTCAACACGGCGGAGAATACGCGACGATAAATACGCGACGGAAATAACGCTCGTGTAGTTTGGCACTTAGGATGGACTCCAATATGGAGAAGCTGCGGGACACTCAGAGAACCCATTGATCCAAGGCCTGGGCCAATACCAGGAGGATCAATCGAGGTTCGAGAGGCCCAAGGGAATCCTAAGGCTAACATCCTCTTCTTCTTCCCCAACTAACCTTATTTTAGCTAGATCGAAGACGGAAAAAAAAGAAAAACCGGTCACCTCAAGGACTAGAATCAGGTGGGCACCCAGGGGCCCCACGACTGACACCAATCACTCGAACCATTCCTCCATCGACCATTCAACCGTCAGAGGGAGGACAAGAGAGAGGTGCGAGGAAGGGGGGAACCGGGATTGACATAGGCGATTAGACGATAATCCGCACCACGTAGGGAGGGGTGCACCGACCCCCACCCGAGCTCGCGCGTGCATTGTTCCGACTCAAGAGATGATGCAATTTTTGTCGAGAGTTACAGGGGTAAGGTTTTGCCGATCTGGGCTTTCCTCCCTTAACTGTGTGGTCCGACCTTCAGTCCGACCACACCATTCTTCAGTTTCTCGTCCGGACATGGGACGTTTAAGGGTCCGCGTTTATGCTAAAAACCCGTGCAAAAGAGCGATGACGGACTGCCCGACTTAATTACAAGCTAGAGGGTAGAGGATCTCTCAGTATGAGAGATTCCCCCCCTTCGCAATTAGCAAAAGAAAAGGCCAAAAGCACTAATCAAAAACCGCTCGCTACACCGCTCGAATTGAGAGTCTCTCACCCCTAACACGGTTCCTATCGGGAAGTTTTTTTTTTCATTGCTGTGAAGTCGCCGGGGGCGACGGTGGAGAATGCACCAATCCACGTTTTTAGCCGGGTCAAGATGGAAATCCGATCGGATGGGCGCCACTCTGGATTCTAACGCTGAGAAAACACGTTGAGTAACAGACATTAGTTCCCGAAAATGCCCCATTTGTCGGAAAGATATCGAACCACGGTAATTGGAACTCCCAGAGGTGGGGGACCTGCAATCCTCGAGCAGGTAAAGTACCCACATTCCCGAAAGAAGGTATGATTACTTTACAGTCGGTACTCCTTACACCCATCAGGACAAGAAGGGTTAAGGAAAAAGGTGGATCTTTGAGAGGTGAAACTCGTTTTTGCGTGGATTCTACAAAAACGATGGTTGTGCAAGGAAAAATTGACTCGCTGCGCTCGGGCGCTTTCAGCCATTTTTCCGGCGCATGGTTGGGTGAGTACGTATAATACTAGCAAGCGTAGAGTCTTGTATCGTTTCAAAGTAGAGTGTTGATTCGCGTAAGGCAATAATCAACCTTTGATGAATAAGTTATCGCCTCTCTGCGCAAAGCTTAGACTAGTTTAATGCACACGGACTGACGACAGAATGCCTGAATTCATCAATCCCGAGCGACTTTGCTTGAAATTTGCTATGAAAATCGTGCTGTTTTGAATTCGATTTTTGAAAAAACTAGTGACTTTGTAATATTGCAGATTATCATCATTTATTATATTATAATTTTATATTATTTGAATTACTCTGTATATAAGTGAATTATGGGTTGCCTATCATTTTTGCTCTAAAATGCATGCGTGAGTGGGACATAACTCGAGAAACGCGGGAGAAGGTTACTTTTTATGTGATCTTGGTTGTATCAACAGGTGAAAAGTTTGCACTTTTGTAAAATTTGTTAATTCATATTTAAGAGTAAGTAAATTTGATTTGTTTTTGGGTTTATGATCGGTGGATTAAATTTGTTACTGTTTGATTATAAATTTGGGTTAATCATAACATGAAATTCACTTAAAATCGTGGTAGCGTCATTTTTTTGTTTACAATAATTTATATCGGTAAATATAAATTATTGTTGCTCTGTTTATACAGTAAATTCAAGTGTTATTAATTGATAATTTTGGTAAAGACAACTAAATTGCGTTTGTTAATAATAAAATAACCGTTAGTCAATAAGGTTCACATTCCAGAATTTGCAAGGTAGATGCATTGTGCGTGTTCTATTTTTAGACTATTATTATTTTTCTTGATAAAGTTTATACAGGGTGATTAATATTTGCAAATTATATTTTTATGTTTCTTAAATCAAATTTGAATACAAATTTGATTACATATAACTAGTGATGCTAATTTTTGATTACTGGTAAAAGTTTGATTGATTGTTTGAACGATCTCGAAGAAAATCTCGAAAATGCCCAAAATCCCACCCGGCGACACTCCAAAAGAGTGTGAGCTAAACTCATCTTTAAACCGTGCAAGTGTAGTATGAATGTCACTCGAAGAAAATCTCGAAAAGGATATGTCCGCCGCGGTTGAGAACACGAAAGTCCGTTCGATACCGTCTTCACAACTGTAGACCTTGCACACACAAACAAAATCCGAAATTACTATCACTGGCCAGGTTGAATTATGTTGATTTTGAAGGTATTATAACAATCGATAATTGGTTTATTTTGCTCCGTGAAACATAGTATTTTAACCGTGTTTAATTTTAATCACATAAAATTACAACCAGTACAAACTTTACCCAAATATTGATTACTTGAATTATTGTTACATCGTGAAGTCAAATTATTACTTGCCCACTACGATCATTCATTTCCGTGTGTTATCTACTGGGATTTTACCAATTTTACTCTTCGTTGTACTTGCTACAGTCGTTACCCTTACAGAAATAATCTGGAAATAAAGATTTGACTTAACCCAAATATATGTGTTTTATTTGTGTTGGAAGTTATGATCGTTTCCTCTTTCGGAGCGATTATTTGTTTTGTTTCAGTACCAAGTGTTTAGCAAATTGTATTAACTTCGGAAGAAAGAATCTGTTACTAGATGGCGTGAGGTAAGAAATTATACAACGTGGTGGTCTATAGGAAGTTTCCGTGTCATCGCTGATAAGTTGTTGGCGCTAAATTCAATTTTAAAACCAACATCTTACAACTTTAAGGCCCTCGTCCCGATCCCTTTGCAGAACTCATCGAGGTTTCAATCGTAAAATTGCTATTTTAGGATCGTACTTTCTTACCTACAACCCAAGTTGTACCTTCTTCAACCTTCTGATTAGTCAATTTTTGAAATAGTATAATATGATCGTTTGAAGAAAAAAAACATAAGTTTTTCTAAAAATTCTTAACTTTTTTTCGGTTGAGTAAAAAATTTTGAAAAAATTCACAGAACTGTTTTTGGTGGGATAGTATAATTTGTAAAAACTTTAGACAAATCAAAAGGGGTCGGGTTTAAAAGTGGTCGATTTGATGTGGAGTGCCCCATACACTTTTATGCAATTTTTTAGCAATAAGCAAAATATCAGCGAATTACAAAAGTGTCTCAGGAAAATATTGCCGACGTTTACAATACGGCCAATGCTTGGCTTAGCACTGGTAAACCGACCGTTGGCACCCAACGCTGGGGCCAAGCATAAGCCAAAGCTGTTTACCGTTGCTCAGCTTAAAGATCGTCGTACAGTGGATGGCCAATGCTGAGTCAATATCGGCTTATTACCGGCAACCAGTCGTTGGCGGCCGATTTTCAAACCGACGTTGGGCCAAGGTTGTTTACTTTTGATTTGGCGGTGCTCAGCCTAAGTATCAGCATACAATGGATGGCCAATGCTGGGCCAGTATCGCTTATCGTTACTTTGCCTGTAATCAGCACTGGTCCAAAACCGGAAGCCAACGCTGGCCGCCAACCGTAGGACCGAACGAACGATCTCCCAGTGGTGACCACCATTGCTGGGTTAATATTGGACCAATTGTAAATATTTTCCTGGGGTGTTGTCTAACTTTGAGGGCCAGTTGTATAAAAAAGGGTTAACTCGGGGATCAGCTGATCCTGGATCAAGAGTTAACCCAGGATCAACGTCTATTCCTTTTATTTTGTTATTCTTACTTTAATACACAAAAAAACAATGCTGCCAGGTGTTATTTTAATAAATGACAAATGGATTGAGACAAACAGTATAAATCACAATAAATTTAAAAGTAAATAAAGTTGATCCTGGGTTAATCCACCGATTTCTCGGATCAGGAAATCGGTGAGTTAACCCAGGATCAACGCTTGACTCTCGCTCATACAACAGACATTTGCTTTGATCCTTGTTTAATTCTGATCCGAGGATGATCCTCTTTTATACAACTGGCCCTGAGGATTCCTCAGAGAGGAATCTTTTTGAAATTGATGATTTTTGTAAATTTTTGAAATATTTCAAGTTTTATGTGACGCCTTGGTGTTATAGCCGAGGTGGGGTCAAAGAATTTTTGATAAAATATTTGCGCGCGACTTCCCAACTTGAAAATTTTGAGTTTCAAGCACCTAATAACGGCAAGAATGAAGATCATAAAGGAGGAAAGCCAGTGGTAGCTTTAGAATTCGAGAGGCCCCGAGCGCAATTCAGTTTTGAGGCCCCCTCTAAATATTTTGACTAGCTCTAACCCTGCAGTGTTCATTCTATGCGCATGAAGTGTACAGGTATCCAAAAACCTGCAACTGGAAACTCTATAAGGAGTTCCTGAGACAGAGATTGAAGGACTGTCCACAGAAACCAAAAACTCCAGCGAATCCAATCTGATGAATTATATTGTCACATCAGCAATTAATTAATGTCTGAAAAAGCTGTTCAATGAAGAGAAGGGTAGCAAAGAGCGAATCCACTTGTTGGAATCATGAGCTCAAAAGAAATCCTCCAACTGTGCAGAGCACAGTTGAGAAATTGAACTGTTTACCAGACACTGCTGTTTAAACAGGCACCTCATCTTTATTGGTGTTGCAGATCCTACATACCATAATTTTTAAATGATAAGTTATAGGTATAAATTACATATTTTTCCTTTATTTGCATTTCTGACCTCTGTACCATTCAAAATGCAGCTTCTACAATATTTTTATTCAAATAATAAAAAGGGATAATCGAGAAAAATCATGCAAGTGCACCATTCAGCAGTAGTTTTTGAATTTTTGTTGTGAAATTTAAAAATTTCATTCAAGGTTTAGAATTAAAAAAAAAAACAAAAAGAAAAACCTAATTTTAAGGTATCAATCACGATACAAAATTATTTAAAAAAAAATTTGCTGAATGCACTCACCACTGAAATTATTATCCCTTGGAATTTTCAAGTATTTTTTATTATGTTAAACACAATTTTTATAATAATTACTACATAATATAAGCGCAAGTAACAAAATAATCGTGCATTTTGTGCATTCCTATCCACATAAAGAATCAGCATGATCACTATAACTGCGGCCTAATTTCATAAGGGCCATAGCAGAACCAACACCGCAGACAGTACATAAAGCTACGTTTTGAGGAATAACGCTTCGTAAAATTGCCCAGACTAGAACAGAACCCAGAGAAAACGACACAGCTCCGAATGCGCTAAAAAACAAACCATCAATTTTTCAATCTTAAACGGTCAAACCTCTCACCTCAACGCAATGCGCTTTTCCCTTGAAGCTTTTTGTAAATGCGGCCTGCCGTACAAATACAATCCGGATCCAACCAAAGTGTTAATTAGCAAAATGTTGGTGATGTCTCTGCGAGGAAATATTCTGCAAAACAAATTATTAAAAATACTAAAAAGTTCGACTTGTGCGTATATTTACCTTAATATTAAGGAAGGATTCATCACATTTACTGAAAGTGCGGTGTAACTTATCGCACCTTGTAGGGGCGCATAGTAGAACAAAATGTTGTGCGCTGTCAACGGCTTTAATCCACCACTGCAGCATGAAATTCCCTTCTTTTCAGGTGATGAAGTCATCGCGAATAATTATTTGATTTTATTAATTCACTCACAAATTTGCCGATGACAAAAAATTATCCAACAAAATGGTTGACATAAAACAATGCTGGCAAATTAAAACGCGAAAGTTACCGGTGGAATTCTGGTTCCATCCAGTGGCGGGTGTGTGGTGTATAAGAAACAGGTAAAATAACAAAAATTTATTACACAAATTTTTATTTTTTTGATTATTTATTTATTGTAAATTTAAATTGACTTTATACTGTGATGGTTTCAGTGTAAGTGTATTTCAAATATCAAATATATAACATCGAACAACAAATACTAACAAAGCCCCAACAACGGCAATCGTGTAAGTTCACCAAGTGTCCTTTCATAAAAACGATCAAATTAAACAATAATTTTCATTTTCAATAACAGATTAACCACAAATCAGCACAAATTATACTAAAAAGCTAAGGGGTTAGCTCACGCTGGTTACATTTTTTTAACATGTGACAAGTGAGTCTAATAAATCATCCCTATTGAGTAATGAGTATATTATTGATTATGTCACAGCGCCTGAAAATGAGCCTTCCATACCACTTAAGGTAAATTAGTGGCATGCGTCTAAAAAGTTTTGTAGATTCGGAGAGACACAAACTATTGATTCACTTTAATTGACATGGATGGCTTACCTTCTAAGCGTTTTAAACAGTCATCTCTTCAGGATGCCTTACTAGCTCTACCATACTTTAGTACCTGTACTACTCTATAATAAAAATGTGATTTTTAAAAAATTCATTAAGTAAAAAAGGAAACTTCATAAGAAGAGGGGGGGGACAAAACAAAATTGCTAGCTCGACTCCGGTTTCGAACGGTTAAACGTTCATCTTTAGGACTATATTAGAAAAAGGTACAATATAAATTACAATTTAAACAAAAAGGGGGCTATATAGCGTACCTGACCAACTAGATCTGAACAGTTTACATGAATATACCCAAAATAGATTAACTCCGGTAGGTGACACATTAATATCTGGGGAGCACATGCATAAAAGAGAGGAAAGTGCACATTAAGGGTGTAAAAATAAAAATATTGTTTTAGTCAAAAAGATAAAAAATGTACACCTGACCTCTGACACAAAACTGACAAAAATTACAAGATATAAAACATAATAGGTACAATTAAAATCCCCAAAATATGCAAACCAAACTCTGTCAAAGCCCGGTCGATGTAAACAAATTGACGCCCTATAAAATCGGATCACGTCACTATAACATAAACAAAACAATTCAAACTGGCGAAAAACACTGTAAATTGTCAAATTTTAAAGTGGTAGATGTTAAGTAGGTTCTTGTAAAGAACGTTGATCTCGCTAAAGTCAGTGATTTTATTGACGTTATTGTTATTAAGCATATACGCCGCCTCAAGAAACGCGCGTTTTGGATAATACGGATCTTTGTTCAATACCTTCACCTCACTCTCGTTAAAACGATGATTTTTCTCCTTCAAGTGTTCAGATAAACCCGTGGCGTCCGTACTCTTGACTAGAGAAGAATGCGGGATGAAAAAAATTCCGTCACGGGACGGGACGGGACGGGACGGGACGGGACGGGACGGGACGGAATGTCAATTCAATCCCGCGCGGGACGGGATTTCGATTCAGTTCCGCGCGGGACGTAATGCCAATTCAGTCCCGCGTAAAACGGGATACCAATTCAATCCCGCGTTTGATTTATAAATTTATTTTAAAGATGAATGCGGGACGGGATATTTTTTGTCCCGCGACATAATTACAATATGTAGTCCAGCGCGGGACATTTTATAAACTTAGTCCCGCGCGGAACGGGATGCCAATTTAGTCCCGCGCGGGACGAGATGCCAATTTAGTCCCGCGCGGGACGGGATACCAATTTAGTCTTGCGCAGGACGGGATGCCAATTGAGTCCCGCGTTTTATTTATAAATTTATTTTATACAATACAGCTAGAGATGAATGCGTGTTTTAAAATTTATGATAAAATAGTGTTTTAAAATAGAAATGAATGCGGGACGGGACGGAATATCCCTCGAGATATTTTTTTGTCCCGCGGGATATTTAGAATATTTAGTCCCGCGCGGGACATTTTATCAACTCAGTCCCGCGCGGGATGGGATTTTAAAGCAGTCCCGCGCGGGACGAAATTGTTTCCCCTTCTATTTCATAATTTAACTTATTGAATCCTTTCCCTACATTTACTCTAAGTAATATGCGTTAACAAAAAATTCAAAAAAATTTATTCGGGCTGCGTTGTATAAAATAAATCAAATGAGGGACTGCGGGAATCCGTCCCGCGCGGGACTGAGTTGACAAAATATCCCGCGCGGAACTAAATATTCAAAATATCCCGCTGGACAAAAAAAATATCCCGCGGGATATCCCGTCCCGCATTTATCTCTATTTTAACTTCAACAAAACAATTGCCCTAGTAATAGCCCAGTTTTTCAGCAGTTGGAAAGTAGACGCTGTCAGACGCATGCGCAGTTCAAATTTAAGTCATAATTTTTAATCTGCCCATGCGTCTGACGTGCGGGATTCACGGGACGTGCGGAACTTACACGACTAGGCGGCACCGTGGGACGGGACGGGACGAGACAAAAAAAATTAGTCCCGCACTCATCTCGACTCTTGACCGCATCTCGTCTATGCTGTGCGATCATGGTAGATAAAAACTGCTTAGTTTGGCTTGTATACGTGCAGCCACACTCGCATTTAATACGGTGGACAACATTACTTCTATCTCGCGGTTTGACCTTATCTTTTATTTTGCTGAAGATCATGTTGTTGAAGCTGGATTTGTTGTAGAATGCAAGGACCAACTGATGTTTGTCGATGAATTCTCTCAGCATGGTTTTGATTTTGTTGGCCAACTTCGGATGATAAGCAATCCTGTAATACATCGGGACCGTATCGACGATGACCCCCCCACCCGACAGGTAAAATATGGGGTTTTGGTTTATTACCTCCAAATAGCGACATATCAACCAACCTTCCAGGATATCCGTTTTTGAATAATTTCCTCTGCAGATCAAGAAGTCTTGAACTTCTACGGTTAGTGCTCACGCAAGTAAGTATGCTATTCTTCAGGGTGTTGATATTATTCCCATATTTTGGCACATAGGATGAGATGAATATAAGTTCAATAGCCTATCACTCAAAGAAGGTTTTCTGCACAGGTCAGTAAGCAGTGAGCCATCAGGCTCTCTAACAACCAAAAAATCCAGGAAGGAGATCGAACCGTCAGCTTCCAATTCGTAAGTAAATTTTAAGAGTTGATCGTAACCGTTAAGAATGTTTTGGCACGCATTCACCTTATCAGAAAGAACGGAAGTCAAAATATCGTCGACGCACAACATTAAGAACGGGATCCCGAAGTCCACAACCCCGAAAAAATTGCACAAAAGATCGTGCATCACGAAGTTGGCAAAGATGGAACTGCAAGGATCGCCCATTGCAGAACCCACCTCTTGGGAGTAAAAATTACCGTCGTATAAGAAGTAACTACCGTCGAAAATCGTCGCCACCATCCTCATAAACATATCAGCCAGAATGCATGTAAACTGGGAAATGAGGTCCCAATTGTTGGTGAGAGATTTGAGAGAAGGAGACTAATGTATAATTCTCCGGTATATGAGCCTTTGTGATAATATCCATGGCAGATTTGGAGTTTTTGATATTGAAAAGAAACTTAGGGATGACGTTGTTGAGGATGTTGATAGTGAATTTGGCCAAAGGGATAGATGGAGATTGGATGCAGCTAATGACTGGTCTGAGGAGCACGTTGGGTTTATGAGCCTTAGGTAGTCCGTAAGCCATCTGAAGGTCCATCAGAAAACTAAAAATAGAAAAATTAAAAAATGCACTAAAGGATCAGACGTGGACCGATTGCACCAGAACGTCAGAGAAGCTAATAACGGCACTCCAAAACTTGTGCGACGAATGCATGCCAAGAAAGCAAAGCAACCGAAAAAAAACGTATACTGGTGGAACAGTGACATAGCTGATCTACGTCGAAAGTGTGTAGCGGCTAGGAGAAAAATCCAACGAGTACGTAGAAGAGGCATATTTGAGGAGGAAGATACATATGAACAAGTGAGAAACGAGATGAGAAAGGCTATACAAAGAGCGCAGAAACAGAAATGAGTTGAACTACTGAAAGAGGTAAATGCAGATGTCTGGGGGCTCGGGTATAAGATAGTAACTCGTAAAATCAACAAAGCAAGTATACTCGGCCTAACACCACATAGGGTACGGGAAATAATCAACACACTGTTCCCAAGCCACGATAACAACAATTTTAGAAAAACTACGAAAAGCTGGAGCTGATATGACTAGCGGCAAATTGCCTGGACCGGACCTCATACCAACTGAGGTCATAAATTTGCTTCTCACTGAAAATCCACAACCGGTGCTAGAAGTTCTAAACAAATGTCTGCGAGAGGACAAGTTTCCGGACCAATGGAAAAAGGCACGATTAGTTCTCCTCAGAAAAGGGGATAAGCCTTTAGAATGTCCAAGCTCATACAAGCCCATATGCCTGATCGACGGAATAGGCAAACTGTACGAGAAATTACTTCTTGGGCGATCGCAAGACCATGTTGAGAAAGGGGAAGGATTGTCCGACAAACAATTCGGATTTAGAAAGGGCCGATCCACCATAGATGCCCTTTAAAGGATTATAGACATTGCCAGGAAAGAGAAAAGTGGCACTTGGAGAACAAGAAGACTATGTATCTTAGTGACAATTGATATAAAAAACGCATTTAACTCTGCGAAATGTTGTCACATCATTGAGGAGTTGGTAAGAAGGAGGACACCTGTCTACCTGATCAATGTGTTAAAGAGCTATCTAATAAGCGAAAGAGCTATAATTATGGAAGAAAAACTAGTAAACGAGGTGACATCAATGAGCAGCGGAGTTCCCCAAGGGTCGGTACTGGGACCGACTCTATGGAACATAATGTATGACGAGGTGCTGCGGCTGAAACTGCCGGAAGAGACAACGCTTGTGGGGTTTGCTGACGACTTATCGCTCGTTGTCGTAGCAAAAATGGAGAAAGAGCTTGAAAAAATAACCATGGAAGCCATACGCATAATAATCGAGTGGATAGGAAGTAGGGGCTTAACGCTCGTGCCCGAAAAGATCCAGGCGGTCCTGCTAATTGGAAAAAGAAAAATCAATGACATAAAACTAACACTTGATGGACATCCGATCGTTCCTGGGAAAGCGACAAAGGTGTACAGATCGACAAGCGGCTGTACTTCAACACCCATATTAGAGAAACAACCAAGAAGGCCTCACAAATGACGACGGCCTTAACAAGATTGATGCCAAACACAAAAAGAAAAATTCTGGCAGCTGTTACAAATTCCATAATGCTTTATGGAGCACCGGTTTGGGTTGGAACCATGAAGGTGGAGGCATACCGCAAACATTTTGAAAAAGTCCAGCGACGGATGAATATTCGAATTACCTCGGCATACCGCACAACATCGAAAGATGCCATAGCGGTGGTGGCGGCGATGCGTCCAATAGATCTCCTGGCAATAGATCGAGCCACAAACTATCACGAGAGCGCGAAGACTCCAGCCCCAAAAAGAGTAAACAGAAACAAGATCATGGACGAGTGGCAAGATAGGTGGACCAGTACAGCTAATGGAGCATGGACGATAACACTCATACCAGTCCTAAAACCGTGGGTGTAAAGAAAACATGGGGAGCTGAACCACCAGCTTACCCAAGCACTAACTGGACACGGGTGCTTCAATGGCTATCTGTACCAATAGACTCCGCAAGTGCTGACGTCACACGCCATTTGTTTGGACCGCACACTCATCTAAACTTCACTATTGTTTGGACGGCGATCTCATGCGATCCCTGACTTATCTTAACAAAACTACGTCACACTTGCGAAGTATATTCAAGAGAGTAGAATCCTCGAAGTGTTCTTACTGTGAAGAAGAAGTTGACGACGCCTATCACACCATTTTTAAATGGGATAAATAATAATAGGTGGAGAAACACAAGGTTGGAGCATAACTTAGAAAGCATTACTCCGCAAAAAATGGTGAAAGAAATACTGGACAGCGAAGAAAGATGGGAGCAGATCTCGAGAAAGGTAACCTCAATAATGTCAACAAAACACAGTGAAAAATTAACAAGACAAAACACAACTTAACAAGAAAAAAGTCTCGAAGGGCAGAATCTAGAAAAACAAGAAGATCACTCGATGTCGACAGCGGACAAAATACCATAGGTGAATCCAGCGGGCATCTGGGGAGGAGGTTTTTAGTGGGAAGACTCCACACTACCACCAGTACGGGCTGGTGGTGTCTTTCTTATGATTTTCTTCCTTCAGACACGTACAAAAAAAAGTAGTCCGTAAGCCTTAGGAGCACATGCATTATACTGTGTTAAAGATTTTCTGGTGTTATTGTCGATATATCCTTTCTCAAGTAACGTTTTGGCCAATTCATTGAAATTGTTCTGTGTAGACTTGGTAAAATCTCTCTTAATTTTCTTGTAAGTGATCGGGTCACTAAACACTTCATCTAACTTTTCCTTATATTCACTCTCTAAAATCGCCATCGTGAAGTTCCTCTTATTTTCAGGAATTTAATGGTAGCGATTACCTGCTTTTGGATGCCATCAACGTCTCTCACCTCGGCTTGGTCACAAAAATGATAGACAACGTTTACAAAGCAGCTTCGAATCTCGGTTTTTCCTATCCTCTGTGGTGTTAAAACGCGACGCGATGTGTTCAAACTTGGAGAAGCTGTACATAGGGAAACTCTTAAGAGAGGGAGTGATAGAAAACTTGGGATCTAGTGACAAAGTTTTGGACACTGTTTTAAGAATAGGTATGTTACATTTGTTAAGAACCAAGGAAGGGTTACCCAAAGTTGAGTGTGGAGGCTGTTGGTATACAAATTGTCGAATTTTCTCCAATTTCTACCTCGTAGTTCTAGAAACAAGCGCTCAACGAAAGTTTTGCTGGACCTCACAAACTGGTTATCCATTGATAAAGTTACCAACGTTCTGAGCAAAGTCACCGCTATATTGCCCCCTTTTTGTTCAAATTGTGATTTACATTGTATTTACCTTTTTTAATATAACCCCGAAGTCTAACCGTTTGAAACCGGTCGAGTTAGCGATTTAGTTTTATTTATATTGTTGTGTTCTGACGAACAACTCTTTAAAAGCCGTAGCCGTTATGGTCGGTAGTTTGCACTTTTGAGACGATCTCAGGAGTAGGTTCCAAAAATTTTGCTCTTAAACTATCCACAATAAATGAAACAAAAAACTCTGGGATGAAATTATAATTTAATTCGATGAAAGTAGTAGTCATAATCAAATTAATAAAAAAAAATTGAGACGAAACCTTATAATTAAACTTTATCGACTCAATCGATAATTCCAAAATCATGAAGAATTATCTTACAAATTTACACATTTAAATCTCAAAAACCGTATCTCCAATTTGTAAGATAATCAACGTTCTATTGTAATTCAAACAAAACATCTGTAATAAAAATTTTACAAAAAATGAGAAAAATTGTTTAATTTTTAAAAATTTGCGCTTTTGTATCTATTGAAAAGTTGGTATTATTAAATAACCGTTGTCGACATGGTAACCACTACCAAATACGTAAAACCGTGCGAAAAAGTTTATCATATAAATTTTAAAATTTCGTAGTTAATAACACGAATTAATTAGTAATATCGTTCCACTGGTGTGTTTAATAAACCAAGTGTAAAAGTTCGTTCGTAAACGCGACTTGAAATACGAATTTAACATCAGGTGTTTTTAACCTCAAACTCTTCCAAAGCATCGTGACAAATTAATGAAGATAATCGTTGAATAAGTGTGAATAATTAATTCAAATGGTATTTACCAAAATGATGGCTTGAATAATCAATGTTTGATTTTCGAATTCCTTACATCCACGATTGACAAAATGGCGACCTCGTCAAGATTGGTAAGTAAATTTTCCAAGTCTTCAGAAATCACAATGAATTTCATAATATTCTTCTTTTGTAGCACACACCATCAACAAAAACCCAGTTGCTCATAATCTTCGCAAAAATTAATTACAAATCCGTAATTTTCAAACACATTCGAAGATAACACCTTGAAGTCGTTAAGTCGTAGACTTCACACACCTCCAATACTCTCGAGCAACTGACTATTTAATCTCCTTTCCTGTACAAAGTTTTCTCAGGAAAATCGTGTCGCACTCTGGTTGGTTGGTTTTCCAGCGAAATTCAAATTTTTAGATGCCAAATTCAACATTTTGATGTCACTAAATTTTAATTGCGAACTACACTTTTTGTTTAAAAACACTGCCTCGATGCTCGTAGCTACCATTGTACCAACTCAATTTTTAAACGTAAGTTAACAATTTCAAAACAAATAAAAAATAAATTAGTCAATTATTTTAACGTTTTCATGTTTGAAATGTTTAATTTTTAGGCTATATGGACTAATCTCCAAACCTAAAATCTCGTCTCTGCACGTATCTCTTTGACACGTAATTGAAAAAATAACAAGTGACTACTATTCGTCCAATTAAATTCTAGAAAATTTCTAAACAAAACTTTGACCAAATTAAAATTTTAAATTGTGGGTAATTTCGGAATTTTGAACCTATCACAATCCACGTCAACATACTCCCCTCTTCCCCAAGAAGTTTTCCTTATTATTACAATTTTAAAGTGAGAAAATTTTTCCAAATTCATTAATTAAAATTCAATACCACTCGGTCTAAAAACTGAAATTGAACTGCGACTAAGATGTACGTTAACGCTGTAGCCAACATCTGAAAAAAATTTCATAACTTTAGTTTTTTTCATGATGATACCTTGCAGTCAAAGCTTTTACTTACACTTCCAAACAGTTGAACATTCATCGATAAAATATCCGATGCTCTTAAATTGGTCGAATATTTCCTGGCGACAAGGAGAAAGGATTCAAACTGAAAAAAGTTTTTTCTTTAAAGAACTAAATATTGTTAATATTAGAGTAGTTATGTTTTTGATCTTTTATCAAGTATAAACAACACGTTTTGTTTTTTGTTTAAAAAAAAGAAAAAAAAAAAGCTTTTTTTAGGTTTCTTGTTTTTAAGAAGGGCATTTTTTTCAGGGCCCTTTTAATTTAATCAACAGATGGCGCCTACTTAAATATTTTTATAAAATAAGAGGAATTTCCTATATTTAAAATATAGCAAATTCGTTGAGATAATACTATTCTATAAACAATATTCTTGATTTTAAGCTATTTTGAGTTCGTAATATTTATTTATAAAAACACAATTCATAATTAAAGTTCAATTATCCTTTTTTGTAAGTGAGTGTGTTTTGACATACTCAATACGAACTCAAAATAGCTTAAAATCAAGAATATTGTTTATAGAATAGTATTATCTCAACGAATTTGCTATATTTTAAATATAGCAAATTTTTCTTATTTTATAAAAATATTTAAGTAAACGCCATCTGTTGATTAAATTAAAAGGGCCCTGAAAAAAATGCCCCTCTTAACACAAAAACCATCGGGTAAAATAGCATCTTATAGTAAAATAATTTGCATAAATCTTCCTATAATTTAGATCCTTATGATTTTTTGTCACAATGCTAAAGTGAGCAATCTTATCTTGTTTATTCTGAAGGTTGCTACACTGCATACATAATTGCATTTATGTAATTGTTATACATTGTTCATTATATAACTAGTAATCTTATCAGAGAAAATTTCTTGTTTATGAGTAAATGTAACTTTAATAGGCCAGTCATTGTAGTAAAAAAGATACAAAATATTTGCGATAGAAAAGAGGTAAAACATAGTAGAGGTATTCACACTGGCTCGTGTATTGGTGTTGTATTTAAACACCGTTGTAATATCCTAGCAACGTCTAGTAATACACAACTTTACTTAGCGTTGCTAGGATAAATACAACGGTGTAGAAATACAAGGGTATGTGTAGAATATACACGTCAGTGTGAATAGTAACTGCCCTACCTACCGAAAATGTTCTTGTCTTAATAATGATAGATCGGACACTTAATGGTAAAATAAATGGAACAAACCTGTGATACTTCAGCAGGAGTTAGTTGACTCAATGGAAATTTTTCCAATTGTGTTAGTATTTCAAGATTCTGAAACAAAAATTTCTATTATAAAAATTAGTATAAGTATTATAAAAAATTTCTATTATCAGATTTTTGTGTTATCTTTTGCATAACGGAGGTTGCATACGTTCAAAGAAACAAACACCAACTTTTTCTCACTACAAAAACGCACTTAGGATTTACGAAGACTCCACTGAATAGTCAGTTTTTAATTATGGTTTTTAGAAAAAATAAGATGTAGTTGTTCGGTTTTCGGCCCCACGGAAAAAAATTTTTTTTAAAATTTTTAATTAAAATTTTAGCCTAAGAAAAAGAATTAAAAACAGAATATGCAGTGCAGTCCTTATAAGTCCTAATTTAAGCTTTCGCAGTAAACCCACGATGTGTCACTTAATTTTGTAGAATCTTTACCATGCAGACGAACAAGAATTTTACAACAAAATTTTGTATTTACTATTTTTATAATTATTGAGACTTAGAACAGATTAGATTTTGATTGACATTTGTTTACAGTATGGACTTAGAAGGTTCCTTCCTAACCAAGGTAGATAGATTACAAGGTATGATCTACACGCGATCGAAAACTCGTCATATTGTTACCGTTATTTCCTACAAAGAGACATTTACCTGTTGGTAACAAAAAAGGGAGTTACCGGTTGGTTAGCAAAGTGGGTCGTGGGTTTTCGCCTAGTTGTCGTGTACCGATGAATGCGTGAGATCAACTAGTGGTCACCGACAGAATGGTGTCAAATGCCACTCTGCTAATACAATAATTGACTTATTGAAAGAAAAGTTTGGTGAACAAATTATTTATTAGTTTGCCAGTTCACAAGAATAATTTGTTTACAAAAAAGTCAATCTAAGAGTTAAAACCGCCCTCCGTTTTAACTATTACACTAAATGGCGTAAAATTTCTTTTTTAAAATGACTGGTTTTTTTTAACGGTCCACTAATTAAAAAAATCGTGTCCTAACGTTAACCTAAGCTTGACCGGTAGATTTCTTTTTTAACGGTCTAACAAATTACATTGAAACTTTACATAGTTTTTCTTTTATTTAAAATTAAAATAAGTGCGTTCTTAATGAATAACGAGAGACTTTTTATATACCTATAAAAGAACCATTTAACAGCTCATCTATAAATAGCACAAAGGAGGAGAACCACACAGCAAATATTAAATTAGATAGATAATAATCTATTAAAAATAAACCACCGTCACCTTTTAATCTAATAAAATACAACAGTTTTTACATTTACCAATGAGTTCGATTGAGCAAATTGTGCTATTGTATAAGCTGATGCGCATATTGTAATGCACAGTGCAACTTCAACACCTACAAACTTCCATGTGATAGGATATTGATATGCCACAAGGAGTACTATTAAGAAAGCTGCCAGGACAAAGAACGAAACTGCTAATGTGATCATACACAAAGCTACAGGACTGCAGATATCCAAATATAATCGTAACACCTTTACGAACGCAATATATGCCTCATTATAAGCCTTTAACAAAATGTATATATCTATGTTTGGCATGATCACGATGCAATCGTTTTCATTTGTTAAAGTGCAAGTGGGTGCTTCGTTATGCAAATTTTCTAAATCCATTTTTAGGAAGTTATTGTATTTATTGTAAACATAGTGGAAATGGCTCAAAAAGATGATTCCTCCCACGATTCCTGTAACAAGCGTATATATGGTAGCAATTATTCCAACTTCTTGCATTCTGTTATAGTCAAGATCAATTTCCAAACAGCATATTATTACGGCAGCACAATAATAGAAAACGTAGAGTACTGTTAAAATTATATAACAACCTGATCGAATGACAATAGCATCATCAACAGATAACAAAGTGTGAGATGTGTGTGTGTGAAATTTTTTTATTTCAGAGTCAAAAAAGATCAGCAGGTTATCAAATTTTCGATGAATTGCTACGCATTGAAAAATTGACAGGATTGCGATTCCATTTCCTAATACATCGGGAAATTTGAGTAACAGATCAAACAATTCAAAGTTTTTCACTGCAATTATCTTGTTGATATCCATCATGGTATAGTAACTGGATGTAGAAAGTAAAATCAGCAAAACTATTGTTGGAATTGTTTTAAATTTGTGAAATATACTTTCTCTTATTCGAACTACTTCATTGTTCGCATGATTGCAAGTAAAATTTATGTTAAATAATCCAATCAATTGCATGAAGTTCATAACCACACCAATAGTACAATTCACACAATTTGCTGATATTTCATACGTCATTATTATTTCACAATTAAGACAATTAACGGATCGCTATGTGTAAGCTCTCCGATATACAAACTAAAATGATATAGCCACGTTGGTTTAGTATTTGTGTGACGTGGTGAATAATAAACAACCAAGAGGCGTGGAGGTTTGGGAATTACAACCAATGTATACATACTAATTGTATTATAATTATTTATGTATAAACTCCAAAAATAAATATAAAATAGATCGATAATAATATAATATAAACAAAATTATTAATATTTCAAATAAAGCAAGTTAATGAAGGAACTATAAATATAGTACAAATAATAATATGTACCTATATGTGAGCGTCAAACAAGTAATGTGTAGTTTCATAAAACATATGGAAGGTAAAGATAGGAAAATTTCCAATAATCTGATAACAATCCCAAATATTTCGTTGTATATTCAACAACATAAATAAATAAATGACATTGTAATTTCAACAAAAATATTTGAATATTGTGTTTAAACACAATATAAACACATTGAACACAATGTTTAAACAAACAATTTTTCAAATATTGTAATATTTAGTTCAAATGGTACGAATAAATAAATTTTGCTAAAAGGTTTTGTTTTTGTTTTGATTCTTGATTAGATAAACTTTTTTAGGCACAACAGAAAAAGTAAAACGTCTGTGTTTTTTTAAATCGATAGATCAATTCTCAAAAAAAAAGCTTTTCTAATTTTGTAAATGTAAACATTGTGTTGGTTCCTAAAGAGATTTTATTTTATGGCTGGGATCTGTGAGTCGGGTGTTCATTTAGGCTTGCGTGGGGGCGCGCAAATATTGGTATGAATATAATTAAATACAAAGGCAACACATTTAGCTAAAATTAGTTTAACTTTTGATTCAGATATGTCGCCCTTGAAGTACAGAAATCTATTTTAAAACAGAATTTATGTTGTTTTCTACGAGTGTATCTATTTCACAAAATGTCTCTCCCTCTCTTTTTGCAACATATTTCACCTTGAAACAAAATTCTTAAGACGATAAGAAAACGTATGAAATGTACACCCATATAATAAGAATTACATGAATGAAAAATTGAAGATTCAAGAAATTCAAGAATTGAAGATTCAAAGAAATGAAGAATGAAGAATTACAAAAGTTTTAACTTGTAAAAATTAACAAATGTAAATTTTAATATTTTAAAATTCTCTACTTACAAATAAATAAAAATAAATTGAAATAATAGGTAATAAATACATTATTTGAGTATTTTTTATCAAAAATTTAATTTTCAAGAATTAAAAACTTTAGCAATTTTTAGCAAAAAAATCAGAAAGGAAGAGGTAATAAGGTTTGTTTGTGCAGCAGTTGCCAACGGTTTGAAAACGTTTGAGGCATGCGCATATTCAATAAGGCGTTCGCGCAGTGAAAATTTCAAATTTTGACTACTGGTTTAGTGTTCTTACAGTTACTCAAACTGCGTTGACAACCGTTTGTTACCAGTCAAATCAGTTGGAGAATTTTACAGAAACTACTAATCAGCAGTGGCGGATTAACGCACAGGCGCATGAAGCGCGCGCTTGGGGCCTCCAAATTTAGGGGGGCCTCAAAATTTGTTTATTTAAACAAAACATATTTTAAACCGACTTCTTTTTGTAACATTTTTTTCAAAAATTGTAAGTACAAAACAATGCAAAACATTTTTAAATTGACATATAAGGTAATTGCATAGTTCAATCTTTTGTTGTTCTGCTTATTAAGTTATTAAAGATTATTCTTTTGTTAAGTACCTATTCTTGGAAAGGTATAGGTACTGTAAGTAAAGGTCTATTGTTACCCAAGTCATCTAACGGTTATAAGTGATAAAACCTCGTGTAATTGCCAGGGTGTATTGGAAAACCAAAGTGGTTAGACAAGGAGAAATAAAAATAACAATATAATATTGATCTATCAAAAATTTATAGTAGAGAATAGGTCTTAAGTAATAATCTACAGGTAGATATTAAATTGTATACTTCTTTGCAAAAATGTTATCACAACAATAGCCACATTCAGGACCGTCTTCAGGATTCAACGTTTATTAGAATAATTAATGAGAAAAATTGTGAAATTAAAAAAATACTTTACCGGATTACATGTTTCAATCTCATTCACGATTCTATTCGTAAAACTGATATCGTCAGATATAACTGGTTTTATGAAAATACCACTTTGCTTACTAATTTTACAAATTTATTAAAATTTCAAATTTAAAACTTTTTTTATAATATTATTTACAGTAAATTATTTTACGATGTTGTGGCGGCTCTGCTAAATATTTTAATTTTAATTCTGGCAGTTTGTAATTTTTTTATATTGGTAATTCCACCTTTTCTTATGAATGCGTTATTTACTATAAAGCAGGGCCGCAGCTAGACATAAGTCATAGGAAGGGTTTCACCTAAAAAAATTTTTTTATATTATGGGAAGGGTTTTACCGAAAAAATCCGTTTTTAGACCCTTTTTTTACTCCTTTGCTATGCCATGGGGGGCTTAAACCCCTAAAACCACCCCTTATATACGGCCCTGCTATAAAGTATGTAAGTACACTACTGATAGCAAAAATTAGAAGAAAAAAATAGAGAGAAAAAATAATATTATTATTGTTAGTTTTGGAGTGGATGTGAGAAACGTAAAATTCCAAAAAGAGAGAAAAATGTAGGTTTATGTCCTCGCCCCCCCCCCATTTCTAATTTTGTATCCAAAGTAGTCTAAATCGTTTGTACCTGTTTGTGCAAACATTATTTTTGTTTGCACCCAAATAGTTTTTGAGTAACACCTGGTAATACAAAATTTCTTTAAAATTTGCAATTCCTGATTCAAAACAGTCTTGAACGTTTGTGTTTGGTTTGCGTGTGTTTGCCAAGTTTTATTTTTGTATGTACCCAGAGTTTTTAAGATTTTCGAGAAAAACATTAATGCCACTGACGCGCACAAATGATATATAATTTTAATGCCAAAATGAATGTGATTTTATTTTTTAAAGCTTTTATTTAACTTGATGTGAGCGTTGTCCGTCGTCCGTGTGAGATGGACTTTTTTTAGGGCATTTTTAACAAAGTTTTTGACGTCCTAAAGATCTGAAATTTGGCACACAGCTTTTACTTGCAAAACATTTTCATATTTTAATTTTGTTTATCTAAAATTTCAAAAAATAATCAAAAAATCGAAAAAAAAACTAAAAATTATAAAGTGCATGCGTCGCTGCGCATTGAACAGTTTTATCATACAGGGTGAAAAGTAACATAGATTTCCAATCGTATTCCAAACACATAATTAGAAAATTCTGGTGGAATTAAGCTATGCTAGTTTAAATAAAGAACTAAAAAATTTAATGATAATTAAAATTTTTTTAAAAAAACCTTTTATTTAAAATTATAAAGATGCATTAAAAAGTAAAAAATAATTTTAATAAGAACAAACAAAGCTTCTTGAAAACATCAATATAAAAGCGTGGGACTATGAATTTCGTACACCAAAAGTGAACCTGCTTACCCACCAATAAATAACCAGCCTCTCGCTTTTGAGACGGATTTATGATTTAAACATTTAGGTCTGTTTGGTACCACAGTCCTAGTGCTACACTAACTACACTACTACATATTGATTGGTGGTACAATTACCAACCCACTTTTTACACCAATCAATTTGTAGTAGTGTAGTTAGGGTAGTGCTAAAACTGTGGTGCCAAACAGACCTTTTATTTGATTTAAAGAAATATTATTATTTGTTTTATTTTTTGCTGTATTATGTGTGATTAGAAATAAATATTTTGAAACAAACAAAAAAATTGAAGGGGGGGGGGAACTTGGACTTGTACGTCACCAATAGTTAAATCTGCCAATGCATACTAAAGTAAAAAACGGGCACGTAGAATGAAAATATTTGAAGGGGGCCTCAAAATTGAATTGCGCTTGGGGCCTCTCAAGTGCTTAATCCGCCACTGCTAATCAGACGCATGCGTAAACACGCAAACCCCACTAGACATGTAACATTAAATTAACATCGGCGATGTTAATTTTTCAATGTTAATACAACGTTACAATAAAACGTTGCGTCAATGTTGCATTAACATCTGTAACATTGTACCAACATTGCTTCGATGTTGCATTTTCACATCGCTTTAATATTAATGCGATGTGATAGTAACATTGTACCAACATTGCTTCGATGTTGCACTTTCACATCGCTTTAATATTAATTATTATAACGTAAATTAAATTTTGAATTTAATCTAATTATTAAAAATTAATTTATATACACAAAACGATAAACGCCAAAAAGAAACATGTGAATATTGAATCAATGCGATAAAGGGTTACATTTTCAATATCAATTTAAATTATTTAATGCTTCCTCAAAGAAATAAAAGTAGCACGTCGTGTTTAGCATAAAAGCTTTGGAATGCAAAATAAAATTTTAATCCGGATTTTTGCTTTCTATAATTTTGTCATGTCATAAAAATTCTGACCCTTCGTTTTGTTAGGTACAATTTTACCCAAAAAAATACCGTAACTATATAATTTGGTACTAGATAAATACTATTTATTCTTAGCATAAATCTCAAATAAATATGTATTTTTTTTATATGAATACAATAAATATATGTTTTTTAAATTTATATAATTATTATTAGTGATTTTAGTGACATAAAATGGTAATTTTAACCGTCTTTTTTAAAAATTATAGCCGCAAATAAAACTTATTTGGACTCATTTTAACCAAAAATACTTTAAATAATTTTAATACAAAAAAATTTATATTAATGTTTTTTTATCATCTATAAATCAGCCCTCTGCACAAAATTATTAACTTTACAACCAAATTATATAAATATTGAAGTGAAATAATCATAATTTTTACAACCAAACTCGATAGCTGAGTGGTCATGGTACCGGCATAACTAAAGATAGGTCGCAAGTTCGAATCCCGTAAGGTATGACATTTTTAAAATTTATATTTTCAGGCTCAATCATAATAAAGCACTCCAAGGGAATAATATTAGAATATTACGATTACAAAAAATATTATGCAATATTACTAAATTACAATAATAATTACTGTAATTAAACAATAATCATAGATCGTAAAGCTGCTTACTTTATCATAAAAATTTTTAATTTTTTTTAGTTAATGTTAAAGCAACGTTACTTTTTCACGTTGAGACAACATTAATTTTTCACGTTGAGACAACAATACTTTTTCACGTTGAGACAACATTACTTTTTCACGTTGAGACAACATTATTTAGAAACGTTAACAATTAACGTTGTATAGGCGGACATTCAGCGATTGTAGCAACGTTGCTACAACATCGCCTCAACAAATTAAGTAACATCGCAAGTGAATTTTTGATATCGTGTCAACGTTGTGATAATGTTATTTTGCCTAGTGGGACGTCTACCTCGCCTGACTTTCTAAAGGTTAAGATTGATATTTTTATAAATTTATAATTTTTGGAATTTGTTTCATACATTTTAATACTTCTATAAATAAAAATAAGATTTATATTTTAATAGATTTATAATTTTTAGAATTTGTTGAGTAAATTTATTTATGTAACTTGACTAATGGAAGTAGTTGAATTAAATATAATAATACCAATGCAATGCTAATGAAGAAACTCATGTTTTCTTTTTTACGTATTTTTTAGATGGTTGATTTATCATTCATTATCAGATGTCAAACGAATATCCAACTAAATGCGTTCGAGCAGCATAACGGTTTGCAAGTAGTTTGGGACCTGACATGCGCAATAACTACAGTTATGAAACTGGTGTTATGCAATCACAAACTGCTGCACAAACAAACCTAATAATTAATTTGTTTACGAGATAACGATGTAGGTATAAACTAGGGAGTAACATGCGTAAATGCTCTTTACGAAGAAATGGAAAAATGTTTGCTATTAATAACACAATTATTTAGAAAAGATATTGTTTATAGATAACGTAATATTTAAAAATTATTTCCAGTGGCGATGAGCAAAGTTACCTAAGTAGTAGCAGCTCATGAACTTTTTCATGGTTGAGTACAGAGAACAAATTCTGTGTTCAAATCGCGGACTATACAAAATTCCTTAACTCGGCCTTCCAGTGGGCAGCCACAAGCTATAATAAAATCAATATTGATTTATCTGAACTATGAAATATGGAGACTAATCCACCTTGCCAATCGGATGATTTGTAATTCCAATAATAAAGGGAAAAAGCAATATTCTACTTAGAATGTAAAAAGCTTAATGAATTTATAAACAAAAACTGTTTTGTCAAATCATTTTGTTAAAAGTGATTTATAGGTACATTTTTACAGGTCCGGAAATTTGAAATTATCCCATTACTGGACTCTGTTTTCGTCTAGAATAAAATTAATGTCATCTATAAAGGCGCGTTCTCACGTATAAGTTTTGTTGAACAATTTTAGTTGATCAACAAAACTTGAACGAAATCTACAGTGAGAACATGTGTTTCAGCAAAGTTGAACAACTTTTTTGTTGATCAACAAAAGATTGACCCAGTCAATCTTTTTTATCGTTTGATTTTGTTCAAGTTTTGTTGATAAACTAAAAAACGATTTAAATTTGAAAAATGTTAACGCTATCTAAAATAAAATGCAGCAAAAAAGTATAATAACACGCGTGCAATGATTTGAAGTTTAACAAGCAAAACTTTACTTTCAACATTCTTTAAAAATAATACTTTACGTAGTCATACTATACTTCTAAAACAATAAATTACTTTATTTCCGATATGCAATTTACACTAATAAATAAATTTCATAATTGCACTTTTTAAAATTAAATTTAATTACCTATTACAAAAATGTTATTTTAAACGCTTAGAAGGTACAAGATTTGCCATAATCCTACTATCAAGTAACAAGAAAATTAGAGATAAAACAAGTGGAATTTGCACCCAAGGTCGTTTGCGCAGTGTTACTTGAATTAAAATTTAGCTTTATAATTTTTCTTGAAGTGTAGGTAGAAAGCTTAGCTAAAATAGATATCTGCCTATATGATTAACAATGCGCAATTGAAAAACCATCTGGGTAATAATAGTTGAACTATATTATTTAATTGTTGCTACCCGGGTATTTGAATTGCCTTATTGTTATAATTACATTTTTAGTATGTTCTAGGTAAAATAAACTTCTGAAAATTTACTTATGTAATCATTTTCGTTTATATAGTATTTCAATTAGTAAAATTTAATTAATTGATAAATAATATAACATTTTAAAATTATTATTATTGTTGTAAATAAAACTGTTATGTTTAAAAATAGCTGTTTTCCTGCTCATTGGTACCATAAATATTATCCCAAAATTTTAAAATTATCTAATCATTCGCTTTTGAATTAGTCATGTATAACCAAACCGATTTAAACCCCCCCTATTTTTAACTTTATTTTCATTGTTAATTGTTAAAAGGACGGGGTACATGATGACAAGCAAAGATTGTTTCAAATCTAAAACAAAACAATACCTCAAACGAGCAAAATGCTGTTGGGAGTGTGATGCATACGACCACCTTGAGAAATCTCGTCCTAATAAAGATATGAAGAAAAAAATGTACAAAACATACAGCAGCAAAAGCAAATTGAAAAGAAGGATGAGTTTAAAAAAGGTGCTGAAAGAAGCACTACACTTTCTGAAAATGATGGTTAGGGTCATCCAAGCAAACCTCAACAGAGCTGGTGCAGCCCAAGAGCTTTTGCACAAAAACGTGGAAACCCTAACCTAAGATTGATCGGTGGAAAACGCCTATTCCTTACTTAAATTGTTAAATTATTAACTTGTTGATATTAAATTATATTTAAACTTTTAAATATCAAGTTATTATAAAAATTAAAAGTTAATTAAACAATATATTAAGCTTTCAAATGATTATATCATCCGTCATCAGAATAAGATTATAAGATATATGTTAGAATAAGTGAGGATTACTAAACCTGAACCCGGACCTGTATATGACGTTAATGAAATACTCTGCCCTGACTAATAATTTTAAATAAATGCGTTGAGTAAGTAATACCAACCTAATTTGGTATTATTAGGTTGGTAATCAACTATAACAGTATTACTATATCAAAACACAGTTTATCAGAGGAGTGTGAAGACAGTAGAAGAACCCAAATATAGAAAATTGAGAAGAATATTATTTTAGCTTCATTTATTGCAAATATTTTGGCTCACGCTAACATCAGAAGTGGAATTCGAACCAACGTTTAACTGCAAACGGATAAGTTTTTTTTTTGTCGTGTTTTTTTTTGTTTTTGTTGGTTTTGTGTTTTATTTTTTCTCTCGTTTGGTTTAAAATGAATCAAAATACAGAAGATTCCCAAAATGCAATTCAAAATCCGGACGGATATCCGATGGACAAACGCACGATGCCGTTAATAGCAAATTTTTGATTGATGAATAATGGATTGAACAAATAAACGATTTAAAGAAACGAACTAAAATATCCGATTTCATTATGATATTGAAAGAGGGAGACGCTCTACGAGAAAATAAAAAATAAAGTTTTTTGATGGATGGAAATCATTTGATAGGAGTTGGAATAATTTGTGTATGACTTTTGAATAACGTTCCCCAAACAAGAAACATGGCACACGAAGCTAAACAAGGCAGCTAATATAGAAAGTTCAAACCTTGTTAGTTTATGTGAATACGGAATAGAGAAAATACGTAGTACCAACCTCAACTGGAATGGCAGAAAGTAATACGTTCCATTGGTGGAATGAATAACGATATTATTCGACAAAGAATACGAATAAATGTACCAAAGAATCAACAAGATCTTAAAGCTTTACTTCGACAATATGATAGCGAAATCAAAGATGATCATCGAAGAGTACCAAAACAACTCAAGCTAGATACTATGCAATCGTATGAGAAAAACGGAAATTATCAAAAAAGTGTTTCAACTGTAAAAAAAAATAGGTCATTCAAAGAAAGACTGTAAATATTCAGAAAACCCGAAGCATGCAATGAAAGAAATCTAAATTAAGAAGCAAAAGAAGTGTTATAATAGTAAAGAAATTCAACTTGTAGCTGAGGATTGCAAAATTGGCTTTGAGTCTACCGCCTTGCAAGCTCCTGGAAGAGAAGTCGATAGACAGTAGTTGTATTCCTGGCGTAGATGGCGTAAATCATGGGCTCCCAACCGGTGGTACGCGTACCACTGGTGGAACGTTTCAGGTGGTACGCGTAAGTGATGTGTGCAAGAATGAAGATAAGTTCCATTACTCCTAATGTTGATATTTTAAATTTTAATCTTTAAAAAATCGTTAAAAACTCGCTATTCTAGCTCCAGTTTTTAAAAAATTTTCCCCAGGTGGTACGCAGGTGCAAAAAGGTTGGGAACCCCTGGCGTAGATTGATTGGTTGGAAGACGATTCGGCGTCCCGGATTGTGCGTTGTCATGGGAAATTATGGATTGAACTTGGCGTAGTTCTCAATGATGAGACCCCGAATTTGATATGTACTGGATAGTGATATAAGTGTGTTGTCAGGAATGGACGAAGAGTGGAAAGGTGGAGTCCCGAGCGTTGGATGATTTTTGTATATTGGTGAATGCACCGTAATCTTGGTTGTGATTGGCGCATTTCTGAAGTATCCGTATATTTGCTCTCGTAGAGAACAAAACTTCTAAACAGTCTATAGTTACTTTGGGTTTTTTTGTTTAAACGAGCTGGCATCCAGGGGCAGTCATGACTGATAAAGCGGAAATTTTCACTTCATCGGAATTCGTTAATTGTTTTAAACGAGAAGATGTTGAATTGCACCTTAAAAATGTGGGAGTGCCCAGAGGTGGCGGACAGGTAAAATCAGTGATAAAAGTCTTGTCTGATCTAGTGAAAAGTGCGTTGAACAACAGAAAGGAGATTGAATGGTTTGCAATATTGACCGGAATTGAAGCAGTACTTAATGAAGGTAAAAGTTTGGCAACTTGATATACGTCGGATGCATTTATGTTCTGAGGGAAGAATCGCGCAAGCGGAAATAGGATTTGGCAACAGTAAGATTTGGAAAGCTAAGCGGGAGGTTTTTGGGACTAAGCAAAATTATAGAAATGTTGGCTAACGAACGTTGCGTATTTGGAGGTTGGAGAAACTAGTGAAAGAGGCTACTTATGAACAGTTGAGAGGCTGGTTTAACAGACAATTTTGAGGAAAATATGACTAGTGAAGCAATTTGATTCATTGCTTTTCTTTGGTAAGTACATTTATACTATAATGTACATTTTCACATATACAAAACAATACTGAAAGTAGCTGTTTACAGTACAGAAATGTCAAAACCTCAATTGTTTTATGTGCAATCCTACTAAAATGTACACTTTGACATATATTTTGACGTATTTTGTGAATTTTAAATATTTTATTGCCTAGCAACATAGGTATTTCGTTAAATTATTATCGTACATTTTTGCAGAAAATGTGCATTTCATTCCAATTACACATAAAATAGTTTATGCTCCTTAAGGTGCCTTTTTGGCATTTGCGTGGTTATAGACTTCGTCTGCGCCTCAGTCTATAATTTTCCGCGCTCATGCCAAGAAGATGCACTTTCAGGACTTGGTGCATAAATAACTATTACGGACGGTAGAACCAAATTATTATGGCGTTGCGGCCGAGTTATTTATGGCGTTGCGGCCGAGTTATTTATGGCGTTGCGGCCGAATTATTTAAGGCGTTGCGGCCGAATTATTTAAGGCGTTGCGGCCGAATTATTTAAGGCGTTGCGGCCGAGTTATTTAAGGCGTTGCGGCCGAGTTATTTAAGGCGTTGCGGCCGAGTTATTTAAGGCGTTGCGGCCGAATTATTTAAGGCGTTGCGGCCGAGTTATTTAAGGCGTTGCGGCCGAATTATTTAAGGCGTTGCGGCCGAATTATTTAAGGCGTTGCGTCCGAGTTATTTAAGGCGTTGCGGCCAAATTATTTAAGGCGTTGCGGCCGAGTTATTTAAGGCGTTGCGGCCGAGTTATTTAAGGCGTTGCGGCCGAGTTATTTAAGGCGTTGCGGCCGAATTATTTAAGGCGTTGCGGCCGAGTTATTTAAGGCGTTGCGGCCGAATTATTTAAGGCGTTGCGGCCGAGTTATTTAAGGCGTTGCGGCCGAGTTATTTAAGGCGTTGCGGCCGAATTATTTAAGGCGTTGCGGCCGAGTTATTTATGGCGTTACTCAAAATTCAAAAAAAAAAAAAAAAAATGTCACGGGGACGCGACAATTGCAGGAAGGCCGTGTTAGAATAAGTGAGGATTACTAAACCTGAACCCGGACCTGTATATGACGTTAATGAAATACTCTGCCCTGACTAATAATTTTAAATAAATGCGTTGAGTAAGTAATACCAACCTAATTTGGTATTATTAGGTTGGTAATCAACTATAACAGTATTACTATATCAAAACACAGTTTATCAGAGGAGTGTGAAGACAGTAGAAGAACCCAAATATAGAAAATTGAGAAGAATATTATTTTAGCTTCATTTATTGCAAATATTTTGGCTCACGCTAACATATATAATCTTGTATATCTTAAGATGTCTATCTTATATTAATTTATAATTGATAAATTATAATTATAATTAATTTTTATAAGAACTCGATATTTTAAATTGAAAAAACTTCTTACCCCAAAACGTCAAATTCATAAAGGATCTTGGTAAAGGGGGTGGTTGCGAATAAAACTAAGCGATTCGTCGACCGGTTTCGATGCTATGCGCATCATCATCAGGACTATATTTAAGCAGAGGCAAAATTCAATACATGCGGCCAAATACAATCATCAATAACATTACCTAGGAATCATATGGTATTCGTTTTATCCTATTGCAACTGGACGCAAAAACACAACAGGTGCACAGTTGAGCTGATGTTGAGGGACTGAATGAACATGTAGGGTCAAATCGTACAGACAAATACGATATTCTAAATAACATAGTCACAATTTTACAAAATACGTACGACTTGCCCACAGTAAAATAATTTATGTACAGGGACACCAACATAACACTTTAAAATGTGAAATCCCCCAACATACCAAATGTTCCCAAGAAATGACGTATAAAAGTAAAAAACCAAAAAAAAGGTTTCTCTCCGATGAGAAACCTTTCTTTTTATGGGAACATTTGGTAAACATTTAACTTAACTTAAGCCTTAAGACTTAAGCCGCAGTGCCAACTTAGGATCACACACCCCTACTAATTTTGGTGCCGACTATTAGTAAAAAGAGTTAGGATTAAGTATACGGCATTACTACACGGACTAACAACAAAATTAATTTTCTCATAACAAAATAATTATTAGGTATTTTATCACAATAAAATTAGTATCTCTTCAATCATCAGGACATGGTTTACTTTAGCCTATACGAACGGATGGAAACTCGTTTGGTGTGCAACTTCAATCAGGATGTTTTTTGGAAGGCGAATCCTTAGAGGTGGATCAGCGTTCTGGCTTTTTATATTGCCAAATTTTAGATGTGATGATTTACTTGTAAAATTTTGCTGAAATTTACCCTGGTTTGCTCGTAACTACGGTGAACCCTAAGAAAATCTTTCCAGGGGTCGTGGTTTGACATGCTATTTATTACTACGGCAAAACTTTTTAAGAAAACCAATAAAATATTTGCAGTAATTTAAATTTACTAAATAATTGAATACTAAATAATAATAATCCAATCAAAATTATATTCATAGAAAAATTTTTGAGTATCAAAAAATTTATTGTGTAGACGTGTGTCCGAACGATCAAATTTGCACATTTTTACTGAATAATTAAATTAAAACTAATTAGTCTTGCCTTAGACTTCCGAAGTGTTATAGTGTAAATGTAAAACTTTTTCGAAAGTTAAATAATTTAATAAAAACCGAAAAAGTAATTTTACGATGCCCTACTGGAATTTTTTTATTAAAAGTGATTGTTTAATAAATCTCACCAGATGTCTTCCTTCTTTATCTTGCTTCAAGCGGGAGTCGTACTTCTGAATTTGTAGTGCTTTTTGTTGATTTTCAAACCAATCCAAAACTCGTTATGTGACCCAGACCAATAAATTTAGCTTCAGATTCGATAGATCTCTAATCCAACAGGTAAGTAAAAGCAAATCTTACTTTTACGTTTCTAAAAATTATAACTAAAAATTACACCTTCGGCGGTACTCAAAATTTTCCAGAATTCAATTATTTTTTTTGCTGAAAATTCCTCACTTGTTCACTAATTGTCGCGACTGTTTTAAATTTTACTTTTTGCGCTAATTTCCAGAAAAAGTAATAAAAATAACTCGATTGGCAATTTAAACTTTCCATCTTAGTTTAAATTAATTAACTATGTAAACCCACTACGGTTCTTATTAATATAATTCAGTGTTAAATTTAATTTATTAAATTTTAAATGTCGCACTTTATAATATCAAAAACGTAATTTCTCAAAATTGGTGTACTTTTTGTGTTATGTTACAAATTGACTTTTTTTTTGATTTGGATTAATCTTTGTTTTCATTTTAAGCAAAAGTCTTTTCTGAGATCAAATAGCAAAATTTTATTGGTTTTTCTGCGTTTGAATTTCTTTATCAACTCTTAATTTTTTTGAAAAACAAATCACCCCCTTTTCCAGACTCCGGAACACCGCATTACATTGTCTTGATTTTTGACAATCTTAATTTTATTTTAAAATTGTAGAATTTGTGTAGCGCCTGTGCAAAATAAAGTAAATTTGTATTGAAAAATTACTAGGTTGCGCGATAACCGCTGTATGGGTGATAGAAAATTAGGAGCGGCATAAGAGGATAATTATTTTTTTATCAACTGAGCTGGCATTTTCTCATATATGAGAAAATTAGGGAAGTTCCACAGTTTTATTTTTACTTGAAAGTTTGTTTGGAAATTTTTATTTTGAAAGAGTACTGGGTAGAATTTTTCTACTACAATTATGCCATTAGAAACTTACTTGGTGTGGAATTAGATCGCATGAGAATTTCTTTTAGGTAGGTAAAAAGTTGGACCACTTACGTTGTAGGATAGTTTAATACCGTTAGATCAGCGCCCTGGTTTCTTTTATATTACCGCATGAGCATTCATATGTATAAGTTATTGGCCGAGATTATAAACAACGAATAATTTTTGGTAGCAACCATAGAATAATAGATATAAATAGAATAGAAACTCCTATGTTAAACGTTCAGACCACCTGGTCTGAAGGCAATGGCAAACCACCGAGAGTAATCCGCCAAGAGCATTATGATCATCTTGTCTAGTAATCGACGCGACGGCTCGATTGGACACACGAAAATAATCACTACGCGTTTGTTAACTCGGATAGACTGGAGGAGGGGAATAATGTAAATTAAAACTTTTATAAGAGTCAATTATTATTTATAAAGAAAATTTATCAGAAAATAAGCACTCATAATTACGGATGGCTCTTCAGTCTTAGTCCTAAATCGAGTTGTTCATCAAAAGCTGAAAAAAGCTTTTTGAGACAATTGTGCTAGTAACAATGTCGAAGCCATTAATTAATTAATAATATTGTATTATATAATTTTTAATAATCGACTTATTGAAAGAAAAGTTTGGTAAACAAATTATTTATTGATTTGCCAGTTTACAAGAATAATTTGTTCACAAAAAAGTCAATCTAAGAGTTAAAACGGTGAGCTTCTAAGCAAATTTATTATAAACTATTGCATTAAATAGCGTAAAATTCCTTTTTAAAAATGACAGGTCTTTTTTAAAGGTCCACTAATAAAAAAATCGTGTTCTAACGTTAATCTAAGCTTGACCGGTAGATTTCTTTTTTAACGATCTAACAGATTACATTAAAACCTTATATAGTTTTTCCTTTGTTTAAAATTAAAATAAATACGTTCTTAATGAATAACGAGAGACTTTTTATATACCTATAAAAGAACCATTTAACAGCGCATCTATAAATAGCACAAAGGAAGAGAAACACACAGCAAAATATGAAATTAGATAGATAATAATCTATTAGAAAATAAACCACTGTCACCCTTTAATCTAATAAAATACAAAAGTTTTTATATTTACCATTGAGTTCGATCGAGCAACTTGTGCTAGCGAATAGGCTGCTGCGCATATTGAAATGCACAGTGCAATTTCAACCCCTACAAACTTCCATGTGATCGGATATTGATATGACACAAGAAGTACTACTAAGAAAGCTGCCAGGACAAAGAAAGAAACCGCCAATGTGACCATACACAAAGTTATAGGACTGCAGATATCCAAAAATTGCCGTAACATCTTTACGAACGCAATATATGCCTCATTATAAGTCTTTAACAAAATGTATATATCTTTGCTTGGCATGACCACGATGCAATCGTTTTCATTTGTTAAAGTGCAAGTGGGTGCTTCGTTATGCAAATTTTCTAAATCCATTTTTAGGAAGTTATTGTATTTATTGTAAACATAGTGGAAATGCCTCAAAAAGACGATTGCTACCATCATTGTTGAAATAAGCGTATATATGGTAGCAGTTATTCCAACTTCTTGCATTTTGTTATAGTCATGATCAACTTCAAAACAGCATATTATTACGGCAGCACAATAATAGAAAACGTAGAGTACTGTTAAAGTTATATAACAACGTGATCGAATGCCAATAACATCATCAACCGATAACAAAGTGTGAGATGTGTGTGTGTGAAATTTTTTTATTTCCGAGTCTAAAAAGATCAGCAGGTTATCAAATTTTCGATGACTTGCTATGCATTGAAAAATTGACAGAATTGCGACTCCATTTCCAATTACATCAGGAAATTTAAGTAACAGATCAAACAATTCAAAGTTTTTCACGGCAATTATCTTGTTGATATCTATCATGGTATAGTAACTGAATATAAATAGGAAAATCAACAAAACTATAGGTGGAATTGTTTTAATATTGCGAAAGATACTTTCTCTTGTTTGAACTACTTCATTGTTTGCATGATTGCAAGTGAAATTTGTTTTAAATAATCCAATCAATTGCATGAAGTTGAAAACCACACCAATAGCACAATTCACACAATTTCCTGATATTTCATACGTCATTGTTATTTCACAATTAATACAATTAAGACAATTAACGGATCGCTATGTGTATGCTCTCCTATATACAAACTAAAATGTTATAGCTACGTTGGTTTGGTATTTTTGTGTCGTGGTGAATAATAAACACCCAAGAGGCGTGGAGGTTTGGGAATTACAACCAATGTATACATACTAATTGTATTATAATTATATGGATAAACTCCAAAAGTAAATATAATATAGCGATATAATATAATATAAACAAAATTATTGATATTTCAAATAAAGCAATATTTATGAAGGAACTATAAATATAGGACAAATAATGTATATGTGAGCGTCAAACAAGTAATGTATAGTTTCATAAAAATGAAAAGTAAATATCGAAAAATTTCCAATAATCCAATAATCCGATAACAATCCCAAATATTTCGTTGTGTATTCAACAACATAAATATTATTAACTAAATAACATTGTAATTTTAACAACAATATTTGGTTATTGTGTTTAAACACAATATCAACACATATTAAACACAATATTTAAACAAACTGTATTTAAAATACGGTACGTAACATTTGGGCGCCGGACTTTTGGGCGCCGGAATTTTGGGAGCCGGACGTTTGGGCGCTGGGATTTTTGGGCGCCGGATTTTTAGGCGCTGGACTTTTGGGCGCCGCCGTTTGGGCGCCGAGACTTTTAAGCGCCAAAAATGTCTACTGCGCACATTTACGCGCACATTTGCCTTCAAATTTAAAACATGTTCTAAATATTTTACATGAAAATTTAGCACAAAATTTGCTGGTAAATTTGCTGTATGCAACAGTGCATGATATTTTTATCATTATTGGTAACTAACCAATGAAAACCTTCCGATAGCTACTAATACGCTCTTTCTATTGATTAGTTATCATTTACATGTACATTTTATGTGCAATTATGCATCGTGTCATATAAGCTTTATAGATAATTAAATCTTAAAATATATTTCCCCTCCCCATGTAAGAGTCCGTAAAATTTTCCATACTTCCCCCCCCTGGGGTAGGCAAAATATAAGATACAAAATACATTTTGTATTTTGGGCAATATATCGGGGGTAAATATTTAAAATATTGAATGTATTTTGTTTTGAAATGTATTTTAAAATTTGTATTTGAAATACATTTGGCTCCCCCCTCTTCTTCCAAACCCTTACCATACCTCCCTCTACCCCCATACCTTTACGTAATTAATGGACGGTCCCTAGGGCCGTTGACAAGGGCGTTTCCAGCCAATTGACTTAGGGGGGGGGGAGAGGGTAATTTATCTATATCAATATATCAATGTAAATTTCAAAATAGATTAATCTTTATTTGTTGAAAAATAAAAAAAAAATTCAATTTTTTTTGGACCGGTGAAGATTTTCTTTATAAAGTGTTTTATTTTTATCAGCATTACCAACTCCGCAAAAATCACCAATAAATACTTAATACATAAAGGAGGATATCCACGCAAAGGTTGCACCTTAGATCAGTTATTTCATAATATAAGATCGATTGGTGGCACCCCCTCCATCTTAAGCCTGTATGACACGATAAATAATTTTGCATAAATTTTACATGTAAATGCTAACTAACCAATAGAAAAAGCGTATTAGTAGCCATCGGACGTTTTTCATTGGGTAGTTATCATTTACATGTAAATTTTATGTAAAATTATGCATCGTGTCATACAAGCTTAAAAAGTAAAAAATAATTTTAATAAGAGTGTAGCATTCCAAATGCTAAAAAAAATGCTAAAAATTAATTATTGCAGTTTTGTTATTTTTAGCTTTATATCTGAAAATCTGCTCAGCAGATTTTTGTATTTGCCATTTTCGCCTCTGGTCAGTTCACAAAGTGACTTGCTTACCACTTGTGATAGAACCGAGAAAAAGTGCAAAAAATCAACGATTACTAAATTACTTTAAAAAAATTATTAAAACAAAAGTCACCCATTCTGCACCGACTCAAACTTAGTTACTTACATTACTTATTAAGACTCAAAATGTAATATATTTATTTTATGCTTTTTAGTTTCCTTTTTGAGGTCGGTTTAATTTTTTGTTAAAAAGTTTTTTATTATTTCCATGGATGTTTATAATGGAGTTTTTACACCTGGTTTTCATTCTTATCAGTCCACTTGAGCTGACCTTGTCCGTTTGACGTCGCCGCCCTATCGGCTTTGATTTTGATAATTTTGACGACGTGGGATGACCGGAAAACCATGGATTTTTATTTTGTTGAAAGCGCATTTAGGAAATTAGCTTTCTTTAATACTTTACATCGACATTGGGATGTTACCGTTCGCAGGTGAATTGATTCTTGTTTAATTATTGCAGTTTTGTTATTTTTAGCTTTATATCTGAAACTCAGTTTGCACGATGAACCATTAATATTCCAGAGGTTCCAAAAGAATAGCGATGTTGAATCGGAATGATTGTAGTGGAAGGGTAAGTTGAAAAAGCAATTACTGTATTTAATTCTACTTGATGATATCTCTTGCGAATGAGTATTTGTAGTCAATGTTACCGACGTGTTATGTCTGCGTTGGGCAGTTTCCTGGATGCGCGATATTATTTTTGGTGGGTTGTCTTCATATGGCAACTCATTTGTATTTTTTAGTTCTTTTATTTTGCATTTATTGTCCCAGGGTATCCCTTCAGGGTATTCTGGATTTAACTTGAATTGTTATGTGTTTGTGTCTCCTATATAGAGTTTTGGAGTCAAGCATTGTCAACCCCATCTTTTATCTTGACTTTTGTTTTATAAATAAAACCAACCCTTCTTCTAATTTCGTGTTTTATTTAGAAGACTGGCGCCCGATTATATTTTTTCCTTAGTTAGTTGCCAAAGATCGTCTGAGTCACAACGTGAACGAACCTACGAACCGCGCATGCACGACCCATGCTCTGGTACTGGACGGGGGTGTAATCCCTTAGCTGGCATGTCTGCCATTCCATCGCAGATCAGCGGGGCAAGCGACGCAAATAGGAGCAATTTGTGGTACAAGAGCAAACAAAGCTTCTTGAAAACATCAATACAAAAATACAAACAAATAAAAATTAATTTTTGCTCCCCCCCCCATCTCCTTAAAAAAATACATTTCGGAACAAAATACATTCAATATTTTAAATATTAACCCATTGCCCAAAGTACAAAATGTATTTTGTATCTTGTATTTTGCCCACCCCTGGAAGGGGGGTGGGTATGGGAAATCTTACGGAGTTTTACGTGGGGAAAGGGAATATTTTTTAAGATTTATTTATCTATAAAGCCTGTATGACACGATGCATAATTGTACATAACATTTACATGTAAATGATAACTAATCAATAAAAAGAGCGTATTAGTAGCCATCGGAAGGTTTTCATTGGTTAGTTACCATTCACATGTAAATTTTTATAAAAATATCATGCACCGTTGCATAGGTACATCAAATTTACCAGCAAATTTTGTGCTAAATTTTCATGTAAAATATTTAGAACATGTTTTAAATTTGGAGGCAAATGTGCGCGTAAATGTGCGCAGTAGACATTTTTGGCACTTAAAAGTCTCGGCGCCCAAACGGCGGCACCCAAAAATCCAGCGCCCAAATGCTGGCGCCCAAATGTCTTAGGGCCCAAAATTCTTGGCGCCCAAAAATCCAGCGCCCAAAATTCCGGCGCCTAAACGGCGGCGCCCAAACACCGGCGCCCAAACGGCGGCGCCCAAAAGTCCTGACCCGTTTAAAATATTGTAATAGTTCAAATGGTACAAATAAATAAATAAATTTTACTGAAGGGTTTTGTTTTTGTTTTGATTCTTGATTATATAAACTTTTTTAGGCACAACAGGATAAGTAAAACGTCTGTATTTTCTTATTTTGAATGATCAATTTACATAAAAAAATGATTTTCTAATTTTGTAAATGTGAACATTGTGTTGGTTCCTAAAGAGATTTTATTTTAAATAAAATAAAGTTGGTGTTATAGCCAGCACTCTCCTCACCCCAAGAGGACACTAAAAAATTCCTAACGTTCAAGAGTGAACGGATAACGCTTAAAGAAGAAAACAAGAGAAAGAACGCGATTATATCCTACCAAAACTTTAAGTATTTTGGGGATTTTTGGGGCGCGTCCTTAGATGGTTAATAGGGAAATGCTCGGCCGCAAGGCAGGGTAGGTAAGAAATAAAATACCACTCGCGGACCAAACAGCACGCATCTAGAGACGATCAGCAGTCTCCTTCCAAAGTCACGGTGATGGGAGTCACGCCAATGACTGAATGGCACCCGGGAGTTGTTTGGGTGTCCCTAGCGACAACTAAGGGTAGGAGGCTCCGACAGAAATCTCCAAATAAACCTGAAATGAAACAAGGAAATAGAGATGAATCTACGGTTCAGAGGTTACTCGGACCCTCAGTACCGATTGGAAGTGAGGATGAAAAACATGTTCCCGCCGACCGTCAGCAAACTAAATACTGTTTGGTGACGTCGGTGAAAAGCCAAACCGCACAACAACTAAAAACCCAGGTAGCACATAATATTGGGGCAATATTGATAACCAATATTGTCTGTCAATATTTAGCCAATATTGGTGCAATATTGTTTTCCAATATTGGGGCAATATATGATATCAATATTGCACCAATATTGATGACCAATATTGTCTGTCAATATTCAGCCAATATTTGTGCAATATTGTTTTCCAATATTGGGGAAATATATGATATCAATATTGTTTGTCAATATTCAGCGAACCCAGATAGCACGTAAGCTTACGTCAAGCTGGATTTTGATTCGATTTTTGCTTGTTTATCTAACTTAACGTAGCTAGTTTAAACCAAGCTTATTCTAAGCTTGAAATTCTAGCATGTGGAAATCGCTTATGCGGTAAAGGTAAGTCAAGCTTAATTTAAGCTTAAACTTCAAGCAAATATACTTCAAGCTGGACAATTCAACCTTATTATAAGATTGCAAAGTAAGCTTACTTTAAGCTGAATAGGTGTAAAGTAGCACGCTTAATTTTAGTTGGATTCAAGCTCAATAGCTTGACGTAAAAGCTGGAAGCAAGCTATCAACGCTGTTACGGCAAGTTATCATCCAGCTTGATTCAAACAACCATTGCTATCGGAGAATATTGGTGCAATATTGTTTTCCAATATTGGGGCAATATATGATATCAATATTGTCTGTCAATATTCAGCCAATATTGGTTCAATATTGTTTTCCCATATTGGGGCAATATATTGTCGTGTTTTAATGAACAACGGCTCCTTAAGGTCCAGCTAATCAGATAACTCGGAACCACAAGACTCTCTCAGTTTGCGAATTCAAGGGTGTTTTTAAATTATCCACAATTAAAAATAAAATAAAAATGCAGGGAATGAACAAAATTTAATTTGACGAATGCTGTAATCAAAATTAAATTGAGACTCCAAACAAAACGAAATCTTTGTGTTAAAATTCATCAACACAGTTGAAAATCAAAAATCATGAATAATTCGGGATGGGACGTTTCGGCGCAACCGGTTCGGCGCGACCGTTTTGGCGCGGCCGGTTCGGCACGAAACCGTTTTAACCCAAGCCCATTTCGGCGCGAGCCAGTTCGGCTCGAAGACTTTTCGGCGCGAGCCGGTTGGGCGCAAAGGTTTTTCGGCGCAAACCCATTTTGGCGCAAACCAGTTCGGTTTGCGCCAATTATTATTTGGTGCAAATAATTACAAACATTTAATTTTCCTTGAATTTTAGTCTTTGAATTTTTTTCTTTGAATTTTAGTCAGGCAGACATTAGATACAAAAAGATACAACTATTCATCTAATAGTTACAAAATAATCATTTGAGTTTGACTTTAATCGCACTTGGTTAAGTTTTTTTCTGATAAAGACTAGAAGTTCTATGAGCGTGGAATCGTTACCAGAAAGATGGCAAAAGGTTATCAGACAAAATGGAAAATATATAATAAATTGATTGAAGTTTATTTTTAGTACAAAAACAAATTGCAATAGAGACGTGCTCAAGGGGGGGGCCCTTGTAGTAGTTGAGGAAATACTAGAAAGCCGGCAGTTTTTAATCTAGAATTGGGGTTTTTGTATAATCGATTTTTAAACAATACAATACAAAAAAAAATTATTAACCACACTACATAATATTCATCAATATTTATAATTTTTTAAACTTTTTTTTATTGTTATTTTTATCTAATAGAATGTTAATACAGAGCATTATATAAGGGAAGGGGGAGTTTGGGGGTTCAAACCCCTTGCATGACATAGGTATGAAGTAAAAAAAGTTTTAAAAGCTTTTTTTTTGGTAAAACCCTTCTCGTAGCATAAAAAAAATTTGTTTTAGGTAACCCCCCCACATGACTTATGTCTAGCTACGGTCCTGTGTCAATATGACATCCATAGTTTTCTGTAAGTTAAAATGCATATATGATTAATTGAATAAACCATTAATTAAACCGACCGATCAGATAAAAGTCAAATAAAAAATAATTTTCTACATCCGCATAAATAATGATTTATGTTTATAAATAGTAGTTTATATCACAAGGGCAATAAAGGGGGTCTTTTCATCCGCCGGGCGAAAGTTTATGAAACGAGCCGCGCAGCGGCGAGTGAATAATCGACCGAAGGATGAAAACCCTTATCGCCCGAGTGATATGAACAATTTTTCGTTATTTCAGGAAAAATATCCTACAAAATTCGCGATTTTATATAATAGCTCTAAAATAACAATCGATAGATGGCGTGAAGCTTGCAAGTCGTTGATCAATGTTTGTCTCTTTGGAGCGAAAAAGGATGATTTTCTTTTGAAATTTCCGAACGACGGACAATTTGGTCTGACGGACAGCATATTGAAATAACGGACGGTCCATCGTATTGACGGACGGATGGGGAACGTTATGCAATTATTGCAATAAAATCTCGAATTTTGTCGGATTTTATCTAAATCTATGATTTTGTAAATAAATATAAAGTAACACTTAATTTAATTGCCAATTTTTTAACTAAAGGTGTCGTAATTTCGTCATTTTGGAGATAATATCCCACAAAATTCACGATTTTATTGCTCTGAGATAACTATCGATAGATGGCGTGAAGATCGCAAGTTGTTAGTCAAGTTATTGACAACATAAGCAAAAAACAGGAGTTCACCCGAACGGATGAACCCGTTCGGGCAGGTACCCCAACAAGGACTGTTTTTATAAGTCCTAGGACCTTATAAAGTTAAGTTTTATAGGTCCTAGGACATTATAAAAGTTAGTTTTATGGTCGGGTTGGTCCCCCTTGAGGTGACCTTTTAAGAAAAGACCTCTTTTATAGGTCTCAAAACAGATACATAAAAGGGTCATTTATAACCTGAAATAACGAAAAAGTATTTTATGCCTATGATATTAAATTCTCGCGCCGAATCTGTTTGCGCCGAACCGGCTGCGCCGAAACGTCCTAGACCGTGAATAATTACCCTACAAAACACATTTAAATTGTAAAATAATATCTACAATTTGTAAGATAATTAAACGTTTCAATAAATTTTATACAAATATCTGAAATAAATTGTACACAAAGTAAAAAAATTGTTTTAATTTTTAAATCCGGCGCGGCAGATGGTAGTTCAAATAGTTGGTAGCTTTAAAAACCCGGTTATCAAACAGTCAGTGAATAATGTATCGCGCATCCAACACATGGTGATTTTAAACACGTGAAAAAAATTAATCTTCTCAATCAAATAATCCGAATTAGCGATTATAATAGTTCCACTAGTGAATTTAATTAATTAAGTGCGACAATCCGTTTATCACACGCATGCTGAAATTCAACTTTTTAAAATTGAACGTAATTAACCTCAAAGATGGTCGCTTGCATTTCGTCGAAATATCAATTAATATCGTTGAAATAGTGTGAATAAATAATTCAAATGGTAATTACCAAACTGATGGCTTCAAAAATAAAGGATTGACTTTTTCGAATAACCTGCATCCACGAATTGACAAAATGGACGACCTCATGTGGTAACCGACAGGTAAATCTTGCTTAAATTCTCCATAATTCAGGATTAATTCCATAACACAAATTCTTCATGCACTCACAATAACTAAATTTCTTGTTGCATAAAATTACTGCAAACTAATTGCAAGATTCATAAATTTTCCAGACATTAGAAAATTCAATGCGAGGTCGTTGAGTTCACGACTCCCTGCTTGCTCATCTATTCAGCAACTACTACTTCTCTCACCAATCTCACTTCCTGTCAATCTTTGATTTTAGAAAATCGTGTCTTACGCCGATTGGTTCAATTTGCCAGCCAAATTTGAATTTCTTCATGCCAAAATTAACATTTCGAAGTCACCAAATTTTAAATTACTACGAAAACCACTTTAGTTTAAAAACGTATCAACGATCGTATGCTACCTTTGCACCACTCTATTTTAAAGGTAAGTAAACAAACAATTCTAAAGGAAAATAAATTAAACTAAATTGCAACGTTTTTCTATTTTTGATTTATTTAACTTTCAGGTTTTAGGACAATTTCCCAACCATAAAGATTTCGTCTCTGCATGTACCCACATCTGTACAAAATTGAAAAACAAACAGGTTACAATTCGTTCGTCCAATTAAACTCAAAAAAAAATTTAAAAACGAAATTTATTACTAAATGAAATTTTAATTGTGGAAACTTAAATTTTTAAAAATATGGCATTCCATTACAATATGATATCAATATTGCACCAATATTGGCTAAATCTTGGTGCAATGTTGCACCAATCCCAGGTAACACACATCATTGGGGCAACACTGGGGCAGTATTGTGTGTTACCTGGGATATTGATGACCAATATTGTTTGTCACTATTCAGCCAATATTGGGGCAATATATGTAAAATTATACATCGTTTCACACAGACTTAAGTTAATAATATAATATAAGTTTTTTCTTAGATTATCTTTTAATCTCTTTGCGGTTGGTAACTAAGTTTCCTATGGCTAGAGCTTACAACGGTAAAAAATATTTTTTTTTTACAAATACTTATTAAAACCCGACCTAAAAAAAAGATAAATAAAAGTAGTTTAAAATGAAATTTGAATTTCATAAAAACGTGTAATAGTTGACCTTATACAAAATAAACGGAAAATTTATAGTTGAGAAGAGGTCTAAGTAAAAATCTATAAGTACCCAGGTAGCACACTATGTTGGCGCAATATTGGTGCCCAGGTAACACACAATACTGCCCCAGTGTTGCCCCAATGTTGTCCCAATGTTGGGCCGTTGCTGCCGATATTGGCCCAGTGTTGCCCCAATATCGAGATGTTAAACTTTTTCAATATTGGAAATCAATATTGCCCCAACATATAGTGTGCTATCTGGAACTAAAAGTTTAGAAAAATCTAAATCTGCAAAATGTGTTTTTTGGCTTAGAACTTGAAATATAAAGACGCTCATGAGTCGATGGTACAATATTTCACCAAGATGTAGTCAATATTAATATCATATATTGCCCCAATATTGGAAAACAATATTGCACCAATATTGGCTGAATATTGACAGACAATATTGGTCAGCAATATTGCACCAAGATTTAGCCAATATTTGGCTAACATTCTATATTGGCGCTATATTGGGGCAATATTGCCCCAATATTATGTGCTACCTGGGTAGATTTTAAATTTATACTTCTTTTACAGAATTTATAACACAACAGTAATAAATATAGTCAGGACCGTCATCAGGATTCAAAGTTCATTGAAATAATTAGCAAACAAATTATAAAATCAAAAGACACCTTATCGGATTACATGTTTCAATCTCATCCACGATTCTACTCGTGAAACTGATATCATCAGACCCGCACTGGTTTTTTATGAAAATATAAGTTACTTACCAATTCTTCAAAATAATAAATAATTTGTTTGCTAATTATTTCAATGAACTTTGAATCCTGATGACGGTCCTGACTATATTTATTACTGTTGTGTTATAAATTCTGTAAAAGAAGTATAAATTTAAAATCTACTTGTAGATTTTTACTTAGACCTCTTCTCAACTATAAATTTTCCGTTTATTTTGTATAAGGTCAACTATTACACGTTTTTATGAAATTCAAATTTCATTTTAAACTACTTTTATTAATTTCCACGAGGTGGGCAAATACAGCAAGTTACATAACCCTAAATTTAAAAAAGGGTACTTGCAACTTCTAACAGATTTATTATTACAAAGGTAGTGGTACAGTCAAGACCAAAAGGATCCAAAGTTTTTTTGAAGAATTGGTAAGTAACTTATATTTTCTTAAAAACCAGTGCGGGTCTGATGATATCAGTTTCACGAGTAGAATCGTGGATAAGATTGAAACATGTAATCCGATAAGGTGTCTTTTGATTTTATAATTTATTTGCTAATTATTTCAATGAACTTTGAATCCTGATGACGGTCCTGACTATATTTATTACTGTTGTGTTATAGATTCTGTAAAAGAAGTATAAATTTAAAATCTACTTATAGATTTTTACTTAGACCTCTTCTCAACTATAAATTTTCCGTTTAAAAAAAAGATGTTATAAGTTTAATGTGTATATCTGTTTTTTGTCTGTGGGGTCGTAAGTCCCAAACAAATGAACCGATTTTAATTTAGTTACTTTTGTTTTAAAGGTGACTTGATCGACTTGTGTAACTAAACTATAATGTAGGTAAAATACAGAAAATGTTAATACTCCAACATTAAAAAAGAGAAGACGATTAATTCAGACACTGCGCGCAAGAGAACAGATGTTATAATAGTGAAAATTATAGATCAATCCAAAACTCGTTATGTGATCCAGACCAATAAATTTAGCTTCAGATTTGATAGATCTCTAATCCAACAGGTAATCTTACTTTATGTTTCTAAAAACTATAACTGAAAATTACGCCTTCAGCGGTACTTAAAATTTTCCAGAATTCAATTATTTTCTTCGCTGAAAATTACTCACTTGTTCACTAATTATTGAAACTGTTTTAAACTTTACTTTCTTAACATTCAATGATAAATTTGTTAACATTCAATGATAAATTTAATTTATTAAATTTTAAATGTCGCACTTTATAATATCAAAAACGTAATTTTTCAAAATTACTTATTATTTTGATATAATATATAGAGACGGTCATCTGCCTTGCAAGTAACGCGATCAACTGCTAATACAAGGTACCGGGTTCAAATCCGGAGAAGGGCAACTTTTTTATGACTGGTCTCCGTGCTTCGGAAGGCACGTTAAGCCGGTGGTCCTCCTGGGTTAATGAATTGCCATCATTAACATAAAAACCAGGGTTACAGGCTCATCTGGAGACAAGTCTAGCACACTACCTCTCAGACGTTAAGCAATTTATATGCTCAAGGATGCCAAGGAAACAACGCAGTGGCTGTTTAAGGCAAACAGGGTTGACCCTAGCCAAAAGTAGAAGAAGAAGGAAACTTATTATATTAATTAATTAATCATGAAGATGATGATGATTTTAAGCAAAAGTTCCTTCTGAGATCAAATAGCAAAATTTTATTAGTTTTTCTGCGTTTGAATTTATTAATCAATCCTTAATATTTATGAAAAACAAATCACCTTTTTTTCTGGGTCTAGGACAACTCGACGCGGGCTAACTCGCCGCTAACTCAACTCGCCTTTACTGTTTTTATTGTTTTTTTTTATCGATACTTTTTATCGATTAAATCGATTTAGTCCATGGCGTATAAAAACCATAGATGCAAAAATTTGCATGTTTTAGTTCTGATTTTATGTTTTGTATCGAGCATTTAAAGAATTAATATTTGAGTAGCTTGTCGGAAAATCATCGTTAAAGGGTTGTTAAATGGTTAACGATTACTATAAAGATCTTGTGACCCTTGTACTATGTTAAGAAAGTTGGTAACAACCCATTGATTGGTTAAACAACCAACATCGGTACTAACATTGGTTGGTTTAAACGGCAATTTGGCCGCGGCAAGTCGGCCGCGGAGAGTTGTCCCAGCCCCCTTTTTCTAGCCTCCGGAACACCGCATTATATTGTTTTCATTTTTGACAATCTTAATTTTATTTTAAAATTGTAGAATTTGTGTGACGCCTGTGCAAAATAAAGTAAATTTTTATTGAAAAATTATTATGTTGCGCGTTAACCGCTGTATGGGTGATAGAAAATTAGGAGCGGCATAAAAAGATAATTATTTTTTTATCAACTGAGCTGGCATTTTATGACAAAATTAGGGAAAGTCCCACAGTTTTATTTTTACTTGGAAGTTTGTTTGGAAATTTTTATTTTGAAAGAGTACTGGGTGGGATTTTTTTACTACAATTATGCCATTAGAACTTACTTGGTGTGAAATTCGATCCCATTAGAATTTCTTTTATTTAGGTAAAAAGTTGCACCACTTAGGTTGTCGGATAGTTTAATACAGTTGGATCAGCGTCCCGGTTTCTTGTATATTACCGCATAAGCATTTATGTATAGTATAAGTTATTGGCCGAGACTATAAACAACGAATAATTTTTGGTAGCAATCATATTTAATTTCTGTCAATCGCAAAAGCAATGGCCACGTTCAGGCAGGTCCAACTGTTGGGTTTATCAGTATAGCAGTCGAGTGTGTTTTATCAGTGCTTTATCAAAATTTTGTATTGTTTAACTTATTGTTTAGCCTGGCTCTCTGACCCAGTAGCTCAACAATTGAACTTGGATACACGTGGCGAATGACTTCTATAACACCAAAAATCATTTAGTTTAAAGCCAAATAAAAAAATTCTTTTATGAGAAGTTATGTTTACTAGTCACATGATAAATCATCAAGTGCGTGAACAGGGCTTAACACTACACTGCTGGTACAAATTGATAAATTTTGTATAGTATGCTTTGGGGAAATACAGATATATTTTTTTTATGTACGAACAGATTGAATACCAATTATAAACTTCTGGCAATTGGAACTTGCAGTAAAATTCGTTAGTAATAAATATGATATTAGAAACATGATTGCAATAAATTAATTAAACTAATAATGTAAACTTCATTATGACCCTCTCTCCTCGGAAGGCAATGTCAAACCACCGAGAGTAATCTGCCAAGAGCATTATGATCATGTTGTCTAGTAATCGACGGCTCGATTAGACACCCAAAAATAATCACTAAGCGTTTGTTAAGTCGGATAGACTGGAGGAGGGGAATAATGTAAATTAAAACTTTTATAAGAGTCAATTACGGAACTGGACAACTGAACGACCGACAACTAGGCGACGTATAAATGGGCGACAGACAAGGACAACTGGGCTATGAGTAAACTGGGCGACGGTCAACTGGGCGACGGTGAGAAAATGCAAATACCTGCAAAATTTTCAAACGAGGCAGTTTTCTTACAGTCGAAGCTCAATAAGTTTTATGCTAAATATTTCAATTCTTTAAAATGCTTTAGGTTGTCGCCCACTTACATGTCGCTCAGGTTATCCGCCGCCTAGTTTATCCGTCACCCAGTTTACTCGTCGCCCAGTTGTCCATCGCCAGCTTTACAGTCGCCCAGTGGGACTCGCCCAGTTGTCGTGTACCGATGAATGCGTAAGATCAACTAGCGGTCACCGACAGAATGGTGTCAAATGCCACTCTGCTAATGCAATAATTGACTTATTGAAAAAAAAGTTTGGTGAACAAATTATTTATTGTTTGCCATTTCACAAAAATAATTTGTTTACAAAAAAGTCAATCTAAGAGTTAAAACGGCTAGCTTCTAAGCAAATCTCTTATAACTATTGGCGTAAAATTTTTTTTTTAAAATGACAGGTCGTTTTTAACGGTCTACTAATTAAAAAAATCGTGTCTTAACGTTAACCTAAGCTTGACCGGTAGATTTCTTTTTTAACGGTTTAACAAATTACATTAAAACCTTATATAGTTTTTCCTTTATTTAAAATTAAAATAAATGGGTTCTTAATGAATAACGAAAGACTTTTTATATACCTATAAAATAACCATGTAACAGCGCATCCATAAATAGTGCAAAGGAAGAGAACCGCACATCAAAATAATAATTTTTTGAAAAATAAACCACTGTCACCTTTTAATCTAATAAAATACAAAAATTTTTATACTTACCAATGAGTTCGATCGAGCAAATTGTGCTATTGTATAAGCTGCTGCGCATATTGTAATGCACAGTGTAATTTCAACACCTACAAACTTCCATGTGATCGGATATTGATATGACACAAGAAGTACTACTAAGAAAGCTGCCAGGACAAAGAAAGAAACTCCCAATGTGATCATACACAAAGTTATAGGATTGCAGATATACAAAAATAATCGTAACACCTTTACGAACGCAATATATGCCTCATTATAAGCCTTTAACAAAATGTATATATCTTTGTTTGGCATGACCACGATGCAATCGTTTTCATTTGTTAAAGTGCAAGTAGGTGCTTCATTATGTAAATTTTCTAAATCTATTTTTAGGAAGTTATTGTATTTACTGTAAACATAGTGGAAATGTCTCAAAAAGACGATTCCTATCATGATTCCTGAAACAAGCGTATATATGGTAACAGTTATTCCAACTTCTTGCATTTTGTTATAGTCAAGATCAATTTCCAAACAGCATATTATTACGGCAGCACAATAATAGAAAACGTAGAGTACTGTTAAAGTTATATAACAACGTGATCGAATGCCAATAACATCATCAACGGATAACAAAGTGTGAGATGTGTGTGTGTGAAATTTTTTTATTTCAGAGTCAAAAAAGATCAGCAGGTTATCAAATTTTCGATGATTTGCTATGCATTGAAAAATTGAGAGGATTGCGATTCCATTTCCTAATACATCGGGAAATTTGAGTAACAGATCAAACAATTCAAAGTCTTTCACAGAAATTATCTTGTTGATATCCATCATGGTATAGTAACCGGATATCAAAATTAAAATCAACAAAACTATTGTTGGAATTGTTTTAATATTGCGAAAGATACTTTCTCTTGTTCGAACTACTTCATTGTTCGCATGATTGCAAGTGAAATTTGTTTTAAATAATCCAATCAATTGCATGAAGTTGACAACCACACCAATAGCACAATTCACACAATTTGCTGATATTTCATACGTCATGATTATTTCACAATTAATACAATTAAGACAATTAACGGATAGCTACGTGTATGCTCTCCTATATACAAACTAAAATGTTATAGCTACGTTGGTTTAGTATTTGTGTGACGTGGTGAATAATAAACAACCAAGAGGGAATTACAGCCAATGTATACATACTAATTGTATTATAATTATATATGAATAAACTCCAAATGTAAATATAATATAGAGATAATAATATAATATAAACAAACTTATTGATATTTCAAATAAAGCAAGTTAATTAGGGAACTATAAATATAGTTCAAATAATAATATGTACCTATATGTGAGCGTCAAACAAGTAATGTGTAGTTTCATAAAACTTATGGAAAGTAAAGATAGGAAAATTTTTAATAATCCAATAATCCGATAACAATCCCGAATATTTGGTTATATATTCAACAACATAAATACATAAATGACATTGTAATTTCAAGAACAATATTTGAATATTGTGTTTAAACACAATATAAACACATTAAACACAATGTTTAAACAAACAATATTTTAAATATTGTAATAGTTCAAATGGTACAAATAAATAAATAAATTTTACTGAAGGGTTTTGTTTTGATTCTTGATTAGATAAACTTTTTTTAGACACAACAGGATAAGTAAAAAGTCTGTGTTTTCTTATTTTGCATGATCTATTTCAATAAAAAAAAAGTTTTTTGAACATTGTGTTGGTTCCTAAAGAGATTTTATTTTAATTAAAATAAAGTTTATGTTATGACCAGCACCTTTCTCATTTCAAGAAGACACTAAAAAAGGGTGTACCGTCAATTCGTCGCGCGACAATTCATCGCGCGACAATTCGTCGCGGACAATTCGTCGCGCAACAATTCGTCGCCTACGACAATTCGTCGCCTGCGACAATTCGTCGCCTACTACAATTCGTCGCCTAAAATAATTCAGCGCGAGCGACAATTTAGCGTGCGACGGTAAACCATTTTAAAATGTTTTTTAAAATCTATTTTTAAATTTTTTTTAATACAATGGGCGAGTTTCACTGTTTCTTTTTTTATTACTATTTGAAAGTAAATGTCAAACTGAATCTTTAAAGTTTAAAAAAAATTTTTTTCAGTACTTTTAGGGGCGGATCCAGCAACTTTTTCAGGGAGGGGCAATTTCATAGATTGTTAAAAAAAACACCAAAATATCGCGGGCGACAATTCAATCGATGACAAATAAGTACAATATAGTTTATTTATATATTTTTTGCTAAATATAAACAAAAACATCTCGCAAGAACAAAATTTTATTTTATATTTGTAATTGAAAATTATGAGCTATTCCTCGAAGAAAATCTAAAGTTGATCTATTAGAATAATCTTCAACTATAGTTTTAATTCTTCTGGCAGTGTCTCTGTACCCTTTTTCTGCTGCATTTCATTTCCCGCTACAAACTGTTCTATTTTTAATTTGTTTAAACTTTCTTCCTTTTTTATAGCATTTACAAACTTCCATAAACTGGGATGGGCGGCGTTGACTATAGACATGAAGCTATTATGCCATCCTTCAACTGCATTGTTGGTGCGAGGAATATTCTGAAGTTCTAGATATTCTGAAGCAAACTACTCGGGATGCCGACTTTTCCCGGAAGTAATAATATCACCATTTAAATTTTTTATTACGGCTTTTATAATTACATTTTTTGACCCAACTCTCTACAACTAAGCGTTTTTAAAAAAAATCGCTGATACGGGTGGTCTCGTTCACCATGTATAATCGGTTTGAAACGTTTTGCGACGTTGTCCGATACTAATCAAACAAGATTGGAGGTTCTATCAACAGGTTGGCTCCTTGTCATGGTAAAAAATGTAAAATGCTAACAAACCAAATGCCAATTCTCAAGTAGGTGTCGGACCTTTCAAGATATAAAACTATATTGTCGTGTTCTGACGAACAACTCTTTAAGTCCCGTAGCTGTTTTAATCGGAGTTTTACATTAATGAGACTCTCCCTCAGTAGTAGGTTCCAAAATTATTCCCAAACTATCCACAATTAATAAAACAAAATTCTCAGGGATAAAATTATAATTTAATTTGACGAAAGTAGTATTTAGTATTAAATTTATAATCATGAGACGAAACCTTTTTGTTAAACTTTTCGACACATTCGAAATCTCAAAAAAAATCATGGAAAATTATTCTACAAATTTACACATTTAAATTGCAAAATCTTATCTCCAATTTGTAAAATAATTAACGTTTTATTATAATCTAAACAAAACATCTGCAATAAAATTGTGTACAAAAATGAAAAATTGTTTAATTTTCCAATATTGTCGAGGCGTATAATTGTTCAAATGGTTGGTAGCATAAAATACCCGGTTGTCATATGATAGTGACAACTGAATGCATAAAAACTGTACGAAAAAGTTAATCACATAAATTCAAACTTCGCAATCAAACAACACGAATTAATTATTGTAATTATTCCACTAGTGTTTTAAATAATCAAGTTTAAAAATCCGATCACAAGCGCGACTTGAAATGCAAATTTAACAACGTCCAGTGTGGTTAACCTCAAAAAATTCTGACGCATTATGACCAATATTGAAGATAATCGTTGAAATAGCGTGAATAAACAATTTAAAAGTTATTTATCAAGACGATGGCTTGAATAATTGAAGATAGACTCTCGATTTTCTTGCATCTACGAATTAACAAAATGGAATGCCTCGTGTTATCAGTAAGTAAAAATTTCCAAATATCCAAAATTTCACAATGAATTCCATAATACTCTTATTTCATGGCATTCACAATCAAACAAATTTCTAGTTGCTCACAATCATCGCTAATTAATTACCAATTTGTAATTTTCGGACATTCAAAGAGTGCACTGTCAAGTCGTTGAGTTCACGACTTCCCGCTTACCCCTCTCTAGAGCAACTGACCCCTTATCTCGTTTCCTGTCAATCTTTTTTCGGAAAAATCGTGTCGCACTCTGGTTGGTTGATTTTTCAGCCAAATTTGAATTTTCTTATGCCAAATTCAACATCTATAAGTCACTAAATTTAAATTTATTGCGAACAACACTTTTAGTTTAAAAACCGCATCAATTATCGTATGCTACCTTCGCACCAATTCACTTCAAAAGTAAGTAAACAATTTTATGAACAAACAAAAAAAATTAAATTAATCAAATTTTAACGTTTTTCCATTTTTGCGATGTTTAACTTTTAGGTATCAGGACAAAATTCCGTCTCTGCATGTACTCATTTGTACAAAATTGAAAACAACAGGCTAATACTCATTCGTCCAATTAAACTAAAGGAAAACTTCATAAAATGAAAACTTTAACAAAATGAAAATTTAATTGTGGATAATTTTAATGTTTGTAATTTATACAATCCATGTCAATATATTACACTTAACGTTCTCGACAAATGAAAAGGTAGTAAATAGTCATGTGGTATACGAGATAAATTGTTAAAATTTCCAGAAGAGGACAGAATATAACGTAAAAACTAAAATTACCGGAAAAAAGTATAAAAAGGGCTATCAATTTTGGTATTTTTCTTAACAATCTATGAAATCGCCCCTCCTCTAGAAAAAGCTGCTGGATCCGCCCCCGATGTTAGGAGTACTCAAATATTTTTTTTTAATTTTAAAGACTCAGTTTGACATTTCCTTTCAAATAATAAAAAAAAATAGTGAAACTCGTTCGTTGCACTAAAAAACTTTCAAAAATGAATTTAAAAATATATTTTAAAATGGTTTACCATTGCACGCTATAAATTGTGGCTCGCACCAAATTATTTTAGGCGACGAATTGTCGTAGGCGACGAATTGTCGTAGGCGACGTATTGTCGCAGGCGACGAATTGTCTCGCGACGAATTGACGGCGACGAATTAGCCGCGACGAATTGTCGTAGATTCCTAAAAAAGAGACCTAACGTTCAAGAGTGAACGGATAAGGGCTGAAGAAGAAGAAAAGAAAAAGAACGCGATTATATTATACCAGAATTACGTTCTGTAACGTTGTCTTGACGTTTTTCAAGTAAAACAATTCTAAAATTAAAGACACGCTTGAATGAACAACTTCGTTTGAACTTGTCACATTTACACAAATCATTTTATACAAAAAAGTTAACTGTAGCCCAATAGAACTACAGCGAGTACAATTGCAAACTTTTGAAAGCATACATAGACATCAACCACTTTAGACATATTCTTTAAAAAGATATTTTTATTTTGTACTATTTGCTAATCATACACTTTGATGTGTAATAATTTCGTTAGTAGACATTATGGCTGAAACAGTCCCAAAAGTATTTTCATAAGCAATTACTTACTATATATCAAAGTTCAACTAACACCTAAATGCATCCAATTATTAACATTTATTTACAATGCAGTCATACGGTTAAAACATTTTCCAAACCAATGGAAAATGGCCCAAATTATTGTCATCCCAAAACCAAGAAAAAACCTGGAAGAAGTAACATCTTACCGACCAATCAGTCTGTTACCATTACTTTCAAAAGTGATTGAAAAACTTTTGCTTAAACGTTTCAAGCCTGTATTTAAGTATTCAAAACTTATACAAAATAAATTGTTGGCATAAAAATTCACCATTATTGCATTCAAGACATTGCTCTGTGGCAACTCTCTGTCTTGATTAATTTGAATTTGAACTAGTTGCTAATTGTGTACCAGAGGTCGCTCGGATCCAGTAGTTAGTACCTATGCCTTAACCATTGGGTAGTAGTTCACAAGTATTATTAATTATCAGTGGTAAACAGATCGACATGTGTTGTATATAATTAAATATTTATTCGTACGTTATCGTGGGTATTTTATTGAATATAAAAAGCAAATAGGCATCGTGCAACCAACCCGCCTATAGCTCATTTGGGGAGTGGGGGGGGGGGATATGGCGAATACAATAATAATCATAACATTTTTTTTTAATAATTATAATTTGGACAATTGTGCAAACTATTTTTTGATATACTTTCACCAAAACCTTATCTCTACTGAATATTTCATAATTGTCTAGATTGAATTTCTATAGAAAGCGAGAAAGCTGACATTAGCGTCTTCTAGAGTTAAAATTTTTGTGATAAAAGTTCACTTTAAGGAGGTATAGGAGTTAAGTCAAAATAATGAGATCAATTAGAAATTTTTAGAATAGACAAAAATATAATTGATACGTGTTCTGTGAAAATTTCAGAGACCTAGGGTTCACGGTTTTTTTTAAGACTAGATTAAAAATCGTTCATTTAACATTGCAATGGCATACTAGGTCTCACATCTACTCACGTTTTGATCAATTTCATAATGAAAAAATAATGAGAAATGTTTGAAAAACTCACGGTGCATAGAAAAAACATTGCTAAAACTTTTGAAAACATAAAATCACGTTGAGGATACCTAGTTATAAATATAATTAAGTTTTAAAAATGTAAATTTTAAAATAAATATCAGCCATGGCTAATGTGGGCTATGTTGACAGCAACGTCGCAAATGGTGGATAGCGCGAGAAATTTCAAGTTTCAATGAAATAGCTTAAGACGGGTGTATATGTACAATTATTTTCAGACTTTTTTATTATTTGTTACGAAACATAACAAAATTAATTAAGAAATAATATATTGCTATAGTCAAATTCACCTAAAGTCAAGTATGAATCATCGAAAAAATTATATGCATCAAAACGTACGTCTTAGAGTTCATTAAATTAAGAGATATAACCTCACAAATGTGTGCTTATAAAATGTAACTGTCAAGTTTTTTTGCTCATTTGCTGTCAAGTTCAATAGATTGAAGATTAGGAATGGTTAAAGGTTTCAAGTACATTTAAAAGAAATAAATGTAAATAAAAATTAAGCAGTTTAACGAAGTGACAGATGTAATATTATAATGCAACGTACATTTATTTCATTTACATAAAAAAGTTACTCCGAGCAAACGAGGCTGGATCTGCGACGTTGTCGAAATCTTTATTAATTTTAAAAGGATATTTAATTATTTTATTTTCTTATTTTACTTAAATTTCCTGTTAACTAACGAAATTTTATGTTCTAATTTAATCTTAAGATTCATAAAATATCGACTTTAACATGCTAAAAGGCTGTTATTGCCAGCTAAAATTTTTAATTTTTTGAAGTACACTCTTGAGAAAAGTTCATTCTCTACGGGTAGGCTCATACTTCTGTCATGTACAATTTGATGGAACTTTCTGACTGGACTGTACGTCCTATACCTCCTTAAAGGCGTTAACGTCAAGATTTTTTGCTTTAATTGGACAATTAACTCCCATATTAGAGAATTAGCAAGAAAGCTCGACGGTAGCGCTTCTAGTGTTAAAAAGGTAAACTTCTATCATAAACTTTTCTATTATATGGTGGAGAGGAGCTTTCTAGCTTTTTAGGTTATGTTTGTTTACAAAAAGTAAACAAAACAAAAGTAAGGTTAGTTTACATTTACATGTAAATTTAATGCAAAATCAATGATGCTTATGAACTTTGAAGATGGATAGCTCTATACAAATTTATATGTATGCTTTTCCTATACCCATCTGGTATATGGCGCCATCTGAAAATGGGTATAAAAAAAGCATACATATAAATTTGTATAGCGGTATCATGGGCGTCCATATGAACATTTTCAAAGGAGGGCAAAATTAAAAAAAATTTATTATAAAGGAATTATTATCATTTAAAACCGAAAATTTTAAAAACTTGCGCTGGTGAAATATTTCATTTCATTAAGCTTTTTACGTTCTAAGTAGAACATTGCTTTTCCCTTTTTGGAAATCACACGATTGCTTGAGGCATCCATTACTGTACTTGCAATTTCAGCCGCTAAACAGCGTTTTGTTAATATTTTTTGCCTGTGTCACTCAATTTTCTTTGAAGTGTAAAATCCAAAAACAATTTATTAAAATTAGATCTCAATGTCGATTATTTATCGCAATAAACCGCAACTTTATTTTTCAGAAATCGCCCAAATTGCAGTTTGCGGTTTTTGAAAAAATTTAAGCTCAAATTATCTAAAAAAGTTTCCCAATTTGCGGTAAATAGTTCAATCTGACAACACTGCTGATGGATTACGGTGTTTCTATTGGTTAGTTTACATTTACATGTAAATTTAATGCAAAATCAATGATGCTTATGAACTTTGAAGATGGATAGCTCTATACAAATTTATATGTATGCTTTTCCTATACCCATCTGGTATATGGCGCCATCTGAAAATGGGTATAAAAAAAGCATACATATAAATTTGTATAGCGGTATCATGGGCGTCCATATGAACATTTTCAAAGGAGGGCAAAATTAAAAAAAATTTATTATAAAGGAATTATTATCATTTAAAACCGAAAATTTTAAAAACTTGCGCTGGTGAAATATTTCATTTCATTAAGCTTTTTACGTTCTAAGTAGAACATTGCTTTTCCCTTTTTGGAAATCACAAATCCAATTAGCGGGGTGGATTAGTCCCCATATTACCTATTTGGGGCTGTCCATTAATTACGTGAGGCTCGAAAGGGGGGGGAGTGGTCAAAAAAAATCACGAAATATCACAAGGGGGGAGGGAGGTCTAGTAATATATCACGTGTATTTATTTTGTTGATACTTATACCTGTATTTTATAAATATTTAAAAAAATTTACAATTCTTTGTGGGTAATAAAAAAATACACGTGATATGGAAGGGGAGAAGGAGGTAGTCTTAAACCTCACCATGTATCACCAAGGGGGAGGGGGAGGGTTAAAAAATGCCAAAAACAACATCACGTGATTAATGGACGGCCCCTTTCCGATAAATCAATATCTATTTCACCACACCGTGTGGAGGTCCACTGAAAGGCCGAGCTAAGAAATTCTGTATAGTTCACGATTTGAACCCAGAATTTCCGATCTGTACTCAACCAGCGGTCACATCACTCCACGGCTGTGGCTGTGGTGAAATATTAAATGTCTAAAAAAATTTTAAGCAGCCAAGAGCCAGGGAGGAGCAGCTGTCCCTTTTGCCCCCCATAATAGACGCTCATAGCGGTATCCATCTTTAAACTTTAAAGATCATAGAATCTTTGACAAAATTTAGCATCGTGTCATACAGGCTTAAGAGATAATTACACCCAAGTTACCCACAAGGTACCCACAAAGTACCGGACGAAGTGTAGTTCCTGCCTGTATCGGAGAAAGTTGCAGAACTAAATAATTCAAAAATACTGTTTAAAATTTATTTTAATCATTAAATAAAATTAACATTATATTTATTACACTCAACAATAGTCTAAAAATTAACTTCGTAGTTGCGCAGTTCTAAATTACCGTTTGGTTTAATTTGCGCCATTTTCGTTTCCGTTACGTCCAACGTCCTCAAAAAGAATCGATGTGGGTCGTCTATAACCGAAATTAAATTTTTTGTTCTCAAGCACCACATTTTAGCAATTAGGTGTGACACTGTAAACACATGGTGACTATTTGTAGTCACCGTGCGTAAATTGCGTTCCCCAGAATCTGTAAAAAAAATTTAATTAGAAACTTGCAACAAAAAAAAACAGTTAGTCTGCCAACCAATTTCCACTACGTAATTTCCGGAATTTAGATCGAGGAACACAATTTTGTGGGTATCTCTAATTGATCTTTTTCTTTCTAAACAAAGATGTAATGTTTGATTCACAAATTTTACACCAGGCGTCATGTAAATCTTCTCTTTAAGAGAATATAAGCAAGTTTGATTCTTCATGCTCCAAACAGACACAACGTAATCGTGACCACAACCACAACCACTTCTTTGGTGGAAACTGACCAAGTGATCGTCTTTTATCTAAAAAAGACAAAAATTATAAACAATGTTTGTAAGTGGTGAAAGCATTTCAACCATCAGTTTCCAGAAGATAACGTTCTTGTTGTATTTGAGGGTCACCAATTTTTTGAATTTCAAATTTAGAATTTTGATCGTTCCTTTACTTGTTCCAAATGCAATTATATCATTGCCAAAACAAACACTTCTGGCTTTTTTATTGGTGTAAACCAGTTGTAAATGGTTTAAAAGTACCACAAAAAGGCCATTTCGTTTGTCCAAAACTGCGGCGCTGGAAAAGAAACAGTGAATATGATTTTTTTTTAAATAAATTGTGTTTGTGTAAGTTTTCTTAAAAACTTACTAATTTTTATAAACTTCAATAGAAGTCATCATGTTCCAATTGCTCGAAATGTTCAGAGGTATGTAATATAAATAACCTTCTTCTCCAATTTTCTTCCAACACAAAAAGAATTCTTCCAAAAAAACAACCCATTTTTTGTATCGTACTACGCAATGGATATTTCCATATATTGCGACGTAAAAAAGTAATACCTAAAAACGTTGATGTTTAAACAAAATTTAAAATTATCGTATCACATACCGATCCGGTGGAAGAATCCAAAACGATTAATTGGTTAAAGTTGGTGGTTGCTATCAATACCTCATCGTCAAAATGATTAATTTTATAGAAGGGTGCGTGATTCACGACTACGCTTTTAAAATTATTGGTTTTATAATTTTCATCTACACTGTGGTACAGATAAATCCCCTAAATTAAAGTTTTATTAAAAGTATCTGTTTCTACGTAACGTGGAACGTTACAGTAACGTATTTGAATCATTAAAATAGAGAAAAAATGTAAAAATACAGTAACAAAATATAACTTACCTTCCAGAATGAAGAAAACTTTGATATATAATTTTCGTAAAAAATTGAACGCAAATTCTCGTCACAATTGTTGTATAAAGTGTGAAAACCTTTCAATCTACATTTTGTATACCAATAATAATCGTAGTTTAGAAGATAGTTCCAACTTCTGCAACATCTAAGCGCATTATTAATGGCCTCGTCGGAGAGGAATTTTGAAATTTCTTGTGCAATTTCTGGTGGTAGGTTTCCCAACACATTAAATTTTTGGATCTTCCTTTCCAACTCCATCGTTCTTCTTGAAAGTTTTTTCACACTGCTATTGAAGATTTTCTATGCAAGATATTATATATACGAGATACAAAATACAACATACATAATTGTGATGATGATTGACTGATAAATTTTAACAATGATTTTTATCATTTTATTTTAAAGTATACTTTAAATATCTGAATTTAATTATTTAGATAATTATTTCGATAAGGTAACAGAAGTACTTTTAAAATTTTTTTTGAGTGGGAGGGTTGGTAAATTAATTTCAATGCACCAGGTTTCGCCATATTTTTACTTCGTTGGATACCTGCTGAAATTCGGATGGCATTTAAATTTTAATTAATCCATTCACCTATGTAATTCGTTTACTCGAATGAGTTTTACTTTGTCATCAGATATCTCAGTTCGCCTTCAGCTGTTTAAATTAATTTTCTGTTTTATGTCACATTTTTAAACAGCTGTGCTGAATTTTTCTTACAGCAGTCAACAATATTTGGCCAAGTAGCTTCTAGCAAAGCGGGGTACTTATCGCCACCACTTGTCACGGTAAAATTTAAAAAGAAATTTCCTGTATTAATTTTTGCTTGCTTTAAAATCCTAAATACGATTCTGTGCACTGCATTTTTAAATTGATTATCTGGGTGCTTGGAGTACACATTTAGGGTGAAAAAAAATATTGAATGGGAAGATGGCGTGAGTTGACGAATTTTGTATGGAAAATTTGAATAAAACGTCAGGGGCTAAGAACATTTAATTTTGGAATTTTTGTTTTTCAAACCAAATTATTTGGGATCGTTTTTGTTTGATCAGCCTCCTGTGTATTGGGTATTTTAAATTTTCAGGTTTTTGTTAAATAGTAGTTTTCTTCACAAAGACGTAAAACGAGATTTTACACCCGAGGGCGAAGTTTTGGAAAACTCGGCGTGCGTGGCGAAGCCGAGGCGCACGAACCAACCGCACCGAGTGGTGTAAAATCTCTTTACAGCCAGTTGTCCGTCGCCCAGTTGTCCGGTTCCGTGGTGGAATTTAAGAGGCAAAAGATATCAATACATCTGGACAAACTGACCACACATTAACTTAGCACGATAACAGTGACCACGAACCCAAAAGTCTACAATCACTAAATCGGCGCATAAACATTCTGCTAAAAGCAACATAATCCAACCTGGTTGTATAAATAGCATGGGCCGACTTTATATTTTACGCTGCATTTAGCTTATCAACACTTGCACTCTATGCTTGCTTTTTAAATCGGCATAAAGCCAAATAATAAAGCAGGACCGGCACAAGAAAAAATTGTGAAAGAAATGAAAAGTTAAACTACACTTCTTGCTTTCGGTCTGTATTGGAACATTTCTTATGGTAGTCGGAACTGATCCATTTCGTCGAGGTGCGCCTTGCATACTTTTTGGTAATTTTTAATTTTTTGTTGTTGATAATTTAGATGTTCAATTCAATTCTTATATCAGTATTTATTTTTATCTCTTGGTATCCTGTTAATGCAAGTAAGAATCTCATTTCGGTAGTTTAAATTTGATTTTTATTTTTTTTGGTAATCGTCCTAGTTTCGCTGGCGTATGTTATGCTTGGTACCGAATAGAATTTTAACGATGTATTGTCGTATTTAACTCTCTATTCTCTTTAAAGGAGGTTAAGGGGTTAATTACTTGGTACCTCTATATTTAGTTAGAGGGCAATGTTCTCATTTGGTAATAAAACACGTCACTCTCTAAGACAAATTCTGATTTCATTCTCAATCACTCATTGGTATCAATCCACCTCTCTCTTATTTTTTGTCATCTATTTCCTGGTCATTACCCCAAGTTCAATGTCCTTTTAAATTGTTAACTTTCGAAGAAATGCAATTGCAAAACTAAAGCTTGCACTTGCATTTCATTTAAATTTTTTAAATTTTTATAATTTATTTACGACAGTATTTTGATTAGTTTTGTTTTCAAATGTTGTTATTATAGTGCCCATATTATAGGCTTGTGGCCTGATTCCTGCCATCATTTCTTGGTGACCACCAAAAACCAGTGGTTGAGTCCACAATAGGCCTTAGAAGGTAAACAGGGAAGAATAAAAAGTTTGTAATGCAACTCGTAATCAGGGTTGCAATGTTTAAAACATTTTGTTTTAAACCCATATTTTTTAAAAGAATCTCGTTAATCCATTCATGCGCGGCTTTAGTTTAATATTCCTAGTCCAAAGTTTTGAATACAACTCGTAATCAGGGTTGCAATGTTTAAAACATTTTGTTTTAAACCCATATTTTTTAAAAGAATCTCGTTAATCCATTCATGCGCGGCTTTAGTTTAATATTCCTAGTCCAAAGTTTTGAATGCAACTCGTAATCAGGGTTGCAATGTTTAAAACATTTTGTTTTAAAGCCATATTTTTTAAAAGAATCTCGTTAATCCATTCATGCGCGGCTTTAGTTTAATATTCCTAGTCCAAAGTTTTGAATGCAACTCGTAATCAGGGTTGCAATGTTTAAAACATTTTGTTTTAAACCCATATTTTTTAAAAGAATCTCGTTAATCCATTCATGCGCGGCTTTAGTTTAATATTCCTAGTCCAAAAAAATCACTTTGTATGCTTAGATTTTTTTAAAACTTTTTTAGAATGTCTTTTTGGAAGAGGTTGAAACTCTTAGAGAGCGCGTCTCCAGGTGGCGGATAGAGGAAAGCTCGGCCATAAATCAGGGTAGGTGAGAAATAAACAGCCAAGAAAACAACGCAGTGGCTGTTTAAGGCAAACAGGGTTAACCCTAGCCAAAAAAGTAGAAGAAGAAGAAGAATAAAAAACTTTTAAACAAAAAATTAAACCGACCTCAAAAAAGAAACTAAAAAGCTTAAAATAAATATATTACATTTTGAGTCTTATTAAGTAATGTAAGTAACTAATTTTGAGTCGGTGCAAAGTAATTCATAATTTTTTTAAAGTAATTTAATGATCGTTGATTTTTTGTTTTGGCACCGACTCAAAATTAATTACTTACATTACTTAATAACTAATAAGACTCAAAATGTAATATATTTATTTTATGCTTCTTAGTTTCCTTTTTGAGGTCGGTTTAATTTTTTGTTTAAATTTTTTTTATTTTTTAATTTTTAGTGGTTGAAATCTACTAATTACTACCTTAATTAATTAATTTTCTCGGTTTAAAGTTCTCATACATGCCAAGTTTCAACAGAATAAGTTCACAAGTGAAAAATTAATCAATGAAAAATCAATCATCCCGTATTTTCTACCTTTACGAGTGCAATTTTCACCTATTTTTTACCTTTACGGGTGGAATTTTTTTGGGAAATTTAAATGAGACCACCTTGGAGGTATACTCTATCGAATAAAAAAAATTTATTAAAATCGAACCACACTGTAAAAAGTTATGCCCGAACATCCATAAAAAAAATATGTATGATGTAATGGAATGCCATATTTTAAAAAATTTTAAGTTTCCACAATTAAAATTTCAATTTTGTAATAATCTTCGTTTTTGAATTTTGTTTTGGAGTTTAATTGGACGAACGAATTGTAACCTGTTTTTTTTTTTAAATTTTGTACAGATGTAGGTACATGCAGAGACGTAATCTGCATGGTTAAGATATTGTCCTAAAACCTAAAAGTTAAATAAATCAAAAATAGACAAACGTTGGAATTTAGTTTAATTTATTTTTTTTGACAATTGTTTGTTTACTTACTTTTAATAAAATAAAGTGGTGCAAAGGTAGCATAAGGTAGACCAGCAGTCTGGCGTAAATCAAACACGGATAGACTTGAGAGCCGGAAACCGCGGTTCTAATCCTGGTTGCGTCAGATATGTGCTGTGAGCTAAAAAGTCCAAAATCGATCTGTGGACTATAAAACTCTTCCCAACCCACAACTAGGCCAGCGTGGGAAGATATGGCCTAAACCTTCAAGTTAAAAACTTGAAGAGGCGTATATCCAAAAATGGATGTAAACAAAAACGCTAATAAAGAAGAAGAAGAAGAAAAGGTAGCATACGACAATCGTTGGTACGTTTTTAAAATGTGAGATGGTGTTCGCAATAATTTAAAAATTGTTGATTTCAAAATGTTAATTTGGTATGAAGAATTTCAAATTTGGCTGGCGAATTGAACCAATCGGCGTGAGCTTAGATCATATATATTACATAGATACCAAGTACCTACTAAGGATGCGTTCCACTTAAAGCCCACGACGACCGCAGCGTGGTCCCGTGGTTCTTTGATTGGACTAAAGATCGAGAGCGGTTATTTGATTGGACTGACGAACGACTGTGGTCGTCGTGGGCTTTAAGTGGAACGCACCCTAAGTTAGTGAATCCAGATCGTTACGAAATAATAATTTGTAGCTGTCTTTGTTAAACACTACAGTTCGCCATCTTGTATCTCTCTCAGAGTCTAAAATCAAACGGCGCATGTGCAATTTTATTGTAATATAACAAAAGCAATATTTGAGAAACTGTCAAATGTAAAAATTTGCACATGCGCCGTTCGGGTTTGAACTCTGAGAGAGATACAAGATTGCCTCTGTTGACTATAAGTATAACAAAGATAGACATACTTCTTATGTCGTAACTATCTAATTTCACTAGCTCCAATGCATTGGGATAGGGCACTTCGTATCTATGTAATATATATGATCTAAGGGCGTGAGCCACGATTTCTAAAAACCTGAAAAGGAAAGGAAGTGAAAATTTTGTAGGCGATTAAGGATTGCTGACTTAGATGCGAACGAGTAAAGTTGTATTTTTCGAGAGGATTGAAATTTCTCGATAAGTTGTGAAATGTTGTAATTTGAGAATAAATTGTGAATTGCAATTTCAATTATGATTAGTGAAGTGTCAGTATGATGAGTATGATGATTTCTAGAAGATTGAGTTCTGGAATATGAAATTATGGATATTTTTATCTAATAAGCTGGAAGGATGGCCGTCCATTTTGTGGAGTTTTATCGCATTTTATTTTTACGCAACAACATTTTTTTTAAGTGATCGAATGGTAATTAGAATTTGAATTCTTTTATTTTGCGCTATTTCGACATTATTTTATCTGGAAAATGAAATTCATAAATTTTAAAGTTCGAGGTTATGCAATGCACATTTTTTTTAAACCTGGAAACTTCGCTTATAACAGATTAATTTCACTATTACACCAAGTTTAAAGCACCGATGCAACTATTTTAATTATTGGATTGATTAGTTTGTGGTTGAAATTAACTTTATCTCAATGATTTGGATCAGCATGTGTATTATGTGTTACATCAAACTTTATTTGCTACCAGTGGTTGCATTCAACAGTGTATTACGCGTTCAATTGCAGGTCGGCGCGAAATTTTAAATAAGACAATTAAATTATGCTTATTATTATTTTATTTCAGCTTGTACAATAATTACAACGTTTGATTTATTTACAAGTTATAGTAATAATTTTGATATAGTAAATGTGGGAACTTGTAGATAGGTCACGTCAATATCTGATTTATTCAATTGTTGAATTTGATTTAACAACAAAATTCCGTTTTCTGATTGTGATCAAGATTTTAATAATTACCAACATTTGTCTGAGTAAATTTTTATTAATACCCTGTATAACTTTGTTTTATTCAATTGTGGAAAATTTTAAAATCTCTATTGAACTCACTCCCTGGGCGAGGCTCGTATTGCAAACTCCGACAATAACAGCACGGACCTTAAAGAGTTGTTCGTAAGAACACGACAATATATTGTCGTGTTTTGACGAACAATTTCACGTTCGTCAAAAAACATTTTGACGAACGAATTCATAGCCAATTTGCACATTCCAAAAATCACCACACAATAAATTATCACATCATTTTATAGTTCTCAAGAATACCAACAACGCAGTCCGCTACCAGTGCACAAAATTATTTACAATTTAGTATGAAAACAAAACTTCTATAAACAAATTAAATGTTTTGCCATTTTTGATTAATTCAACTTCTTCAGGTTTTAGGACAATATCCCAACCTCAAATTACGTTTCTGCATGCCATTAATTTGACATAATTACTGAAAACAAATAATTTTCATTCGTCCAAGTAAACTCAAATCAATCAAATTTAGGAAATTATTAAATTAATTTTCAATTGTGGAAATTCTTAAAATGCCCATGGTAAGTTACATAACAATATACAGACGAATTGAGAAACTCCTCCTTTTTTTGAAGTCGGTTTAAAAAAGTTACCTTAAGAGTCTACGATTAGGTACAAGTTGTATCGCTTGGGTGTGCGGGGTACAGGGAATTTCTTTTAGAAGGAGGTACCATGTTGAGATAAAAGCACTACCCTTCATCCCTTCCATAAATAATATTATTGTCTCGCATACCTACGAAGGTCAGCAAATCTGCAAATTCTATTATTTTAGTATTTTGCACCGCGTGGTTGCGATTTTAAAGTTTCATTGATTAAATTAACATTTATAGAGTGTTTACCAGTTTGTTCCCGAAAATAATTTGTTAACATACAAGAAAATTTATAAAAAAAACCACTTTAAAAAACATTTGAAACTTTTTGTGGCAAAGTAGAACTAGATAAAATATTAGAAACAATGACTAAAAATTTGAAAAAAGGAGAGGGGGTAAAGAAAAAAAACGTGGTATTTAAAAATTGAAAAATATACTAAAATGATTACAGAATAGTAATTCGATATGGCGCCATTTCAAGGTAATTGCCTATATAAAGAAAATTTCAAGAATTAAATAGGTGTGATATTAGTATGTGTCGTAAAATATAGAATTAAACAAACTTAACCAAACGTTAAAAATATTATTTTTAATTGTAAGAAAAGAAACAACATACAAGAAATTTTATAAAAAAGAATACTTTAAAAAACATTTGAAACTTTTTGTGGCAAAGTAGAACTAGATAAAATATTAGAAAAAATGACTAAACATTTGAAAAAAGGGGGGTGAAGAAAAGAAAAACGTTGTATTTAAAAATTGAAAAATATACTAAAATGATTACAGAATAGTAATACGATATGGCGTCATTTCAAGGTAATTCCCTATCGAACGAAAATTTCAAGAATTAAGTGTGATATTAGTACATACATAATTATATGTGTCGTAAAATATAGAAAGAATTTTTAACCGTAAGAAAAGAAACAACATATAGGTACAAGAAATTTTATAAAAAAAAAACACTTTAAAAAACATTTGAAACTTTTTGTGGCAAAGTAGAACTAGATAAAATATTAGAAAAAATGACTAAAAATTTTAAAAAAAGGGGGGTGAAGAAAAAAAACGTGGTATTTTCAGTTTTACCTTTTTACAGTTTTAGAAATTTTTTAGGATAGAGACTAACAAAAATACAAATTTTTATTTAATTATTGTATTTTTGTTAGTCTAGAATTTTTAGAAAAGAAAAAGGATGGTGAAATTAATAAAAACCACAAATGGTATTTTCAAGTTCAGGGTCAACTTCAGGTAACGAAAGCTCAGGTGTGTAATTTTGCGGTATGGACTCCAAAAGGATTAAAATTTGAAAGAATTGCCAAAGATGATGCCTTTTGGGAATCAAAGATGAAAAAGCAACTACAAGATTTTTACTATGATTGTATGCTTCCCGAATTAGTCGACAGTAGAGAAATCAGAAGCATGGAAATTAGAGATCCACCTTACGTGCTTACGTGTGTAATGAAAAAAAGGGAGGAGTATCTGAAGAATCGAAAAAGAAAATTAAGTACAACAATAAGTGAATAATAATACAATAAGTTCCAATGGTATAGTGATTTGCAGTTATTGTACCTATATTACAAATAAAAAAAAACACAATTTGAATATTATTTTATTAAAGGGTCTTTCCGTGTGAAATAAACACTCTTTTTTTAATGATCATCTAGGATTTTGTTAAAATTTGGTAAATAAGTAGAATTTATAGAGACTAACAAAAATACAAATTTTTATTTAATTATTGTATTTTTGTTAGTCTTGATAAATTCTACCTATACCTATACCATATTTTAACAAAATCCGAGATGATCATTAAAAAAAATGTGTTCATTTCACCTTAAAACCAGTTGACTAATATTAAAATTTAAAATTTAAGAGTAAAGTACTTTATTCTAACCGATGCAATATTTCAAATTTCAATGCATAATCGTTCGTCTATCTCATTCCGAGAATATGGCTGTTTCACTATATAGAAGGAGGCGCGTGGGAGGCGCTAAGTTTGTAAGATTTATTAAAACCCATGGTGGTGCCATCTGTTTAGTAATATTTAACTAAAAATGTAATTTTTTAAACACCGTTTTTTGGGTCCAAAATTCATCCATAATATTATTAAAAATTTTGGCGATAAGAGAATCCCCTAATCTATGTGTATTGGTAAAAAACATAGTAATTTTACCATTATAAGATGAATAAAAAATGTTTGAAATAACCTAAATTACCGATTTTTAAATTGTAAAATGTTAGGTAAATAACATACTAATTTTAATAACTAATAGCAATAAACCTTTGACTATCATCCCTTATTATACAGTTTTTTTCATATCAATAAAAAGTAACTTTATAACGGAGAAATTATGTATAACATAGGTAAGGTTTTGCTGCACTTATAAATGGGTATCGTAGACTCTTAATAGCAGTTTACAGCTGTAATGCTAACATGCCAGATACCAATGTTTTCTCCAAGGTCTGTAAATATAATAGTATATTTTTGTGTATTAAATTTGATGATTTGTATTTTACGGAATTAGCAGATATATCAGCAAAATTTGGTGAAATGTCTTTCCAAGCCAAGTGTGCATATTTATGTTATTTTTTCTCCACCCAAAAGTTTCAACAAAATGAAATATATTATGATCATCTGTTAATTTGTTACTAAGATCATATTTTTACACAAAGTTTTTTCGAATTTACTTTCAAAATTGCTTGGAAAACGTAAAAAAATTTGTTTATTTTTAATTGTTCGGTAATTCAATGCACTTTAACACACTAAAAGTCACTGTGTCTAGACCTGCTCGTTCTACTGCTTTTTTAAAAACTTTCTTATGCTATTATAAAACCATATAAATCATGAATTAAATCTTTTTTTCTTAGTTCCACCAAATAGACTTTAAACTAAAATTTGAAAGAGCTGTTGTTACAAATTATAGTAAGGAAGCATTCAGTTACGCTAATATAGTAAATTTTAAATGCAATCGTACTACAAAATGTATGAATATAACATTCACAGTGGCAAATGACATAAAAGAAGATATGGCAGAAATTCAGGTAAGTCAGAGATAATGGTGGATCGATTTGCGCAGACAAAATGCAGAGAGAAATTTAGAGCTACTATATTTAACCGCTTAATTTTGACTGCTTTAAATCAATCACACTAAAATCGTACTATACGAAATTTATTTAATCAGATTTACGTAGGTATTATGTAAACTATAGTTTGCGCTTTTCATTTGAAATTTGTTTAAATTATCTAAGCGAAAGAAATTATCTCATTTTTTACAGTTACTTGTGCAAGGGTATAAGTTTTTAAGTAACGAGTACCGCCCGTTTCCCATTCATTTCCTGTCAGATGCGTATCATTCAATAAAATGGAACGTCGTGGGTGCAAAACAGTTCGTTGAAAAAGGAAATTTTACTACTGATGGCATATACAGAAAAGTATAAATACTGATTTTACATTTTATAAAAAAAATAACTTTTTTAAATAAAAAAATAATAATTATTAAATTTTAGGGCCAAACATACGTTGCTTACAATTTTATTCCTGACGGCAGCAAACTTCCTCCATTGCTTCCAAATGGAGATTTTAAATTGGAAGTCCTTTATATGTATAAAAATAAAAACATATTAAGTTATTATGCTTTAGCTACAGTATATCGCCCGATACCGTATTCAAAGTAATGAAAAATATTGTGGCTGTTATCTTAGTTTTTACTGTTTTTTCGTGTCTGACTTCTCCTGAAAAGTGATATAATTTTTCAAAGGTTGTCGTTAAATATATTTTTATCAATAATGTACCACACCGATTTGCGTAATAATAAATATGAAGTCAATTGTAATTGCTTTTAATCATCTATATCAAAGATCATTATCATTGAGCGCTAGAAGAATTCAAAAACTCGGCAGCATCAAGATCTTCAATTCTCAAATTTATCCTTAAAATCATCTCTAAATCTCAAACCAAAGATGATTCTAATTGCTTTTCTCTACATTCTGAATTGATTCTGAGCATGAGCAAATGTTTTATAATACGACGCAGGTTTGATATGATGTGAGTAGCAGTCTTTGATTTTGTTGTTTTGATAACCAAAACCTGACCTACAAACTTCGTTCTCAGTTAGAAGATGAATCACCCGGGGAAAATGTTCTATTATCTGGATAGTTCAATTTTGTTTGGCGTCACCAACATCAGCGTTTTTACTGGTCAAAGCCACTTTTCTACAAGCAGTGTTTTCTGCGTTTGCTGTAACAGCGGTCAAGTGTCGCCTGTTAATTGCCCGTTAAAGCCGTAAGTCAGGATTCAGTTAAAAAGGAGTGATTGTCATCATTAAATTTGTAAACGTACCAAGCTCAAAGTAAGTACTTTCATTCTTTTCTAATTCGTGCATACCGAATTGTTGTTTTGTGCTTTTACCTTTAATTTTTGGGTAACCGTTAGAGTTTATATTGCGAGTGCACTTAATTTTTTATCAGAAAGAGCACTTTTTGACACCGCCTAGTCAATTATTAACAACTGCGTGTATTGTTTCACATAGTGTTAATACAATTGGAATTAATGGAATTGTGCAACATCATAGTAAGTGAAAAAATCACTTACGTAGATTCGAGCGAAAAAAAAAAACAATACCGCACATGCACAAGAATGATCAATTTACCTTTACCTCTACTCGTTCGATTCCTCTCTTTCCCTGATTGCAACTTGCTTTTCTAAAAATCTCCAAAAAAGAACTTAAAATATATGGGAGCAACTATGGTTGCATACTCTCAAGCGCAAAATATTTTTTAAAAACTGAATTTAAAAGATATAATTACACCTGAAAGCATACAGGATGTTACAATTTTAATTAAATATGTTTTTTGCAGCGTGGGAAGAGCACAAAAAAGATGGTTGGACGATGTGAAACGAATAGCGGGGCGGGAGTGGTTCCGGAATGCAACGGATAGGGAATCATGGAAAGAAATGAGAGAGGCCTACATTCAGGAGTGGATGAGTACAGGCTAAGAAGAAGAAGATGCTTTTTTGATATAAAATTGCAAAATAATGTTAACCCATTATCAGAACCAATTAAAAATTATTCCATTTTAGATTAAAATTAAACAGAAATTAATTATTATGTTCTTAAGGGGAGGGGGCTAGAAGCAGGCTTTTTCAAATTTTCCATTTTGAGATTTCATGTGCTTCATATATGCTTGTTTTAGGAATTATTATTTTTAATTGATTGTCGTGTATAACGGGAGCAATGGCAACAACGCCCACTGCAGCAATGAAGGCGCTGCTGGGACTTAATTCATTACACTGCACTCAAGCTGATGATTAACGATCAAGGAAGAGGAACTTGCAAAACACATATACACACAAAATATCAGCACAACAAATATATCAAAAAATATAACACAAAAGTAAAAAAAGAATTAAGCAACGAAACAAAGTTAAAAACTGGAGTTTTGATAATGATTTAATTACCTCAAGGTGTTAGTCGAGGGTCCAATGATTTCCAGATAAAATCCGTAACAATTTCCATAAAAAGATCTTAAAAATTTCGAACTGTAAAATCCTTCAAATGAAGATAAGATTTCCTCAGCAAATACTTCACAAGAAGCCGGTAACCAAGGGAAATCTCAAACTCGCAGTGACTGAGTTAATCCCAAATAATTGGGTTGAAACAAAAACACTAGACTAACAAAATCAGATCTAACTCAGTCGTTTACTCAATCGTTTACTCAATTTTAACTTCTTTTGTAAAGATAAACCTTATCAACCAAGTCAGGTGATATTTTTAAATTTGCAATCACGCAAAAAATAAATTGTAAATGTAACTACAAATGCAGTGCAATCTACTACAATGAGTTGCAAATATAGTGACAACAATAAAGATAAGTAAAATTTACATGTCAATTGTTGTAAAATAACTGCAGTTCAGTTTACTACAATTGTTGTTAATTTTTAACAGCATTGTAGTATAAAGTACTTAAAATTTTGTGGTTATATGAACGTGTGCTTATGTACATAGTACTAATGGTGATGTTGTTTTAACACCTATAGGTGTAGTTAACTCTACGTTTACTGTGTAGTAAATATTGCTAATATTCAGTATAATTCACTTTTTGTGCTGTTGTTACTTGTACAACATTTTTAATTTAATTGTACTACACAATTGTTGCTATTTTTACATAGTGATATTGTTACCTTTGAATTATAAATTAATTAGAACTACTACAATTATTCTGTGGGTTTGACAACAATAGCAGTATGTTTTACTTGTGTTTAATGTTATTAAATTAACAACTTTATAGGGTAAACGCATATTAACAGTACAAATAATTTTGTATATTTATTAAAATAAATTGCTTTATAAAGTTTCTTATAATTAATAATTATTGTAGATAATAAGGTAGGCTACTTCTTTAATAAGGTAAAACTACTGTACATAATGTGGGCGTATCCAATGGTCTAATAATGGTTGGTTTTGAAGTAGAAATCCCTGTAACTTTCGTATCCGTTGTTCCAACTGAGCCGCTGTCTGAAATGCATATTATATGTACCTCGTGAGATTATTTCTATTTAATTAAGCAGTCAAGTCATAGAATTACCTGCATATGAAGCACAAAACCTTTTTGAACTTCAGTTTTTGAGGGCCTTTAGTAAATTCCAGATTTTTCGATTTTACAGTGGCAGTTCCAATCATAATGACAATACTTCGTTGTTACCTACAAAATTATTTATATAAAACGGAAGATATACGTTAAGTACCTGTAAGCAACACGTGCTTCACGTGCCAGCCAGGACTCAGCTTCGCGCTAATTTTCAGAGGTACGCATCAATAAAAATCATCCGACGTAACGTTGCGGGCAAGCCCGCAACCTTACTCTTCAAGTCTGGGAAAATATGGGGCAACAGCCGTGGTGCTTTGCACCAGACCAGAATAAATGACTTGTGCTTCACGTCATTAGTTCTTAAAATCTGTTTTACATTGGTTGACTAGTTGTTTGGCACATTGCTAGTAGTTTTTTTCTGCACGTTATACGCTGTTTTAACGGATTAACTAGCAGTCCCCTTTAAAAAATCGATAATGTTATTTTTGTCCAATCTAAGATTGCAATTTGATGTTTCAAGCTACTTACGTGGTTGTTGTTGATTCGTTGATTATAGTGATTTGGACTGTATATGTTTCATGGTTTCATCCAAAAATTGGCCAAGATTTTTGTTGTCATTCTGAGTAGAAGTAACAGGTTCACATTTCTTAAGTTTGTTTAGTTCGACTAGGTATAGATTTACAACCTCAGGTAGGTATTACTATGTTGACCCTCTAGTGGTAAGTGAAAAAATAAACTTGCGTCTACCGCAACAAAATCCTGCAACAAAAATCTTAATGCGCGCACATCAATGAAAGTTGTGATCTTCATTTCAAAGCAACGATCTATTGAAAGTTTGAAAATATATAATTCAAATTTTATTAATTATCTACTATTTTATGGTAGCAAGTATTTAAAGAAGAACTTCTTAAAATTTAATTGCTTACTGTCACTCTGGAAAAAATTTTTTTACGTATATATGGCGTAATAGTTTTAAGAATAATAGTAGTTTATATCACAAGGGCGATAAAGGGGGTCTTTTCATCCGCCGGGCAAAAGTTTATGAGACGAGCCGCGCAGCGGCGAGTGAATAATCGACCGAAGGATGAAAACCCTTATCGCCCGAGTGATATGAACAATTTTTCGTTATTTCAGGAAAAATATCCTACAAAATTCGCGATTTTATATAATAGCTTTAAAATAACAATCGATAGATGGCGTGAAGCTTGCAAGTCGTGGATCAATGTTTGTCTCTTTGGAGCGAAAAAGGTTGATTTTCTTTTGAAATTTCCGAACGACGGACAATTTGGTCTGACGGACAGCATGTTGAAATAACGGACGGTCCGTCGTATTGCGGACGGATGATCCCGTTATGCAATTATTGCAAAAAAATCTCGAATTTTGTCGGATTTTATCTAAATCTATTATTTTGTAAATAAATATAAAGTAACACTTAATTTAATTTTTTTGCAATTATTGCAATAAAATCTCGAATTTTGTCGGATTTTATCTAAATCTATGATTTTGTAAATAAATATAAAGTAACACTTAATTTAATTCCCAATTTTTTAACTAAAGGTGTCGTAATTTCGTTATTTTGGGGATAATATCTCACAAAATTCACGATTTTTTTGCTCTGATATAACTATCGGTAGATGGCGTGAAGATCGCAAGTTGTTTGTCAAGTTATTAACAACATAAGCGAAAAACAGGAGTTCACCCGAACGGATGAAGAGGAGGTGAATTAGGTGAACGGGCTAAGGAGAGGACTCGTAAACGACACTATCTCCACAACAAAGCACATACACGTTGGAGTTCCCCAAGGTTCCGTACTAGCACCCACACTTTTTAACATTTACATAAACGACACTCCATCATTCCCAAAAACTAATTTGGGAATGTTTGCAGACGACATGGCTATCTACGCGCATTCATTCAGCGCGCAGGTAGCCACAAAACAAACACAAATACACATCGACATAATTAAAAAATACTGCGACAAATGGAAGATCCGGCTGAACGCCGATAAGACGGAGACAATAGTCTTCGCCCGAAAGCGTACGAATCACCGGGTCTTCCAAAAACTGACAATGGACGGACACACTATAATACCAAAAACACACGTAAAATATCTGGGAGTCACGATGGACTCCAGACTCAACTTCGACACACACTTAAAAAACAGACGACAACTCTCCTATGCAACAATGCGCAAACTTTACTCGCTCATGAAGAGCGAGGTTATGACTTCCGAAAACAAACGTGCGTTATACAAGGTCATCTTGAGACCGATAATAACGTACGCTTGTCCTGCTTGGGCGAACGTGTCTAAGACACGACTTCGACCCTTGCAGGTTTTTCAAAACAAATGCCTCCGACTCGCCACAGGAGCGGACCGGTACACTAGACTAACCACACTACATGACGATACACAAGTAGAATTTCTCGGGGACCACATAACGCGTCTATCCGAGAAATTCTATAAAACGCAAATACCAAAAAGCACACTCACAAAACACATGACACAAGACAACACCAGACGCAAATACTTACTTCCATTTCAAAATCTTCCTTCTTTTAAGACGCATACGACTACTTCTGACTAATGTACTTTTGAGCAGCCACTCCAATGGACGGGTATACCTGAACCTTGGGATGACGCGAGTGAAAACCGGTAGCATTCCGAGCTAAAGCGCTACAAAAGCATTTCCTCCATACATTATTATGGTTGTTTCTTTTTTTTTTTTTTTTTTTTTGTTATTTATTTGTTGTTATTTAGTGTTTAATTGTTATTTAGTCTTTTAATTGTTATTTTATTCTGTTTTGTCTCCCAATTGTTGTAAGTTGGTTTTTTGTTCTTAATTTTCCAACCATTTAACACGAAACGACGCCACAAGACAAACGAAAATTGGAGCACTTACATTACCGATGAAACAAGAATTTCCAAAAAACCTCTGCGTAGGTTCCACGTTTAGTAATTGGGGGATACGTGCCAACAGGAGCCCCTTATTGTAAATATACTTGTAATATTGGTCCAAACGGCGCTATGCGTCGAATGGACCAATAATCTGTTTTATTGAAAATCAATAAAGAATCTTTAAATCGTAAAAAAAATCGTAAGGAGAGGACTCTAGTTTGGCGGGGCTAGGTTTGATCCCCAACCCGGCCACAAAATTTATCCGACTCCGTGGTTCGGATTCTACGTAAAGCTGTAGGTCCTACAGGTTAACACAGCCAGGACTTAGCTTCGCGCTAATTGGTACGTCTCAATAAAAATCATCCGGCGTAAGGTTGCGGGCAAGCCCGCAACCTTACTCTTCAAGTCTGCGAAGATATGGGGCAACAGCCTTGGTGCTTCGCACCAGACCAGAATAAATGATGAACGGATGAACCCGTTCGGGCAGGTACCCCAACAAGGACTGTTTTTATAAGTCCTAGGACCTTATAAAGTTAAGTTTTATAGGTCCTAGGACATTATAAAAGTTAGTTTTATGGTCGGGTTGGTCCCCCTTAAGGTGACCTTTTGAGAAAAGACCCCTTTTATAGGTCTCAAAACAGATACATAAAGGGGTCATTTATAACCTGAAATAACAAAAAAGCTTTTAAAACATTCTTTACAATTTATATTCTTTTACCTGAATACTATAAGACAAGGTGAATACAGGGTGGTATCACAACATTTTTGAATATTATTTTGAATTGTTAATTACGTAATGCTGTTGATAACATCGTATTGTCTATAATTATATAGTAGCGGTCATGAAAACTGCATTGCAAATTATTATTATGTGAATTATTCAAAATTTACAATTTCAATCTTTAGAACTAAATTTTCATCTATCATTACTAATGCATCACTGGACCAATCCCAATAGTACCTATAGGTATTTGTTTAATTTTTGATATTTAGGTAAAACGAGTTCATTTATTATTAATTAATAGCAATTAAAATATAATTAAAAAAATTTATATTGTAGGTTAACAAATATTTACGATTCAAAAAAAGAATAAATAAAATTTTAATGCGGTAGCTTGCTTGTAATTCTTAGAATTACACCTTTAAACTTTACATTGTTAAAAATTTTTTCGTGATTTTGGGTGTAAAGTGACTACTTTACACCTGGTTTTTCGGGAGTAAAGAAGCTCTTTTCGTCACACTTTATTTTTCTCCCGGGAGTAAAAAAATACCGGGAGTAAAAAATAGCAAAAAATTTCAAAAAAACAAAAATTTTCAAAAATCATTTATTGACATATTTAATCTTAACCACACAATTGTGAAAAACTTGCCTGTCTTGCGTATCTACAACGTTTTTCGGTTGTCTTCGGCAAACGTGCTTTTCCTCGTTTTAATTTTTGATCTTGAAAATCTTTGAAAATCCTGTAGGGGAGACTAGAACACGTATATCGACTATCGTGGCTATGTAGCCTGAAATAGTAAATAATGTATAAATTCGCCCCATAAATACCGCTTTTTGCTGAACGCGATAGTACCTACCACGTGATCCATCGATATCGAATTTGCATTTTTTTTGCAACGTGTCCATGAACATCGATAGATGCGACCACAATGTCGTATTTATTGATTATTTAACGATTATTTCTTGGTTTTTAGGCTTTTTTAATTGAAAACACTGACACACAACAGGCACGCATCTACACACCACAATATCACAAATGAAAATGAACATGGCGTCACAACATGGCTGCCCTCCAGGGTACCAACTGGTGCCAAGAAAAACACCATGGTTACAAGTAGAAGTTGGTTTTACACTACCACGATGTCAATTAAAACGTGTTATAAATTTATGAAATTTATGCAATTTATGCAAAAAAATCGTGAATTTTGTCGGATATTATTCCCAAATTCACGAAAAGCAGTTCATAATACTCGGGCTCCAGGGTTTTTTCATCTCTCGACTATTATTCCCCTCGCCGCCTTGCGGCTCGTGTCATAAACTACGTCTCGAGACGAAAAACAACCCCTTACGCCCTCGTGATATAAACTACTATTAATCTCCTCGTGTTTTTTTGAACCGAAATTTTACAAAGAAATATTTCTATAAGGACAAAGTAGATATTCGGTGGAAATCGACAAGTTTAAAATCAATTTCTGACCAAACTAATCGATACATAACATTTGCTCTTACTTAAATCGCTAAATTATAACTTCACATTACGTTGAGATTTCATTCCTAAATTAATATCTTCGGGGAGCGCTTAGGTAGCTCGCAACTTAAAAATCGTCGTTATACTGCCGATTTTTAATTTTGAACATTAAAAAATTGAGTAGGGGAGAGTCGGGTAATTGTGCGCGGCGGCTAATCGTGCGCATGCCTTTATTTCCATAACCGGCTGATATAATTCGAAATTTGGTATTCAGGCGTTATCTCTTGACAAACCTATGTACTACGACATATGAATCAGGTGGATAGTTGTACTTTACCTACCTATAATGGTCGTTTTTTTGTTTATGTATGTCGTGTTCTAGTAGGAGCTTCGAAGAAAATAAGCCGTAAGTATTTCCACTTTTACATTTTTTAATAATTGTGTACGTAAATACATTGCATAATGAGTCCCCTTTACACTGATATATGTAGTCTAAGCAAAAAAGCGGTTTTTATTCTTTTATACAATTTCAAAGCGAATCTGCCACTGTCGGTTAATCGGGCGCAGGGCGCATAGTGATGATCCTGTCCCCAGTACATCTGCTATTTTAGAAGAGCTGAGTCTTCTTCCAAGACCAAATACAGCTAAACGACAAAATCGCAAAAAAAAAGATTTTTGTGAACCCTAACAACCTTTTTTATTATTTTCATTTTATAATATTTTTTATATTTTATATAGTTTAGTTTTTTAAATCATAGGTTATATTGGGATCCGTCAGATGGGAGGAGCCTAAAAAATATGGCTACTTTAAGGGAAAGTTTCAAATACGAGATATAGTTTACGTGCAATCGAATGATTTTCAAAGTGATTTTTTAATATATTCAGGTTTTATTAGTTGTCTAATTTGAATTTAAAATGTAGTAAGTTGACTTTTTGCCAACTTTCTACAACATTGGGGGGGGGCAACTCCCCCCATGGGCACGTCCCTGTATAACAGTGATAAATAATGATAAGTATAAGAGCAATATGTAATTGGGCTAGTACCAATCTTAAACAAAGGAATTCTGTTAAAGCAGAACGGATTCTGCAAGCCGGTCATGTTGTAAAATGTAGTAAAAACAGAAATAAAAATGAGCGGAAAGACACGGTTAGTTTGTTAGTTAGACTTTGCTCGCGGAGAAAACGTTGCAGACTCCATTATTAATAATGCAAATATGCAATAAATTGTTTTTAATGTTCTAATTTGTAGGAACTTAACGATACACAATCAACTCACTACTGTTGCCGTGTTTAGCTTTCCCTTAATCTAGTGACATATTTCACCACCAGATGTCATATGCTCATTTGACGGATCCCAATAGGCTTTATTAAATAAATAAGTATATTTTTAGCTTTAATTACTTGTGTTATTTGTTTCCCTTTTCAATGTGCACGATTATTTTACCTATGCGCACCATTAGCCGCATACGTCGGGTAATTATGCGCAACGCCATTTTTTCTAAATTAGTATTTTAAAGTCACAATGTGCATTTTTATTTAAAAGTGACTAGAGAATATTACAGCCAAACTGTTAAAGAATCTTGATAGCAAACCTGTAAGTCCAATCTTTTGTCATTTCAGAAATATTACAATTTTGGCTTAGGTGCGCACCAATACCCGACTCTCCCCTACTTACCTTTAAATAATAAAAAGTCATCCATAATTCTTTTCACTTCACGATTCATTTCAAAACTAATAATAATATTGTCCTGTGTACACTGTACCTTAAAGTGCTGTTCAAACATAAATTAAGAATGAATAAAAAATTCTGCGTATTCGTCAAAGCATAACTTAATTACGGAAACTGAAGGATTGCAAAACATTAGAGTTGCAATATTTTGTTACATAATTACACGAGGTATTTTAATTACTACAATCCAGTGTACTTTTTACTTATCTTATTGTTACACCAAAATCAATTATTTTGAGTGATAAGCAACAACACTCTATAGAGTTAGAAGTACATAAAAATTGTAAAGTTAACTACATTCATCTTACAACAATGCGTAAGTGCATTTTCCAGCTGATGTAGTATAAACAGCATGAGAGGTGCGTTTAATTTTACTACAAATGTTGTTCCTGTCACTACAATTATTTTACTACACGAAAAATGTAAATGTAACTACATCTTTTTTTGCGTGATACAATGCATGTAATGCCATTTAGCGGAAATTAACCAAATTTGCATATAGGAATCTTTAACTTATTGATAATCAAACTTCAAAATTTAATAAATGTTATTATGTTAAATTTAAACCGTAACAAGTGGCCGATATTATAAAAGAAGAAATAGAAAACTCTCTAGGAGGTTCCAAAAACCAAAAAACAAGCAGTGATGGAGTTATCGCTGAAATGATAAAAGAAGATGGAGAGGTGATATTGCAAAAACAGGCAATTCTATCACCGCGACAGTGTATTACACTATAAAAAGACGGTATATGTGACTTGGAAAATTATCGACCAATAAGTTTTCTGTTACAATTATACAAACTATTCGCCAGAATAATAAGCAGCAGAACAACTCCAAAAATAAATTTTTACTAACAATAAGTAGATAAAACACATGTGAGCACCCTGAGAGTTTGCGCTTATTATTGGAAAAGCGTATATAACATGTACATATACCTAGCCTTCATCGACTATAAAAAGGTTTTTGATTCACTAGAGATATGGGTAATAATGTCCATGAGCTTCTTTGGAGCTTTTGGAAGATTAAAATATATCTTGAAATTGTAAGAAAAATTCTCTTCGAGAAGAGAACTCTCCGCACACCCAGTAAAACTGGTAAAATTTGACGTGCAGAAGCCCTGGTGGTAAAATAACTAGCTCAATGATTAATTCGGAGGCAAGGTGATGGGTTTGATCTTTTGCTTCTCGAAGTATCAAAACACAATAAACTAGCGAGGCCCCTTAAATTTAAATTTCTTTTTTTTTATTATTTTTATTATTATTTTTGAAAACTTCCGATGGCGTTATAGATTTTTTCTGAGCTTAAAAGTTTTGGAATATTATGATATCGTTGAATAAATTATGAAATGATCGAACCTACAAATTATATGTATTTTATAAACTTGCCTTTTATTTTAGTGCATTGGTACAATTTTGATAAATAACAGATGAGTACAATAATTATTCTTGTGTAAAAGCATTTTACCTACTAATTTTTCTATATTGCTTAAAATTCAAATTTGATTTTGAAAGAATTCCTTAATGCAAATTTATAACAAACTCAAATTGTACTGCAACTGCGATGTAGGTCAAAGCTGTAGAAAGCATCTGTAAAAAGAGTAACAACGTACATTATTTTCAATTTTTGTAAGGTTAAATTAGGACATCAAAGTTTCTACTTACTGCAGGAAATAGTTGAACATTGAACGATAATATTTCCCCTGCGCTTAAACTCGTGGAATATGTTCTAACGGTAAAGAGAAGTGCTCGAAACTGAAAAAATATTAATATTCAAATATTGTCAATAAAGGAGTAAAGAAATTTTGTGATCCACTTTTTCAGGTAGATAACTTTTTCTAGTGCTACATGTTGATAGTCATTGTCTTGCAACTATCAATACGAGGTACTGATAGGTTTAAATCCGGAGAAGGATAAAACTTTTTTTTGACTAGTTTCATTACTCTGGAAGGGTTAACTTTAATCTCCTTCAAAATTTAAAAATTTTTATGTAAAACACTAGCATTAAATTTTTCAGTTAACTAGAATTAGATTTTTGAGTAAATATGTTAACCCGGGGGGGGGGGGGGTAATAAGATTAGGTTTGTTTAATAATATCACAGTTCTAGTGCAGCTTGAATTACACTAACTACAAATTGATTGGTGTAAAATCACCAACCTACTTTTTACATCAATTTTCATTTTTTCCACTAACTTACTCGGAGTAGTTTGGTATAACGTACCAAACAGACCTTTTAACTTATAATAACAGATCAAAAAGTAGGGGTAATATACTGTACTCTCCTACTGCTTTTTTTTTAAATTCTACAAAAATTAAATTAAAAATTATTGGGGAAACTCAATCCGCAAATAGAAGAGCACAAACTTTTGCTCCGGCCAGCCTTTCCGTCAAAAGAAATATAAAAAAACAAACGATATGAATTCTTCTATATCACTATTTAATTTTACATAAAAAGAAAATAATTTTTGCGCAAAAAAAAAATTAAAGCAAATAATCATATAACACTTCGATTCTTTCGTTTGAACCGATGAATTTCAATTCAAAGCCAACACTCCAATGAATTTGCTTGTAACCAGATACTATTAATATTAAGAAAAATAACCTGCTGGTTACAAAACACTTTCTGGAAAAATTATATTTACAGAAAAGAAAAACAAAAAAAAAACGTTGGGTACCTTTTAAATCTTCTTCCAATCTTCAGGACCAAACCAACAATGATGATATCCGATTATCCAACTTTACACATGGCACTGATAGGAATAAAATTGTTTATCAAAAATTAACCTTTATACTTTCTATCGCACTTTAATATTTTAAAATTTTTAATCTTCAATCATCCAATCTTGATCTGATTGATTTGAATCACCAACTTGGTTTTCAATAACAAAAAATTAACGACGCTTCCATACCATGCATCACGCTACAATGGAACGCAAAAAAAAACTAACTCCTCGATTCCAAGTATTTAAACGCTTTTTCACTCAGATAACTTTTGGAAAAATCTAATATTCTCAAATTCAAAACAAAGTGGTCCAAAATTAAACATTTTGGAAAAAACTGACGAGGAAAACCATACAAGGACGTCCATTCGCCCTGACGACCTTCCAAAAGATAAAAATTATATCCGGCTTTCTGCCAAACTCGAAAAATCAAAATTTCCAAATTTCCATACAATTTTATTCTGCCACTCCTGCTACCAACTCTTCCTTTTCAAATCCCTAACTTTTACAAATTAATATACAAAAAAAATTTCCTTGAATTGGAAACGTTGACTGCTCAAACTTAAAAAGAAAGCACAAGCGCCTTACAAAATAAACAGAAGTGTTACAGTGACTTCTTCTCAACATAAATTTGAATAATAAGAATTGCGCCAACATACTTAAAAAAAAATTTCCTTTAAAAACAAATACCACAAATTCTACAATTAAAAGAAAAACAAAAAGTCATTCATATCGCTTATTTACATATTTCCTTTTAAAAGGTAGTTTGTTATACGACAATACATTAATGGTACCAACCTGCAATGCTTCATCAGGGGTTAGTTTACTAAATGGAAATTTTTGCAAATGTGACAGTATGCCCATATTCTGAAATAAAATACATATAATGTTAGTCATTTATATGTGATATTCCAAATGTTAGTTTTTCATTAAGTTGGAGTTCATATATTTGCGAGTTTACATTTTTATAGAAATCTATCCTTTCTTCGACTGAAATACTAACTAAAAATTGTAATAAATTATTGTGGTAACTTACCATTGAGGCAGATCTAGCAAATAGTGCTGCTGTAGAACTTGCTCCAAACATTGCAAACGCCAGTGCGACTACAACAGTTACAAACTTAAATGAGATCGGAAGTTGATACACCACAAGAAGAATAATTGAGAAAACACCGATGATAAAGAAAATAACACTTATTAGGATTACAACTAAATTTATAGGATTACAGGCATTATTAAATTCCTTTAATATCTTTACAAACGCAGTGTATGTGTCACTATATGTTTTCAGCAACGTTATTACGCTTTTTCTTGGTAAGGCCACAATGCAGTGATTTTCAGTTGCAAGAGTGGACGTGGTTTCATCGTAAAATAAATTTTCTAAATCTAATTTTAAGAAATTACTGTATTTATTATGAACGTAGAAGAAAAGCGTCAAAAAAGAAAGTGGCGTACTGAAAAGCGTTACAGTCGTATATACAGAAATTATTATTCCAATTTTTTCAATTTTACTCCAGTCAGGATCAATTTCACAATAACATACCATTGCAGCTAACAAATAATAGAAAGCGTATTCTATTATTAAGTATATATAAAAACTTGATCTGAAGAGACTAACACTACCAATTGATAACAACGGATGTGACATATGCGTGTCAAATAAGTTTATTTCGTAGTTAAAATACATCATCACGTTTTGCATTTTCCGATTGACGAATATGCAATGAATAATTATTAAGAATGAGAGCAGATATACTAATAAATCGGTAAATTTCAGTAACAGATCAAATAGCGAAATGCTATTTTTGGTAACTCTGTCGTAGATTTTCATTGCACAACAGTAGCTCGATAGAAAAATTAAAATTAGAAAAAGTATTGGAAATATTTTGAATTTGTGAAGTTTAGTTTCTTTTATTGGGACTACTATACTGTTTTCATGGTTACAGATGAAGTTTATTCTAGAAAACCCAATCAATTGCATAAATTTAAAAAATACACCAATAGCACAATTCACACAATTTTGAGACACGTGAGAAGTCATTTTTATCTCACACTTAAGACAACTAACGGATTGCTATGTGTGAGCTCACCGAAAATTTCTACAAACTGACAAGTTAAAGCTACTTTTGTTTTTTTATTAGTATGATGTGTTAAATAAATATAATCGAAAGGTGCGGAGGTTTGGGAATTAAAAATCAATGTTTTCTAAGTATATAGTGTGCCTACGTGATAATTGTATTTTAATGTAATGTACGCACACAATAAAGTTCAAATGAAAAAATATATGGATATAATATAGTGATAACAAAAATAACATAAACACAATTATTTAAATAAATTATTCATAGTATAAAAGTAAATATGTTATAATATAAAAGTGTTCAAAATCTATACATTGTCTTCTACTACCGCTATAATCAAAAAACTAAAAATAACAAGTATGGTGACGGACCCTTTTAGATCGATTGAAGATCCCTTCATTTGGATACTGATCGCCGGTATCTTTCTTTTTCCTGAGACCATTAACGTTTCTGATTTTCCCCTCTACTCATAGTAAGATGGTTCTTATGGCCTTGTTTGCTTTGGCTTTTACCTGTTTTGCATCTTTATCTTGAATGAGAACGCCTCTTCTTGTTGGGAAGTGTTCTTCCTTCTCTGAGCGGTTTTTTTTAGCCGATTTACTCTCCGCCTGTGCAACGCGATCTCCTGCGTCCACCAGTAAAAATTCTAATGTTCCGCTCTTTCTCGCTTTGGCATGGCCGTGTCACATGCTTTTCTAATAGCCCCGACTAGATGGTCAACATCGGAGGCTGTGACTCCTCGCACTTTTTTTTCAAACGCCTTTAGCAGCTTCTCTTGATCTATCTTATGGGAGATTTAGCCCTGTAGTTTAACTTACCAGGTTGCTGCATTTGTATCAGCGACTTCCACGCTGAAAAACACGTATTTATGATCGCTCAGTGTTTCTTTATCAAGGACCCTCCATTTGCTCATTTTCCGGAGAGTTTGTTGGGGGGCGCAAGAATGAGGTCATGAATGGGCACAGAGTCTTTTCTTCTAAAAATGGGGGTGTCGCTTAGGTTGCAAACCAATAGCTCGGTTTCCGTCAGAATCTTCGTGAGTTCACTCTTGAGAGTGAAGGTGGATGTTGTCGAGGAAACTAGTTCAATCTGAGTCCCATTTTTATAGTTCTTTTTTTTTATTGCTGCTAGGGCCTCCTTTGTTTGAGGTAAACCTGACTGCTCCCCGTTTTGATTTGTTCTCGTTTGGGAACCTTTGGATTTCTCTAAATACAAAAGGTTTGGTTTTAGACATCCCCGCAGCTGTTCCTATAATGTTTCGAATTTTGTGTCGGAGAGGACGTCATTTCCTCTGATCTCACGGTTTTTTTCTTGAGGAATTTACTGCCTCACTACCGGTGGCCCTCTTTTCCATATTTTTTGCAAAAGAAAACTGTTCTTAGACACTTTACCGCCAGATGTCTGAGGGAAACGCACTTGAGGCAGTCTTTGGATCTGTCCGGAGCGCTTCATTCCTTTCCTGGACGCTTCTCTTTTCAACACCTATAGCAGGCTTGGGGCTTGGTTTTCAATGCTGTAACTGTGCAGCTTAGCCATCCCACTCTGATGATGCCGACTTCCGAGAGCTTTTTTTGCAGACTCTTGGCGGACTTAGAAAATCGCTTTATGTGTTATTCCTAGTTGTCGTTCTTAGGCTTTTTACAAGTATCGATTCGTCTTCACCTAGTTCTCTCTAGAGGTTCTTCTGGAAACCTTCTCTGATCATAGAAGGGTCCAACCTCGTGACCGGCACCGAGACGCTGGCGGTCAGAGCTTTTAATTTGGAATTTACTGCTTTTTGAATTTTTGGCAGGAGTGGGACCGCTTTTCCTGGTCCGTTGGTGAGCGATATAATAATATTGTCCCCTCTGGTCCTTCTCATGGTTTTTATAGTGGACTTTAGTTTACCAGGTTTTACTTTTTGTGTAAGGTTATTGTACTTAGAGTTCGATTGGCTGCGAAAGCCTTTCAGAACTGTGACCAGTATTGATTTTTTGTTCATGACTCTACAAATTAGATATTTAAGATTTCAATTTTGATAGCAAAACACAGAATGCTCCTGAGAGATTTGCTTTTTACCTCTTTTGGGCGTCAGTTGTATCTGTTCCATATGTTAAAGCCTAAGTGAATGAATTTCTACTCTATGAATTTCTTCGCCTGTTTTTGTCCTGGTGTATTTTTCCAGAGAGTTTCTTTGCTCTCTGCTTCTCATTTTTGGAATTCCAGCCCACCGTGTGCTTTGGTTAGCCCACAGAATAGATCAGATCCAGTCGGGGGCGTGATTTAGTTAGTTTTTTGTGTAAGGTTGTAAACCGCTTAAGCGTAGGTCTGGCTTTCTCCCACCTAAACGACCACCACTTCGACTTTGGCTTTGATTAGGGCTTTTTGGTGATAAGGGAGTTAGTTTTTCTTCTTCTTTTCTTGTAGCTGTACCTTCTATTTTTTTTTTTTGACTTTTTTTTAGTTTTTTCCTTTTTCTTTTCCTAACTCGATACTCGTTTTTGCTTTTGGAAGCAGCTGCGGACGTCTTCGCAGATATTCTTGCAATGTACCGATTTCTTGACAGGAATGACGTCTTGGGGATGGGGAAGACTTTAGGCCAATTTTCCGATGAGATTTCCTTTTTTTAATTTGAGAGAATAGGGCTTAGCACATGGGCAAATGTTGGAACCTAAAAAAGCCAGAAAGCACGGTATTTTCTTTTTTTCTTTTTTACCTATAGGTGACTCAACTTCTCGACTTTTTAAGGTAATTTTTGCTTTTTCTTTAACTATCCCTTGCTGGAATGCAGCTTCCAACGTCGTTTGAAAAAAAAACCGGGTGAAGTCGGGTATCCACCTACTTTTAAAATAGTTTACGAAAAGCCATGATACAGCGAAAATCAAGGCAGTCAGGCACAATTTTATGAATCTATTCGTGAATTTTAAATATTGACTGCCAAAGAAATTTTACAAATAAACAAATAAACACTCGCCAATCAGACTAAACTAGATTTGTGATTACTCTCAATTATTTTTAAAAGCACTTTATTACCATTTGCGTTTTATTGGAGTTTCTCCAAACTAATCTTTTTTTAGAATCTACGGTCTTCCTCAGCACAAATTGAGAGCTCGCCTAATAACATCAGGGCCGGTATTCTGAGGTCCTCGCTTTTAAAGAAGCGGAGCGATATAACTGTCATTTGGCTGTCATTTAAAGCGAGTGGAGCGAAAAATCGTAGTAATTCGTATTCTCGCCCGCTCCCCAAAAGTTACAGCGCTACGTTTTCAAAGGAGCGGAGCGATATAACTGTCATTTGGCAGTCATTTAAAGCGAGTGGAGCAAAAATCATAGTAATTTGTATAACCACCCGCACACAAAAAGTTATATCCCTACTTTTTCAAAGGGAGTGATAAAAGGCACTCGCTTTGCGCTGTTATCACACTCTTTTGCGGCAGTTTTTGTTACTAACAGTTTTTTTTTTTACTAAACTACTTAAATTTTTAATATAATGACATGAACCGTGGTAATTGCCCATTTTAAGAATTTCCACAATTGAAAGTTAATTTGATAATTTCTTAAATTTGATTGATTTGAATTTTACTCGGACGAATGAAAATTGTTTGTTTTCAATAATTATGTCAAATTAATGGCATGCAGAAACGTAATTTGAGGTTGGGATATTGTCCTAAAACCTGAAGAAGTTAAATCAATCAAGAATAGCAAAACGTTTAATTTTGGTTGTTTGATTTGTTTATGGAAGTTTTGTTTTCATTCTAAATTGTAAATAATGTTATACGCTGGTAGCAGACTGCGTTTGTTGGTACTCTTGAGAACTATAAAATGGTGTAATAATAGCTTTGTTTGGTACAGCAGTCCTAGTGTACACTAGTGTACCCTAGTGTACACTTTTCTGTATATGGCGTTTGGTACAAATCGGTGTAAAAAGTGTAGGTAGTGCCAACTGTTTGGTAAGAAAACTGGTGCAGTCCAGAACTACACTACTAGTGTACACTAGGACTTGATAAATAGCTTTGTTTGGTACACAACTAGTGTAGTGTAGTCTAGTGTAAAAAGTGTAGTGTAGTGTAACCACAACTACACCAGAGCACGCTAGGGGCAACTACCCTGTACAAACGACTTATGTGCAAAATACATCAAAATTTGAAGTACAAAAAACACAGAATAAAATTCTGAACAGAATTATATCCTAAAAGTTAATGTTTTTTCTATATAAGAGATTTTTTGATACAAACATTTGAGTTTTTCTTAGTGTTGAGAGAGTCGAGTGGTTAAAAATAAACGTGTTGCCTCACATGCTTCTTAGCAATTCAAGATTTTTTACTGTTAAAGCTTGTATGACACAATGCATAATTTTGCATAAAATTTACATGTAAATTGTAACTAACCAATGAAAATGTCTGATGGATACTAATACGGTCTTTCTATTGGTTAGTTACCATTTACATGTAAATTTTATGCAAAATTATGCATCGTGTCACACAGGTTTAATTTTTTATTTTTGAATTCTGTTGCTTCTGCATTCTGCTTTTCTTTTGAAATCTTCACAATCAGCCGTTATTCGTCCACTCCTGAACATTAGGCTTGTCCTTTTAGACTCCCCCCAAGTGGGGGAGAGGGGGTTTTTGCCCATAACTCACCACGCTAGGCAGACGGGTTGGCGAGTAGTCCGCAGATCAATTTTGGACTTTTAGATCACAGCACATATCCGACGCAACCAGGATTAAAACTGCGGTTTCCCGCTCTCTAGTCTATCCGTGTTTGATTTCCGCCAGACTGCTGGTTGAAACCCTATACTTCTTCAATTCGTTCGCTATTCTACCTCGATTGAGTTTAAAGGTTTTAACGACACCACGACAATTTTCCATTGTTAAAATAGAACTAAATATATTTTCAACTTAAAAACTTTTAAAATTTTACTGCTTGTTAACTACACTACACTTCTTACACTACCTATTTTGGTGGTTTGATAGAACTTTTAGATTCAGTTGCTATATGTAAACTTAATATATACACGGCAACCTCCCCCTAGAGAGCTATCGGGGACGTTGGGTACTACGTCCAAAAGCCGCTGAGGTAGCCAGCATCCCTATTCCCTTCGAGGGCTGCAAGACCCAAGAAAGGACTCGTAGGTGTCGAGGTTCCCCGACAAACAGGCCGAGTACTGATCGTTGCTACGTTTCCCAAGAACCACCAGCCACTGCGAATCCACCTCAGTGAGCAAGCTCACAAAGACGGGGGGGTTAAGCAAGCATGCGCGAGAATTAACCCCGGGCTCCCGTCTTCCCGCAGACGGTTGTTTTATTCGAATCCTCCCGTAAATCGTGGAGTTTAGCTGATTCAGGGACATCCGTTAACGCCCTTTAGAGATTTACTTGCAATCTCAAAGTTCAAGCCGAGGCTTCGGAGTCCACCGAAGTCAGCAACCTTCCGCGCTGCCCAGGTCTCCCTGTAGCAGGTTAAGATCGTGACTCCTTAGTTATCCGTTTGGTTTCCGTCAAGAGATGAGATTTCAAAACCCATACTGCGCTACTACTGTAAGGGTTGAAAAGATTCATCCTTTCTGTTCACCAGATGGAGAGGCTCCCTTCGGGTCCCAAGTCACCCCATCGCGCGATATGAGTATCGCGCGGTGCCAACTTTTTCGTCCCCTCCGTTTGCCAATGGTTCCCTTCAGGTCCCAAGTCACCCCTTCGCGCAATACAAGTATTTCGCGGTGCCAACTTATTCGTCCCTTCCGTTTACCGATGGTTCCCTTTGGGTCCCAAGTCGCGCCGTCGTAGAGTATGAATATTCTACAAGGGGACTTTTCCGTTCCCTCCGTTCACCAGAGTAAGGTTCCCGTTGAGGGAGAGGTTACCTCCGTGCAGTAATAAGCTACACGGGTTAAACCTCCACATCCCCTTCGTTCGCCAGTGAGAAGGTTCCCGTTGAGGGAGAGGTTACCCCCGCGCAGTATAAGTACTGTGCGGGTTAAACTTCCACATCCCCTCCGTTCGCCAGATAAGGTTCCCTTCAGGTCAGGTCACGCCATTGCGGAATATGGGTATTTCGCAAGGGGACTTTATGTACCTTCTGTTCACCAGTAGAGATTACAGTGGGCCTTTGCACAGCGAAGAACCGGCAGAGGTTTCTGTAATAATAATAATGACCCTTAGCAACATCTCTCTGATGAGGCCAGGTTGGGTTGTCACTACTCCATTACTCTTGTATGTGCAACGCACACACGGTCATTGCTTGAAGTTATTATATGCCAGGAGCCTCTACCGGCTGTTGGCCGGCAAGGTATTCCAGAGGAGGGGGGGAGGGGAGGAGGAAGAATAGCCTTGCGGTTATTGTTCGGAGTAGTGGTTGTGCAGGGAATCCACTGGCTTATCGCCAGTAGAGTCCCTGCCGGTCTTGGCCTCTTGAACTTAGTTCAAGCCGCCAAGACTGAGTTTCTTAGTCGGGCCTCCTTGGCCTAAGCCAAAGCCGCCGAACCTAGAGTTCCTGTTCTCCATCTGCAAGTAAGATTAGTACACAAAACAATAAATAGATAACAAAATAAATAGATAACATAAATAAATAAGTAAATGAATAAATAAATAATAAAGTAACAACATAACAAGAATAGACTCTGTAATAAATAATAACGGGTAGGTAAATAACGAATAAATAAATAAAGAATAAATAGGTGCAAATAGATAGTGTAAATAGATAAGAATATATATGTATATGGATAAATAGAATAAATAGTTAAAAATATGGAATAAAATGTGCTGTTTATGACAATAGAAGGGAGGGGGGGGGGGCTAGTCACCAGTGGGGAAGAGAAGGAGAGAGAAGAAGAAGAGAATGAAGAGGAAAGAGAAAGAGAAAGAGCAGGGTGAGAAGATTAGCTTAAGGCGTTTCTTCTGTTTCGAGTTTCAAAAACTTCGTTTGCAAAGGTCTCGAGTTTTTGGAATCCTTCTTCTGTAGTTAGTAGTTCCTGGATTCGGGGAATGTCAGGATTTGGGCCTAGATGTTCTCGGGAATGACGGTAGTTAGGACACTGAAAGAAGACGTGTTCCCAAATTTCGACTATTTTGGTGGTGTAGAAAGTGTAGTCCTGGACTGCACCAGTTTTCTTACCAAACGCTTTGCACTACCTACACTTTTTACACCTATTCATACCAAACGCCATGTATAGAAAAGTGTACACCAGGACTGTGATACCAAACGCAGTAAGCTAGTGTAACTAGTGTAGTGTAAAAAGTGTAGTGTAGTGCAGTGTAGTGTAGTGCACTACACTACACTACACTTTTTACACTACACTACACTAGTTGTGTACCAAACAAAGCTAATTTATTGTGTGGTGATTTTGAAATGTGCAAACTGGCAATGAATTTTTCAAATTTGGCTGGTGAAGTTGACGAATGAGCGTTCGACACGATTTCCAAAACCTAAAAAAAAAGGAGGAAGTGAAAAATTTGTAGAGAGGAAGTAGGTGGTTGAGAGACGTGTGGGGTATGAAGTCGAATGTGCAACCACATCGTAGTGAAAATTTGGATTTTTGGAAAATTTAATTATAATTTTGGAAATGTTATGGAATATTTTAAGCCAGTTGAAATGGATTGTGAATGCCATAGTTATGGAGTAATGGTTTTACAGGAATTTAATGAATGGACGAGTAAGGAAGATTTTACCTGTTGATTACAGCACGAGGAGATCGATGTGAAATTATGGGTATGGAAGATCATCTAAATTTATTTTGGTGTGTTGGATTCATCTTAATGGTAAATAATATCCAAATTATTTTATTTTGCGTAATTTCAACGATTATTTTTGTCATTTTTGTCACGATGCATTCGAACATTTTGAGGTTAACCACATTTTACGTTGTTAAATTTGGATTTCAAGTAGCACTTTATGAACAATTTGTTGCACTTAATTAATTAAATTCAATAGTGGAACTATTATAATCACTAATTCGGTTTATTTTATGAAGAAGATTAATTTTGTGTGTTTAACTTTTTGGTGTGTAACAGTCGCATTCAGTAGTCGCTACCATATTAATATCAGTGGTTCTCAAAGTACTATAATTTTGAATAATAGAAATTATTGTTGAGAATAGGTCTAGTTTAATTAATCATCTACAAGTAGATGTTAAATTTTATACTTCTTTACAAACTCATTATAACATTAGTAGAGACAGTCAGGACCGTCCTCAGGATTCGAAGTTTATTGAAATAATTAGCAAAAAAAATTATAAAATCAAATGAACACCTTATCGGATTACATGTTTCAATGTTTGATTTTATAATTTTTTTTGCTAATTATTTCAATAAACTTCAAATCCTGAGGACGGTCCTGACTGTCTCTACTAATGTTTAAGGGTGCGTTCCACTTAAAGCCCACGACGACCGCGGCGTGGTCTCGTGGTTCTTTGATTGGACTAAAGATCGAGAGCGGTTGTTTGATTGGACTGACGAACGACCGTGGTCGTCGTGGGCTTTAAGTGGAACGCACTCATAATGAGTTTGTAAAGAAGTATAAAATTTAACATCTACTTGTAGATGATTAATTAAACTAGACCTATTCTCAACAATAATTTCTATTATTTAAAAATAAGGTCAACTATATACACGTTTTAAAGAAATGCAAATTTCAAATTTAAAACTTCTTTTACTATAATTTTGAACTGTTTATTTGGCGCCAGATTTAAAAATGAAAACAATTCATGTATTTGTACAATAATTTATTTCATAATTATAAAAATTTTATTGAACGTTTTAATTGTCTTACAAATTGTAGGAATTATTTAATAAGTAAATGTGTAAATTTGTAGGACAATTAATTTGTAGGACAATTAAGCATCATTTTTGGTTGTTCTATTGTATGGAATGAGATTTAACAAACAAATTACGTTTCATTTGTTTAATCAATTTAAGGTTAGTAATTACATTCGTCTGATTAAATTACTATTCATTTTCCGTACGATTTTGTTTTATTTAATTGTGGAAATTTTCAAAATCTCTATTGAACTCACTCCCTGGGAGAGGCTCGAATTGCAAACTCCGATCAAGACAGCACGGACCTCTTTAGCACTTGTTCATGAACACGACAATAAATTAGAATTATTTTGAACGTTGTGAAATTGTGAGTATTTAAATGTGCTGCAAAATCTTGAAGATCAAGAAGGAGAAGAAGTCAATGCTGGGAATGAAGTTTTGGAAGATCCTTTTGCATTAAGCAACGAAAAATTTTAAAAAAGATTTTGGGTGACAAAAGATATGTTTAATTATATTTATGAAATTTGTTAGACCTTACGTAAGAGAAGCCGTTAAGAGTACTGACGTAGATCCGGCTAATAATTTTTTTCTTAGATTTGCGATGATAAATTGAAAATTTTGAATGTGTGCTCACGATATCCCGGGAGTACGCACGACTCTTATATCTGGAACGATAGCCCGGTCCAAGAAATGTTGCAAAATTTCCACAGAGATGGAAACAACGATTACTTTTTATTGGGTATGTACTTTCAATTTTTTTAAAATTTAAGATTTCTTTTATTTACTTTACTGTAGGCGACTTCGGATATGCTTTGAGATCTTGGCTTCTTTCCCCCTTTACCCCCGAACCAGATGCTGGAACTCCAGAGGCTGAATATAACAAGCAACATAAGAAGATTCGTTCTATTATAGAACGTTGCAATGGAGTATTAAAGATGAGATTCCATTGTTTGTTAAAGCATCGCGTACTCCACTATGATCCACAAACTGCATGCAAAATAATTATGTCATGTTGCATACTACATAACATTTGCATCGATTTCAATGGTGGGTTCGAATGTGGGGATTTTGATGAAGGCGAAGCAGAAAATGTTGATCTAGGAATTTTCAATGAAAACAAACATGCAAATGTACCAAATCAACAAAATAACGCTGTCAATCTAGATCTAACAGCAGGGCGACAGCAAAGAAGCAGGATTGTGGGTTACCTGACAAGGTGAAGGATAATGTAATAAGTAAAATGTATGATGTAATTTGTAAATAAATAAATAAGTTATATTTTCTGAAAACAATTTTGAAGTAATAATTAACTCAGAAATGCCAGAAAAACTTTTAAATTGCACAGCAGTCTTGATAGGCTACATATAATGCAATGTTGCCACATTTTCGCTCTCTTTCTAAAAATGGAGCGGTACATGAGAATACCAAATTATCACTCCACTCGCAATCAAGCCACTCGCTTTCGGGGAGCGCTCGCTTGGAGTCGAGCGAGTTCAGAATCGCGGCTCAGAGCTGAAGAGGTTCTCTCCGGATTAAAACAAACTTTGATATCTGTTTGGTCAATCCTTTTATTAGAGGTTGAGGTACAGAGAGAAGTTTTGTTTCAACGCTATGCAATGGCATCATTATACATTTTATTTTTATCAATTTTAATCTTTGACTTTTTAACGTGTTATAATATTAAAATGCTGAACTTGGCAAATTGCAACAATAGTAATTTATGAAAATGATATTTTTTTTTAATAAAATAGAAAAACTATGTTGTTATATCTTTCTGCTAGCTCAGAATTTTGTTGTATTGATTATATACTAATCTATCGCTTCCAATCTCGTATATTTTAGGTTTCTCACATATCATTGGAATTATTGATTAATTAAGACTAACCAATATTATAAACAAGCTCATCTCCTAGCAACCTACAATTTAGGGGTGGATAACCGGATAAGTTATCTAGGTCATGGTACCAGAGCGCAAACCTAAAAAGGGTGGTTAAATTCCATCTATGTAATACTTACCTTGCTCGTATATAAAAAAATTTAATTATGAAAAACGGCGTAAAACTTTTGAAGCACATTTAGAACAATATTAGTATATCCAGAACCCCTGTAGCTATGGCTTAAGTTTTAGCAAAGATTAATTTTTATAAAATTTAAATTGCTAAGTCTGAGTTTTTTTCCAAAGCTCTACCGTAATATAATTTACGTCTATATTTCATTTTAGCATAATAATAATTAAAAACAAGTTTAAATTTGTATTTAATTTTATTTCAGAAAAAATGTAGCTACGTATTTTAATTTTTAAATAACAATCACGTCTAATATAAGTTTAGTGCATAAAAGTGGTTACTAGAGTTTGTGGTGCCCTCTAACAGATATTTGTTGAAGTTGATTGACAGATTATGGTGATCATAACCTTAACTTCAATTAATGTAATAGTAATAAAAAATTATAAAATAAGGAAACGATCCAATTTTGAAAAAAAACCTGATTGATTTATTACCAACTTTTTATTTACTTAAAAATAACCTTTCATAAAATTGAGTTACATATGAGTTAAATTACAAAGTTACTTTAGCTAGCTGCTCGTCCGTGGACGGGCTTTCCATTTAGTTGAATTTTATAAAACTTGTAAAAGCGCGCTGACTAGTTTCAACAAAAACCTGTTAGAGTACGTCACACGCTTAAAGAACCTGATCACTCCGATTAGGTAATTAAATGCCCCATGTGCAATAATTTCAATTGTGTACCTTTTTTATAGATTATATTTAAAACTTTCCGTAAATGTCAATTTTACAAAATTAGACATTAGTGCAATAAGTAATCATTTTTATTAGCAAGGATGCTTTACTTAAAATATTTAAACGTGATTTGGAAAAATTGTGATGCTTTTAAGCAGAGGCCGATGAGCTATCAAAAATCTACGGGGAAATTAGCGGCCAGCGGCCCAAAAATATAATTGTCATGGCCCAAAACAGCGTCGCAGGCAAAATTTTTATTTTGTTAACGACCCACGGTTTCATTGACCGACGGCTCACCGGGAAATTTTCCAGTAGCCCGATGGACCCATCCGCCCCTGCTTTTAAGAGGAATTTCTTGTAAACAAAACTGAAGGTTCCAGAAATTCAAATTGTACCGCTACCAAGATGTAGGTCAACGTTGTTGCCAACATCTGTAAAAAAATAGGAGTATGTATGTGATATGAAATTTTTGTTGACATTTTGCGACGTAGCCTGAAAACAATTGATTTTCAGTTTAGACGTTTTTGTTAAAAAGTAGAGAGAGTAAAATTTTATATCTTGATTTAATATCAGTTTTCCTTATCTTATAACATTTTTTTTACTTTCTCCAAAGGAAGGAAAACTTAGTTCGCGTTTAACCGGAGGTAGTAAATTTAAAAATCTGTTAGCAAATTGATTCAAATTAATACTGAATCAGAGTAATTGCTAAACACCGGAATTGGAATGTAAGAATCTTCATTTATTGGTAAAATTAAAAATCACAAAAAACAAAAGTTTTCCAGAGTTTGAAAATTGGACCAAGCGGTCAGAGTTTTTTCAAGCCTGTTGTAAATTGGGCCAAAAAATGTTCAATTATTTTAATCCTTCTGATTGTTGGCCCAATTTACTAGCGTAAACTTAAGCTACCCACGCCAACCGCTGGCCCAATTTACTGGTTTTCTTAAACTTCCCATTAAAAAAGTATATTGACAGCAAGCCCAATTTACTAGCGTCAAAGTTTTCTAGAGTCAATAGTCGCAAGATCAACTGTCCTAGGGTTAACAAGCCGAACTTTGTTTACTTACACTTGGAAATAGTTGAACAGTGTATGATAGAATTTCCCATATATTTAAATTCTTAGGATATGTTCTTACAGCAAAGAGAAAGGATAGAAACTGAAAAAAATATTAAAAGATTACATTACTGTGGTTAGTCAATGGCAAATACAACTTCACTTTCTAGTTCTTGTACAACGTTATAATACAAATAGAAACAAACCTGTAACATTTCAGCAGAAGTTAGTTTACTTAATGTAAATGTTTGCAACAGTGTTAGTATCTTGGTGTTCTGAAAGAACATACATAATATTATATTAGTTTACTTTAGACATCAATTTATAGCTTTAGCATTTTGATGTAATGTGCTTGGTTACTAATAAAGTTTTAAACCTCTCATGCGCGTCATTCATTCGGTGATAATTATAATGTCGATAATTTTAGTCTTATGGTCAATAATAACAGATTTTAGTTATATCGATTTGATTCTAGCACATATCAGTAAATTGCAAGATCAAAGAAGAGAAACAAGCAGTGCGATAAATGTTTTCTATTACTTACCATTGTGGTACATTGAGCAAATCGGGCTGTTGTATAAGCTGTTCCACATCCTGAAAGTACCAGAGCCACTTCAACAGTTACAAATTTAAATGAGATAGGATATTGATATGCCACAAGAAGTATTACTAAAAAACCAGCAAGGACAAACAAAGAAACTCCTGTAATAATTATAAACAATGCTAATGGATTACAGCACTCATTAAATTCTGTTAACGCCTTTACTAACGCAATATATGTTTCGTTATAAGCTTTTAGCAAAGCTTCTACATTTTCACTTGGTAAAACCACAATGCAATTATTTGGATTGGTGCCATCAGGGTCAATGGTTTCGTCACAAAATAAATTTTCTAAATCAGTTTTTAGAAAATTGTTGTATTTCTTAAGAACGTAGAAGAAAAGCCCCAAGAAGAAGTGTGGAACGCAGATAATCGAAACCGTCGTGTATACAGAAATTATTATTCCAATTTTTTGGATTGTGTTCCAATTGGGATCAACCTCAAAATAAAATACTGTTGCAGCAGAACTATAATAGAAAAGGTGCAGTACCATTAACCATACGTAAATACGCGTTCGAATGTGAATAACATCACCAACCGATAACAAATCATGTGACGTATAAGTATTAAAGCTTTTTATTACGGAGTCACAAAACATCAATACATTATTCAACTTTTGAGACATAACAACACATTGAATAATGGTAAGGATTGAGAAACCATGCACAATTAAATCGGTAGATTTGAGTAGCAGATCAAACACTACAATATTATTTTCGATAGCTCTGTAGTAGATTTTCATTATGCCACAGTAGGTGGAGAGAGAAATTAGAATTAGAATAATCGTTGGAGGAATTCTTATTAATTTGTTAAGTGCAGTTTCTCTTGTTCGATCTTCGGCGTTGTTTTCGTGATTACAAGTAAAACTGGTTATTGGTATTCCAATGAATTGCAAAAATTTGTATCCCACCCCAACAGCACAATTTACACAATTTTTTGACACTTCTACCGGCATTCTTACTTCACAGTTGGGCAACTAATGGATCGCAGTACGTGAGTTATATTATTTATTATACTAAAAATAAAATAATAAAATAAACTAATAAGGTAATAATTACCTTATAATTATACATATAGAAAAATTTAAGGGCAGATATTCATCATACAAGAAATATAAACATTATTGATTTTTAATACAAACTAAATAGTAGGTACTAATTAGTACCGAACGTGGATATACACAACTAAGTTTATTTTATTCCAAATTCAAAGAATTCCATAACTCAATAAATTTATTTTTTGGATTTTAAAAATTCAAAGAAATTTGCTACTTTCTTCTAAATATTTTTGGTGTTGTTCAGATTCAACGATAAACTGTTGGAAATCAAATAGAAATGTTGAAGAAGTTTGCGCATAAAGAGCTTCCCCAGATGTTTTTTTTGCCAGATATCTCGTCAGAAATCAAAGAGAAGCCAACAACACCAAGTTACTGTTAGACGACTGATGAGTGATAACACACGAATATGGTACGATAAGAATGACGACGTAACCAAAATTATTCAAATTAAGCAGAACCTTAACTAGAAGTTAAAATATTATAATTTTAATCGTAGGTAAAGAACAACATACAAGAAATTTTATAAAGGAACATACTTAAAAAATATTTTTAACCTTTTGTGGCACGGTAGAACTAGAAGAAAATATTAAAAAATATAACAAATTCAAATACGGAAGGGGGGAGTGAGAAAACAGTAGAACTTTAAAAAAAAATTAAAAAATAATAAAAAATTTAAAAATTGTAAAAAGTGAAACTGTAACTAAAAAAAAAATTTTGAACAAAAAATTAAACCGACCTCAAAAACGAAACTAAAAAGCATAAAATAAATATATTACATTTTGAGTCTTATTAAGTAATGTAAGTAACTAATTTTGAGTCGGTGCAAAGTGGGTGACTGCGGTTCCAATAATTTTTTCAAACTAATTCTAAATTAGTTAGACTCAAAATTAGTTACTTACATTACTTAATAAGACTCAAAATCTAATATATTTATTTTATGCTTTTTAGTTTCCTTTTTGAGGCCCGTTTAATTTTTTGTTTAAAAGTTTTTTATTTTTTAATTTTTAGTGGTTAAAATCTACTAATTACTACCTTAATTAATTAATTTTCTCGGTTTAAAGTTCTCAACCATGCCAAGTTTCAACAGAATAGGTTCACAAGTGAAAAATTAATAGATGAAAAATCCCTTTTTCCCCTATTTTTTATCTTTACCGGTGGTCCAAGGGACCACCTTGGAGGTATACTCTATCGAATAAAAAAAAAATTATCAAAATCGGACCACTCTGTAAAAAGTTATGCCCGAACATCCATAAAAAAAAATATTGTCATGTTGAAGGCACAAATTAACATTTAGGAGTGATTTAGCTACAAGTAGTGGTGTCGTCTCACTTATTGAGGGATCGGCAAAGCAATTTATAAACAAAATGATACATAGCAATTCACTGATGAAGATCAGTTACAATAAACACAAAATTTTACACGGAATCACAAAAAGACACCTACATCTTGTTGACAAGTGAGGCTGCGATATGTGAAAACCTTAGTTAGTCAATAAAAGCCACAAATTTTGGCATAAACATTTGAAATTTTATAAATAGTAAAGATTAACAGAGCAGATCATGCCTTAATCAAATAAACTTTTAAAAAAAATAAATTGAAAGCATAAACAATCAAATTTGATGTTCCGATGTAAGTGCGTACCACAAAATTGTAAAATTGTATAAAATTTAGATTTAATGTGAAATTTTGTGAATAAGTGTTAAAGAACTAAATTGTAAACATGAACAATGGTAAAATTTTGAAGAATATACACTGGAAGAGAGATGAGCAAGCTTTATAGTTGAAAATCGTAAATTGACCATGTGGTTGTCCAAAGATGATTGAAGTATCAAATTGTGTTGAAAAGACGTGCAAAATGGTCCCCAGCACAGATAGTATAAATTTTACCTAAAAAAAAAAATATTAACAAATTTATCAAAATTTATGATTTATAAAATTATCTGCTTAAATGTCAGATTCTAAATTAATTAATTACTCGAGTTTGAGGTAACTTTGAGTATAAAATTTGTTCAGTAAAGATGGGACATATAAAGGAAACTTTCTGTAAAATTTTAGGAAAATCTGAAACAATTTTGAAAAAAATGTAATTTCAAAAACGGCCACAAGGAGAAAAATTTGGAAAAACAATGAAATTTACATGTAAAAATCAGTATTAACTCAATCGTCGTAAGATCCGCATGTGCGAATTTAACCTAAAATTAAATTTAACAAATTTTTGAACTTAGAATATTTAAAAAAAAAAATATTTTTTTTAATAGAAAATATTTCTACATAAGTGCTTCCAGAAATAATGATTTGGATACTGCAAATTATGGATATGATATAATTTGGACAATAGAAGCAAAAATTGGTTTAAGTACGAAGATTATATTTTCATTACCTGGACAGAAGAGAACAATTTTTCGTCAAACTCCTAGAATAGGTAAAAAGAGCTCTTTTATATTTTGATCGATTAGTATTCTCTTTTATTTGTATTTTTGTGTTTAGTATGTTCAATTGTAGTTTTAAGGTTTTGGTTTTAATACGCATGAACTTTTAGGTTATAACTTGTTTACCCCTAGAATAAAATAAGTTATTGTTAAATTGCATTTAACATTTGTTAAAATAAATTTACCTGAATAGATGAAATTAAATTTGATAGTTTTATGAAAATTCAATTTTTAATTTATAATAACAGCTGTACTTGTTTTCTTTACGTTTATAAAGTGGACATCGTTGTAAAGTGAATAAAAGGTTGTAAGGCGTTTACTGTCAATTCAAGAGTAAAGGTGAGTTTTGCGGTATCACGTGTCACTCTACACTCACTTCAAAAAGAACAATTTTGTTTACCATATTTTTTTATTTTAATAATTAACACTAATTGACTCACACCATTTCACACTTATCACTCACGTTCAACTTATCACTACATATAAATTTGGCACCCTAAACGTGGGAGCGTTTGATTAATAATTCAATATTAATATAATTTTGACGTAAACGTCACAATATATTGACGTGGATTGTAAAAGGTTGAAAATTCTGAAATTATCCACAATTAAATTTTCATTTTGTCAAAGTTTTGGTTTATGAAATTTTCTTTAATTTAATTAGATGAATAGTAGTAACCTGTTTTTTTTTTCAATTACGTGCTTATAGGTACGTGCAGAGACGAGATTTTTAGGTTTGGAAATTTGTCCATATAGCCTAAAAATTAAACATTTCATTTTAAAAAAAAACGTTGAAATTCTGATTAATTTATTTTTTATTTGTTCTTGAAATTGTAACTTACGTTTGAATGAGTTGGTGCAAAGGTAGCTACGATCGTTGATGCGTTTTTAAAACTAAAGTGTAGTTCAGAATAATTTAAAATTTAGTGACATCAAAATGTTGAATTTGGCATCAGAAGATTCGAATTTCGCTGGAAAACCAACCAACCAGAGGGTGACACGATTTTCCGATGAAAAGTTTTACAGGAAACGAGATAAATAGTTAGTTGCTCTAGAGTAATGGAGGTGTGAAGTCTACAACTTAACGGCTTCAAAGTGTAATCTTCGAATGTTTGAAAATTACAAATTTGTAATTAATTTTAGCGAAAATTATGAGCAACTGGAGATTTGTTTGATTGTGTGTGTGCTACGAAAGAAGAGCATTAGAAAATTTTAAAGATTTTGAAAATTTTACTGACTGATAACATGAAGCCTTCCATTTTGTCAAATCGTAGATGCAAGGAATTCGAGGGGCAATCTTCTATTATTCAAGCCATCATCTTGGTAAATAATTTTTAAATTGTTTATTTACGCTATATCTGCGATTGTCTTCGATATTTGTTACGATAACGCGGAAATTTTGGGGTTATCTACACCTGATGTTAAATTTGTATTTCAAGTCGCGTTTATGATCGAACTTTTACACTTAATTAATTAAACACATCAGTGGAAAAATTTTAATAATTAAGTCGTGTTATTTGACTGCGAAATTTAAATTTATGTGATAAACTTTTTCGTACGGGTTTTTGCGTATTTGGTAGTGGTTACCATATCAACAACGGTTATTTAATAATACCAACTTTTGAACAGTTACAAAAGCGTTAATATTTGAAAATTAAACAATTTTTTTCATTTTTGTACAATTTTATTACAGATGTTTTATTTAAATTATAGTAAAACGTTGATTATCTTACAAATTGGAGATACTGTTTTTGAAATTTAAATGTGTAAATTTGTAGGATAATTCTTCATGATTTTGGAATAATCGATTGTGTCGATAAGTTTAATTACAAAAATTTCGTCTCAATTTATTTATTAATTAGTTTATGAATACTATTATCGTCATATTAAATTATCATTCAACCCTGAGAATTTTGTTTCATTTATTGTGGATAGTTTAAGAGAATAAATTTTTGGAACCTACTCCTGAGATAGTCTCGAAAGTGTAAACTCCGACTAACGAGCTACGGCACTTAAAGAGTTGTTCGTCAGAACACGACAATATATACAGACGAATTATCGAGAAACTCCTCCTTTTTTTGAAGTTGGTTTAAGTCATTTATTCTGGTCTGGTGCGAAGCACCAGGGCTGTTGCCCCATATCTTCGCAGACTTGAAGAGTAAGGTTGCGGGCTTGCCCGCAACGTTACGTCGGATGATTTTTATTGTGGCGTACCTCTGAAAATTAGCGCGAAGCTAAGTCCTGGCTAGCTTCACCCGCGAAGGATCCGCGAGAGAAAGGTTTGGTAGACTAGGATGCAGGGATGGATTGTGGGAGTTTAATGTTGAATACCTTTCATGTTCGTGCGTTGTGAGTTCGTGATGGTTTTTCTCTATAGTGACCGGTTTTCTTGTGGGCGTGGATAATTTTTTGTGCGCGTGGTTTTGGTTTGAAGGAGTTCTTGTTACTTATGCGGGATCGTTAGGGGTCGGGGTTATCGATGATTTCCCTTGGCATCTTGTACTTTGGATGGTTTGCCTTGTCGTATTTTCCGAGTTGGTTTATTAACGGGTTTTCGTGGTCTTCTATTTTAGCGTAAAACTTCTCCGTGTGATTTCTAATAAATTCCTGGACCGTGGTGAGTTTGGAGTCGTTGCGGAGGCGGACGTTTCTGACTCTTCTTGACGGATTCCATGCGTAGCGGACGAGTTTGTTCTGGATTGTTTCTAACTTGTTAATATGTGTTTTTGCTGCATGTCCCCAGGCTGGTGCAGCGAACGTGAGAGCCGGCCTGATGATGGTTTTGTAGATTCGGAGTTTGTTGGCCGGCGTCACTTTTGCTCTTTGGACCTACGAGCGAATACAGTTGCGACATCGTTCCCCTTGATTTATTTGTAATATTTGTGATGTGTTGACCCCAGTTTAGCTTTTGATCCATGGTGACGCCTAGGTATTTCGCCGATTTTTGTCATTGGATGAGGGACCCGTTCATCCAAAGGTTTGCTTTTGCTGTTGTCCGCTTCTTACATCGGGCAAAGATAACTGCGACGCTTTTGTTCGTATTGACTCCGATTCGCCAGTCTCCCATCTATTGCTCGATTTGTTCCGCTACGTCTTGGACTCTTTGCGTGGCGATGTCCGGGGAAATTGATGTGGAAGCTATAGCTGTGTCGTCCGCGAAGTAGAAGTTATCGACCTGCGGGTGGATTAGTTTGGGGATGTCGCTCATGAAGATGTTGTAGAGGGGTGCAAAAAGTGGCGAACCTTGAGGGACTCTTGCGTTCATTGGATGAGGTTCGGATTTGGTCCCATCGGCAACGATGCAAAAGGTTCTTTCTGCAAGATAAGATTGGATTAATTTTACGATGGCGAGTTTGATACCGGCTCGAAGCATCTTGTAGAAGAGTCCGGGGTGCCATACGGAATCGAATGCCTTGGAGATGTCTAGAAGAAGGGCGACGGTGCATTCTTTTTTCAAGAACCCCTTTGAAATTTGCTTGACGATGCGAAGGATTTGATGAGTCGTGGAGTGACCTTCGCGAAATCCAAATTGTTCATCGGGGAAGACCTTGTTGGAATCCATTTCTTTCTTGAGTCGATTTAAGATGATTTTCTCCGCGATTTTGCCGATGGTGGAGAAAAGGCTAATTGGACGATAGCTCTTCGGTTGGTTTTTCGGCTGTCTGTGCTTGTGGATGACGATGACGTTTGCGTGCTTCTATAATTTCGGGAAATGACGGAGTCGAAGCGCTGCATTCACGATGGTTGTGATTGCAGTGATCGCTTTTTGTGGTAACTCCTTCAGTGCACTGTGGGTGATGCCGTCCGGTCCGGGAGCGCTTTTGATAAGGCCTGCTTGATAAGACTTCTGACTTCCTTGAACGATGCGGGTTCGATTGTTGATTCGTCCGGGGCGTTCAAGGCTTCCTTCACGAAATCTTCTACCATCTGAATGTGATCGGGGTCGTCGTAGGTGGTGTTAGGCGCGCATTGAAGTTGGAGACTGGCAGCTAGAGCGTCGGCTTTGTCCTTGTCTGTTTTGCCTTGGGTCCCGTCCGGTCTTTGCAGGGCTGGCATCGGAGTCATTTTGGTGCGGAAATTTTTGACGAATTTCCATGAGCTTGAATCCTCGAACAAAAGGCTTCAAGCTTGTTGGTCCATTCGGCGTCCTTGTGCTCCTTGACTTCTTTAGTGACCAGGGTTTTGAGGCGTTGATACTCGGATTTGTCGTCGGGTGAAGTTTTCGCGCTTGATTCTTGTCCTTAATTAGCTGCTTGAGATGCAGGGGAAGTTGGTCTCGAAGATCTGCGACCGGAACAGCATTTGTGGAGTATTGAATCGAAGCTTGGATGTTGAGGTGAAAGCCTTCCACGTAGTCGTCTAGTTGGTTTGTGTTGTCGATGATTGGGATGTCTCCTTGTTGTATTTGGACGGTCGTGCGGGATGTTTCCGATGTACATCAGGACTGGAAGGTGGTCTGAAGTGAGCTCACATGCCATTGTGAGCCGGTGCTGCCAATGAACGTCCTTTAAGAGAGCGATGTCGATGAAGGTTAGCGTTCCGGCGTAGGAGTAGTGAGTGGGGTCCGTTGGAGCGTCGATGGCGAAGTCCAATTCGTGGACGAAATCAAAAAGAGTGCGACCTTGGGCGTTGTTCCTTTGGCAGTTCCAAGTGGTGTGCTTCGCGTTGAAATCTCCAGCAACGATTGAACTATTTGGGCCTGAAAGTAAAAAGTTTAGGTCGTCTTGAATAATGAGTTTACCGGGAGGAAGGTAGGCTGCAGAAAGTTGAAGCCATCCATGTCCGCTTGTATGGGTGGCAACCGCCGTCGCTTCTATTTGGTGCAGCTGGGGGAGCGCGACTTCATGATGTTTGATCGATCTCTTGATGCAGACGGCGGTTCCACCTCCTTTGCCGTCACGATTCGATCGATACATCGCGTAGTTCGGGAGATGTGCGCTGTCGCTTAAAAATGATTACCAATAAAAATAACGTTGCAAAGGAGTGGTGGACTCAACAAGCAACATCTTACGTACGTATCTTGTACTATTTAACAGTGGCGCATCGTTACGCGATTTTTAGATTTTATTTTACTATAAAATTTGATTTTATAAATTTTTTTGTCATTTATATAATAAGTAACAAAATTTGAAATTTTTAATTTAAATGAATGATTAATTAGCATTAAATGATTTTACACGACTTCTTTGGGTCTTTTTGAGTATTATCCTTAAACTACGACCTTCTAGAAAGTTCCTTTTGCCGTTGATTCCCCTTCGAACGTACCTGAACCTTTTCGCAGTAAAGAGGTTTATTTTTTATGAAGCGGCGGGCTTGTACCTGCTAGGATTACAAACCGGAAAATTAAAACTCTCGTGTGTTCGGTTTGAATTGGCGGGCAGGACTTGGCCGGGACCTAAAAACCTTTTTCTGGTTTGTCAAGGAACCATGATGACGGCTGCCGTGGAGAAACGGACAAATAAAAGTACTCGCGTATTTTTGCCGTGCGTGGAAACCCGTAAGATAGGAGAAAAGGTTTTTTCTGTCGGCCCGTGGCGGTAGTTGATCTCCTGGGCCTGACAACACTCCATTTTGGCCCTGATTTCTACTTAAACAAGCGGTCTGTGCTAGTCCATAATATAACAAAATAAATAGGATATGACAGATGCCAGTTCCACTTTGGTAATTGTTGCGCATGACATCACGTGGAGAGTAAAATTCTGCGCAAAATCAATTTTGAACCAATGATATGATTTGAGACTACATAATCTGCGCAATAGCATATCTTTATTTATTATATCATGGGGCTAGTCCACCTAGATCAATCGGCTATGCGGCCCTTTATTTAAGGGTTGTCTGTACGAGTCCTTGGATAAGGTCGGAGTGTGTAAACATTCTGCCTTGCTTCTAGGGGTTATATTCCCTGGGTAGTCTTGGTGTCGACTTGTTGGCGTTCTTTTTTGCGGGCTCCGTGGCAGGTGGGGAACTCGGGGAACAAAAACATTTTTGCTTTATATAGATAAAGTCAATAAAAAAATCAAACTGACAGTTGTGTCCCCTGGAGATGCAATGTCCGACAAAAGTGCGTCTGTAAAAGATGCCCTTGAAGCACAAAACTCCGTGGCCAAGAAGAGGTCGTCCCAAATGGATGCCCCATCTAAAAGCAACACTGACGGGCTTTACCCTAAAAAGCGTAGGCTCAAATTGCGGCAAGTGGCTTCTGAGGCAGAAGAAAGCACCAGCAAAGAAAGGGAATTCAAACTCTTTTTAAAAGGTTGATGTTAAGAAGAAAGTGAGGTCCACAGAATCTTAGCCATCGCCTTAAAGTAATCCAAAAAATAGGGTTAAGATGTCTGAGCCTAATAAGCACTCGAAGAAACCAGCGGGTGCGATCACCTACAAGGAGGTTGTCTCTAAGTGTTTCCGGATAGCAGTGATTGACCGTTCTAGCCAACTGGGAAAACTCACTGAGACGGGATGGGACGTTTCGGCGCGGCTAATTCGACGCAACCGTTTCGGTGCAGACGGTTCGGCGCGAGCCGGTTTAGCGCAATTTTCCTTGAATTTTGGTCAGGCAGACATTAGAAACAAAAAGATACAACTATTCATCTAATAATTACAAAATAATCATGTGGGTTTGACTTTAATCGCACTTGGTTAAGTTTTTTTTTCTGATAAAGACTAGAAGTTCTATGAGCGTGGAATTTTCAAGTTACCAGAAAGATGGCAAACGGTCATCAAACAAAATGGAAAATATATAATTCATTAAAGTTTATTCTTAGTACAAAAACAAATTGCAACAGAAACGTGCTTAAGGGGGGAGTTCGAGGAAATACTAGAAAGCCGGCAATTTTTAACCCAGAATTGTGGTCTTTGTATAATCGAGTTTTAAACGATACGGATAGCACAAATAACCATGCTGAGGCGGCCCATCGACGCTTCCAAATAGAAATGGAAATGGACCATCCAATTTTATGGAAATTAATAGATGGATTAAAAAGAGTTCAAAAAGGTCATGATATGTTTTATGAACATCTGCTAGCCGGACACGAACAACCAAAAAAATTAAAGAAATATCGTGATGCTGATAGACGTATCAAAACTATTATGAGTGATTATGCGAATCGGGATATAATCGACTATCTGCGAGGATTGCCTTATAATTACCTAAAATTAAAATTAATTTTGCTCAAAAATTAGATTTGAGAGGGGGAAGGCAGTGACATGTACCTAGTACATACCATAGATTTAGATATGCGGATGGACTGTTAAATTATATCAGCAGCCACCCAAGGATACTTAATTTTAAATGTGGCATTTAATTTTACTGATAAATCCATGGCTTTGTGAGAGATCCATCTCTTCGTTCCATTCAAACCACATGCTTCAAAATGTGATATAATAAATCTGCTTTTCATTTCCAATGATCTTCCCAAAACAATCACCGATATACTCAATCAAACAGTGTAAAATTTTAGCAAAATAAGAAAATATTAGTATATCCAAAACTCCTATTGTTTTTGGCAAAAATAAATTTTTATAAAATTTGAATTGCTAAGTCCTAGTTTTTTTCGAAGCGGTACCGTAGTAAAATTGGCGTTTATATTTCTATTTAACATAATAATTATAAACAAGTTTGAATTTAATTTTATTTTAAATAAAATTTATCTAATTTAATTTTTAAATAACAATGACTTCTAGTATAGGTTTATTGCATAAATTTGATTATTGGAGTTTGTGGTTCCTTCTAACAAATATTTGTTAAAATTGACTGACAGAATATTACAGATTATCATGATTAGAACCTTTAGTACAGTTACATCGATAATATCAAAAATTTATAAAATAAGGCGGTGGTGCAGTGCTCGCCGTGAACGACTGTTTATTTAATTTTATAAATATTTGGTAATTTTATAGTCGACAAGTTTCAACAAAAACCCGTTAGAGGGCTTCACAAACTTGAATAACCTGATCACTCCGGTTAGGTAGTGCAATAATTTCAAATGTGTACCTTGATACAGATTACACGTGAAACTTTCCGTAAATGTTAATATTACAAATTTGACATTATAGTGTTAGACAGATTAGTGTAGTAATCATTCTCATTGGTGACGATGTTTTATTTAAAATATTCTAATGTGATTTTCAAAAATTGTATTGCTTTTAAGAGGAACTTCTTGTGAATAAAACTGAAGGTTCCAGAAATTCAAATTGCACCGCTACTAAGATGTACGTCAACGTTGTAGCCAACATCTGTAAAAAATTTAAGAGCTTGTGTATGATATTAATTTATTTATAGTTAAAATAAGAATATTAGAGTGTTTACTTCGTATATTGACAGTTGACATTACGACTGTTAGCCACTCGTCAATTTGCTTCAATGATAATTAATTATGCGATTATTGACTTTACCGTTGAGATTCCGTTGCGCGATTTAGACGTTTATATTAAAAAGTAGAAAGAGGGAAAAATTTGATACGTTGTTAGTTCATGAAAATGTTATATAAAAAGTGGAGCACAATTGCAGTAACAACTAAAATACCCAACAAGTTAATAAGATTTTTCACAATCAATAATAGTCGCAATGATCAGTAGTCATAGAGGACAATTGTCGTGTGGCCAAAAGTTGCGAAAATAAATTGTTGTCAAGTGTCATAGGTCAATTGTTCTATTGGGGTTAACATACTAAGCATTGTTTACTTACACTTGGAAATAGTTGAACAGTGTACGATAGAATTTCACAAGCTTTTAAATTCTTAGGATATATTCTTGAGGCAAAGAGAAAGGATTCAAACTGAAATAAAAAACATTTCTAAATACAATACTTTGAAAATATTAAAAGAACAATAGAACAAACCTGTAATATTTCAGGAAAAGTTAGTTTACTTAATGGAAATGTTTGCAACAGTGTTAGTATCTTCAAGTTCTGAAAGAAAATACATAATATTATAATAATAGTTCATTTTAGGCATCAATTTATTGCTTCAGCACAAAATTATAACGGTGATGCCAATTTTACTTCTTTGGCTAATATAAACAGATTTTAGTTATGTTTATCTGATTGCAGCAAATATGAGTAAATTGCAAGATCAAAGAAGAGAAAAAAAGTGAAATAAAAATTTTCTATTAGTACTTACCATTGTGGTACATTTAGCAAATCGGGCTGTTGTAAAAGCCGTCCCACATCCTGAAAGTAACAGAGCCAATTCAACAGTTACAAACTTAAATGAGATCGAATATTGATAAACCACAAGAAGTATTATTAAAAAACCAGCAACCACAAACAAAGAAACTCCCGCAGTAATTATAACCAATGCTAAAGGATTACAACAGTCATTATATTCTATTAAAGCCTTTACTAACGCAATATATGTCTCGTTATAAGCTTTTAGCAAATTTTCCACACTTTCATTTGGTAAAGTCACAATCCAATTATTTAGATTTGCGCCAGAATAAATAGTTTCGTCATAAGATAGATTTTCCAAATCCATTTTTAGAAAATTATTGTAGTTATTAAGAACGCAGTAGAAAAGGCCCAAAAAGAAGTGTGGTACGCAGACAACAGAAACCGTCGTGTATATGGAAATTACCATTCCAACCTTTTGAATTGTGTTCCAATCAGAATCAACTTCAAAATAAAATAATGTTGTAGCACAAATATAATAGAAAAGGTGCAGTACCATTAACCATATGTAAATTCGTGTTCGAACTTGAATAACATCAACAACTGATAACAAATTATGTGAAGTATCTGTGTTAAATTTTTTTATTACGGAGTCAAAAAACATCAACGTTTTATTCAATTTTCGATACACAGCATTGCATTGAATAATTGTAAGGATTGAGAAACAATACAGCATTAAATCGGTAGATTTCAGTAACAGATCAAACACTTCAGTATTATTTTTAATAACTCTGTTATAGATTTGTATTATGCCGCAGTAACTGGAGAGAGAAATTAAAATTAGAATAATTATTGGAGGAATTTTCTTCAATTTGCTAAGTGCAGATTCTCGTGTTTGATCTACGACGACGTTTTCATGATTGCAAGTGAAATTTATTTTTAATAATCCAATCAATTGCAAAAATTTGAATCCCACACCAACAGCACAATGGACACAATTTTTAGACATTTTTGCTTCACAGTTGGACAACTAATGGATCGCTATACGTGATTTACCTTATTTATTGTAAACTAAAATATTAAAGCTAATTACCTTGTATATAGTAATTAAATTAAATAAATATTATAAAAACTTTTGATGATAGATAAATAAAATATAAATATAAAAACATATAAAAATTATTAATTTTTAATACAAACTAAATACTGAAAGTTAATGTACAAAACTAACTTTATTATATATCCCAAATTTAAAAAATTCCAAATTCGAGTTAATTTTTTTCAAGTTTGTTTGTCTCTTTCAAAAATAAAATTGCAGTTTTTTTACAAAAATTCTTGTTTTGTTTTCAGATTCCACGTTGAGGGTCCTAAGGGTTAAATTTGCAACAATTAAACTTCAAATCAAAATTGATGCCCACATTGTAATGTTTTAGTAAACAAAATTATATCTTATCGTGTCATCTCATATTTATACTCTAACGCTTTACTGAATTAGTATTGATTGAATTTTAATTAACCGTTTCTATTCTTTTTATATTGTCTGTTTCCCTTTCTAATTCAATAAACACGTTCTGTAGGTCATTTGAATATTTGTCGTCAAAATATGTGTTCATTTGTTTAGCCAGGTGGCCAGTATAATATCGACATTTTATTTATGATAATTCACCTTTCGGTTTTATTAATTTTTCAAACTTACATAATACATAAATATCGAACCGCAATTGCTCTTCTGATCTAAGGCTAAGAATTTCCTATTCTTGTAGCAGGTTTAAGTTTATTGTGGTGGAGAACTTTGTCTCTCAAAATTAATCAAAAGCTTAACTACTGCTAAATCTGATTTACAATTTATGTTTCCTGAATTAAAGGCTGAAAATGATCGAGTGATCAAAAACTACTGACAAAGCAAAATCTTAAAAGGTGGAGAGTCCACATCAAAGAAAATGTGAAGAGGTGAAAAAACTTGAAAAAAAGCAACCGAATCCTCCAATAAAACAAGAAGCTGGAAATGATGTAAATTGTTCAAGTTGTGCGGTTTGAAGTTTGAATTGGAAAGCCAATCCTGAAAAACCTTCAGCTTCATGAAATGGTTATCAAATATGCTGAAGTGATTTTTACTTTCAATTTATTCAGGCTAACACTTCATCACCTTCCGCGCGTCTTCAACGCTTTCCTCGCCATTGGAAGAAAGCCGATGGCATAATCAATCTTAAAATTATATCGCTCAGCAATATGTATCCCATTGAGAAACTAACCAATCATCGTAAGCCGAATCAGACAAGTCCTCATCGACAACAAAGTCATCCAGAATGAATAATTTTGATTCCACCCAGGTTAAAGTACATAGACAAAACCAAGATTTCAAATATTATTTTAATAAAAATTACACTAAAAATTTGTAGATTCTCTCATTATGAGTCTTATAAAATTGTCTACAGTATTATCAAAAAATTCACGTATTTTGTTTTTGGTGAAATTATTACAATTTTGGAGAACCTTGCACTAAATATCTTATACAAAATTATATCTCTCTTTCTAGTCGTATCCTCATGGCTGAGGAATCGTGATCAAAAAGCTTACTCGCAGTTGTTCACTGTGGTCTTCTTCTGTGGTATTCTTGCCTGACTTGTGCATCTCTTATTGTTGTCTGTAGGGGACGCTTCGTTATTTGTTTTATTTGTTCGATCTATCTATTGGGTGATCTACATCTGGGTTGCTTTCTTCCTTTCCCTGAACCACCATTTTCTCTAGGTTTGCTCCATCTCTGCAAATCACGTGTGCAAAATATTGAAGGATTCGTCGTCGGCATATGGTCGATAGTCCATCTTTTATTTTCAGCTCCTTCGATATCAACGCGTTCGTTCTTTTTGCTGTCCAAGGGATTCGTAGCATACGTCTCCAGCACCACATCTCAAAAGCGTCAATGCGGCGTTTATCTGCCATTTTAATGGTCCACGACTCGACGGCAGTATAGGAAAATCGAGAATATTAGGGTCTTAACCATATGAATCTTGGTATTCGTGGTGATTTGTTTGTCGGTTTAGACCTTCTTTAATTTAGTCATGGCTCCACGTACCATTGCAGAGCGCTTCTTGATTTCTTTTTTTGATTTACTTTCCTCTGACACCAATGAACTAAGGTACAGAAATTCTTTAACTTTCTCTATTTGTGTATGTTGATTACCAGGTGTCAAGGTGCCGCCTCTGTCTATAACCATCAGTTTGGTTTTTGCAAGGTTTATTGTTAAGCCTAAAGCTTCACTTTCTTTAATGACTAATTGCAAAATCTCTGCGAGTTCGTCTTCATCATTAGCCAGCAACGTAGTGTCATCCGCGAATCTTAGGTTTGTTATTTTTCTTCTGGCAATTGACACACCGCCCTTGTATTCATCCAGTGCCCTTCTCATAATGTATTCCACATGGGTCGGTATTGGGCCCCACATTGTAGAATTTGATGTACGATGGCATTCTTCGACTTATACTTGTAATGGTTCTCTATTATATAGAATCACAAAATAGTTATTATATTTTTCCTTTTTTTGGTATGTGTGTTAATTGTGTAATCTACAAGTCGACCAACGCACTCGCCCAACCGTGCCCACCTCTGGCGCTGCCTCTGTAGTAAGGACGCAATTTTTTAGTAGATCATTTCAATGAACGAGAGCGCTTGCGTGGTAAATCAGCTATTTAGAATTTCAAACTAAGATGCAAGTTTTGCTAAAATGAAATGATCTATTGTGATGATTTTGTGTAACTTTTTGAAAGAATAATTAAATTTGGGAGCAATAGTAAGTTTGAAGCGGAGAATATTGATTATTTCTTTTAATTATTTAATTTTTCTTTAGATTGCAATTCAACCAAGACGTTAATTTCAAAGATTCTATCGAAACTTCCCATACAAAATAAAACCATTCCATTTATTTTACGTCAAAGAAAATGTAATTATGCGTATTTAAATTAAAATCATGCGACTCAAATGGAAAAAATAAGTGATACGAAATTGATTATACTTCAGATAAGTAGCATATTAGTGCTCCAAGTTTTCAATAATATTTTTATATGTCTAGATAAGCTGGCCGGTTCGTAACAGAAATTGTCTTTGCTAATTAGTCAAGGCAGTTGATACTTTTTCCATAGGTATTATCAAGGTTATATGTATTTAGATCAAGAAAGATTTTGATGCACAAAAAGAAAAACAATTGAAACTTCTATATTATAACTAATATGACTTTATATGCAATATTATGTCGTTTACAAACAAATCGACATTATTACGACATCTTATAAGTAATCGTAATAATAATCAAAGGTTATTTTTGTGGGTTGATATATTACTGCGTGATAGTGTCCATTTACAGTTTATTTATTTATCCCTAATTTTCATTTATTTATTTGATTTTAAGTACCTATTAAGAAAAATTTTAGTAGGTACTTAATACTTATTACGTAATTATTATTTAAAAAACTTGTCGCGACGTGTGTACGTTATAATTTAATGTAATATTATTTATCACACAAACAAGGTAATCATAAATTTAATATTTATATTTTTAGTAACTGCCTTTATTATCCAACACATCGTTCGTAAAGCACACAAACCTCCCTGAAGAGGAAAAGGTCAAATAAAGTCAGATAAATTGCGTACGGTCCTTAGCTCATCTCTAGAGCCTAGTACCCATTTTGTACTCATTTTGTACTCACCTAGTACTCATTTTGAGAACCTTTGTTTATCTTATCACTAGAGGTGAGATTTTAGGTCGTATAAAATCAAAAAAAGGTACCCAAAAAGATTCTAAAAAAAGCGATTTTAGGTCCTATAAACACAAAAAAAAGTTCCTATAAAAGTACTAAAAACCACTGAAAATTTGTAATTTTTTTTAGGTTCGCATATATGGTAAGCTACCACCACCGAGCAACAAATTCAAATTTAAAAAAACCATAAAAAAATTTTAATTTAAGTTAGAGGTTAGTCGTAAGGGTGAGATTATTTTTTATTTAAGCTAAAAAATAAAAAAAAGTTTACAAAATGCTAAAATAGGTTGTAAAAATGAAAAAAAAGTTGCTAAAATAGGTCGTAAAAACTAAAAAAAAAGACAAAAAAGGTAAAAATAAATAGGGCTTAAATAACGTAGTTTTTCATGAAACGAATTTTGGTACCAATAAAATAAAAATAGGATGTAAAATAAAAAAAAGGAAAAAACCTAAATATCTCATCTCTACTTATCACTGATACAACACGGGATCATGGCTTACAGATAAACTATTACCAATCTTTCTTGCTTTGCCCAGTTAGTTACTAAAATAATCAAACCCGGAAGTGTAAGGTTTCACCCACTAAACTTACCCCCTACCCCCCGCGGGTCCGGTATCGCCTTCTGGCATTCTTTCAAACTCTCCGCGGGAAGGGACTGTCTACAGCCCTGATTGTCAGTAGCCAGCTGACTCATCGCTGACCGGGCTGTCTCCGTTTATCTCTCTGGACCTGCTGGGCCTGCTCTAGCTACTCGTCGGACTCCTTCCTCTTCAATACCCCTGCCACAAAGTTTTCTACTTTTTGCCAGCTCTCCTCATCCCTCAACGTGTATGACACAATGTTGCCCGGGGTGAGGATTTTCCCGAACTCCAGGGACAGGAACTGGCGATGTTGTTCTCATCTTCAATATTCGAAAAACGTATGTTCGGAGGTGTCACTCTCGCTGCAGTAGCGGCAGGTGTCTCGTGATCTTAGTCCAAAACGGTTCAGATACGCGTTGAAGCAGTCGTTGCCGGAAAGCATCTGGGTCAAGTGGTAATTCAACTCTCCATGCCCTCGCTCGACTCATTTCCCTATGTCCGAAATTAGACGGTACGTCCCACGGCCCTTCTCCGCTGCATCCCACTCTACCTGCCACTTTGTTTGCGTCTGTTCACTAGCAACAATTGTTCTCGATCGGTCATGACCAACACGGGTAACCTCACCAAGTCTGGACACCGGACGGATTGACAGATTGAGAGAGCTCTTGATTCGGTGGGTGGTGGTGCATGGCCGTTCTTAGTTGGTGGAGCGATTTGTCTGGTTAATTCCGATAACGAACGAGACTTTGGCCTACTAAATAGGCGATTTCGACATCTCGACGACATCTTGACGCGGTTTTTACTGTTGATGCTATATAAATTCTTCTTAAAGAGACAGGCAACTTCTAGTCGCACGAGATTGGGCAATAACAGGTCTGTGATGCCCTTAGATGTCCTGGGCCGCACGCGCGCTACACTAAAAGAATCAACGTGTTTCTTTGACTGAGAGGTCCGGGTAACCCGCTGAAACTTCTTCGTGCTAGGGATTGGGGCTTGCAATTGTTCCCCATAAACGAGGAATTCCCAGTAAGCGCGGATCATAAGTTCGCGTTGATTACGTCCCTGCCCTTTGTACACACCGCCCGTTGCTACTACCGATTGAATGATTTAGTGAGGTCTTTGAATCGGTACGCGTTGACGCCTTTCAGGCGTTGTCGGTGTTACCGAAAATATGACCAAACTTGATCACTTAGAGGAAGTAAAAGTCGTAACAAGTCGTTACCGGAGATGACGGGTGCACCCGTCACCTCCGCCCTTTCAAACACCTGAAGGTCTAGCGGGGGCATAGAGGCAAGGACTAAATCGGCGTTTTCGGACATAGTCCTGTATCCGCACACCACTCTCAAAGCCATTTGCCGCTGCACACTCTGAAGTCTATTGCGGTTTCTTGCGGTGCCGTACACGGAAAGGTCAAATGCCGCGCTCCACACCAGCGTTGCATACAGCAGAACTTTTAGTTTATAGAACTTAATTATGTTCTACTTTACCATCAAAAGGCACAAACCCTTATTGATTTAGAGAAAAAGTGGGATGCAATGTTATTAGACGCCAGCTTTTTTGGATTATCCTTATCACTTTTCTTATAGATTAGAATGGTCTGCAAAAACTTCCATTTTGTTAGTATTTTCTTGTTTGAGATACAGATATTTAGGATTTGATATATGGTTTTAGATTGGACGCCTATATTGAATGCCATCAAGACCAAAAGCGGTATTTTCAAGTTGTTTGATTTTGACTTTTTCTGGCTTTTTGTTCTGTAACCCCGTTGTTATGCTGTCGGTCATTTCATGACCTTGTAAAATATAAATTTGGTCATCAATTTCACAGAACGGTAAATTTTGTTTGGTAATCTCTCGGATGACCCATTGGTATAAAAAATGGATTCAATTTGATTTGGCATAGGGTTCTGTTGGAGGAAAGGACTCTCCCACTAGGCAAAATAACATTATCACAACGTTGACACAATATCAAAAATTCACTTGCGATGTTATTTAATTTGTTGAGGCGATGTTGTAGCAACGTTGCTACAACCGCTGAATGTCCGCCCATACAACGTTAATTGTTAACGTTTCTAAATAATGTTGTCTCAACGTGTAAAAGTATTGTTGTCTCAACGTGAGAAAGTAACGTTGCTTTAACATTAACTAAAAAAAATAAAAAATTTTTTAATTTAATTTCTAAAAAAAAGCAGCTTCTCGATCTATGATTATTGTTTAATTACAGTAATTATTATTGTAATTTAGTAATATTGCATAGGTAATATTTTTTGTAATCGTAATATTCTAATATTATTCCCTTGGAGTGCCTTAATGATTGAGCCTGAAAATATAAATTTTAAAAATGTCATACCTTATGGGATTCGAACTTGCGACCTATCTTTCGTTATGCCGGTACCATGACCACTCAGCTATCGAGTTTGGTTGTAAAAATTATGATTATTACACTTCAATATTTATATAATATGGTTGTAAATTTATAGTTACGGTATTTTTTTGGGTAAAATAATTGTACCTAACAAAACGAAGGGTCGGAATTTTTATGACATGACAAAATTATGGAAAGCAAAAATCCGGATTAAAATTTTATTCTGCATTCCAAAGCTTTTATGCTAAACACGACGTGCTATTTTTATTTCTTTGAGGAAGCATTAAATAATTTAAATTAATATTGAAAATGTAACCCTTTATCGCATTGATTCAATATTCACATGTTTCTTTTTGGCGTTGAAAATATTAATAACTTATGGTTTTTAGGGTAGTAATTAAATAATTGTGAATATAATCAAGGTATATGGAATGTAAAACCCCGTTCACACTACATGATTTATCATGTGACTCGTCACATGACTTCTCATACAAGAGTTTGTTTTACGTTTACACTATATGATTTTTGATATTATAGAAGTTATTGCTTTTATGATTGGCTGTTG